>CM060095.1:13854993-13959993 GCA_030522485.1 Stenchaetothrips biformis | reverse complement strand
GGGCGGGGCGGGGTGGGGCGTGGGGACGGTTCCCACCTAGGCCGTTGCTCCGCGCCGCGGTCCCATGACCGGCCTGCCCTACTGGGCCGTCTGCAACGCGCTTGCCCTTGATGACCCTGACGACGCGCGGCCCGCGCGTCCGGATGCTGCCTGCCCTGGCCGACCGCCGGAGAAGGGCACACTGTAATTGAGTGGAAAAACTCCCCCTGCTGCCGCCCCGCCCTGCAGCCAGCCAGGCGGCCAGTCATCGAGCCAGCCGGCCGGCCGGCCGGTGCTCCGAAGTGGAGTCTTCGCCAGCACTCCGGCAGGCCCTCGAGGTGTGCTCAGGCTCGTCCCGTTGTCGAGAAGAATGGAGGGGGGGAGTGGCGGCGGCGGCGGCCCGATGGGAAATTATTATGTCGATCGTAGCGCGGCGCCTGTCCCTCTCGCACCCGCAGCGGCCGCCGGCGTGCGGGAGGGACAGAGCGACGCGGCACTGCTCGGAATCGGACCGGGGATTTCTCAAAATGATTGTCAGGCAGTCATTCACCCACCGGGGCTGGTGACTCGGATAGCATCGCAGTGTTTGGGCAGCCAGGCTGGCTGACTGACGACCCGGCCGCGGCGCTCTTGTTGTTGTTGTTGTTGTTGTTGTTGTTGTTGCCTTTACCCCTTTCCCTTCCCGATGCTTGTTTTGTGTCGGTGCCGGAAATCCCCGGATGAGTGTATGTCCTGTCCGGGACGCGGAGGGAAAAAAAGTGGAGGGGGCCTGGAGCCGCGTCGCGGGCGTCGGCCCTAATGGAGAGTTGTGATCCCTTTTCTCGCGGCGCGGCACAGCACGGATTATTTGATCGGGTTTCGGTCGAGGCGAGTGGATTTGGATCACATTGACACACGCGGCGGGGCGTGGCCGCCTGGCAGCAGCCATGTCATGCGGGGCGTGTTTTAGGTAACGCGCCCCCGGTCAATCTCTCTCTCTCTCTCTCTCTCTCTCTCTCTCTCTCTCTCTCTCTCTCTCTCTCTCTCTCTCTCTCTCTCTCTCTCTCTCTCTCTCTCTCTCACACACACACACACACACACACACTCAAACAAACTCTTAGTCTCACTGGTCACCGTGAACCCCTGCGAGAGGGGGGTTAGGCAGTCCCGCCGCACCCGCCTGCCCCGCGGGACTGTATCTCTGCTGGCTCGATGGCGTCCTGCTTGATGTGCCCCGGTCACTTAATGATAAGTCGCTCGCTGCACGCGGCGCTTCGAGTTACACTCCCGAAGAGCAAAAATAAAATAGAAGCAAAACGTTTACGGGGTTTAGGAGTGTAGCCGCGCTGCCAACTGTCCGTCCGGTTGACACGCTGATGGGCTCCGCGATTCGCAATCAAGCAGCGCCGCCCCGCCCGGTGCATTAGGGCGCGGCTAATGTTGGCGCGGGCATGCGGGAATAAATAAGAATCACCCTAGGGGCGCGGGTTCAAATACCGGCCAAGGTAAGTATTTTCATTTTTTTTTTTACTGTATGCTTTGGTTTGTTGGGATCAAGGATCATTTCATGCGTTTTTTTTTCTGCTCGTGGCTTGGGTGGTGGTAGCGCAGCGAGCCTTGGGGCGCGGGTTCAAATACCGGCAGTGCAATTTTCATTTTTTTTAAATTTTTTTTTTAACCTCTAGTTTTACTGTGCGAGGCGCTTGGATGCTGCAGCCGTCCTCAGCGATCGGCGCGCTGCTCCGCTCCTCCATTTGCATCTCAAAACAGTACCGCGCGACCGCCGCTATCGACATGAGTGCTGCACCGGGCGGAGCGGGGCGGGGTGCTCAGAATGCATGCTGCTAGGCCAGGCGGACGGGGAGGGGAGGTGGGTGGGTATTACTGGGCCGGCCTTGCACCTTGTGTCCATCAAGTTGGTAGTGCTGCCCGCCACGCCCCGGCCAGCCGCGCACTGATAAACTAATCCAATTTCCAGTTCGGTAGAGAAAAGCGAGACGGTTCGAGGAACAGGCCGGGCAGGTTTGTTGTAGTAGTTGAGCGACTGTGCGTGTGTGTGCGCGTGCGCGTGCGTGCGTGCGTGTGTGTGTGTGCTAGGCCTCCCTGCAATTCATTATGCAGTCGGAGTGTCCCTCTGCCACTCCGTGCCGCTTCGAGTGCCTTCGGCCCAGCCTTCGGGGCGGTGGGCTGACGGCTTGCCGAGACTACGCTCACTTCTGCAGCGGTAGTGACAGTGTGCTGCCTGCCAGCTCGTCTGCCTGCCTGCCGCCTGTCGGCTGGCTTCCCTAGGGGGGGGGGGGGGGTGCACTGCGCTGGCTCTGCGGCCGGTGGGGTCGATTTTAATCGCAATAGACTCGTCCCCACTATTGGCAGGTGAAGGCCTAAACGCCTGGCGCCGGCCGGGGAGGCAGCCAGCCTTCGTGCCGCTAAGGCGGCGCGGCCATTGTTTGCGTTTTGTCTGGGACTGTACCTACTGTACGGCCTGTAGGTGTAACCTAACGAGACGTGTGCATGCTATTGGAGGCAGCGACCCTGCCCTCGGCCCCCCCTTCTCTCCCCTCCCCGCATGCTTTATTGAAACGTGAGTGTCCGCGTCACGTCAGTGTTTCACTTTTGTTGTGTCATTTGTACGTGTTATCAGCCGATAAGACCCGCCGGCCTAATCCCCCCCCTCCCCGCCTCCTTCTTTTCAATTTGTAATTTTTTCGCCGCTGGCCGCCAAGCACACTGTGGGGGGTTGAAGGGTGGCGGCCAGCGCGGCCGGGTGGCTCGTACCTGGCGGCCGCCACCTACCCACCCACTCTCCCCGGCAGTGGGTTATTAAATATGGCTGTCCTTGGGACTTGCCTCGCCTTGCGCCGCATCAACCCAAGCCTTCATTTTTTATTTTTCTCACTACTTTTTTTTTTGCTTTGTTCTTTGTCATGAGGTTTGCGCGCGCATGGTATGCCGCCACTGCTTTCCCTTGAAGTTCTTTCCCTTTTCTCCTTGCCCTTATTGCGCGCGCGCGCGCCACACACACACACACACACACACGCTGGCGTGCGCTTGTCGTCATATTTATGCTCGCCGGGCTGCCTAATTTGTGCCGTCTGGGTTATTTTGAGGGGGCGCTGCATGAAAGGCCGCGGGGGGCCCTGGCTATTCGCCTGGCTGCGGCTGGCTACGGCCAGGGCGGCGTTACGCCGGCGTGGCATGCACGGTGCATGCATGTGTCCCGTGTTGCCGTGGCCGGCTGGCATTAGAAGGCCCTATGCGGTCCTGTGACTCAGAGAGATGACGTCCTGGATGCGCTCGTTCTTCACCCCGCCCCACCCCGCCCCGGCCACGCCATCTGCTGCAGAACACAATGGGCGCCGGTGCGGTCGTGTGTCCCTGTATGGGCCGAAAGTCGTGCGGCCGGAGTCCCGGAGCGGGGCGGGCCCAGCAGAGGGGCGGGCGCCGTCACCCGGTCACCCAGTGCGGACACACAGTTGAAATACACACACAGCACTGCCGTGCACTTGTTGGAGTGTGACCTATCGGGGCGGACGAGAGGTTCAAGGTTTTCGGCGCGCCGTGCCGCTGTATCCACCCCGTTGGGACCGGCGTGGTGCCCCCCTCCGGCCTCGCACGTCGTGGCGGGTTATCCCCCCCCCCCCGCGGTCCTCCACCCCTCACGATGGACCCCCCCGAGAGCCCCCCCAGGGGCTCGTACCGAGTTGGCAAGTTGGCAGGGGGGGGGGGGGGCCTCGGTTTGGCGCCGTGCTGCTGTGCCGCGCGGTGCGGAGGGACTCAACTGCCGACTGATAAATGCCAAAGTTGGTGCAAGTTGTCGAGATTGGGGCGATAGCGTGCGCGATAGGGATTTCCGGGGCTGGCGTCGGCCTCCTGGCGGCGGTCGCGCACATCGGCGCGCTGTACATCGCCGTGGACTTCGGCGACCTCGACTCGCAGGCCCGGATCGCGTCGACCTTGCCTTCCTCGCGGCCTTCTCCGCAGCCGCCCTCCCCGTCTGTTTATTCTCGCTTTTTGGCTGACAGACAGACAGACAGACCCGTTTCTTTCTCTCCTCCATCGGCCCGGCCGCCCGCTCTCCCCGACACCTGCTGGCTTTTCGTTCCTTATCTCTTTGTCAGGGCCGCGCCGGCTCCAGGTGGATGGCGTAGTGGATCTGGGGGGGCCTCTTCCACCGCCACGGCGGCGGGGCGTGGCGCCCCAGTCAGTTTATTAGGGCCTTGGCACACACCGCGCTGGCACGGCTCTCCAGGACGGCGTCGACGTCGGTGTCCTCGCGACGCATTCCCTAATGGGATGAGGACGCAGCGGCGCGCGGACGACGCCGCCGCCGCTAAGCCGACGAGGATCGTCGACGCCGTCCCCGCCGCCCCGGCGAGTTTGGCTCGGCCCATCCATCCGGAGTTTGCGCATCCGCGTCGTTGGCTCGAAAAATGACACACCACAAGGCGGCTTAGTCGACTCTGCCGCTGCCTAGTGTGTTCCCCTGTCTGTCTGTCTATCTGTCTGCGTGCGTAAGCACGGATTGCGCTTTGTTTTGCAGTGCGTGTAATTGCGTGTTATTTCCCTTTTTATTAGTGTTTTTTTTTTTTAGAGTAGATGCTTTAACTGCGGCGCGCGGTCTGACCTTAGAAAACGGAAATAAAATACAAATTTAATTGGGTAATGTCTTTGACCTTTGCTGCACAGATGCGCCGCCGCACTGCTCCGCTCTTTGCGGCCGTCGGCAACGCGCTGCTGGTATTTTTGTATATCGTTACTCTTTATTACGCGCCGGTTTTATATTTTTTTAGAGGAATGCTTCCTAGGGGGCGGAGGTGGATATGCCACCGAGGGTGGGGGGGAAATGGGGGGGGGGGGAAGCGCGGGGAGGTCACAGCCGACTCTGCGGGTTGGGTAAGGTCCGCACACACGCACATGAAATGACACACACCAACACACACGCGCTCACCCTTTAAAATTGCGTCCCACTCGGTCGAAAAAAAAAGTGATTTAAAAAATATAAGGTAAAAATAATGATAAAATTGGCTAATCCTGCTTATATGAGAGGGACTTTTCATTAGAGGCGTTGCAGCGGCAGCCCGTCGAGGCGTTAATCCGGAACGCTCGGTAGTCCACTTGCCTCGTCTCACTCACTCACTCCATACTCTCTTTCTTTCTTTCTCTCTCTCCCTTCGCACTCCACCGAGTTGTTCCGGGATACTCGGCGTGATGCCATAATAGCGAACACCGCCGTGTGTTTAAAGGGGCGGGGGTGAGTCTTTGCAACTCCCTCTCCTCCTTCGCCTCCTAGCTCGTAATTAATTGATAGAAGTTTGCCCGTGCGTGCGAGTGTGTGTGTGTGTTCCCTGCTGGATAGTCGCAGCCCATGGTTGACCGTATACACGCCTGGGAGTTGCCTTACCGAACCTGTGCGTCATGGATCATGCGGGCGTCGTGCCTTAACCCGCCCCTGTGTGTGTGTTTGTGTGTGAGAGAGAGGGAGTGGGTGGGGGTAGAGAGAGTGCTTGTGTGGGAGTGTGTGAGTGCGAGAAAGCCGTAAACCAGCCGACACAACACCCATCAATTCCCTGGCCGCATCGTAATGTGAGAGCAAGTTGGTGCACACCGGAGGTAAGGGGGTTCTGCGCGGCCGAGGGAGAGAGAGTAAGTTAGTGAGTGTGTGTGTGTGTGTGTGTGTGAGAGAGAGAGAGAGAGAGAGAGAGAGAGAGAGAGAGAGAGAGAGAGAGAGAGTGAGAGGCAGCCTCCCCGCCGCCACCACCACCGCCGTCATGTGGCAGTGTCCGTTTGACCCCGTTCTCCGAGTCCCCCGAGAGGCCGGGAGGTCCGGGGACCACCTCCTCCATGCGCGCGGCCGAAAGCAGAAGGGGTTGGGGGATGCTATATTGGCACTGCCGGCTCTGCCGCCGCCATGCACCGCGCGAGTGGCCACTGCAAACATAACGGCCGCGCGTTCGGTTTATATTTGTCGCCGCTGCTGTGGGTGATTGGCACTGGGATGAACGTACGCTGTTAGCGGCAGGTCCGTGACACCCTGGACGCCCAGCCCACTGCGCTGCCGAGCCTCCAGGCAGCAGTCCCCCCCCTTCCACCCACCCCACCCCCGGCCGCGTGCGCGCTTTAATTGTCGTGCGCGTGATTTGTGCGCTCGATTAGGAGACGCGGCGTGCTAATACCCGTCGTGACACGCACGCCCCGCCCGCCACCGCATTAAAGGGGCTTTAGTCTCGCGACCAAGATTAAACAAAAACTTTTTTTTCCGAAATGGCGCCTGTTTTTGTTGTTGTTTTTCCTTTTGTAAATTTTATTTTGGAGGTGCCGCGTCGGCGCGGTCGCCGTATGAATGACGGCGCGCATACGCAGGGTGAAATGCAATCCCCGGCTCGCGCGTCCCCGCCGACCCTCTGACAGGAATACGTCGGCGGATTCGCAAAGCCGGGGATGGCGCGCGCAAGCGTCACTCTTGTGTGCGTGCGTGTGAGTGTGTGTGTGTGGCGCCGAAAAATAAAACAGCGGAGGGAAATGTCAGCGCCTAAGCCGTATGGAGGCGGCGGTAGCGAAGCGAATGTGGATGTGAATGGGAGACGCGAGCAGGGGGTAGTGGCGTCGCTCGCGCGGCGCGCTGCCCGCCCGGCCCGTCGTCGGTGTCGTTGACATTTTCCGCACACCTCTATCTGCACTCTCTCCCTCCCTCTATCACACACACACTCACTCACACACACACACGCACACTCGCAGGACATCATCCCCCTCCCGATGACTCCAAAAAGTGAGGCGGCCTCGGCGTCGCGGCGCGCAGCGGGGATGGCAGGCACTTCGCACTCCGGCAGACAAAAACGACGCATTTTTTCTGGACTTTATTCTGGAAATTGGAGGCCGTTTTTCATTGTGTGTGTGTGTGTGTGTGTGTGTGTGTGTTTTGCTTTTTCGGCTTCTCCTGACGTGCTCTGTGTTTGTGTTGCTGCAGGTAGGCGCGGCAGTTCCTGCTGACGGTGGCCGTTGTGGGCGTCACGGTGAGCGTAAAAAAAAAATAAGAAAAGCCTGACTTGAACTTGAAACATCCGCCTCTCTGAAGCTGTGAGCGCTCCGATGGTTTTGTGCTTGAGGCGGTACACTGGGAAATCCTCAAACTATGGCGCGCCCTTGGCGCCGTACGGCGGCCGCGGTATTGCCGACTTTGCCAACAGCTCTGACTCCGTGAAAAGATTTGCGCCAGGGAGGTGTGGGTCAAAAGAGGCCCTTTCCCGTCAAATTAACCTCTCTCTCGCTCTCTCTGTCCTTTTTTTCTTGCTTCTCCTTCTACCCGGCGTCCTCTTCGCGGAGGGGCGGCAGCGCGCCTGTCTGGCCCTTTCTCATTTTCCCCCCCATTTCGCGCCGTTCCTCGCTGGCGATGAGGCCGCATCCCTCTGTCCGCCTTGCAGATCGCCTTGCGCCGCCTTGCGCCGCCCCGCGCCCTTAAAGTCCCTTTGTCCTTGATAAATAAAGTGTGAATGGGGATCCACTTGCGTGTTTTTGCCCGCCGGCAGTCGGCCGAAAGGGAAGGCCATTGGGTGACAAAAGACGGGACAGGCTGGGAAAAAAAAATAGGAAAAAAAATAAAAAGCCGACTGAAAGTGAGAAGTGATGAAGAATGTCCTTTGAGCGCCTCTTGCGGCGGAAGGCCTTAATTAAATCTTGCCTTTCCGCCATTTCGTCCGGTGCGAGAAACTTCTTTTTTTTTTCTGTTTGTTTAATTTATTTCGCTTTGAATTAGCCGAAATAAAGGCAGTCCATCTGGGTCATTGTGTCTCGGCGGCCGCAGCCGCACCGGTGTGGCACTGTCACGTCTCCCGGCTCTTTTTCACCCCTTTTGCCGATCATGCATATTTCATCATGTTTGCAAGTTTTTCGGCCGCGCAAAGTAATGAATACAGACAGCCCTTGTATGTGGGGGCGGCGGGGGCCTCTCTCGTTACGGGGCCCTCCTCGGCACCTCTGCCGCGCCCACTGTGCGCCGGCCGTCGTGCGCGTGCGCCCCGCCAACCCACGGACCGCGTTACAACTTCGCCACTATATCACTTTTTCATATGTCGTCCGGGGAGAGGGTTCCCCGTCGAGACACACACGTGTCTGCGTGTCTGTGTGCGTGTGCGGTGCGGGGCCCGCGCGAGGAGAATGTGGGCATATCATACATCTCGCGTCCAGGAGAGGGGGAGGGGTCCAGCATCGGCGTGTGTGTGTGTGTCAGAACTTCACCTATTAGTCGCCGCTTATCTTCGTCTTGATAACAAGGGCCCGGCAGCATATTGATGGGGCAGGCGCGAGGAAGGTGGGACGGTCTCGGTGACGCGACCTCGCCGACGACGCTGGGCCGGTGGCGCCTCGTTGACGGCGTGCTTTGTCTCGCGGCCGAGCCCCTCGAGGGCCGCGGGGGCGTCGCCGTATTCGGCGGCCACCACGTTCCGGGAGCCCTCGGATGACAGAAGGATGCAAATTTGATGATCGTTACCGGGCGAGGCGCGCTGGAGTACGTTCGACTCACTGGAGAGGCGAGGCGGCGCCGGGCCCTGCACCGCCGCGGCCGCCTGCCGCAGTGCTTTGCATGCCAGAGTGGGGGAGGGGCCGGGGGCCTCTCTTTTTGTTGTTTTTCAAGTTGCTAAGTGGACGGGGCGGTGGTCGTCCAGGCCAATGGGTCCGGCTGGTAAGTCGCTCGTTGGTTCGGGAGCGATCCGTCAATGCGGTCGGGTCCGCCACGCCCCACCACACCACGCCCCGTAGCTCGTCGGCGTTCAGTCGGCGTGCCCTGGTTCGCTATCCTGCTCGTTACGAGCCTGGTAACTGGACCGCCGCCACTTCAGGTCGCCGTCGACCACGACGGTGACCTGGACGCCCCCGCGCGTCGACCACGACGGTGACCTGGACGCCCCCGCGCGTCGACCATGACGGCGACCTGGACGCGACGTAACACCTGGCCGGGTCGGCCTGCCCGACCTGGGCCATGCTAATGAGCGCTGAGTGCAGACAGGCGTCCCCGCCCCGCCATCTGGAGACCGGTTCACCAAATCCGTTGGTACTCAATCCACTTGGGCCGCGTGCGGCGGCGCCTGTCCTGGACGTGGGTGTGCCGCAGGCTGCTGCTCTCGCACTCACGGAGCGGTGCGAGGGAGTCGGAGCGGCCCTGCGCGTCCACGCGGCACTGGGACTTCCCTCCGGAAAGCTGTCTTTAGTCCGCCTCTATATTTTTTTTCCTCATTCTAGTCGCGGTAAATGAGGGAGAACAAAGAGGAAATGTCGGCGGGGGTGGCAAGGCGATTGTGTTGCGGTCGGGGGCGAATCTTGCCGCGCGCAATTTCATCTCTCTCTCTTTCATGCTCGTCCCTCCCGCCCTTCTATCTCTCTCTCTTTCTCTCTCGCTCTCTGCGGAGCGAGCGGCTCGAGTCAAACCTTGCGGAATGGAGGGCCATTAGTGAAGGGAATAATGCAAAAGAATTATGTAAATCTACTCGGTGTGAAAATCTGCGGGGGAACGCGCGCCTCGAATGAAGAGGGTGTCCCAGTGCGATAGCCTCAGCGGCCCCGGGGGCAGTGCGGGCGCCTCGCAGTGGGCCAGACGAGCGCACTGATGATGGGTCGCTGTCGTCGTGACGGCGGATCCACGGGTACCCTCATGCGTTCGGCTCGAGTCCCACCGAGAGGACTCGAGCTCAAATCGCGCCCAGCATTTCTGCCCGAGTTGCTCTTCCGGCCCGATGTGCACGCTCCATCTGCTCCCCCAACTCGCGGCTCGCCTCGTCTATTCGCGCATCGGCAAGTGCATCGCATCGGCTCTGCGCTGGCGGGGCTGGATGATTGAGTCGCTGATGAGCGACCGGATTCAGTCATGAGCCCGGCCCGCTGAGTTATAGGGCCTGGCTGGGCCTGGCTCCGGGCATGTTTACGAGGGCAAGGGGTACGGAGTCCTGCGCAGGTGCTGGCCCGGAGCCAGCCGGCCTGCACGGTCAGTTCCGTCGTACTCGTTCTCCTCCACCTCCCTCTTCTTCGCGCGCTGCCAATTTTGAACCGGTCCGCTCTTTTTCGCGCCGCTGACGTTACGTTTATTCGAACTGGCCGGACGCGTTCGCGTCGTCCGCCGCCTCGCTGATCAGGTTCGGCGGGACGCGGCCGAGCTGGCTGGCTGGCTGCTCGGTCTGGCCGCCGCCGCTGCTGGACCGATCCGATGTTATCGTTTGGCGATCCGGCCTGCCTGCCAGCTCGGTCCGAGCCGCACTTGCAAGGTAGCGTTGGTGGGGGGAACGCTGTGGGTTCGCTCTGATGACCAATTATCGCTGAGTGCTCTCCTTCGCTGTCGCCCTGAGCACGCCCCGCCCCGCCCCGCCCTTCGGACTCCACTTGTCCGTCCTCTTTTTTGGGTCTCTCTCCTTCCTTTCCATTGGTCATCGGCATTCACCACTTGTTGATGTTCTACTTGTTGGTCGGCCACGGCCTCGGTCCCGCCGAAGACGATGCGGCGACTGTGCGCGCGTCAGCAAGCTGGCTACCGTTCCTAACTTCGATTATTTTTTATTTATTTTTTCAGAACTATTTTGTTTATATTCCGTTTGATTTTTACGGGACTGCTTCACGCAGTGTGTGTGTTGGATATATGTGTGTGTGTGTGCGTGAGGCAGCCCGGGGTAAAACGGTCGCGTTTCCGCCGCGTGCACCGACTTGTTATGTTGACAGGGGCCCTGCAGGCGCAAGGAGCAGGGCAGGCGGGTCGACTGGCTGGCTGGCTGGCTGTCCGGCTGTCCGGTTGTCCGGTTGTCCGGTCGGGGAGTTTGCTGATCCAGTGTGCTGATGATCGCTCTAATCCATTCGCGGGGCAAACTGGCTCGTTGCCGCCGGCCTGCCCCGCGGCGCGTTGCGGGACTGCCTCGCCGCGGGACGGAAACGAAACTCGCGTGCGTCTCTCTCTCTCTCTCTCTCTCTCTCTCTCTCTCTCTCTCTCTCTCTCTCTCTCTCTCTCTCTCTCTCTCTCTCGTCGTGTCGTGTGGCGTATGACGGGTTCGAACACGTTATTGAGGGCCTGCGCCGCTGATTGCGCTGACGAGTCCGCGAAGTGGGTCGCCGTCCTGCGTTAGTCCGCCAGGATTAGGCTCGGCCGGATATAAGGAGCACCACGCGGACACACACACACACACACACACACACACACACACACACACACACACACACGTACGCTCCACTACGCCCGTTGAGATGGCGCAGGCGAGGTGCACCTATAATTCATGGCTTAGTTGAGCGCGCCGCCGGCGTGTAGCCGCGCCACGGTCGGCCGAGTACATTCCCGTCGAGGAGGCAGGCGGTGCCCGGGGCCGCGTTCGTTCAAAGCAGGGGTGGGCCGCGCTGGGGGGGCCCTGCAGGGAGGGGGGGAGTAATATCTTGCACATGCGCGCGCGCGCGGGAGTTTTTGAATGAAAGAACGGCGAGCGCTGGAGGCGGCCGGAGGGAGTCGTCTCGTGGCCGTGCCCGCTGCTCGAGAAGAGGCCGCTGGTCTTTAGCTTTCCCTCCCTCTGCCCTGCCCTGCCCCAGCCAACCCAAACCTTTCCCAATTTCGCCTGCTTTTTAAGACCTTAATTCCGCCACGCCTCCGGCCAGCCCGGCGATGTGTTGCCTGTAATCTTGTTTCCAAACTAATTTGCACCGAGTGCGAGAGGCGCTTTGGCATTACAGGGGTCGTTAATGAAGGCCGGAAAAAGAAATGTTTCTCGCTGCGCGCGCGCGCGCGCGTGTGTGTGTGTGTGTGTGTGTGTGTCTGCGGGCAGCCGGGTGTGCCCTGTGCGAAATTAATCTGCTACGGTGGTAGTGTAGCCGTCATTTTATTCATGGATGTATTTTCGGTTCGCTGCCGTGTGCTCTGCGCGACGCCCGCGGACGACGTCTTGTCAGGCCTACGTCAGATTGGTGAGAGGGGGGGTCGACCTTGGAGCGGCCCGCCAAACACCCATCAGCGCAGTGCTCTAGCGGGGGGATGCCTCTCTGGTGGGGGTGAAATGGATGGCAGACACCTGTATGTTTTCGCGCTGCCACCGCCCCCTCCCCCCACCCCCTCCGCCGGGTGACCCCTTGACGCGGCGTAACACGGTTCTGTACTCAAGTCCTTGGCAGGCTCTGCAGTCAGACTCAGCCAATCCACGTGCGCGCACGCCCCCCCCCCCTCCGGTTTGCTGAAGCTTGGCCGGGGCAATGCGATAATTTGGTCGGTTGATAAATAATATTGTGTGGCGGGGGACGGCGTGGACGTGGAGCAGCCTCGCTGCGGCGGCACGGCGACGCCGCGCGGAGAGCGCCTGTCGGTCGGAGGGCGGGCATCACGCCGCGCACCGCGGCCCGCCGCGTGGCCTACGCCGCGGCCGCCGGGCGTACAGAGCACAGTGGGCCACAGCACAATGGGCCAGCGCACGCTGACGATGAATGCGCGCCCATTTTCTCTCGGCGTTTTCTCAAGCTTCTCCGGCTCCTCTGGCCCTGCAGCCCTTATTCCATGCACTCTGAGACCCCCCCCCCCCCCGAGTTGAGGCCCTTTCTTGGCGGCGTTTGCCCGGCAATTTCGACCTCACACAAATTGGGAAACGATCGAATCCGTCCCCCGCCCCCGGCGTTTCCGCTTTCGGTCCCGAGTTCCGGTGCGGTGCCTCTCCTCGCTGCGACATTCCAGCAACACGGTACTAGCCCCCCACCCCCAAGTATCCCGCCTTTTCACAAACTTGGACTATTAATCTCCCGAAACCTCAGAACCGCCAGGCCTTGTGACAGTTCGGTGTTGGACATAGGCAGCGGGCGGCCCCTGCCCCCCGACCACCCACCACCACCGCGAACACCAGGCAGCGGCCCCCTCTACTGATGGTAGGTAATGGTGATGTGTTGGGCGGCGTTGAGTTTGATCCCGCTCATCGAGGTCGCCGACGTGGAGGCCGTCGTGGTCGTGGAGAAGGACGAAGCGGCTTGCCTCATTTCCTCGGCGACGCGCATTTCATATTTATGTTTCGGCCGGCCGCTGATAACGTTTCCATTTGCGCGCCATGCCATGGCCTGCGCGGCGCGCGGCAAGACGATGATTGCATGTAAATAAGACATGAATCGATGTCGCCGATTGTTCTGTTCGACGCGGTGCCGTCTGTCTTTTTGTGTGCCTCTCTGTCTTTGGGTGTCCGTCTGTCTCGGCAGCGTCGCATACACGACGCGGCAAAAAAAAACCTGTCCCTTCGGTTTGCTTCGGTCCGCTGAGGCGTGACCTGGTATCTCCGCCCCCTGGCTACAGCAGGCAGGAGGGGCGAGTCAAAGTTGATCCCCAGCAGCAGCCCCACCCCCCTCCCGTCCCCCAGTTGACCCTCTGCCGCTGTTTTGGACGTGTATATGCGAGACTTTTGCAATGCTATCTCTCACGGGCCATCGGTGCCCCCCCCCCCCGCCACCTCTGCCCAGTGCCACCCCCGCGCGTTCCAGTCTGTTGATCCTGATTGAGGGCCGGCCGTTTGGGCTCCGCTAAGCCGCTCTTGTTGGGGCCGGCGGGCTGCCTGCTGGGCTCGCCGCTGGGCTGCCTGCTGGGCTGGCCGCCGGCCGCGGGGGGTGATCAGGTCGGCCTGCACTGGACGGGGCTCGCCTCCTGGAACCTAGTTTCCTTGTGTATCGAGCACTGGCGCGCCGCCGCTGCGCTTACTGCAGCGCTTTGTGTCCGGGCTGCTCTCTCTCTCTCTCTCTCTCTCTCTCTCTCTCTCTCTCTCTCTCTCTCTCTCTCTCTCTCTCTCTCTCAGCCCCACGTGGCGTGGCAAAACGGCCGAGACCACTGGTCGGCCCCCTGCTTCGACTCGAGCACTGCTCCTGCAGACGGATTCCGAGAGTCGCTTCCCTCGCTCTGTCTCCCTCGCACTCAGGGGTCGTCCCTTATGGGCGCGAGAGAGACGGAGCGACGGCGAGGGCGATTCTCGGAATGGGTCCGATGGAGAAGAAAGCGTGGCCGGCCCCGCGCCTGGAGCGCTGGAGCCGCGCTGGAGTGGGAAGCCCATATTTGCGGCGACGTCGGCGGCGCGTCGGCCCGGGTGATAAATTCCGGCCCCGGACGTGACGTCGTCGCGCGGCACTGGCGGCGCTGAGGAGGGTGCCGGCCTGCTTGTCGTTGTCGGTGAGTAATTGCCGCGTTGGTGCCGCGGCGCTGCTAGTGCTGCCGACGAACCGCGACTTGCGGTCGGACCGCGGTTTGTTTGTGTCTGTGTGTGTGTGTGTTTGTGTATGTGTGTGTGCGTGTGCGCGTGTGTGTTGTTCGCGTCGGTCGAATTTCGGCCAAATTATTTTCCGTGATGAGCGCGTGTCGGATGGCAGGTGCGCGTCGGTCGCGGTGATGGCGGCGGCGAGGGTCGAGGGGTGGCGGCGGCGCACTCGCAGCGCTACGACGTGACGCGCCGCCACTCCGCCGGGCTTGTCCGGTGCTAATAATTAATCTGAGGTATTTGACACCCGCCCCGCCCCGCCACGCCCCGCCCCGCCCTCCTCCTTGAGCTCGACGGCGTCTCCGGCGCGAGTTTGTGAACAAATGACGGTCGGGGTTTTGTCGCCTGGCTGCTCGCTTCCCCGCCCCGCCTCGCCCCGCCCCGCCCCGCCCCGCCCCGCCCCGCCCCCAGGGGATGTGTCTCCGGTCGGAGGTGGCGCCGCCGGCCGGTTTTACGGGTTACTCGGTATTTGGCAGGGGTTGCGCTGCATGCCCGCCCCGCCCCGCCACGCCACGCCACGCCCGGCCGCGACGTCCCCGGGACTTGAGGCCTTTATCACGGAAGGGCGAAAGGAAGCGGGGGAGTTTCATTAGTTAGCGCGGGAGAACTTTGTTAATGCCTACGGCGCGCGCACGCCAGGGGCGGGGCCGGGGGTGTGTCGCGGCGTCTTGTACCTCCGCGAGGAAAAGACTCATTTATTACCGCCACTTGCCGTGGCCCTGCTGGAATGTCCTGCCGGTCCTGGAGCAGGGGGGGGGGGGTCCTCCGCTTGCAGTGCGACTCGTGGTGCCAGCCAGACAAAGGGGCACCCCCGGCCTCCGGGTCGCGGAGATTCCCCGTGTACTCTCTGTCGACACGGCTTGGAATGGCCAGGCCGTTGGCGCCTTGCTGTCGGTCTGTCCGTCTGTCTGTCTGTCCGTCCGTCTGCGGGCCGGCCGAGCGGAAGGTGGTGCAGTGGGCGCGTTTTGCCGGTGCATGCCGGGCGCGCCGTCTAAGCCGCCCAGCTATGCCATACCACGCCACCCTATTGAGGCGGCCGCCCTGAGCCAATTTCCTGGAAGCGCCTCGTCAGCCTGCCCCCTCCCCTCCGCTGCCAGCCCTACAGTGGGACGCAGCCGTTCAACAAACACTGCCGCCGGGCCGCCACCGCACAGCGTGTTTTTTTTTTTTTTTTTTTTGCCATCCTCCGCCATGACTAACAGCGTCGCGGCTGCGCGTCGCTGCGACAACCAATCGCGGCGTGATGCCGCACGGTATGCTCGGCCGTGATTAATGTCCCCGCCCCGCCGTGGCGTATCAGCGCGGTGGACGCGCGCGGCCCCGCCACGCCGCGCCACGCCGCGCCCGCTAGCCTGCCCGCTAAAGTCGATTAACCGGGCGCTGTGGCGCGCTTTGCGCCCCGCGCGTGCCGCCCTGATGGAGCAATTGGCGGCCGAGGTTACAGTGCACCAACTGCAGCGCCGGCCGAGGAGGCCGTCGTCGTCTCTCACACTGTGTGTGTGTGTGTCTGTCCCCCTGGACGGGCTTGCTAGTGTTAGGCGGCCCAAGTTTTCAAGTTTTGCCGGCCGTAATGAATGGAAATGGCAAGGCGCAAGGCGGCGCGGCGCGCTGCTCGTCAGTTTGTTTCGCGACAAAGAGTTGTTGTTCTGCGACTTGTTGAGCAGCTTGTTTTGGGGAACGCGATACGCCGCGACGGTGACGAGGACGACGACGACGACGGAGTGAGCGGCGCGTGCGCGCGCGGAAGTGGCCCGGGTTCGAGTCCCGGCTGAAGAAAGCTGTTTTCGGCCGACCGAGCCTCCGTCATTATGGCCCTCGCCCTCCCTTTGTTCGTCGTAATATTTTTTTTCCGGCCGTTCTGTGCTGCCCTCGACGCTGCTTCCGCTGGCGGGGCCTCGGGGGCGGCCTCGGGGGCGGCGGTTTCCGCAGCGACCTCCGCTACACGTCACTATCGGGGCGCGCAGCCGCGGCCGCTCCCACGCCGCCGCCACGGAGGCCGCCGAGGCCGCCGCTACCCTCCCTGATTAGTACATTAGCAGCCTTTACACGCGTCACGGCGGTGAAGGCGGCGGGAGGGAGGGGGCGCCGGACAAAACGTGTCATTTGCACGGACCAAGAAAGGCCCCAATGTACTGGCCGCGCCCTCATCCCCTTGCCCCGCCCCCACTCCTTTCACACGGCCTCGCTCGCCCGCCGTCGACGTCCCCGTGCAAGTGTTGGCGCTCTCTCTCTCTCTCTCTCTCTCTCTCTCTCTCTCTCTCTCTCTCTCTCTCTCTCTCTCTCTCCAACCTCGCTCCACCCAATCTCTCAGCCCGTAATGGCGAAGGTAGGATCCCATCTCCTGTACGGCCGCAGTGCGGCTCAGGGGGATAACACTGGCTTCTTCGCCCTGCGCTGCTCCCGCCACGCCCTACCCCACCCCACCCCACCCCGCCCCGCACGTGGAAGGACAGATACAGCACGCGCACGCAGCGCGACCCACTTGCTGCTTTCAATTATGGAGATCGACTCGAAACCTTCAGACATAAATAAGAGAAATAAACGACACGATGTCAGCTATTCGTCACTCTCGAGTCCAGAAACCGAGCTCGCCTCATTGTCACTGTTTTGCCTTTTGTCTCTGCCGGGTCGGTCGGTCGGTCGCACTGGGGGGTGAGATAAGTCAGCAGAGGGCGCGCTTGCCTAGGGTTTGAGGCCTCCAAGACAATCAACGTCGCCGGATATCGGGTCCAACGCCCAACGCTTGCCATCAGATGTGTCGGCTCGATTCGGTCCGCCCTAAAGTCCTCTGGTGGCGCCGCTCCATCGGCCTGGCCGGGGGAGGAGTCCCTTGGCTCTGCAGCAGTCTGCTGGACGGCAGCGCCCGTCCCCAGCCAGCCGGACATGCGTCCAACGGCACAAGCAAGTGGGCACACTGTGGAAGCCGGACTCCGTCGAGGCCACTTATGTTGTCATCGTCTTCTTCATCCTCGTCTCCTTGTCGAACCTTTTGTTGTTGTTTTTGCTGTTGTTGTTGTTGCTGCTGCTGTTGTTGTCGCTATCCTCTGCTCCTTTCGTAACGTCACTGTTGTCTCCTGGGTGTGCGCGGCATGAACCTGCTCAGGGTGCGCCGCCCCATTGTCTGCCCTAATAAGTGGGCTAAGAGGCGACCCGAGAAAAAGGGGGTGGCGGGCCGGGCGCGGGGGGGTTTCCGGTTTATTAATAATATTATCCATTTCCCAGGCGAGATTACCGGAGGAGGCCCGGAGGGGGGCGAGGGCGGGTGCCGGAGTGCCGCCGTGCCGGAGTCGCCACGGCCGCCGCCCTGCTGCCAAGTTAATTTCGTTTTCGTCTGCAAGACGGCTGGGCGACCCAGACCTCGCCGCCGCCGCGGTGGCGGGAAAGGGGAGGGGTATCGGAGTCGAAATGGACCCCGCCGCCGGGCTCCCACGTGTCTTCCGTGGGGGTTGACTCATCGGTCGCGCTGTGCATCGTGTGTGTGTGTGTGTGTGTGTGCGTGCGTGCGTGTGAGTTAATGGCATGCAGCAGGGGATGTCCGAGAGGTCCCCAGCGGTTGAGTTGTGACCTCGGCCATTTGAAGGCGAGCGGGCGGCTTGTCCGCTGCGGGGCCCAGCGGGGCCGTGCGGGGCCGGCCGGGCCCTCTCGCAGTGCCTTGCTCTGCCGGATCAGCAGCTTGAATGGATGGGTCGCTTTGTGCTGTGATCGGACTACGGCGGGGCCCTCTCTGTGCAGTCGGGGCCCTTCACATGGACTGGTACATAGTCGCTGGCTCGGCGCCACCGAGTATGACGAATGTGCCGGCCGGGCCGGGCCGGGCCAAGCCTGCATTGAGGGATGGCGCATTGGGATTGAGAGGTCCGGTGGCTGGGCTCGGCTCGCCCGGTTAAACGCGTGGGATTTGTCACGCGATTGCGCTGCCGGTGAAAGGGGACGACGCTTTTGTCGGGTCAATGGAGGCCAGGCGGCCAGCCAGGCAGGCAGCCAGGCGGCTAGTCAGGCGGCCAGCCAGGCGCTGGTCGCGCACGTTGCCAGCCGCGTGTTGTGTGCATTGTTCCCGTCACGCCCCTGCGCCCAAGAAAGGCTTCTCCAAAAGATGATGATAAGGCCTTTTTTTTAGATCTCAAAATAATGCTGTTTTTCTTTTTCTTCGACCATTCTTGAGCATTTGTATTGTCACCTTGTCATACACGTAAAAGTTTTAGCAGCTTCGAAATCCCGGTCCCCTGAAACCCATGGAAAGCACTTGGCGGAAATCTGCGGTCGACCTCGTTTACGAGTGGTGACACTTTTGAAACGCTACACGCCGCCTCGCCTTTCCAGACTCTGGCGTCCCCTTGGGCCGCTTAGCCGCATCCCCGCCGGAGCGGGCGGCGCCGACGCGAACGCAGCGACGCAGCTGGCGTGTTGGCGATGACAGTAATAACCGAGGCGGCGCGCTGCCTTAATGACGGAATGACGGACACCACTGCCAATATGGGCGCAAAAAAAAAAAAAAAAAAAAAAAAAGCCGCGCCAATGTCGCCGCGCGTCTCACACGGACTGACAAAGAACTGCAATGAAAGCCGAAGGGGAGGAGAGAGAGAGAGAGAGAGAGAGAGAGAGAGAGAGAGAGAGAGAGAGAGAGAGAGAGAGAGAGAGAGAGAGAGAGACATTGGCGCGCGGTGGAAAGTGAAGGGCGGAAATGATTAAAGAAGTCGCCGGCGGCGGTGGCCGAGTGGGACGGACGGGGTTCGGCTGGTACCTCTGCGATCGCTCGCCTTGGAGGAAGAAAAGTTGGAAACGGTCTTCGGGGTGGCACAGCGCGGGGAAGGCCCAGCCAGGCGCCTCCCAGTCCTCGCACCTCCGTGGCGGAATGCGGAATTGCAAATTGCACGGCGTTCATCACCGCCCTCCTCCCCCCCAACCTTATACACTACACTCGCTGCTATAAGTGGCCCGCCTGCTCGATTTGGTACGTGCGCTCAGGGCATTCCAAGGGCTGCTCTCTCTCTCTCTCTCTCTCTCTCTCTCTCTCTCTCTCTCTCTCTCTCTCTCTCTCTCTCTCTCTCTCTCTCTCTCTCTCTCTCTCTCTCTCTCTCTCTCTCTCTCTCTCTCTCCGCGGGGCCCATGACCGACCCCGCCGCTTCGTGCTCGCCTTGCAAATGTTCGCTAATGACCGTTTGTTATTCGCAATGACTTTTTCATGATGAGGTTTTATCGAAGGACAATTTTGGGGGCGGAAGAGGGAGCTCGCGAGGCGGAGGTGGAGTGGCTGGCCGAAGCACCGCACCTCAACGGAGGGGAGTGCACAGAGGGCCCGAAGACCGTGGAGGCGGCCACAGCTCCAGAGTCGCTGAATGGGACTCGAATGGAACGTGTGACCCCCACCAATGGATTCCTCGTTTGGAGAGCAATCCATCGGTGGGGTCACACACGTTTGATTCGAGTCCCATTCGGTGACTCTGGATCTCAAAACGCGTCGGCATTCGGAAGTGGCTCCGACACTCGTTTAGCAGGTGCCATACCGCCGTCTGCGTGTCTTTCCCTCCCTCCGCGCCAATCCCGCATTGTTGTCGCGTCGTTGCGCTGAATCCATTGCGCGCGGCGGCATTCTTCGGTCCGTCATGCCGCCGCCGCTGCGGGAGGAGGAGGAGGAGGAGGAGGCCTTTTGCCCCTGCGAAATGAAACAATATCAAATGTTGGCTTTTTATTGATAAAGCAGTAAATCGCGCGGCCCGCTCCCCCACCGCCTCCCTGCGCGTTGTTTGCGTTCGATTACCAATCAAGTGACGAAAAGAAAGTAATACGCCATCCTTGTTGGTGCGCGGCGGCCATTCTCGGATTTGTTGTTGTTGTTGTTTGCCGACATTGCAGTTTGGATGGATTGGAGCCGCCTCGCCGCACCGCGGAATAAGCGCTCGTCTGTTTGGCCGTTTTCCCGCGCATTGTCTTTACGTTGATACGCGCGCCGTTCGCTTTTCTCGATTTGAGTCGGCTGAAGGGTTAACGTCACTGTACCGTGTGCCCCTTCCATCCGCGTCGGACGTGTTGATATATTGAAAGCATCCAACTTTGTCAGGAATAAATAAAACAGTTTCCATTGTTCGACTTCGCTCACACTGTGCCCCCAACCCCTCCTCTTTTTTTTGTTTTGTTTGGATCAATTTGCCACATATGCCGTACAGTATTGACGTGCGCGTCCGCCTCAGCGACAGCTGTAAATTTCCGCCAAAGTAATGAGTATTGTTCGGCACGGATTTCCAGAGAAAAAAAAAATTGAAAAAAAAATTAATTACGAATATATAGGATATGAATGTAAACAATAACAATCTGAACGAAATAATTCGTCTTGAGTTTGCCATTCTATTGCGGGCAATGCGTGAAGTGCCCACACCTTTTGTGCGCGGCGTGTCGGCCGCTGCAACAACAGCGCCGCACTTCCGGCGTTGATAGCGTGACGTGATTTAAGGACGTGCCCCCGGCGATAAGGAAGGGGCAGTGATAAGCTGCGTTCAAGGCGGTGCGGCTCGGCGCGGCCGTCGGGGTTAGGGGCCGCTAAATTAACGACATTCGCTTTTTTTTTCCTTTCCTTCTTCGCTCTCCTCCCTCTTCGTCGCGCGCTCGCGTCGTGGAGAATTAAAGGGGCGTAGCGCGACTCGGCCGCGGGGAGGGCGCGGCACGGCAAGGACCCCGAGCAACACGCGTGGCAAGGCGCGAATTTGTCCTTGTTGTTGTGCTGGTGCTGTTTCGGTGTGAATGAAGGATCCCTTGTCACGCACTTCGCCACCCCCCAGTGGGCCCCCCACCCGCCCCCCGCCCCTCCGTCATCTGTCTGGTTCGGCGCTACTTTACGACGTCCAATTATACTTCATTACACCTGCCCGCCTTACCTGCCCCGCGAGGGGAGGTGGGGGGAGGGGGCCGGAAGCGGTAACGACGACCGGGAAATGGTGAGGGGTGGGGGTGGGGGCATTGGAGCGTGGCTTTGGCCGCGAGGGAGGGAGAAAGAGCGGGGAATTGGCGAATTTGCTGCAACGCGCGCGGCGGCAGGCCTAGCCTCGAGGAGAGAGCGAGAGAGAAGTAGGAAAGGCTTGGCTTCCCCCTCCCACCCCACCCCTCGCCCGCCTCGACGTTCGCATCGCAGTTGATTAGGTCCCCGGCAACAAGTAAGGCGGTCCGAACAGCAGCAGCCCCCCCCCCTCCCCCCTCCCCCCAGATGAACCAGTGACGGATTTCCTCTTTGTAGCCGCCCTGCTGCGAGGCGCGGCCCGGCGCCATAGTTTGGTGCTGCCAACACACTCGAGCGAGCGTAACCAGGATTCGGAGAAGGTAGTCCTACACATCGGGGCCAGCCGAGCATGCCACCGGGGAGGGCGGAGGGGGCCAGATTAGTGTGTACTGAGTGAGCAGTGTGCTGGGAGCTTGCCGAAAAAGTGCACCGTGTTGTTGTTGGGGTGGCTGCGGTGGGTTGTGTGTTTATTTGTTTACTCTTATTATTTTCACGCCCGCTGCCGCTCTGCGTGCGAGGGAAGGGAGCGGTCACTTACATTATTATTTTGCTTGCCTTGTTTCATTTTTTTTTCCTCACTCTCCCTCTCGATGTACACACACGGGCCCTCCCACGCCCTGCAGTGCCGCAATGGGGAATGGCGCGGCGTGGCGCAGTGCGCGAACGGCGGAGACATTCATCTTTCTTTATACCCCTTCAGAACCGAAAAGCATTTATTTTATTTGGAGACGCGGCGCGCCCTTGTTCCGTGAGGGATGGTTCCGGCCGGCGGCAGGGCGCTCACCCCCTTCCCCCTCCCCCCGCTGCAGGCCAGGATGTAGCACGAATGGACTGAAAGACGGACATTGAAAATGGAGTGGCCGGGGTGACTGGTCTTTTTTCGCCTCTCTCTCTCTCTCTCTCTCTCGCCCGGTCGATCCAAATAACACCTGCGCCATTGTGCGCGCGGGTACGCGGAAAACGGTTACATCGCTCTTTCCTTCCTACATGGCAGTTTCACCCGTGGGAATTTCGACGCCGGCGGATCCATCAGGCTAATGCAAGGGAAGCCCCGTGTTACACAAATTGCTTATTTTTGTAATTTTTTGAATTTATTTTATTTTTATTTTAAACAATGCGGCAAAGGAAATGACTCACTGTTATACGCGAAGGACAACAGTCGAAATAATAGAGAGGAAGCGGCATTTCTCTGGCGTCCAATCGTCGTGTCCCTCGCTCCCGAACACGGGACGCACAACGAGTGCGAGCGAGACAGAGAGAGGCGGCCCGCTGGACGGATGGTCCGAACTAGCAGCCACGCTGGCAGCGACACACCGGAAATTGAAGAAGGAATAAAGTGCCACGATGGCGCTACGGCTATGGTCTCGATGAGTTATGACCCACCTGTAAGTGCGGTGTAGGGGGCTGCCTGCCTGGCTGGCGGCCTGGCTGCCCGCCTGCCTGCGCCTCCCCCGGCCTTACCGGGAGTGGATAGCGGAAACTCCTGAGGCGCCGGTGACCGTGCACTCCCCCAACCCCCTCCCTCTCCGTCCATTCCTCTTCCCCGTGATTTCCTTTCATAAATCAGAACGAAGGGGGCCGTGGCCGCGAGGAGCGACTCTTAGGGGTGTGTAGTGGCCGAAGTAGGGGCGGTCGGGGCGTGCCCAGGGGTCACCCGCCGGCCCGTCCCCCACCGGCACCGCTCTGTGTCTCTCGCACCTGCACGGGGCGCCCCACGTGTGCGACGGAGACAGAGGGCCCCGGAGAGTCAATTTATGGTGGGATTTGGTCGCGTTGTTGTGGAGTCGCTCGCAGGGAGCGGTGTGCAAGTGCGCTGGCGGGCCGCGCCGCGAGAGGTAAGGCGGGGTGGGTCGGGGCGGCGGCGGCCTGCGTGGAAAAGGCGGCCCGGAGAAGTTATCGAAAAGTTTGCCTTGTACGCGCGCAATCTGTCGGCCAGTCGTGGCGGAACGACGCAAAGCTCTCAGAGTGTGTATGTGTGTGTGTGTGCGCGCGCCCCTTTCCAGGATCTGATTGATCCTCGCTCTAATCGCGTCGTCGTCCTCGTCGTCACCGTGGGAGGCGGGCTGGCCGCCGTGCTGGGTAGGCCGCGCGGCGACGCGTGTGTCGGTGGCGTGCCTACGCTGCAGGCGGTCGCCGCCGCACTGTGGGTAAGAGCAGAGGACCGTTGAAGCGGCGAAAATTGTAGACGCGTTTTGAGCTCCAGAGTCGTTAAATGGGACTCGAATCGAACGTGTGACCCCACTAATGGATTCCTCGTATGGAGAGCAATCCATGGGTGGGCGGTCACACGTTCGTTTCGAGTCCCATTTCGCGACTCCGGAGCTCAAAACGCGTCTGGAATTTTAGGCCGCCTCAACGGTCTTCTGACCCACTGTGCACTGGCGGGCTTGCTCGCCGGTGGCGGCCGCGTCGGGAGGCCGGCCCTGGAAAAAGGGGAGATAAATGACGTGCAGGAGGACGCGCTGTATGGGGCCTGTAAATAAGCCCCGGGTCATTACGGGCAGCGCGCAGCCTTGCGGGCCGATAAGCCTTCCCTTTGCCGAGCCGCGCCGTGTTGCCGCTCCAACGGGGCAAAGGACGGCGCCATACGTTTCACATCTCATCGCCGCGTTCGCTGTTATCGCTCGTCGCTGCTCTATTTCGACTTTCCCTCCCGAGCGTCCGGCGGGGCGGTGGTCTTCTCTTTCTAGCGGTGCAGAGCAAACAGGGAGGGAGGACGGCGAGGCGGGGGCGCGCAGGCCAAGGCGACATGCGCCGCTGAGATGACGGCAAACCCGCCAGCGTCCTCGACCACACTGTTGGAAAAAACCACGACAAATGCTACGGTACTTTGATGGTAGACAACTTGCCTAATCATGTCGTACCTGTATCGTACCAGATACGATGAGAGTACAATTCAACCGTACAAGGATACCGTACCTGATTGGACCACGAATAAAAATTACTGCACTAGCTCACCGTACTAGATTTTTTTGTGCTGGTTGATTGTGTCAAATTCATAAGCAATGCAAAAAATTTATGTCCGCCACAGGCTTGTGGGAAAAGTAGCTTAAAGTCATGAGGAACGTTATAAATAATTACAATTGATCATGTAACTGGCATGTATTATTAAGTATATAAAACAAATACCAAGGTCATGATACAGAACAAGTTTGTTCCAAGATAGTTATTTAAATAAAAAATACAGATTCAACAATCTTTGACCGATGCTTGACTTCATTCTGAGGTAATACTGATGTTACTCTTCTTATCAATTTAAATCGTGGATCTTCAATTATCTGGGCAAAAGAGACACTTCCAACAACAGCCAGCTGAAAAAGAAAGCAAGACACAGAATTGAAGTTTCTAATCATTATAAGAGAAAAACAAGGCTCTACCTTATACTAAAAATAATAAGATAAAAATGCATACCTTCCACACAGCATACAAGGCTTCACATTAAAGATTTTAGAATAGCTTTTGAAATTGCTTCTGTGATAGCTTGGGACTCAAAGCGCATCGTCTGGCATTGTCCTTTCCAGTTAGACTAAAAAGAATAAGCCTCGGCTTTGTTGTCAGGGCAGCAAACTTCTGCAAAACAAAATTAAATTTCAAAATATTGAAAGGGAAACAATGAAGAAAAGTTCACAAGATTATCAAATTTATAAGACAGTTACCTTAGGCATGCAACATTCCAAGTTTGTATCGAGTAGATAGATGTGAAGGACAGTCCCGACTGGTTGTACTCCGATGATTATGTAAGACACGAGTACTATTTCCATGTAGGTCTGACCAAAACGAACATCTCCATTGTCATGACCTCAGCTTTCTTAAACTTCTGCGAAAGAAAAACAAAAAAAAAATTAGACAAACTGAATGAATGAACATTCAACACTCTGCGCTGATTCTTGTCATAGGCTGGGATTGGGCGGCAAAGGTACTAAAGGAGGTCTTAATGTTAATACTCCAATAAACCAGTAATTATCTATTTTCTTACAGACATACAAGTGTCTTGACACAAAATAATCCAAGCTAGCCTAGTCAGTTCAAAAATAAGTATGAACCATGTCATAACCATGTTACTTAACCTCAAAACGCTTCCCACAAGTAACTTTACACAGACAGTCAAAGGCCAAACTTCTCACCTGGGGATTGACTCCGACTCTAGTATCTCATTCATAGTGACGGGCGCTGTATTTCCAGTTGAGCACTGCATGTTTACAACCCTTTTTCAAATAAACAGTTCCACCTCATGTGGAAATATAAACCAATGTAAACATGATGACACTCGTACCAACACTCTCCCACTCAAAGTTTCTGTAGCAGCAGCTATCTTCACATTGGTAGGTTGGCAGCAGCGCTTGTTTATTTTTCAGTCTCTAGCAGACAACAACAAAATGGTGGTGATTTATCTCAAGTTCTAATGCTTTGCTGACAAATAATCTAGATTGTGTGTTTTTGAGGAGTGTTACACTTTGGAGGTGCTGCAAAAAATATTATGTTATCAATATAACAAAATGTGGGCCTACCAGCCATTCTGAGATCACAAGAGACTGGTGGTTTGTCTATCTTACAGGAATGAACTCCAAAAGATTGTTTTAATAGAATGTTCAATATCAATGCTGAGGCTCTAAATTAAATAGACTAGAAGGCAACAACTCTTCTTGTATATTTCTTTATCTTCTTATCCTTCTTATTTAGACTTCTGTCACAAGTGATCAACTGCTTTAGGGTGTTCATAATACAACCGAATAGATCAAAACAATTTCAACAACCTTTGTGCACGCTTATTTGAAGGAGTGCATCGTCTTTTAAAAATTAAGAATATAGGTAGAGCTGCGGTTACTTAGACTCAGTGCAATATTTTAACAGAGGAAAAAGTTGAGGCCTTTCGTTTGGTTTGTTTGTTTCGATAATGGATATAATGCATCTTCAAAGCACGTTGAGGAATACGGTATGGGCTGTACTTGGGCCAATACGATTGGATCGTATGCCCTAAATGATCACAAAATTTTGGTACGGTGCTGTTGCGTATTGTATCGTACCAAAAATACTGTAGCAGATGTCGTAAACTGGTACGGTTTTTTTAACAGTGCAATCGCGTCGTTCCGTTCCGTTTGTTTTGTTGGTGTATGTTTGATGACGGCTTCCGTGTGAAGTCCGCTCGTCTATTGTTTGCTGTCGCTGGGGTTTCGCATTAGTAACTGTGTGTTGCGTGACAAACTTCAAAACCAAGTTCAAAACGTGACTCGAACGCGCTGAAATGCGGATGAAACGGAAAGGAACAGGACTAATGAAAATGACCTCGCTTAATTTAATTTAATTTTTTTAATTTTTTTTTTTTTTACTTTCGTTTGCTGGCGACTAAAATCGATCACGACCACTTTTGCAATTTGTGCCTGGTGCTGCGCTGGCGCTGACGTCGTTAAGTGCTGTTTGTTTTGACGCCGCTGGGGTGACAACGCGCTTTGACAGCCGTGTTTGTGTGTGTGTGTGTGTGTCGGTCCGTGTTTGCAAATGGCGTAACGGCGCAATGTCTGCTCTTCTGCCCAATTTTTCCGATGCGGCCAGCCGGGCCTCGCGATTTTATTATTTTGGAACCATTAGCCCCATTTCACGGACAGGGTGAAATGGGATACTGCGAAAAGAAAATATGACGGGGAAAGAGTTTGCATTAAATGGTAAACAGACACACGCACACACACTCGCAAAGACAATTTCCATATGAAAACAAACACCATTGTGCGAGAGAAAGATGCGTTGGTTGAATGTGCCCTTTAAAACGTGAAATGTGTGCGTATTGATAAAGCCCGCGAGGAAGAGGGGCGCACGCACACAGGCTCACGGACACACACACAGACTCGTAGGGCATGATTCACACCCACGCACTCCGAAGATACACACGGCCGGCCGTCCCTTAAGGGCCGCGGTGGGGCGTCGGGCCCTGCCGGGCCCCGCAGGGCTGCGCGGGCCGGGCTGGGGCTACAAGTGGCCTTGAATAAGGCCGTGGAATAAATAAATCGGCATGTTTTCGTCGGATATCGGCATGTCTTCTGCGCGGCGCCCGCCTCTGTGGTGGGAGCGCAGCGGTGCGGGGGAGGCCGGGTATTTGTATGCCTGATCGGGGACGGCCCGCGCTCGCCCCCCGCCGCTGTGAGGCTGAGAGATTCCCAACCCTTTTTCTCTCTCTCCAACCACTTGTTCACCATAAATCATTCAAGCCCTTTTCCTTCCTTTCTCTCTCTCCCTCCGCACGCGTGCCCGGCATCGCGGCGTCGCCATATCCGTTTGCCGGAGTACTTTTCGGTGTAGCGGTTGCGTCATCGGCTGCGCTCTGTAAGTACGGCGGGGAGTGGTTCCTGACGCTGCGCCCTGTTGCAGGTGAGAGCCGTGAGAGGGCGCCGCTGGAGGCCGCGGGGCGTCCTGGAGGCCGTGGGGCGTCCTGGAGGCCGTGGGGCGTCCTGGAGGCCGTGGGGCGTCGGGGCGTCCTGGCGGCCGCCGACTGAGTGCTCTCTGCGGCCGCCCGGGCCTCGGACACGCACGTGTTGGGCCCCGCCGCCCCGCCCTCCTGCATTACACATTTTTCATTCGGGGTGAGTTTTCGCAGAGTGTCTTTTTCTCGCGGTTTTTTTCCTCACAGATTTTACCTCAAGTCTATGATTTCCATGATTATATTCAAAACATTTTCCAGTTATTTATTTATTTATTTAAAAAAAAAACAACTTGTTGCGTTTGCCAGGCAGGGTTGCCATGTTTCTCGGCGCCGCCCTTGGCCCGTCGGTCTGGCCGGCGGTATTGGCAACGCAGCCGCATATCGGATGAGGCGCGCGCCATATCTGGGCCACCTCGGCGAACACATTATTTGGCGTCGTCTAGACGCCGTAAAACGCGGCCAGCCTGCGATTTGCAACTGACGGGACGACCGCCGCCGCGCCGTTTGCATGCTTTTGCACCCCGTTTTTTCGGCTGCCCCTCCCCCTCTCTCTCCGAGTGTAAAAATGCCGCTAGTGTCGCTGCCGCCGATCGGAGCCCCGAGGGGAAGGGGGAGGGGGCTTCCCTATTATTTCCGCCCCAACATTTACCTTCCACCCCCCAGGGGTGAGAGGGGAACACCCCTCGCTTTTATCCCCCCGGATCGGCCGCCAAGGTCACGGCTCGGACAGATGCTTTTGTCGGGGCTGCTGCCCACACTGTCCCGAGGTACTGGTGCGTGACGACGACGGCGACGCCACCCGAAGGGGGTCGGCTGTGCGCGTCGGGGGATGAACCTCCGTGCTGTGTAACTTGTCGGCATCACAACGCGGCGCCGACGCCCGACGTGCTGGCCGAACCAAAAACACACTATCTGCCCCGGAAACTTTGGGACGGTCCGCGCTCCCCGCGCCTCTCGCGCCCGCTTCCGGCATTGCCGGAACAGCCGGATATGAATACGGCGCCTGTGTGTGCGTCCTGCCTGCGAGAGGTGCCCGACGAGGTGGGGCGGGCATGTCTGTCTGTCCGTCTGCTCGTCTTCCGGGTTCTTGTTGCCTTCCGTTCGATTTCACTCCGCGCGACACTGCCCCCCTCCCCTCCCGGCCAGGCCGTCATCAGCAGACAGCTTGCCGGTCTCGTTGGCCAAGTTTGGCCGGCTGGCCGTGCGCCGCTCGTCCCGTCATAGCCGTCGCCGGCCTGCCCGGCCTGCCCGGCCTGCCGATGACACGGGGAGTTGTTTCATTTGGGGTCGGGGGGGTGATCGCCGCGGACGCGGTGGGGTTCCCGCCAGGACTCGAAGGACCGCTCTGGTGGTGATGGTAATGCGGGCGCGTCGAAACCTCACAGTCAGAAGAATCCCCATTTTCCTGCGACGGCGGCGCTCCTCTGCTAATTCTTCGGGCCGCGGCTTCTCCGCCTCGACGCCGCCGAGCCGAATACGTTTAGCTCGCATCAATCAACTTGTATCGAGTGGCGCGGGGCTGCCAATGCCCAGACTGACGGCTGATGCACGTAGTGCAGGGAGAGAGGGGGGGGGGGGCGCTCGCCTCAACGCGCACTATGATTTATGCATCTGGCCAGGGTCGATCCTAAGGAAAGCCCGCAGGGCGCGGCGTGGCGTGGCGCGGCGCTGGATCAACTGAGAGCCCTAACAAACTTCCCCTCAGGCTGTGTGGCGCCTAACTATCCACCCATACGTGAGGGGGTTGGTATGAGCGCGCTGGGGGAAGGCGGCCGGGATGGCAGGGCACAGCAAGGCGGGGGTCGGAGGCGCCGAAGCAGGGTCCGCTCGCTCATTTCCGGCTCACTTCCGCTTTCATTTTCATGCCATGTTTCGAAATTCCTTGATGTTCTTTTCACCAATTTTTTTTGCGTGACTGTCTCTCTGTCAATTTGAGGCCGCTGGCATGGCCCCCGCGAGCAGTCACCGGGGCTAGGGGTGATGGTGGAGGGCACAGAGATAGAGTTGAGTCGAAGGAATCGAGCAAGTTTTGGAAACTTGGAGCCCTAATTATGTCCGGCCGTTGCTACGCCTCGCCTTGCTACGGTTTGGAACAGCCGAACGCGGAAAGCGCCGTAGGCCTGCACCCTCTTGCACCGACTAGGCATTCGACTCTTAATTGGCAATCGTTGCCTGCACGCCCGCGGCGCGCTGTTTTTCGTTGTCTCCGCGCCACGTTCTCTCTCTCTCTCTCTCTCTCTCTCTCTCTCTCTCTCTCTCTCTCTCTCTCTCTCTCTCTCTCTCTCTAGTTGAGCCAGATGAATAGCGAATAATCGCCGCTTGGCTCTAGCCCTCCCCGTCCGTATCCCGAAGCCAGCCGGCTCGCCTCATTCACCATTAATTCGCAACAGGCCGTGCCGTGCCGTGGCCACATTGAATAATGTAGGCCGGGATGACATCGCTCACGACAGATGGCTGAGTCGCCGCCCCCGACGCGTGGTGGCGCCGCTCGTGCCGCCCCTCGTGCCGCCCCTCGTGCCGCCCCTCGTGCCGCCCCGCCCCGCCCCGCAGCGCGCCGACCACTCCAGACCCATGCACTATAAATTGAGCTAACGCCAAACGGAGAGCTGATTAGTTTTTGTTGTGTAGTCCAGAAGTCGGTGGCACGATGCTGGGTCGCCTTGACCTCGGCACGTGGGATCCAGCGCGGCCTCCTAGTGTCGGACGCGGAGCAGGTGGCCGTCGTGCCGCCGGGATGGCCTACGCCGTCAACGTGAGCCCGCGCCGCACAGTGGGCCGCACTGGGGCACGCGAACCATAAGACGATTAACGGAAATCCGGCTGGAGATGGCGGGGGCCCCGGCGGCGGCGGCCTGGTCGCTGCTTGGTGACGCGGCCGCCCCCGCCCCCGCCGTCCTAATCCCCTGCTTCCTTTACGAGCACGGCGTCGAACGACCGCGGGGCGGCCGTGTACGTCCAGGCCGCGGTGGAGGGCTTGTTGTCGCCCGGAGCAAGTGTAGCGCGAGGCCAAGTCCCGCCGCTCAGGGGTTTTTCCTTTCCCCCCTCGGACTGGACTTTTTCCACGTTTCTTTCCGCCTTTACCGCTGAAGTTGATGCCGTTGCTGCGGAACGCGGCGCGCTCTCTGGCTTCTTTATTAGCCGTGATTTGCTGCCACCGGCCAATCCGACCTCTTTCCTTTTGGTTAAAAATAAAATCCTTTTTCCTCTTTTGCTCCATATTCCGCGCGTCGCACCGTCGTCGTGATGCCGCGCCATTGCCTCTCATCCGGATGTAATTTGGCCCCGATGTGCTTAAGCCTCTGTTAACGAATGTGCCGCCCCGGCGTCCTTTTTCGCCGGCGCGCTGCTTCCGAGGGCCGTGTTCGTAGCCCCGACTCTCGCGTTTCGACGCCTGGAAGTACGCGATCGCTACACTGCCTGTCTGTCTGTCTGTCTGCCTGTCCGCTCGTCCGTCCGGGGCCGCAGACCGCCACATTCCAGCCGATGGAGTCCGAGCCGCTGACCGCACAGCGCGCGGCGACGGCCGGCCGGTGGAAGGCCCGGCGGCGAGGCGTCTGCTCTGGGGCGGCGCCGGCCACGCGGCCGGGGTGATACATCATTGAGAAGGGCGGCGGGCAAGGGCGGCCCTGCAGGCCCTGCGGGTCCTGCACTGCAAACAGTCTGCCCTCTGCCTGGCGGAGGAGCGCGCCGAACGCATTGCCTAATTTTTATGCGGGTTATTTTTTTGCACTTTTTCTTTTAAATTGTCAGGCTTGATTTATTTTCATATTTGGTTTGGTTGTAGACAGCCTTACTCGTACCCCCCATCGGACATTCATTTCAATTCCTTAGCAATCAATGGTCAAAAAAAAATTGTGCCCGCCGGGTAATTTTTCACTGCTCTCTCGCTCTCTGCTTCTACATCTCTCTCTCTCTCTCTCTCTCTCTCTCTCTCTCTCTCTCTCTCTCTCTCTCTCTCTCTCTCTCTCTCTCTCTCTCTCTCTCTCTCTCTCTCTCTCTCTCTCTCTCTCTCTCTCTCTCTCTCTCTCTCTCGCTTCCTCTGCGACTCCGGCTGCTTCGCCTCGCTAATTACCGCGGCATTACAACCACTTGCCGAATGGGGTGCCGTCTCTCTCGCTCCCGTACGCCCTGCAAGTGCGAGAGAGACAGGAAGCCCTCTTCGTCCTGGAAGCAGGGCTTGCTGTATAGCGGTCCCGCGCGGCGTTCGGTCGCTCTGTCTCGCTCGCGGCGCTGGCCGGAGGGGCGCGAGAGAGACCGCCCGGAGTGGCTGCAGGGCTTTGTTTACTGGCCGGCTGGCTCATGGGTCTCCAGGGCGTGCTTGCCGCGCATTGACGCGTCACTGTAAACACGCCCCGTTCAGAACAGAATCACCGTTAAAAACGCGCGCCCGGATGTCGGTCGGTGAAGTCTGTGAATACAAACCCGCAGTACACGGACGCGGTGGGTGGGGGGCGTCGCCTGCGAGGCAGGCAGACCCGCCAGACTGCCGCGCCGGCCGCGGCCTACCCAGCACGGCGCTCCGTGGCGGCGGCAGGCGGCGGCAGGCGGCGGGGCCACGCCGCATGGAAACCGCTGGCTGGCCGAGGCCGAGGTCGTTCCGCGCGGCTGGCTGCCGAGGCCCAGGCTGCGGTGCTCTCTCCGAGATTTCCCCGGCCTCGGCGAGCACCTCGCTCCCAGGGGAGGCCGTCGGGGCGTCCAACAGCAGCACACAGTCCGTGGCCCACCTGCCGACCTGCCACAGCCGACCGCGCCGCCGCGCCATCCTAGTGTATTTATTTTAATTAGTTTCGCTCCGCTCAGGTATGTTTGGGAAATTCTGTTGATGCGTTCTGTCTTGTTCTTCCCACCCTCCTGGCCTACTTGTCCTCCTTCCGCGTTGCTCCTCGTTCTGCCCCTTCTTCTGCTGCTTCCCCGCAGCTGCTCCCCGTGTCGTGTCACGGCGACTCCCTTGGCGCGCCGCCTCTCGCGAGACTCTGTCTAACGGCCGCGGGAACAGCATTTCGGGGCGCGTCGACGCCAAGGATGGGGCCGAGGCGCTGTGGGGAGGTGCGTGCGGGCGGAACGTCCTCTCTCTCTCTCTCTCTCTCTCTCTCTCTCCTCTCTCTCTCTCTCTCTCTCTCCTCTCTCTCTCTCTCTCTCTCTCTCTCTCTCTCTCTCTCTCTCTCTCTCTCTCTCTCTCTCTCTCTCCTACGGGCTTACACACACACACTCGCACACCTGCACCCACTCAGACACTCGCACTTGGAACCAAAAAATAAAATAAAAATGGAAAAGGCTCGTGGAATGATTTTGGTTGATACTCCTCTTTCGTGCGCTCCGCTTCCCTTTCCTAATCATCGCTGTCATCCTGCGAGCCGCGCGGACGGAAGAGAGAGGGGGGGCGCCTAAAGGGTCCCGCAGGGCCCCCGTCTCGTCAGCCGACAGTCCGTTTGCCTGCCTGCAGGGAGGCTGCCTGCCGGGCTGGCTGCCTGCCTGGCTGGCTGCCTGCCGGGCTGGCTGCACCGAGACGGCGCGGGGCGGGGCCCGTCCTTACATTAAGTGACGTGATGTGCACGGCCGCTTTGAGAGTCGTTTCCCCGCCGCCCATTCCGTGTGCCCGTGCCCCGCACCGTCCAACAACGCCCCACACCGCCCCGCAACGCCCCGCAACGCCCCGCAACGCCCCGCAACGCCCCATCTGGGGACGTCCATAAATTACGTGAACACATTCAGCCCGCCGCTTGCCAGCTTGCCTTGCCGCCCGCGCACGGGGAGCCCCGCCTCCATTGGCGCAGCGAGCGGAGGAAAGAAGAAGAGGAGAACGCCTCCTGTCTCCGTTCAACGTATCTATCTTGGTTTTATTTTATTTTTAATTGTTTTCCTGCTCTTGGCCGGGCTTGCGGACTCCGTACGTCCGGCCGGCCGCGGCGCGGGCGCCGTCACGACCATCACCGCCGGTTTTCTTCCGGTTCCTCTCGTGTTTCACCACTCTCCTTCCCTCTTTCTCCCTCTGTCAGTGTGTGTGTGTGTGTGTGTGTTCGCCGAATAGAGGAAGAAGGAGACCCGGACGGGTTTCAACGAAAAAAAAAAAAACACAAACAATCGAGAAGAAAAAGACACAGCCAGGACAGGTGATAAGATGCGTTCCGAACGGCCGCCACGTGCGCGTCGACGGCGACCTGCAGCGGCGCGCCGTCTCTCTCGCTCCCAGGGGCGTCCGGCGGGGGGGCGAGGGAGACAGCGGCGGCCCCGCGCCGCCCCGCTATTCTGAGCGCGGCGGCCGGTCTGACGGCGGCCTCGGAGCGCGCCGACGGCGACGTGCTCGGCCGTCGGCGGCGTCTGGCCGGGCGGCTCGCCGGGCGTCGCGTCGCGTCGCCCCGAATTATATTTAGCCGGAATGCCCCCGCCGGCGCTACGGCCGTCGGTGCATCGGCGGGGCCGCGGCGTGCAGCCAGTCGGCGCGGAGCTGCACGCGGGTGATGGCACGCGACTGCCGCTGCGGACACGCTCGTGCGTGAGCGAGCACGCCGCCGCGTCGCGGAGCACGCGCTGCTTGGAGTGCTCCACGAGTGTGTCGCGAGTCTGTGTCGGCGCCCCGACGTCGCCGGCCAGGATACGGCCGTGCGCAGTCCCGAGTTGTAATTGCGAGGTGAGTCTAGACGCGCGTGGCTGTCGTCACGTCGCGCAAGTTTGCGTCAGAAACTTTCTTTTTCGTCGGCGACCGCGGGGCGCGACAGCCGGCTCTGTTTCGGCGCAGGAGTTTTTAACGATGTCTGGCTGGCGCTGCTGGCGCTACCTGACGCAGTGCGGTGCAGCACGCGGCCCCGGCCCCGGCCACGTGGCGGCGGGGTTGCAGTTACAACGTGGCAGTGGAGGAAGTACACGTCAAAAAGGGGACTTCACATTAATATTTTCCGGTCGAGTTTCCCGAGCGACCCTTATCCCAATGCGGTGCGCGTCTGCGCGAGCTGGGCGGACGGGGTACTCCACCTCGTTCACGGCGACGGCAGCTGCTGCATGTTTGAGGGCCTGTCTCGCAGCAGACAGTCGCTCTGTCTCTCTCGCACTCACACGGGACGCGGCAGGAGTGCGAGAGAGACAGACGCGGTGACGTCAGCCGATCTGCGGTGGCCTGCCGGAAAGCTGTTGTCGCTTGAAACTTGGATGGACGATGGACCTGAGTGACGCGATGGAGTGGTCTCGGTGGACGCGCGGACGGCCAGTAGAAAGCACTCGTGGGTCCTGCAATCGAGTGTCCAGAGCGCTGCCCTTCTATCCTCTGTTTTCATGAATGACCCACAAGGTCTTATTTGTTGTGGTGACGAACCGACAGCCGGCGAATTCCTGCGTGTTTGCTTGCTGGCGGTGACAGCCTCTGACAGTCCGTGTGTGTGTCTCTCTCTCTCTCTCTCTCTCTCTCTCTCTCTCTCTCTCTCTCTCTCTCTCTCTCTCTCTCTCTCTCTCTCTCTCTAAGTAGGACTTGGTTTTACGGGCGCACAGATTGGTGACCGAGTTTTGCTCCTTTTGCGCGACTGTCCGCCGCGCACAGAAGCTTCTAGCTTTTTTTTTGTTGTTCTTTTTGTCTTTGACGGAAAGGATAGTCGGCGGGAAGGGCGCCGCGGCGCAGGGGCTCCACGCTCCACGCACGCGCTCGTCGGGGGACAGGATCGAACCTGTCGCAGGTCTGGGGGGCCAAGGGGGAGGGGAGGGGGGAGGGGCTTGGAAAGAAAAGCGAGGAGTAGGGGGGGGGGAGGGTCGCAGTGCAGCGACGGCGTAACGATGCGGCCCCCTGCGGACTAAGCCGGATGTCAGGACGCGTGGCTAAATCCGTCCAAACCCGGGGCGTGTGCGCGACGCCCCGCGACGCCCGGCGTCGCCGGTGAGGACATGTCTGCCGAGGGGGCGGGGGTCGCCGCCGCTGTCTGGGACAGTGGAGGGGGAAAGGGGCTAAGTAACGGCTCGGAAGTTCCCCTGACTATGCTTGCTTGTGTGCAGCCCTTTATGCATGGTGGCAGTGAGCTTTGCCGGCCCACCTTAGTGGAGGCACACCGCAGCGGGCACGCTGAGAGAGAGAGAGAGAGAGAGAGAGAGAGAGAGAGAGAGAGAGGTGCTGGCTGTGCTTATGCAGTGCGGTCCTATGGCCTGGCTACCTGTATGGACAGACGGGGGGTCGTGCTTAATTAATGCAGCGGTACACGTGGCCCCTCCCTGTGCCTCTCTCTCTCTCTCTGTGTGTGTGTGTGTGTGTGTGTGTGTGTGTGAGGAAGGGGTAGGGGTGGGTGTCCGGCTGCAACAAGCGTTTGGAGTGTCTCACTGTTTTAGACTGGCTGCTGCGTGCTCAGGTTGACGGCACCTCGTCCCGTGAGGCGGCCAGCCAACCGAGCGATGCCGACGAGTCTCTCTCTCTCCTCTCGCGCGCCCTCAAGGACTGCCACATTTTTGCGAGAGAGAGAGAGACAGAGAGAGAGACAGAGACAAAACCTTTTCGGAATGAGTCTACAGGCAGGGCCGGCCGGCGTTGAAAGGCGCTCCATTTAAATGATTAAATATTTGGCACTTAGTGACGCTCTCGAGCCGAGGCCCGCACGGACTCACTCCATTCTGCCCGGCTGCCTTATGGAATATGTGGGGCCTTTGTTTGCTCTCGTATTTGCGATCCCAGCCGGCCTCCTTCCCCATCCCTTGGCTTGCGCGCGCGCACACACACACATACACACGAAGTGGCGGCGGCTGCTGCTGATGAGGTTTCGGCTCGAGTATTATTTCATTGGGAGGCTACAGCCACACCCAGGGCGGACATCCGAGACGGTCGTACTAGTCTGTTCATTAGCCTGATTTCCCGACAGCTTTGCTGAAATTGAAACGCGCATGAGTGTGGTGATGAGGCACTGTCGGAGCGTTGCCATGACAACGATGCACACGGATAGCTGTTTGCGCGTATCGCACGCGGCTCGAAGCCATTCCAGCGGCATTCTCGGGCCGCGCACACACACACTCACACACACACGCAGACGCTCCGGGCTCGCTCCGGCGTGGTGATGGACTGCTCCGGTTTCCGGGCCCGGGGGCGGCAGGACCGAGGCAGGACCCGGCAGGACCCGGCCGGCTCCGGGACGACGGCCCACTGTGCGGGAGTGGAAGCGAAGGGGCGACGCGCGCAGCCTGATTTGCACACAGACCGTCACAATCGAAGCGGGCGCTGCGAAGGACCTCGATGAGGCGCTGCAGGGCGACGCGGCAGTGTCACTGCGGGAAGGATTGCTGCCGAGGCTAACGAACTCTACGCCCACTCACACAGACACACGCACTCACACAGACGGGGTGGACAGCAGCAGCGCCCCCGCCGCCCTGTCTTTTGCAAGGTAATGCGGTTAGGCTCGTGGCAAGGGGAGGGGGTTGAGAACCATGTGTGCGCGCGCCGCGCACACAAAGTGCACTGTCAGGCGACTGGGATGGAATTTTCTGGATGACGCTGTGTACATCACGGTGCTTCTCCTCCCCTCCACCGCCAGGTACGAAGCCCATCAACGGGCCGCCGTATCGGGCGCAACGTACAACGACGCAGATCTAGTGGGGGGGGGGGCGGTCTGCAGTGCCCGCTCCATACAATACCCACTTCCTAAACGAGCCCCGGAAGCATTGCCTGGCGGGGCGGGGCGGGGCGGGGCGGGGCGGTCCGTTGGGTGAGATCCTTTCCCCGCCACCTCAGGGACCGCAGGGGGTGGTGGATCCCCCCCGGAGTCCCGGAGGCGCGCTGCTGGGCGCGTGAGGACCACGTTGCACTTACACTGGCCCCCCCTCCTCCCCCGTCCGCCACGCCGTGACGCGTGGAATTCGTGATTTACTGCGTGGCCGCGTCCAGCTGGCTGATTCCGAACAAGGCGGCGCCCCGTGAGTGCGAGAGAGACAGGGCGACGTGCGGAGTCGGTGGGCACGGCCAGGGCCTCGAGCGACACGCGTGGCGCGGTGGCAAGGTGATCCGGGCATATTGATTCCAGGACGGCGCGGTGTACTCGACGCCCAGGCGCCCCTTCCGCCCCCCGGCCCGCCCGCGAGACCGCAGCCCTCCACCCCCCCGCAGCCCTCCACCCCCCCGCAGCCGTTTTACTCTGAAGGGTGTGTCACCGGGCGAGTGAGATGGGGGGTGCTTTGTCTCAACTCTACCCCTACCCCGCGGCACCCTTCCCTCCCCCCCCCCTCGCTGCGTTTTCGCCGGGACGTTCATTTGATTGAGTTTGCCGCTCGGTTTGCGCCCCCTCCCCTTCCCATAGTCTGGTGGTGTTCGGTGCGCCTCGCCGCTGTTGTGCGCCGCAAAGTGTTTCATCAGTGAATGAAGTAGTTGTCGTAATTGAAAAGGGAGGGGGGGGCATATTGGCAAGCCGCTCTCGACACGGCGCGGGGATGGTATGGTCTGCCGGTGTGCGTCTCACTGCCGCTCGCGTGTGCGCAATTTGCATTTTTGAGACGCAATGTTGATTAGGGGTTGGGAGTTGGGTTGGCTGGAGATTTCCTGTCAGCACTGCGATCGCTATTGCCTCGTATACCGTTTCAACAGAAGTGAAGGAGGAAGTGAAAGCTTTTTGGAGGAAAGTAGAGTATCATCATTTGGTTTTTTGGTCAATACCTCACGGTTGAAAACAAATTCGAACTCGTATAAAACTGAAACATTGAAGGTTTTGGAATTTTCCGATGATCGGAGGTAATTTTTTGTATTCTCTTTCTCCGGAAATTTCCTTGATCCTTTTTCAGCCGTGTCCTTCGGCGGCCCCAAGTCGTGCGTGACGTGGAGCAGCCCGGCGCCATTTACCTGCCCCCTCCGCTTCAGGGTGTTCGGGACGCAATCAAATTTTAATCGAATCGGTGAACGCAAATCGACCCTGAGGCGCTGAATGATCGGCCCGAGCGCTGCTTTCGTGTGTGTGTGTGTGTGTGTGTGTGTGTGTATGTGTCTGTCTGCGCGCGCGCGTGTGTGTGCGCATGTATGAACGTGTGTGTGTGTTCGGAGCGAGCCCGGAACTGGAGTCTTGTGTATTTTCAACATGCGGATTTACAGATGACTGAACCGACATCAATGCTAATATATACGGGGCGCGTGTCTTATTTAACGTTCTCGAATATTTTAATGGAGTGATTTTTACGCTCGCTGGCTCTCAGGGTGCACGTTTTAACATCTGAGTCTCCCGCCTTTTTTTCGGCAGCGTACGCATGAGATTGTGAAAAATGTTAATTTTGCCCTGCTTTCTCGTTCCAGGTGGGTTGAGTCTTTCGGGCCGCGCTGCGTCGGTAAGATTACGTTTAACGCGTCATCTCATTCCGCGAGGATTTTTTTTATTATTTTAGCATTTTTAATTTCAGCAAGCCACAATTATGACACCCCACCGATCCGTCTTGGAATTTTTATTTTTTTTATGTCACTGCTTTGGGGGTGGGATTTATTTTTGGCCGCCTCTTCGCGGTTTTCTCACCTTTTGTGGTGGAAAGGTCATCCTTAAAAAAGGTTAAAGTGAAGTCATTTTTTTTCTCTCTCTTTCTTTTAAGTCGGCGGCAGCGGCTGGCATTCGAACCGGCACCGCACAGGGCCCCGCGCACTGGGACCCCGCGCAGCCTGAAAGCGAAAGGTCGTATTACATTCCTACGGCACGCCCGCCTCGCATTATTACTCGCAGAAATTTATTGAAAAAATCACAGCAGTCGACTGGAAAAATGGACAGCTGGAAGTTCCTTTATTTTCTGCTTCCGCAACCGTCCTTCTTTCCATGTTGGTTCTTGAAAAAGTTGCGTCGGCGTTGTCGCGGACGTTCTTTTCGTGGTTTGCATTGTATCGGCGTGGGCGCGGATGCCGTTGTGAACCGATGGAAACCCCATCGGCTCAGGACGGCGACGCCGCCCCCGCAAAGTCCACGCCTTATTGCCTCTCGCGAATGCCTGCGACATAACTGGGTAATTGCTGTTTGACCCGAAAACACGAGCAGAAAAACATGTCGATTGCGCAGTGACTCTGGGGACGGCCTGGATTGATCACTGGCTAGGTCGAAAGGATGACAGGCGGGGCTCACCGAGATCTCGAAATGAAAATTTGATGGTCATTGCCATTTGAATTTGTGGCGAGCCCTGAAAGCGGAATCAATTAGGAGAGAGAGAGAGAGAGAGAGAGAGAGAGAGAGAGAGAGAGAGAGAGAGAGAGAGAGAGAGAGAGAGGCAGTGGCGGCGCGCGGCGTTCTGACTGATGACCGACGCTGACATTACTGCAGACAGCGTGTTCAGTGGCAAACGTCCCTCAGGCAGGCGGACATTAACGCCCCATATTCAAACATTTTCTCTCATCCGAAAAAAAAATTAATCATTATTTTCCGTGAAATCGACATTGATTAGAAAGTATTTGCTATTTGCTTTACAGAAAGAGAGAGAGAGAGAGAGAAGACGTGCCCCGACTGAAATTAGTCGCCCCCGCCTAACGAGAAGGTAATTTCATGTCGTTAAGTAAGTGATGGGCGAAACTTTGCGCGGCCCAAGTGAGGCGCCCTCCGGTGATATTTTCAAATAAAACGAAGAGGGTGGAAGGAAAATAAAGGCGAAGGGTTGCGCGGGTGCGAGGGAGACAGAATGCAAGTTTCATTTTTCGTGAGACACCTGCCCGGCCGGTGGCCCCATCGGCTTAGCGCAGTAATTACATTCCGTCGAAACTTTGCCAGCGGAGCGGAGGAGCAGCAGCGTGCCGCCCAGGTGCAGGGGGCTTTGTGTGTTGCACGCGCTATGTCTCTTGTACAAATTTTGTACGAAACGCCACAGTCTTTGTGCAGATGAACTTTTCGTGTGGTGAAAAAGCTTTGAATACGGCTGCTGCACAAGCTGTCTCTTTCAATCGTTAGATTTTCAGTGTGTAGGCACGGAGTTTTTTCTCTCTTATTTTTTCCCTCCGCTTTCTTTACCGCTGCCTTTCGGAAATTGGTTCGCACGCTTTACGCGAGAAAAGTGAAGGTCCCGGTGGTAAAATTAAAGGGAGCAATATCTCACGGGCGTGAATTTGTCGTCGCCGGTTTCAAGAGTTTTCTCGTAAATCGTTTAACCGCCCGCGAGGCCCGCTCGCGTTTTAAAAATGACCCGTTTGGCCATCTTTACGAGTGCTGGCGTATTTTTTATTTATTTTTTTCACGGTGTACTCTAGGCCAGGAAGGAACAGACGTTGTTTGGTTTCCGCGCGTCGGTTCAAAATTAAGGGGCACTGATGGGGAGGGAGTGTTGAGGGGAAGGGGGCGGGCAGAATGTAACCCAGGGGTGAAAAAATTAGAAGGCGAAAAAGTGTGTGCATCCCTGCGGCCCCAGGCTGGCCTGGCCATGGCGGCCGGGCCGGTGGGGGGATTTAGTCTTCTCATTATTCCTCATACTCCGTATCCGCTGAGCCCGGCGCAAAGCGCGCCGTAATATGCCCACGAAAAAGATGAGAGAGAGGGGGAGAAAGAGAGAGACAGAGAAGGGGGAGTATAAAAAGGGGTGAAGCGCGCCCAAAAAAAAAATGGTGAAATAGAGAGAAAGGTGTCGGACGGCTGGACTGGCGAGGCAGAGCCAGCCAGGAGGTCAGGAGGCGGTAATAATGCGAGCAGAAGGGAAGCCGAAAAATAAGGCGCGGCCATTGCCGGCAGCAGGCTGGGGCGCTCTGTCTCTCTCGCACTCACGCGGCGCCTCGTCGGAGTGCGAGGAAGACGCCTCGGAATCAGCCTGCAGCCGCCACACCGGCTAGGTGGCTGCGGCCGCGAGGAACCAACCCCGCGGACGAAATGAGGTTTTGCCATAAAACCCAATTAGGTCCGACACCCCTCCCCTCCCGCCCTCTCTCTCTCTCTCTCTCTCTCTCTCCCTCCCTCTCTCTCCCCCTCCCCCTCTCAACAATATCCCCGCCGCCTTCATTTTGCGTAGCTAGCTCGCCGAGCTTGCACCGACCAGGGCAGGGCAGGTGGGGCGGGGCGCTTACGACGCCAGTTCCTCTCGTCAGCATCCTTCCGGAAGTGTCGCCGGGTGACTAAGTATTTAGGACTCTACTGCGCCCTTGCCGGCAGGAAGGGACGCCAAGGGACGCTACGTCCGCCGCCGCCGGCCACTAGTGTCGCGTGCTGCGCAATTTTTCATGTTTTAATTTTTTTTTAAATATTTATAGAGATTTTACTGTTTGGCGCGTCCGGTCGGTCGGTCGGTCGGACCGCGCGATGATGAGTGTGCTTTGTGTAATTGGGAACGTGCCTCGCTGGGGCGTTCCACGCGGGCGGGGCGGGGCGGGGCGTGCGAGGCGTGCCGTGCGGGGGCGTGCTGATACCTGGCTGGGTAATGGAGTGGACGCTAATCCCGATTGGTTCTCGCTTCCATCCCTCGGGATTGCTTGCCCCGCGTCGGGGCGCTCGGAGATGCAGCAGTGACCGCGTCTGTCTCACTCGCACCCGACGCCCCATCGGCCCTGCACTGCACGCTTTGCTAGCTATTTTTGCCGCCCCGCACTAATCCGTGGCCAGCGGGCTTAGGTGCGAGGGGGCGGAGAGGGGGTCGTTGTTTGGGGGGGTGGAGGGGGAGTGGTCCTCACAGCGGGGTGCAGCCGGTCAGGGTGATCCATCACGCTGCGTTACTGCTACCCCTGGGCTCTGCGTGCAGCCGTGCGGGCTGCCTGGCTGGCTGCCTGGCTGGCGGCGTGCGCAGTGCCACCCTGCTCCAACAAACTGGCCCGCCCCCACCCCTGTCGGCACACATGGCGCCGCAGACCGCAGGCGACACAGGGCCGGCGTCTTGCGGGACAGCGCCGAAGGGCTCGCCGAAGGGCTCGCCGAAGGGCTGCGGCGTGGGCCAAAGGGCCTCGCAGGGCCTCCGCAGATGTCGGTCCCGTTCGGTTCCGCTCGTCCCGACAAAACCCGCCGCTCTGGCCGCTCCTCCCCACGTTGGCCCCGTCCCACTGGCCGCCCCACTGGCCGCCCCACTGTGCCGCCAGCCCCTCCCAGATTTATGGAATCACACGTCATATCATGCACCCTCCGGTCCGGTTCGCCGCTTTGCTCCACCGGGGGGTTGATTTTGGCGCCAAAACCGAGGCCACGTCTTTTCCCCACTCGTTTTCGTGCCACTTGTCCCCCTGACCGGCAGCGACTCCGCCCGGCCCACGCGCACACTGGAAAAAGAATTATTTGGGGGTGGTTTTCTAGTGCGCGCGCCTCGCGTTTCGCGGTTGCCCCCGACCAGGACACGAATTAATCGCCCAAACAAGGAAAAGTAAGAGGGAGAGAGAGAGAGACGAAAACAGCTGCGGCACGCGCTGTCGGTCGGAGACTGGTCGGAGCGTTATCCGATACGAGGACGGCAATTCATCACAGCCCGCGGCGGAGGGGGAGGGGAAGGGGGGCGTCGATAAACAGGTTGCTCCCGACCTGGCGCAAGTCGTCAACCCGGTGGGCCACGGCCTGCAGCGCCCCAACCCCGCTTCGAGGAATCAATAGTCAGGCTGCGGGGACGGACCAGGAGGCAGGCACCGCCAGGAGGTGCACCTGGACGCCGTCTCCAGCAGCTCTTCCTTTCTCTCCGCACCTGTTCGCGTCGCTCCGTCCAGCTCCAAAAAGCGGCAAGGAAGGAAGGGTCGTCCCGTGTGGGTGCGATGGAGACGGGCTGGCTGTGAGCCCCGCAGGCCGTAGTGCCGGAGGCGGTTATTTGCCCGCTTTCATTATTCCGGGAGCGCTCGCTGCGGGCGGCCGGGCGGTGCCCTGGAGGTGCCCTGGAGGTGCCCTGGAGGTGCCCTGGAGGTGCCCTGGAGGGGGGTTGCGTGCGCTGCCCACCCGAAGCTCATGTCACCCGTCCACGGCCGCCCGCGCCGCCTACAAGCGTGGCGTGCCGCGCGTGCGGTCGCGGGGGGGCGGATCCAGATTCCATTTCCGGGGGGGGGGGGCGGCCTTGCGCCAATTTCTATGAGCCGCGCCCCTGGCAGCGCTGGCAGCACGGCGGGCCACTTACCTCCCCTTATTTCAATCCGGCCGCCATTTGCACACACTGGCTTGCCTGTTTACTAATGCATGCTGGCCTGGCCCGTGAGGCGGCTGAGGGCTGAAGGCGGCGAACGCCTGCAGGCCGTGCTGACGCCAGCGCAGAGCCAAGCACTGGATGGTGCGTGCGGCTCCAATCCGATGGCTGCAATCAAAGCGGCTGATAATACGACAGCGCGTCCAGAGTGGTGTCGGCCCACCCGGCCCCAGGACCGGGGAGCGTCGCAGCGTCTCCGATGTCGTCCTGATCTAATCCGCTGTATCCCACCCCTGACACGCCAATTACGCCCTGCCGGGCCGGATCGGGTCGGGCCATGCCTTCGAGGTACTTAGCAGTTCTGTTCTCGCGTCCTCCCCAGAGACGCAGCGCGGCCCCAGGCGGGGTACACGCTCCGAACTTGCCTCACCTGCAGCGCCGGCCGCGCCCCTGCCCCCCCTGGGGCTCCCCCCCCCCCCCCCCACCGCCCAGCAGCGAACGCAGAACGGGAAAACAGGGGTCAATGTGTCATTGTTAGGGGGCGCCGGACCTTGCCGGGTCTGCCGGACAGACAGGCAGGCAGACAGGCAGACGCGTGGCCCGGTATCCCCGGGGTAATCAATCCTGACACATCATGCATAGCGCGCGATGGTCCAGCCCGGATATGGACACCGCGCCAACCCACCTCTTCCCCAGCAGACTGGTTGCGAGAGTCGTCTCTCTGTCTCTCTCGCACTCATGGCGCGTCCCGTCTAGGCGGGAGAGAGACAGAGCGACGAAAACAACTCCGTCTCCCGCCAGCGACGAGGAGGTCCCGCTGCACGCCCTTGTGATGTAATGCAGGGTTTATCTTTTCCCGTGTCGTTGACCTTCGCCGCCCTCCGCGGACACAGCCGGACGCTGCCGCCGGACGGACGGAGTTTTAAAAAGCGCCGCCCTCGTGCGTCGCTCGGTCGCAATCTTTAATCTGGCTCGCGTTTGCCATATACTTTATTTAATTTTTATATATATATTTTTTTTTCATTTTGGCGCCTTTTCTCCCCTTTTGCCCCCGGGGCTCGGAAGGCGGACGTCGGTAGCCCCTTGCCCCTGACTCGCCGCTCGGCCGGCCCAGTGCCATGAAAAAGTTGGCCAAAGTAAAGTGTGTGTATTATTCGCCTGATGGATAGCCCGACATGGCCCACCGTACCTACGAGCGCGCGCGCGCGCACACACACACACAACCACACACACACACTTACACACCTACACACACCTACACACACCTACACACACCTACACACACGCAGACACACATGGCAGCAGGTCAAGCGGAAAAAAGTTCCCCCACCCTCCACAATTTTTTTTCCAGGAGCGCGCCCTTCCACTTTTCATTCTATTCTATGCCTCTCTCTCTCTTTCTCCTGTATTCTTGTCTTTCTTTCTCTATTTTTAGCTGGTTTCTTTTTATTTGCTTCGAGTGCGCCCCGAGGCACTACGGCCGTATACTGTAAGTGTGTGTGTGTGTGTGTGTGTGTGTGTGTGTGTGTGTGTTTGATGTAGAGAGTGACCGATGGAACGGGGAGAAGAGATGACCCTCTGTGTCAACCTCCGCCTCCCCCCCCCCCTTTTTCCTCTCTGTCCCTCGCGGACTCGATGTTGTACCTGCACCTCTGCGTTGTAGTGTAGCGCGCACGCCACCATGTACACTTCGCGTCGAAGCAAGGCGCTACACTCCTTGTCCTGGAGTGTCCCTGGAATGGCTGCCAGCCCCGCCAGCCCGCCGGCGGCCGGTCGCTAATCCTGACCCGGGCTGCAGGGACGCTGAAGGACGAAGGACACACAGAACCAGGCCAGAAGAACCAGGAGGGCGAATCGAGTCGAGACCAAATATTTATCCCCGAGCCAGGCCGGCCGGGCTGCACCCGAGGTCGCCCTGTGATTGGTCGCGTAGTGCGGCAGGCTGGCCGCCGACAGGACAGCCGGCCCTAGCAGCCAGCCCGAGCAGTCAGCCCTAGTAGTCAGCCCGAGCAGCCAGCCACGTCAAAGGTGGTCCGTGGCAGCGGTCCAGAGATGCCGACCGTCCGAGGGTCTCCGAATATCAATATGACTGGAGGCTGCCAAGGCCGCGCCGCTACATCAAATCAGGCCGCTGACTCGGCGTTCCCGGGCCGCCCGGGTCGCGCTCACAAATTTACGCCCCCGTTTATTTTATTATCACTTTTTTTTCCTTCTCCCTTTCTGTGCTATTATTATCATTCCGTCGGGCCCCTCCCTCGGCCCCGGATTAGGTTTTATTCGTTTTGCGTGTGTAATGGTGGCGTCAAGATCGGAATCAATGTCGCTGTGCTGGTTTTTTCAAGTGTGTTTTCGCAAAATTTAAGAGGTAAGCAAAAAATGTAGCATTATTTTTGGCCTTGACCAGCACCGTGGCTGCCGGCGAACGCTCTTCGGCGCCACCCCTTGCGGTCCCCACCGGTTTGAGTCGAAGCCGCATGCTAAGCACGGTGATTCCCCTGCAGGACGCCGACGAGAGAGAGAGAGAGAGAGAGAGAGAGAGAGAGAGAGAGCGCGCTTCGACAGCCACCCCTTGCCTTCTCCTTGGAGTGCACCCGGCCCACCCCTCCGGGTCACTGCGCCACAGCCTCCACTGCGGGCCGCATCGCCGCCCACGCGATTTCTCATCAAAGATTGACGGGCGTGTTTGGCCGGGCCCCGCCGTTCGGGGCAGGGCACCGCCGCGCCCCCATCGCGGCGGCGAAGTTAGTTGAGCTTGTCTTGATGCGACGGTGCACGTCTCGTGGCGTCGCCGCGACGAGTTAGGTGTCGATCCCTGCTCTCCCAGGAAGACGCGCAGACAGACAGACAGACAGACAGACAGACAGACAGACGAGGAGACATTTAAACATACATACAGACAGGCCCGGACGGACGCCGGCGTGTACGGGGCCTGGCTCAAAAATTGCGCGCGTGGAGCGAGAGGGGAAAAAAAATAGTATGTTTGCCTTTGTGGGCCGTAGAGAAGGACGACGGCGATACACTCATCTTTATTTTATGAACGAAGGGTAAATGGAGTCTGCGCCTTCCTGTCTCTCTCTCTCTCCCTCGCAGCTCGCCATTGGATTGCGACACAGATAGCGACAGAGCTGCTGCGTCCGCTGGACTCCTTAGTGCGCGGCGCGCTGCTTTGCGTGGACGCGCCCGGTTATCACGGGATGTATGCAGATTTACTGTTTACTTTTTCTCTCTTTCTCTCACTCTCTTTTCCCCTTTTTTTTTCAACCCCGAAACGAGATAGAGTACCACACTCGCCGGAATAAGTAAGTGTTGTCGCGGCCCGAGTGGACCCAGCAATGAAGAGCCGTTGTTCTACATTGTGAGCAAAGGGAATTACTCACAAACACACTCATATTTATTTGTATACTCCCACTCCCCTTTTCACACACACACACACACACACACACACACACACACACTCCCTAACATACACTAACACACCAGTAAGCAAACGACTTGGTGCAACTTTTTCAAAGCGCTGGATGTAGTCTGCAGCAAGATTGATGCGGATGCCGCGCTCTGAAGGCGTTCGACGGCCTGGAGGAATGCGACGCGCTTCCTCGGAATTCAACAAGCAGTGGCGCGGAAAAGTGTTTTGATGGATGGTCTAAACTCTACGTACGGGCCAGGAGGGAGAGAGAGAGAATACTCCGCATTACTGTACGTATCCAGGCCGCCGTTTTTGTTTTTTAAAATAACTTTCACTTTTCACTTATTTATTTTTTCCAAGTGACTCCCGCGGCAGTGGTGTAGCGCGCGCACCTTTTGCATATATTTAGAGAGACTTAATTTTTTTTTTGTCTCGTTCCGAGACGTCTTGGCGCGACGGCCGGATGCGCCGCCAGGGGGCGGTTGCCTCTCTGCCTGGCGCTCGCCCTGGGCGAGCTGCTGGCCGTCTGGGGGCGCTTATGACTCGCGGGGGGGCAAAAATAAAACGCTTTAATGGCCGCATTAAGGCTCGGTAACGGAGTAACGGGGAGGAGTGTAGCGGAGAGCGAATGTAGCGGAGACGAGTGTAACGGAGTGTACCGGAGTGTAATGGAGTGCGCGTCCCGCCGCCGTCTTGCGCAGCCTTACAGACTCGGCCAGTCCAACGACTGGCAAATGAGTGCCCAGGGGCCATTCAGTACGCAATACTTTTGCTGCAAATTTTGGCAAGAAAATCTAGGGATCGATCGTTCGCTTTTGCCTCTCTGGCAGTGACGCCACGCACAGTGCCTGCCAAACAACCAAAAAAAAATTAAAGCAATTCTCAAGACTTTTAAACTGTAGTTTATCTCTCTTTTAAAAAAAGAAACTGTGGCTTGGCATGCCGGGCGGACGCGACCGAACTGCGTGACAACGGTGACAACGGCTCGGGGTCGGGGGTGGGGGGACAACTTTTGGCGCGGCGCATTGCAGATAGCAGCGTCCGAGGGAGCGCCCTGCTGCCCACCGCCGCTACCTGCGGACTGCAGACGCGGCCAGCGCTGACGAGGCCGGTACCGGTGGGCCCCACTCCCCCATTGCACTGCTAATGGCCGGAAGAATCGGGCAGGGCGCGGATACGCGGCTATCGGGTGCCCTGTCCCACTAGCGGGGCGCCCCGCCAGGGAGCGAGAGAGAGCGGGCGCACTAAGGCGGCTAGTATCGGGCCGGCCGTTTGGAATAGGGAAGGCGGGCGGTCAGTGAAGGGGACGGACGCGCACGGGTTTGGACGGGGAAAATGTCGGGGAGGTTGGGGGGGGGCGGTGAAGGGAAAACGGATGAAAGTGTAATAACGCGCTTGCTGTAAATTTTAATGGGTGCGCTGTGTAGGGGTTGCGACGGGATGGCGACCGCCCCCGCACCGCCCCCGCGATCCGCCGCTGCCGCCCGCCCCCTAGACGTACGGGAGCGTGGCGCGGCGTGGCGTACACTCCGTTTATGACTAACGACGCGGAAAATTGAGCGCCGAGACTGGAAAATTAAAAAATGTTACAGGGGGGGCGGGGGCGCCGGTGCGCTATACACTCGCCGGGGGAAGGGGGAGGATAGCTGCCGCGGGACGGAAGGGGCCCCCTCTGCGCTTTTTTACGCTGCCGGCCGATTCACACACACACACACACTCACACACACACACTCGACCGTCTACTACTATGTGTGTAATTGTGCGCGTGTGTGTGTGAGACGGGCACTACCGGTCAAATCGATGGGATACGCAAAGCAAACGTGCGGTGCGTACCTCATTCCTGGGTGCAAATACGCTCAACAACTCCTCGTCACGTGTGCATGCGAGTGGAGATAAGTTGGTGTGTGTGTGTGTGTGTGGATGGGTCGTGAGTCCCTGCAGCTCGCTTGGCGTACCAGGAATACGTGCTTCGTTCGTCACGGCCATGCCTGCCGAGGCACGGATTTTGAAAACAAGAATCCGACCGTGTAATCTGTACAAAAAGTGCCCCCCTCACTCTCTCTAACTCACACTGAAACAAAGGAAGGCCACGGTCTTGTCCCCTTGCTGCTCACACACACAGACACACTCGGCTTGCGGTGTGTGGCACGGCTCGTTTTTGGGTGGCGCCGCCCCGGCGGTCCTTTTGTTCGTAATTTTCGGTGGCGGTGGCTAAAGGGGGAGGCACTTGACCCTGGTTGTCGACGTGGGTGTTGTGTGTGTGAGAGAGAGAGAGAGAGAGAGAGAGAGAGAGAGAGAGAGAGAGAGAGAGAGAGAGAGAGAGAGAGAGAGAGAGTAAGCCACCGCGAAAGCCGTCTTTGCCCTCGTAGTGTACATGGAGAAACACGGTTGTCAAAGGCGGTGAAATTTCCCCCCTTGTTAACGTCGTTTTTTCGTTGCTGCTGCTGATAATGTTGTTGTTGTTGTTGGGCGCCACGTCCTCCGTGTCCCGGATTTAATCCTCGCTGCAGCGCGTATAGCGGCGTTGCTGCAAGTCTGGAGGCGCTTTCAGCCGCTTCGCCTTGCCCTGGCATGAGGTGGGCTCGCCCGCAGCACTGCAGCGTGACACACAATCGCACTCTCCCTCCGCTTTTCACTCACGCACACTCACGCACACCCTCACAGGGGCCAGCTTGGCAATATTAATACCGGCGCTGGCGCAGCCCGCCGCCGATCTTTCTGGAGGCGCACCGGTCTGCCTGCGCCACTTCCCTTTGATAGGGCGGCCGTTGCTGCATCGGGCGGGCTGGTGCAGCAGGCGGACCCGAGCTTGCTGCTTTATTTAGGCCGGCAGCCCGGCCAGCCATTCCCACAGGGACCCTCGATCCTCGAGGGGCCAGCCCGGCCAGCCCGGCCAGCCCGGCCAGTGGGGTCTCCGATTGGTTGCAGTGCATCGGGTCCCCGGGGGGGCCGGGGGCAGGGCCCGGCCAGGGCCACACTGTCGTCGCCGTCCTCCTCGGTCGCCGTTCGACTCGGCAACGCGACCACGATAAGGCGGAGGTTCTCTTTGTTATCAAGGGAGTGACGCCGGCGCTGCCGTCTCGCTTCGAAGAAAGGCTCCCAGAGAGGCGACACGCTGCGCTACCGCGCCCAGGAGGAGCTTTGTTGAGACTTCTTGAGTTTCGAGCTTCGACGTTCATACCCTAATGGACAGGGCAGGGGGCGGCAGCAACCTCGCGGTGCATTTTTCATGGCCCAGCAGGTGGCGGCCAAAGGGTTGCGGTGCTCCCTCGGCGGGGCGGGCCCGCCCGCTTTGCCCGCAATCTCTTCCCCGCGCTGCCCTGCAGACCGTTCCAATCCCATGCGTTAGGTTCCTTCCCCCACCCCAGGGAGCGGCCACCGCCACGGCGCGGCCCGCGGGGCCCCACGCCGTCCGTGTAGCGCCCTCTGCGCCACTGCGGCGCGCGCGGCTGGTGATGCGGAAATTAGCGGCGCCGACGAGGACGTACACCTACACACGATACACGGGACACAGTGGGCAAGGGAAACGCGCCCAGACGAAGGGCTCGATGCCTTTCGGAACATGTTCTCACCTGTTGTGTTCCTGCCTTGTGAGCCGCCGGACCGGGGCGCTGCAGCAGTGGGGGCGTGCATGAGCGCCGCGGCCCCTGCGGCTGGCGGGAGGTAATATAGATGACCATTGATCAGGCAGCATCCCGGGCACTCAAGCTGCCAACAATTCGTCCCGTTAGGCCGCCGCTGTGCGGGGGAGACAGAGAGGTGGGGGAGGCCCCCCCATTGTACGTCCGCGGGCGACAATGGGACCGCCATTGTGCGGCCGCGACGCCCAGGGACTGCTGCAACCCCTTCCACCTGTTCCTCCCCATCCTGCTGGTCCTGATGGTCCTGATCCTGACGCGGACATGTCCATTCTCCTTGTCGCGGCGGCGTGGCGTGCCCCGTGGGAAAAGTGGCAGGCGCCATCCTAATTGCCACCCCCGCCCTCCCGGAACTGCCGCGACAAAACCAACCGGAGCGGAGCCTGATGATTTGTCCGGAAATTTCCGGTGATTCTCCGGGCCGGCAGTGCGGCGCTGCCTTTCACTGCCTTTTATTCGCAGGGCCGGAGGGCGCCGCGCGTTGTTTGCAAGGCGTCGCCCGGTCGCCGCCGTCGCGACCCGGAAACGAACCGGTCGCCGAGCCGGACGGGCCTTCCGGTCGGAACAGCTCCTCCGGCTGACGACATCTACCGGTCCACCCCGCCGTCGACCTTAAGGGCGTTGTCCTCCAAGCGTTTATTTATTTTTTATTTTTTTTTTAAGCCGTGGGCGGCAGAGAGAGAGTGTCCGCGTCTCTGCGGCGATGGGGTGCCGCCAATTGTGCGAGGCGCAGCATGAGTAAAATAAAAAAAGGATTTAGGATTTAGTGTGCGCGCGCCTAGGCCGGAGTCAGCAAGCGGCCACGCCACGCGCGGGCCGGGGCGCGGCGATGGGACGCGCTCCAGCACGATCAGCCCTTTCCACGCCATTGGCTCGCGCTGAGCCATGCTGGTCTGCTGACGTGCTTTTGTCCCCACTTTTTGAACGGTATCTCTGGCGTCGGCCCGCGGCCCGTTGGCGCTGGGACTGCCCCGGCAGCGCGGCAGGCCTGCGTCTTCATCACCATTCCGGCGTCGAGTTTACAGGCACTTGCAAGTAGTGTTGCGGGGCGGGCGAATGCAGCGCGGGGCTGGAATGTGCGCTAGGATCACACGACGCGCCCCTCCCCCGTGGGTGTGGGGCCAGACGGACGGACGGCGATGCACAGCACAGCCAGCTGTGGCGCCCCGCCGGCTGGCAAATGTTGCCGACCGCCCTGGCGGGCTGCCAGCCCGCCTGGCGGCGGTGTGGGGCGCGTCGCGGCGCGTCGGCAGCCAGCCTCGTGCGGACGTGACACCTGCCGGCGGCGTGGCCCGGCCGCCGCCTCGACGGCGCCCCCCGCGACGTCGGCGACGTACAGATGTGCACGCCGGCGCCCACGCACTCAGACGGGGTAACTGGCCCGGGTGGTACAGGCCGCTGCCGACGGCGTGCTTGGACACTGTGCGGCCGTTCCGCGCAACAGGGAGCCACTGTGGCGGCTCAGCCCCGCGGACCTGGACGCTAATTGACGCGTTATTGGCGCTGCAGCAGGTGGAGCAGTGCGTTACGGCGTACGTGCGGCGCACCGGAACGAGCATCATGGTCTGGAGGCGCCGCGGCACCCAGCCAGCGACTTGCCTGGGGCCACGCTCGCGGCCATTCTTTTTGTGTGTTTGCTAGATTTGTGTAGCGGACCTGTTGAGCCAGGGGAGCGGAGGCGAAGGAGGTCGTGGGGGCTCGACGCGGACACCATCGCTGAAGACAGCGGAACACTGACAGCGCATGCAATATCTCTTCCTCCCCCGCCCGCATCGCGTCCGCGGAGGTGGCGGCCCTAGTGACGTGGAAAACACGCGGCGCGTCGTGAATTGATATCTCGTGTCGCCGACTGTCTGCTCGCGCTGCGTCGCTCCGTTCTGTCTCGTCGCCCGGCGTTGGCTTGTTGGGTTGGTAAATAGGAACGAAGAAAGAGAGGGGCCGGGAGGGAATGCGCGGAACGCGGCTGTCGCGGGTTCAAAAACTGGGTCATTTAAAAAAAATATATATATTTTTTTTTATTTTGTGTGCTGATATAAGGTGCTTTAAAAGAAATTGTGTCTGCAAGAAACAAAAGCCTCTCCATGTGTGACGCGTCACGAAGTTTGAACCAGTTTCGGGGAAGCTCGTCGCGTCATTGAACTTGTAACTGCACTTGGGACGGGCTCTTGGAACGCACCGAATGAGCCTTCTTTGTACCGCTCCAGCGAGGAGGGCGGCGGCCAACGAAGCAGAGCCAACACCAATCTGCTGGCCGTATCTGCCGCATTTGCCGCCACGACCTCCCCCTCCCCCACCCCGGCGTCGTGCACGCGCCATTTCACTGGTTGCCCGACCGCGCCGCCGCCAGGACGCCCCTCATGCTCGCCGCCGTTCACGTGATCTCTTTCGGGATGCGGTCGGCTCTAAAGCCCTCCGCGGCCGCGCGTGTTTGTGAAGCGGGACCGCGAGCGCACCGCCGCCGCCAGTCAATAGAAATAAAAGACACAGAGACAGAGAGACAAAGAGGGAGAGAGAGAGAGAGAGACAGAAAGAGACCGAGAGAGAGACGGGGAAGCACTTTTTCCTCCTCGTCTGTTTTTATTTATTTATTCTTCGCGTCGATGGCGGACCGACACGCACTCGCCCGACCAGCGGCGCCGCCGGAAGACGGTTAAACGCCAAATAAATGTGCGGATCATGAAATATGCAGAGAGTGGCACGGCGCGCTTCACGACCTGCTTAGAGACCCGCTTCACGGTTTCGGCGAAATTTTTCACCGTGAGACGATCGCGTGACGACGCGCGGTTTAAACCGGACGCGCGCGCGCGCGAGCGTGGTCAACGCGGGGGCGGAAAAAGACCGCGCCCCCGCCGGTATTCGAACCGGCGGAGGGAGGGTTGCGGAGGTAATGCAAGAAAACAGCAGTGGTCGTGCCATTAAGGCCCACCAGGCCCGGCAGTGCGGCCCCGCCGCCCGCTCGCTCCTAAGCTGCCGGGCCCGTCCCATAACAACAACTAGCAGCAGCCGAGGGGGTGGCGCGCCCTTTAACGGCCCCAACGCCCGTCTCATTGTCTCTTTATAACCAACTTTTACTTTTGTTTTCCAAATAATGGACTGCAAACCGGAGCCAGCGAGCGAGCGGCCGCATACGATGGCAGCGCATAATCAGAAATTCGGCACGTTGTCTGTGCTGCTCGTTGGAGTTCGCTCCGCTTCGGAACACAAGTTTATTTTCGGCGTGGCGTGCGGCCGCTCGATTCGTTTGGGCTTTCCTTCTGCAGAGCGGTGTGTGGAAACGGGCCAATTAAAGGGAGGGGGCGCCAATTGATGTGTCGGTGCTGGCCACCCGCTCCTTCTCTCTCGCACCCTGCTACTGGCTGTAGTAAGTCTGGAACAGCGGTGCCTCACGGTCTTCACACTCGCGGCCAAGTGTCACGTGGAAACTCGGTGAAATGCTCGCGGGCTGCGAGGCAGTCTTCTCGGGGGATGATGGCCGCCTGCACCGCGGAGCCCTTCTCGTGGTCAGCAGCGGCTCCACTCTCTCTCTCCGTGTGTGTGCGTGTTTGCAGGTAAAGTTGCGATGGGTCATTTCAAAACGAGTTTTCCTCTCGCTGCGCTGAAAATCTCCCCGGTCCGCGTTGCGTTGCGGGCCGTTTCTTGGAGGCCCTCCACGTGTTTTATTCAGACCGCCAACACACTAACACGCGCGCGCAGCACGGCAACACACAAACTCGCCAACACACGCGCAGCGGCGGCGCGGCTATTCCTCGCGTGTCAGAGAGACCTTCTCAAGCTTTCCTTTTTTTTAAGGTTTTTTTTTTTGTTTTTTTCAATAATTTTTTTTACGTGGCCTTTGGGTCATGAAATGTTCCCTTTGGGAACCTCAGCAAAAAGGTCGGTCGGGACACACAGGCAGCGCGAAGGGTCACGAAGGGTCGTTTTGTTGTAATTATTCGTTGCTCGGCAGAGGATGGATGCAGACGTGGGCTGGGAGTCACGTGCAGGGCACCGCCCGGGGCCTCTCATCCTCCCTCTCTCTCTCTCTCTCTCTCTCTCTCTCTCTCTCTTCCACTCTGTCGCTCCCTCAAACACGTGGTGGCCACGACGAAAACGTCCATTTTTCCCCGAACCCGGCCGGATGGTGTGTTCCTGGTTCCGGCCGTGCTGGCGTCCGTAAAGCTCTCTGTGTTTGTTTGTGTGAGTGCTCCGCGGAACCGGCTTTGAACGGGCAAGCGGTGCCGGCGGTGTGCGATTGAAACTGACATCGTGGGAACCCGACCAGTGCCGCCCCCGGGCCCCCCTCTCTGTCTCTGTCTGTCTCTCTCTCCACACACACACACACACACACACACAGTCGAGTCGAGTTTCAGCGCGGCAGCCTGTTGGAATGGTGAATTCGGATCAAAGGGGTTGAAGGGTACATATCGGTGGCGCGTTGTGTGCCTGCAGTACCCGCGGCTGGACGGGCTGCGCTAGGCCGCGCGCGGCGCTGCGCTGTGCGGCGGGCCGGCCTACCCCGAGGTCCGCGGGCGCTCCCGCCCTTGACCCCGGGCTGAGTCACTGGAAGTACGCCGACTGGAGTCTCGATTTTATTTTATTTTTATCAACAGTGCGGCAGCGGTTAATTATTTGATAGTGGTGGCGTTGCGGCCGGCAGAGCAGTGGTGTCGCAGAGATGAAAGCGAGTGGCAATCAGCTGGTGGAGTGCGACGGAAGCTCTCGTTGGGGTGGGGGGTGGGGGGCAGAAAGGACTCGGTAGCCAGAAGGGCGCGCTTACCGCGTAGTTGGAAGTCGTTCCCTTTTTATGCAGCCAAGTCGGACGGGGCGGCGGCGCCCTGCCTGCCACGCTCGCGTGCAACAGGAATGGCATCAGGGTGCACCCGCGCGCCGCCAAAGGCCACCGTCGTCGAGAGAGAGAGAGAGAGCAACGTTGCCGGCTTTTACCCCGGTCGTTTTGTTTCGGCCGAAGTTGCGCGTTTTCCGTTCCGCGACGACGCCCTTTCCGAAGGCAGGCAGGCAGGCCGCCCCACCAGGAGCCAGCCATCCATCATTGGCTCTCAGTTTGCGAAATGAAGTGTCTGTTGAACTTTGAGCGCACCGCCGCCCCCCTCCCCCTCCACTCGGCGCTCAGTGTGTCGATACAAGCGTTTTTTCCCCCGTTCATTATCGGCCCGGGCAGGGAGGCGGCAGGCCGGAAGGACCGGGTAATTTAAAGCAAGCCGAAAAATGCCGGGTCGTGATAAAAATGGCGCCTTTTGAGAAAATTAAAAAAAAAAATAAGTTTCCCACGCAGTAAGGCGGTAACGTAGCAAAGTGAAAACTCGCGCGCCATCGACAGGGCTGCCAATGCCACGCCGCTGTTGTGCGGCGGCAGTCAGCAGCAGCCTGCGCCACCCGCCGCTCTGTTCCATCACCACCGCACAGCGAGTATCTGGACGGGGCTCGCGGCTTGCCTCACACGCAACCAACACCCTCCGGTCCGGCCTTCAGCGATGCCCCCGGCGCGAGCAAGGCTTGTTCCTTCTCCATGATGCACGGCTGGCTGCCTGCCTGCCTGCCTGCGGTGCGGCCCACGCTGACTTTTGCCATAAACCCTTCCTCATTTCCAAGTTGCCTGCTTGCCTAAATTATGCGCACAGTTTGTGTGTCAGGAGATGTGTCCATTCTTAAGCTTTCCGCACAGGTGTGTGTGTGTGTGTGTGAGAGAGAGAGAGAGAGAGAGAGAGAGAGAGAGAGAGAGAGAGAGAGAGAGAGAGAGAGAGAGAGAGAGAGAGAGGCAGGTCGTCTAAGTATACACTTGAGCTGGGCTTCCGAGAAGCCTTTCATCTTAGTTTTCTTACAGGGCTAAGCCAGACGAATATGGCTCGGGAACACTGAGTCCACACTCACAGTCTCTCTCTCTCTCTCTGGCACACACCTGCGCCGCGGCCTTGAGTTGTGCGCGTGCATGTGTGTGGTCTCTGCGCGGCCTGATATGTCAGCCGCCGAAAGTTGAACCACAAGGAGGATAAATTAAAACGCATGACCTGTCACCCCTATACCCCCCCCCCCTCCACGGGGGGAGGGGGGTCGTTGGTTTTGGCTCAGCTCAATATTGTCGTCTCCATCGCTCCTTTTGTGGTCGCGGAGAGTCCAGTCGGAGAAGAGAAAAAGGACGGACAAACGAAACCGCAAATAAGAGAGAGGCGATCAGAGACGGGGTGCTCTTTGACGGACTGGGATGTGTGCGTGGATTTGAGAGAGAGAGAGAAGAGAGAGAGGCGAGCCCGCGGGCAAAACCAACTGTGTGTATCACCGTGCATCAACTGTGTGCATCAGTGTGCATGCACTTTCTCTAGCGTGGTTCAGTGAGAACACATCTGTGTGCACCAATGCGCATGCAAGAGGGTCGACCGTGGCGGAGTAACAGAGAGGGCACAAATCAGGGCCCGCCAATCCTCGCTCGCTCTCTCTCTTCTTTTTATTTTCTCTTTCTTTGCCACCCCTTTGACCAAAAAATGTAAGCGCGTGGCTGGTTTGGAATTGGATCCCGTAGTCTGGTGCTCTGGTCGCCTCGAGGCGCCTCCAGGCAGCGCCAGCGACTAATGCCAGTCTTGCCACAGCGACACTCTACCCCTCCTCCCTTCCTCCCTTTTCGTCTCTTAGGGAATAAAGGTAATGTTGTGCCCCCGCTTTTCGCCGCACCTTTTCCTGCAGTCCTTCCCCAACCCCCCCTTTCCTCTCGCTTCCTTCACCTCCCCGTAACCGCTTCCGCTACTTCGTGTTTCCTCAAGCAAGAGTGTGGAGGAGGAGGAGGAGGCCTTGTATCTTTATTTTATTTTTCCTCCACTTTTTTCCCCTGTACTTTTTTTAGTAGCAAGGCCGGTAAGACTGTGGCTGAATTATTTTTTTTTTCGAGTTCCAGCAAAAAATAATTTTTCCTTTGCCACATGGAGCCCCGGCGGCTTATCAGTGGAGGGGCCCTTCCCCGCCGGGCCGTGCCGTTGTAGGGAAGTTCTCTTACTATTCGCCTCTAGTTCCCGCCGCAGCTTCTCGCTTGGCCGGGTCGTGCAACACGAAACCGCGCTCGTGTGTGTGTGTGTGTGTGTGTGTGTGTGTGTGCGTAAGGGTGTGTCAGGTAAAGATATATTCAGCCGTTTTCGCCGTAGGCTCGGAAGCGGTGGCAGTAGAGGCGGAGCCGGCGCGGAGAAAAAATGTGGTGCGGAGAGGTTGTGGCGCACTCGGCGGCAAGCCCCGCGACTTGCCGGGAATGATGATGTCCCGCGGATAAAGTCGGCGGCAGCACTCTGTTTGAACTCGCGCGTGCACTCGGCTGGTGGAGTGCTAATGTGGCTGTCGTCACTGGGAGTGCGCTCTGTCTCTGTCGCACTCGCGCGGCGTCCCGCGTAGCGGTGCGAGAGAGACAAAGCGGTCGCGGCCTTCCTAATGAGAAGGACGGCCTCAACACACACGGGTGACGAAGCGGTGTCCCGGAATCTGCCGCTAAAGTGGAACCATTCCGGGCAAGTGGGGTCGCCGGGAGAATTCGGCCAAACCGCAATAAAAAGGCAACAACAACAGCAGCAGCAGCAGACACTGTCGGCGCGAAGAACACACAGTGGAAGTGGAGAGTCTTTTCTCTCCCCCCACCCCCTCTCCGCCGCCACGCTAGCTGGCTGCTGCAGCCAGGGAGGAGAGGAGACATCCAATTTTCTTTGCCGTAAGCTGTAAAAGAGACAAATTAGAGACAAGGGGCAGTTTTCTCGGGCAGTAAAGAGAGGGCGGGCCGGGCAGAGGGCGCAACCCCGGCGGTCCTCGTAATGCCTCCCCCCACCCCCGCCTACTACCCCTGGTCCACCACCGCCAGGGCGTCCTTGAGACAGGCCACGGTGGTGGCATCACACGGTTGAGATGAAGCCTAAAACTCATGAATAACATTTGCCCGGAGTTGAGGCCGGGAGGTGTGTATAAGGTGCGGCGGCGTGTACGGGGTGCGAGCCAGGTTGAGTAGAGAGGGAGGGAAAAAACGCCGACATTGAAATGGGCAAGGTCGTCGCCTTGCGAGGCACGCCAGGGAATGGGGCAGGTCCAGGTGCGGTTTTTTTTTATATATAATTTATCTCTCTCTTTTGCTCGACGCGGTATTCAGGAGTTGATGTTTCGTTGTGCCCTCTCGTCTTGTTCGCTACTGCAGCGTGGTATCGTTGCTGTAGCCCCCGAGCGCTACCCAGGCGCTCTCCACCAAAGAGAGAGAGAGAGCACATTCCAAACAACGCCAGGTGAGCATGTCGCGCAGCTCAGTACCGCAGCCCGCAACAACAACTTGAACACATTAAATCCTAGCCTGGCCGGGCCGGCGGCGCGGGGACTGCGGGCCTGGGCGACGGGGCGGGCCCAGTTGTACAACAGTTAGTTGTAATGCCTACGGCCGCCCGGCCCGCACCGCCCCGCGCCGCCCCGCCGACACAGGGGGTCGCACGCACTAAAAACATTTTAAGCGGTCCTTAAAGAAGACGGGCCCGAGGGCGGCGGCGGCAATCTCGGGGGCCTCAGTGCCGTCCTCGCCGGCCCCGCCAGCACCACGTCAGCGCCGGCCGTGGGCGTCCGCTGCAGCCGCGACGACACTCGTAAACCGGATGGCGGAAGCGGATGCCGCCACTGCATTGTTGGACGTGGTGTCGGCCGTCGCACACTCCTCCGAAACATCAACAAGAATCCGCGGCGGAACAAAAAACGACGGTCGCCGCGTTGGCAGTGTACTCGGTGACTTTGCTCGGCGCGGCCGCGTTAAGCCCGCCCGCCCGCCCGCCTGATCCCGATTGCCAGTCACATTGTGTTTTGCCAAGGGTTTTGGCCGGCCGGACATTTGTTTGCCTTGGCCTTGGGGCCCCGGACCGTGGGTCCTTGGGGTCGGGGCTCGGCCGACCGGCCGCCTGGAATACGACATGGCTAATCACTGCAGGGCCAGAAAGGGGTGCAGCGCGGACTGGTTCGAGCGGGGCGAGGCCAGGCCAGCCAGGCCTCGGTGTTGCAGCCGGACTGGTTCGAGCGGGGCAAGGCGAGGCCAGCCAGGCCTCGGTGTTGCAGCCGGCCGCGCGCACTGTCGCACACTCCACTCCACTCGGAGGGAAGTGCATGCAAATCCGAGCCGCGCTGGATACCGGAGCACCGAGGGCGCGCCCGCCGCGCCCCGCCTTGTTGTGCTGGAGAGGGAGGCGTGGACGAGGACGCCGTCAGGACAGCCAGCCCGCCGAGCAGCCCCGCTGCCGGGCGGCCTACGTGCACGGCGCTCTGCGGCCTGTTCTCCCTCTGGGGACGCCCCGCGAGTACGAAAGGGCCGGAGCGACGCTGCATTCTCCTCAATGAGGTCAGGTAAGACGCGGGTCCGGCGTGACGGCGGGCGCGGAGGCCATGAGGGAGCGCGCGCTCTCCGCCTCCCCCTACCGGGCCGCCCCGGCGACCGCAGATGAGGGTCGTGGGTGCATTACTATGCGAGGGGTGCCTCGGGATTGTTAGGTAATTGAAAACACGCGCCGGCACGCCCTGCACCGTCCATTGGTTCCAGCCCAGCCGTGCCGGGCGTGCAGTCGCTGCAGGTGCGGCTGCAGTTGGTGGCGCTCCCACACAACCCCCAGTGCTGTGGAAAGACCCCTACGAAAATTTTCTTTTTCGCTCTTTATTTTATTTTACTTTAGTTTTGTGAGGCCAAAGTTCTGATTGATGCGACCTGCGTTTGCGCCCCGGAGACAAAAGCGGGCAAAAAAAAAGTATCGATGCGGGGATTCGAACCCGCAGACAATGTCGCCGAGGAGACTAATGGCTGGGGGCTGCTTTGATGCAAGTTTGTGGCGGCCGGCCGGACGGGCGAATCGAAGGGTTTTGCTTTTAGATCGTTTGTTGAACCAGCGGCGGCGTTGGCGTGCCGTTCGGGAAGCCCGCAGGGGGCGGGGCGGGGCGGGGCGTGCCTAGGCTGCACTCCACTGGCTTCAGTAGGTCGGCCTGGTGCCCTGGCCAGCGCCTGCTGTGCCGCGTTCTTGACTGGGTCGCTCGCAGCGTCGCAGCTCGCACTGGTTCGCAGCTTTCATTTAATTTAGTTGGGCCGGCGAGCGGGGCTGCAGAGGCTCGGCCTGGTGGCGACCCCGCCCGATACAGTCTCTCATTCGATTTGCGGGGTTTTGTGCGTTTTAATAATATTCCTAAACTTTGACAATACCAGTGCATCTGGGTTTATTTTTGTGTGCGGGTTCCGAGAATGTTTGCCGGCCGGCCTTGGCTGATTTCCGCTTTAATTGGCACGGTCTTTTTTGCTCCCGTCCGCGCGGCCGCACGGGCTGACCAAACAAACGGACGGAGAGAGAGGGACTGTTGACCCATTTGGAGGGACGGCAGGTCGCACGGGCATGGCACAACAGAGCAGTAGGGCTTATTGCCTTACCCTGCTCCTCAGATTTTAACGTCTGTCCGGCTTTGGTCAAAGGGTCGGCCTGCCGGGCCCGGGGTGCTGCCCACCACGCCCCACCACGCCCCACCACGCCCCACCACGCCCCGGGCAGGCGGGCCGGCCCGGCTGGAGGGAGAGAGTGGGTGTGGTGGGGGGAATACTGGAGTGCGCTGGATGAACGCCGGACTTACGTAAAGCCGAGCCGTCGCGCGACTTGGTGTGTGTCACTCAGTTACCGCAGACTGACGCTAACACACACACACACACACACACACTCACACACATTCATTTGTTTATACATACGCCCCCGCGCTGACGCCGCGAGGACCCGTGTTTACACCATTTGCTACTTACCAACTCGGCTTATAGTGTGATCTGCCGCTCCCCCTCCCCCTTCTCAACCTCTTAATCTGGAGTGACACAGAGAAGGGGTGGGGGGTGCGGTAGAGTGAACTATAGTCGGGGGGGGGGGGGTCGAAAGCGGGGGAGGGGTTAAGCCGGCGCACATTGTTGCCGTTGAAGGATCCGGAGGTAATCTGCACGGTGTGTACACGCGCCTCGTCCGGTGTAAGGCGGTGCGTGCGGTGTCATGTCTGATGCGACACGCCAGTCTCGCCGATACGTTCCCTACCTGTAATCAGGGGCGGCTATTTCCTACCCCCTCCACCGCGGCCACGCGACCGCCACGCCACCGGCGCACAGTGGGTCAGAAGACCGTTGAGGCGGCCCAAAATCCCGGACACGATTTGGAGCTCCAGAGTCGATGAATGGGACTCGAATCAAACGTGCGATCTCTCCGATGGATTCCTCGTTTGGAGAGCAATCCATTGGTGGGGTAACACGTTCGATTCGAGTCCCCTTTAGCGACTCTGGAGCTCAAAAGGCGCCTAGAGTTTTGGCCGCCTCAGCGGTCTACTGGCCCACTGTGGCGCACATTAGGATATTGTGGCGCTGATCGCCGGCACAGCCGCGGCCAACCCCACCTGGGCCAATGAAATATTCATCTGTAAAAACAACTGTCGCGCTGAGGGGGAGAAATGAGTTCCGATAGCAGAGGCCGGCCGACACCCCCATCACCCCCCCCCACCCCCTCCCCGCCGCCCTGGCCGTGGGGCTCACCATTACTATTTTGTGCGTCTGTCTGGCCGTATCTTTGTGGAACAGCGGGACGGGGGTGGAAGGGGTGCGGGGTGGGCTCCAGGTCGCTGCAATATTGGCAGCTTAACGAATGCGAAGGTGTGTGTGTGTGTGTGTGTGTTTGTGTTCTGCCCTTACCAAAATGAAAGTACGAAAAGAGTGTGGAACCAGTAGGATATCAGTGTGCATCGGTGTGCCACAGTGCTGATTTAGTAGACTTCAGTGCGACCTTCGCACTTTCCTTCCGACAGCCAGTATGCCAAAAGTATGACCCAGGAGGAACTGTGCGAAATTGGTGCGTCCGGTGCGAATTCGGTCCACCTAAGATCGCACTTCGCACTGTTCGCACTTTCTTCTCACCAATTCGCATTGGTTGGGTTGGAAGCACACCTCTGACCAATACGAGTTCAAAATAAGCGAAGTTTAACAGTCAAGTTGCTGACCTGACCATTAGTTTTTAGTTGTTTAGGATTGCGAATCAGTTGAAACTCTGAGATGATTGCCTCAAATTTCTTGTTTGATAATAAATTTAATATTCAAGTATGAACTAATCTGAATCTTTTGAAAACTTTGTTGTTTGAATTTCGGGGTGAACACGTTAGAACATATTTAGCATAAAACGAATATTTAATGAATATGAGCCCTCGGCAGCAAGAGTCGAAATGACAATGCGATGATAGAAAGCGGCGTGAAAACCACTTTACAGCTGAATCCCTTGCCATCGTATCAGCGGCAGCGTGGCGAGTCACCAGCTCGCTGGCTGGAGAGTGACACCGCTCCCCGCCTCACCGTCTCGCAGAGCGAACTCGTGGTGTAATGGATATAGAACATTGGCAGTGGCCATTAAGTCTCGGTTCGAGGCCCGTCTCGGCGACCCTTTTTCGCGGCGGTCGCACTAAGTTCGCACTGAAGTCGCACCAGGTGGAGGGCGGAAATCGGTGCGAAAAATGAAACCTTTTCCTATCAACTTCGCACTGCCGGAACCAGTGCGAAACAAGGTTGAAAAGAGTGCGACCGAACACACTAAAATCTCCCTTCCGTTTTTGGTAAGGGTGGCGCGCGGAACGCACAGGTGAGGCGAGCGGCCGGGGATCATTTCATGTCTTCGTCTTACTCATCAGGTATTAAAGCCGCCCCCCCCCCCAACCTCTCCTTTCAGCAGTCGGGCGGCCTTCAGCAGCGGTGACTTTGTTTGCAGTACCTCACGGTTCAGGCCCCACATGGCGGGCGGGGGGGTCTGACTAACCCGTCCCCCCCCCCCTTTTTCGGTACGTCACTCATCGCGCATTCACCGCAGTAAAGCCTCGCTTTATTAACGTGCGTACGGGAGTGGGGGGTGGGGGGGGGGAGTCTCCTGGGGGTTGGACGGGCGGCGGCGGCACAGAGCCTTTACGGTCTTACCTCGTGAACCCGGCCAACCCGGCCAACCCGGGCTTGGCTAGAACAAAATTATTGCTCCAGCGACATGACTGCCGAGCGCGGGTCGGGTCGGGATTACACAGCGCGGCCCCGCTGCTGCTGCTGCTACTACCGCCTCCGCGGCGGCGGCGAGCAGACGGAGTGTCCCTCTGGATGGCAGCGTCCCATATTGTTGAGGAAGTGCGTTTTGAAACCCGCCGAGCGCCCCCTCTGTTGCTCTCCGCAAGGACCACCGGGAAGGACGACATTGTCTCTCTTTCTGCTGCTCTTGATGTGTGTGTGTGTGTGTGTGTGTGTGTGTGTGAGCGCGCCCGCTCTTTGTAGAGGAGAGTGAAATGTACACACAGCCCGCCGCTGCGAAGTGCCTCCGCAGCCTCATGAATGGCAAAGTTTCATATACAGGGCCGCGCGCGGGAGGCGCCGTCACGCGCACGTCCGTCTGTCCGTCTGTCTGTCTGTCTGTTCGCTGGCCTGTTGAGTCTGTTTGATTGCCGATCCGCGGAGGGCGTGGCGGCGAAGACTCCGACGGCGTGAGCACAAACACACTGTTCTCGGTGACGCCGGGCGGCGGCCGCGCGCCGCGCCCTGCCTCCGGGAATCCCTGGGAGTTGTATTCCCCCCAGGATCCTGTTACCAGTCTCATAACGAGGCTAGGCGGCCAGGCCTAGGCGGCTACACTGTGTGTTGGGGCGACAGATGTGCCTCCGATTCCCCCGAGGCGTCCCACTGTGCGCTCGCGTCGCCTTCCTCGCGACGCACCGTGGGATGCAGCGGTCCTTGGCTAATCTCTGCCCTTCACCTGGTCAGGCCGGGCCAAGGGCCGGGCGGTCCGCCCCGCCGGCGTTTGTTTGCCCTTGGAATTGGCCCTGATCCTCTTGGGGAGCCCTTCTCCTTCTCCTCCTCCTCCTCCCTTTCATTTCACTGCCTCCGCTTTCATTCATTCATTCATTCATTCATTCATTCATTCATTCATTCGTCATCCGCGGTGTTTGCCTTTGCATGAAGGCCGTGCTCCTCGCTTGAAGCACTCTAATAGCTGCGTGTGGTTCAGCGTCCCGCGTGTCGTTCGCACAGGACGGCATTGATAATAATTGGCAACGCTAAGGGCGCCGCTTCTCTCTCTCTCTCTCTCTCTCTCTCTCTCTCTCTCTCTCTCACGCCGCGCGCACGTGTCTTTGTGTTGTCTGTTTTAATTAACGTGCTCTCGCGGGACCATTTACAGGCATCACCGCTGCGCGTGATTGTTTTCAATCGAAATGATGCAAGTTTCCTCGCTGCCACTCTATTTTGTGTGTGTGTGTGTGTGTGTGTGATGAATTGGTCATGCCAATTAGCGCGGACGTGCAGGTAGACACTCTGTGTGTGTGCGCGTGTGCGTGTGTGTAAAGGTGTGTAGGTGTGTGTGTGTGTGTGAGAGAGAGTCTAATTCGAGGAAAAGAGAGACCGGTGCAGGCCGCTGCCCGTCGTCATGATGAGAATGATAATGCCCGGCTCGGTGGCGGCGGCTGCCGGTGGCTGCCCGCCTGCTGAGCGGCGCGTAGGCCACCCGCTCCGCCTCGGAGCGCCCTTGGACCTCGGCCTGCCTACCTTCCAGGGGCTCGGCCGGGTCGCTGTTGTCGCTGCCTGCTGCAGTGTTGTTGCTGCTGCTGCTGCTGCTGCTGGCGGTGCAGGCCCGCTGGGTCCGCAATCTCCCAAAGGCTATCAGGGCGCAGTGAACATTACTCGTGTACGGGGAGAGGGGAGGGGCAGCCGGCGGGGAGAAAAGATGAGGGGAGGGGGTAGGAATTACAGCGAAAACGCGCGGATCTGCGACGCGGCGCCCCGACCGGTCCAGACACATCCAGGAGCTTTGGCAATTTATAACCGCGGCCCGGCCGCGGGAAAGACGGGAAATACGTGATCCAAATGAGAATTTTTCATGATGCGGGGTCGACACGACTCGACCCGCTCTCTTCTCTTTCTATCTCAGTGTGATGGCGATCGCCGTGCAGCCCATTGAATTTGCCCCCTCCCCTCCCCCATGACATTTTCACCGCCTTGTGCGCCGCACCCACCCCCTCCAACATTCATTACCCCGCCTCCCCCCGCCCCCTCTCTCTCTCCCACTCGCTCTGTTTCGCTTTGTCTTTTCTAGCGCAATCGGCAGTAGTCGCTCTCTCTATCCATTTCTCTCTCTTATCTAATGACGCGAGAACTAATCAGAAAACGAATGGGGAACGCAGCGCTGCAAGCGGAATGGTGTAGTAGCAGGCCGTGGGGGTGGAGGAGGGAGAGAGAGGGGGGGGAGAGGGCCTAAAATCACACACCGCTCTGTCCCCCACAAATTACCTATGTGTGACCGTGCGTGATCCTGTGCGCACGGCGCCATGCGCCCCAAATCGACCCCATCCCGTTATATATCCCTCCCCTATCTTTCGTTCTTTTTTAAAACACTTTTTGTGTAATTTCTTTTTTTTTTCTCTCTGTCCTCTTTCTTTTTGGCGTGCAACATTGCACGGCTGGTTGCGCGCGGCGCGACGGCTTTGGTGACGTGTACGTACGCAATGAAAATAAACGGATTAAAAAATTACGGGGAGGAGAAAAAAATTGGCGGGGTAAAAGATTCCAGGGATCGGAGCAGCTAGGGCAGCAGCAAGGCTGCCAATATGCCAGCCCACCCCGCCCTGCCCCGCCCCGCCTCACCCCACCCCGCCCCGCACGGCCAGCCACACTGTCCTTACACCTCGGCTTGGTTTTCCATCGCTGTTTTCAGGAAAGTTATTTTCGAGATGCCGTTTTCCTGGTTAGTCTCTTGGCGCATCCGTCTTGGTCTTGTTTTTGTCGTTGTTGATTTTTCGCTTTAAAAAAAGTAGGGGGGCGGCTCATCTTGTCGGGGTGACCTTTCCGTCCTCGAGGCCTCCTCGCGGCCTCACGCATCGATCCTGTTGACAAGGGAAGGTGTCCTATATTATTTGTGCCTCAAGGGGCCTCTTGACGAGGGCCAAAAAAAAAAAACCCACGTCGTGTTCGACCATTTTAACCACTTTTTTCGACTTTCTGAAATGAAATGATTGTTTGCATTCTGATTGCCGCCTTCACCTCCACCCCTCTTTTTTTTCACCCTCCGCCCGACCTGCATGCGCAGGGCCAGTCACCAAACGGGCCCTGCACCAATCTTCATTTCCTTTCTCTACTACAACTTTGATCAAGTTTTTTTTCCTCTTCTTTTTTCTTGCCCTGCGCCCACTTCTTCTTTTTTTTCGCCCAAGTAAAAGCGAAAGAAGTAGGCGTAGTAAGGAGCGACGGGTTTGAGGATAAGAGGGAGGGTGGGGGAAGAGGAGTGCGACAAACTTCCGTAATTTTGCGAGAGAGCGCGCCACCCGTATCTGCATGCTCGCGTCTTCTCCGTATTCGCATAGTTATAAAGTGGGGTAAGAAGGGATGTGTGACAGGGCCGCTGGCAGTGGCGCTCGTGTGTGTGTGTGCGTGCGTGCGTGCGTGCGTGCATCTGACACTGGTCTTCCATGCCGCGAGTGGCGCTCGGATTGACGCCGGACAAGCCAGCCAGGCCGCGCGCTAGGCTAGGCCAGCCCTGCCAGCCCCCTCCCTTGTTTGATGGGCCATAAATGTCCTTTTGTGGGCGCCAGAGCACCACGGGGCTACAGCCCGCCACGGCCCCAAACGCACTCCGCTCGCGCAGGTACGTCGGCGAGGTGCTTGCCGCCCCCCGCCGGCCCCCGCCCGCCCCCGCCGGTCGCGCACTACACTCTGCGGAAGCTGCCAACTCGCCCTTTGATGGCCGAACTTTGGCCGCGATGGCGGCGGCTTGCAGTTCCATCGGCTGCAACGCGGTCAAAGTAATACTTCCTCGTGTGTGTGTCAGAGAGAGAGAGAGAGAGAGAGAGAGAGAGAGAGAGAGAGAGAGAGAGAGAGAGAGAAGAGAGAGAGAGACATGGGGCTGTCGCGCACTTTGCCCTTTGACCCGTGCCGGCGCCCCGGCCTTTGATGTCGCGCTGCTGCGTTTTTGCCTTTTAAGCCCGGAAGGGGGCGCTGCACTTTATTAATTAGCCCCCCCCCCTTTTATATGTTTTATTTTTCAAAAGGTTTTTTTTTATTTGCGCCGAAACGAAAAAAATTGCGTTAGGCCGCGTTTGTTACTGCTAATGAAATACTGCGGGGCCATCTCTGTTTCGGGGCGGCTGCTGCATGCCAACCCCCACATGCACCGGCTGGTTCGTAATTGGCGGGGATCGCCGGCGAAAATGCAGTGGCGCCCCCTGCCGCTCTTTTCAATTTCTTCCCATATCATTTTTTTTTTCAATTTTTTAATTTGGACTCTTTGCTGCGGGGAAAAGTGACGATACGATCGATGCAGGCTCCACGCAGCTGTCGTGGAAAGTGACTAACCGCGCCGTTTTGTTTCTTTGCAGGTGAGTGGCGTGGCTGGCTGGCCGTCAGAGGGCCGTCCAGGGTGCGGTCGAGGTGCCTGCGGTAAGACCGCCGGTCGGCGCCGCCATGTGCATCCTGTGTTTACACTACACACTACACACACACACACACTCACACACACACACACACACACACACACACACATATGAACGCCAAACCGGCCCGCGTCGAGACGACATCGCTGGCGATCAAATCAATATTCAGGAATCACGTCGCTTGCTTTCGCTTCGGACTCGGACGGTCTCGCTCGCGGGGGCGGACGGGGGCGGGGGTCTCCTGGGCCAGGGGGCAGTGGGGGGGGGGGAGCTTCGCCTGTGCCACTTTCATCTTTTCTCTCTGCTGGTGCTGAATAATTCTCCATCTGATGGCGGTCCGGGGGTTTTTCTAGGGGCAGCGGCCACTACGGGGCGGGGCGGGGCGGGGCGGGCCGGGGCGGGGCGGGGCGACTGGCACGCAGGCAGTGGCGCCCGCTGGTTTATTTACAAGGTTTTAGGGATGGTCACTGAGCCGGCAGAGGCCAGGACAGCTCGGCGTGTCGGTCTGTTCGTCCGTCTGTCGAGCTGCGCGCGCGCTGTTTCTTTATTGGGCCATACCCTTGGCCGCATTTCTCTCTCTGTCGGCGAGGTCCCGTCCCCCCACAACCACACACCGTCTCTTCACACCACGCGGTGGGCCCCGCAGGGGGCTCTTCCAGTACCGCGATCTCCACCAGGAACCCCCACGTATATTCCGTTACCCGTGGTACGAGTCCTTGGTGCAGCCTGCGGTGAGAGAGAGAGAGAGAGAGAGAGAGAGAGAGAGAGAGAGAGAGAGAGAGAGAGAGAGAGAGAGAGAGAGAGAGAGAGAGAGAGAGAAGAAAAAAGGGTGGCGCATCAAGTGACTCTTACTCGCGGTGTCACGGCGCCTGCTGCCGTACGGCCTTTCGATCACGAAGCACTAGAACCCGGTGGGGAAAAAATATACACACACGAGCGAAGGAGGCTGCAGGGTTCTGTACCGGCTGTGGGGGGTGAGGGGGGGGGGGAGCTCCATTTGTCGTCGCATCCTTGTGGTTTGCTGCTGTCCTGGTTTTTCTTGCTCTTCTTACTCTCTGCTTTCTTTTGTTGGGGTGTGTGTCCTTGTTTGGTTTTCTCGTCCCGTCGTCCTCGTACGCCATCCGCCTTTTTGCCGGTCAACACACACACACCACAGACGGGGCTAGTTGATGCCTCTCGTATGCCACCCAGGGGTAGCAGAAAGCTGGAAAAAAAAGAGAAATAAAAAGACCCGCGCCGAGTTAGTATTTGAACCCTCGACCGCTCACTTTAGCCAGGATCACGCGACACCGCCACCGTCTTTTGTTATCTTGTTTCTCGGGCTGACCTCTCTCTCTCTCTCTCTCTCTCTCTCTCTCTCTCTCTCTCTCTCTCTCTCTCTCTCTCTCTCTCTCTCTCTCTCTCTCTCTCTCTCTCTCTCGGCGCCACTCAGGCTCCAGCAGCCAGCCACTGAGGCTGTGCGCCACTGTACCGCACTCACCGCACGCGCCGCCGACGGTTTGACGGTTTGACACACAATAGGCTAGGCCGGGTGAAATCAACGAGGTTTTACTACTGGGATGCATAAACCCGCTGGCTGCCGCGCCCCCTTCCATAAAGCCCCCTCGCAGTGCGTCTCTCTGCTTCATTCCCCCCCCCCTTCCCCTCCGCGCCACACCTCCTCGCGCAGTCACTCGCCGCCGCCGGCTTGCTGTACTGACGACGTAAAAAGGAGAGTGAATCGGGTTTGAATCAAACCCGGCCCCCTCCCCGCGGCGCCCTCTGGCTGCTCACGTTCCATTTTGCACCCGGTTTGATGCCGTCGAGGGAGGAAACGAGCGGCTGGGGCTGAGAGAGGAGTCTGGCTGAGTGGAGACAGGAGTTCCGTTCGGCTGCGGAGCGAAGCGAGGCTTGGAGCGGGCCACGGGAAAGAGTCCTAGTTGGCCCAACTAGACGGCTAGTTGATTTGGGTCCGTGCGTGCGTGTAGGTGTGTGTCTGTGTGCGTGCGTGTAGTTGTGTGTCTGTGTGCGTGCGTGTCGGAGCAGCCCGGTGCTGCAAATTTGGGCGGGGCTGCTACGCAGTGGTGCCAACTTGGGCGTGGGGCGCGGCATGTGCGTCGCCTTGGCCCGCCTCGGCGCGCCTTGGCGCCAGGTGCAGCTTACACATTCCTGCCAACTGTAGTTGGCCAAACTGCAGTCGATCGTGTGGGTCCGGACGGGTGCCTTGCGCCTTGTCTGGTTGGCACTGCTGGATGGGCCCCGCCGCCGCAGCGTGTCAAAAAGCCCCCCTCCCCCAAAACAAAAAGCGCGGCCCGGGGAACGTGACCGCAGCAGTACTACCGACTGGCTGTTTTGATGCTTGTTCCTGTTACGAGTTGGCTACCCTGCGCCGGGAGTTTTGCGTAAACGGGGTTGTTGGCTGCACTGCGTGGCGCGGCGGCGGTGGCGCGGTGCGGGAGTCCCGGATGTGTTGGTTTGATCTATGAGCTGTGTTCACGGCTCCGCTTAATGTCCCTGTGGCGCGGGGCCTTGTTGATGGAGAGGGCGGAGTGCCCGCCGAGTCCCGCACCACCACCCCGTCCTCGCCGTCCTCGCCGTCCACGCCGCCATCCATCCACACCAAACTTGGGCGCGGCACGAGTTATAGTGGCGGTCCGGTCCCTGCCGTCCTCCCCGCCGCAGCCGCATCGCAACTCTTCCCTTGAATCAGATCAACATGTGTTCTGCTCTGTGTGTGTGTGTAGTGTGTGAGTGTGTTTGTGTGTGTGTGCGGTGCGGTCCACCCTGGCCGCCCTGGCCTCGGCCGGCCCTTAGAAACTACTGCAATTAGTACTGGTTTACTATGCGCACCGCTGCACGCTGGTTCCGAACACTTTGCCCTTCTCGCACTCTCTGCGCGTCGAGAGAGACGAAGCGCTGTGCTGACCGCGTGAGTAACGCCGGCCGGGCCGGATCCTGGGCGCCGTCGAGGTGCTCTCGGCCTCCGCCGGGCGGCCACCCTACAGCAGGCTGCTCTTTCTAGACAGGGTTGCCAACTTTTAAGGGGCCACGTCGTCGTGGAGGAGGCCGTCGTTCGGGGCGGACACGGAATCAAGTGCGGCACCCACTTGAGGCGCGCGCCGGGGCGGGGTCGGGGCTGGCGGCATGGTTGCGCTGGATGCGCGGTCAAAGTCGGCAAAGGAGTCGGAAACTCTGTCGGGGCGGCCCGGGACAGACCCGGGACAGGGCCGCGGGGAAGGCCCCGACCGCATCAACCCGCCCCGCCCCGCCCCGCCCCGCCCTGGCCGCCTCAAAGATGCCATCACCAGACTTCCCTGCGCCCCGCCGTCCGCTCGCTCGACTAGTCAAGGAGACCGGATTGCAAATTTGGATTCGCTGGTAACATGTGATCGACCCCCCCTCCCCCCCCCGCTGTGCGGCCCCCCTCTCCTGCGCGCACACACACACACACAGAGTCAAACTTTTATCCGAGCCCCTGCCCCACTGGCCTGTCCGGCCGGCCGCGCAACCACCGGCGGATAAAGGCCGGCGACCGCAGGGCACCGCAGCAAGGCGGGAGGTACAGGCTGTGCCCCCCCCCCCCCCCCCTCCCTCCCCTTCCCCTCGGCCGTAGCAATAAGTTTGTGGTAGGCTAAGTTATTCCGTAATAAAGTAAGGCCACCCAATAAGATATTCCGTATTACAGCTTGTGAGGGGAGCGAGCCGCAGCCCGCCTGGGCCGCATGCGGTCAGACCAGGCGGCCGCCGGCAGCCAGCCAGCCAGCCAGCCCGCGTCCCTTCTTGTAGTCGGCGGGGCTCGGCTGCAGCTGTGTGCGTCCGATATCCGTCACCTCGACCAATTAGCATTTTAATTGTTTCTCGTGTCGCCAGTTGTCGTTGTGCTGTGTGTTTTGTTCTGGGCCGGGTTCGCGAATTCATTCCAAAGTGTTTGTTATCTACACCGTAAGCTGATTAAAATTTTGATTATTATTTTTTTTTTTTTGGGGGGGGGGTCACGCTGGAAAATGAAAATAAACTCGTTGTAATTTTTCTTCCGTGTGAATCTGCGCCGGCCGCGTTATATTTATTTTCCGCTTACGCCGCGCGCGCACGACGCAAGGCTGGTGCTAGCGCGCGCGCGTGTGTGTGTGTGTGTGCGTGTTTGTCTGCGCACTTTCTCATCGCAAGCCAGCCACTTCTAATAATTATCTCTCGAGTTTGCTCAACACCGCGGCGTGTGCGTAGTCCCCCTGCTGATCTTGGCGGCGTGGCGCCCCTTTGGGGGAGGGGGAGGGGGGATTAGATGGAGTGTATGTGGGGGAGTGGGCGGCTCTCTAGCAGCCAAACCAGCGGGATGTAGCAACGCGGAGCAGCGCTCATAGGATGCCCCCCTCTCTCTCTCTCTCTCTCTCTCTCTCTCTCTCTCTCTCTCTCTCTCTCTCTCTCTCTCTCTCTCTCTCTCTCTCTCTCTCTCTCTCTCTCTCTCTCTCTCTCTGGTTTGCCGGGATGCTGCTCGCCGCGCAGGTGGCGCTGTCTGATGAGCCGCGCCGCGTATTTCACTTTGCCGGGGTCTTAGCACCGCCATTACTCCCCCCTCCTCTCCGGCGTGTCGCGCTACTTGTCGTCCCCTTCGATCTCCTCCTCCGCTCCGCCTCTCGGGTTGATCCAGACACCTATTACTTGTCTATCCTCCCTCCCCCCCCCCTCCCGCTTCCCGCTTCCCCCGGTCATCAATTGATTATACGGGGGTCGGGTCGGCCGAGAGTCAGGTCGCTGCGCGCGCGTCCCTTTTCTGGCCGCGTCCGCGCCGACCGAGGACGCCGACGACGGGGTGCATGTCGAGGCCCCGCCCCGCCCGGCCTGACCCCTGTGGGGCGCCGGCCGGTTGATTTCGGAAGCGATCCCCACGCCGGCACGGCCCGCCCCGACAGGGGCTCGCGTCGTAACATTGTACTACCGGGGTGTGAAAGTTACCGCCCCGGTCCGGGGTGGGGGGCGCTCAGTGGGTCAGAAGACCGTTGAGGCGGCCGAAATTCGAGACGCGTTTTGCAGCCCCAGAGTCGCTAAACGGGACTCGAATCGAACGTGTGACCCCACCAATGGATTCCTCGTTTGGAGAGCAATCACACGCTCGATTCGAGTCTCATTTAGCGACTCTGGAGCTCAAAACGCGTCTAGAATTTCGGCCGCCTCAATGGTCTTCTGACCCACTGTGGGGTGGGCGGCGGGGACAGGTGAGTGGAAGTGAATTCCAAGGTGTGTGTGTGTGTGTGCGTGTGCATGCTGGAAGGGCCCCAAGAGGAGGGGGCAGTGATATTGCCTGGCGCGGGAAGGGAGGGCTGGTCCTGACAAACGGGTGTTCTGGATGGCGGCCGTAGTGGGTACCCGATACCCGGTCGGTGTGTACCCGGGACTCAGATCGCGCTAGTACTAACAGTATGCACTGTGGAGGAAATAGTGAAGTCCCCCCCCTGTGTCTCTTCTCCATCACGGCCTTCATCACGGCCTCTACCACGGCCTCCGGCTCGGCCGCCATCATGATGCTCTGCATTATGTAGCGCCGATACGGCCGCCGTGCCGCGCGGCCCGTTTTGACGTCACGTCGCGACCCCGTCACGTGTGTCCCCATCGTCACCATCACGCTGTTGGACGTGACGCCATCGAGGAGTGTGCGCGCACTGTCGCTCACACACACACACACACACACACACACACACACACAGAGCTATCGGAATGGCTGTATGTGTGCGTGTGTGGCGGCGTCACGTGAAACGCTGCTCACGAAACGCTTCCGCCTTCGAGGAAAAGGTGTATGTGTTCATGTAGGCGTGCGAGCGTGTGCGCGTATGCAGGCGCGCGTGTGTGTGTGTGTGTCTCGTCACGTAGCCCGTAACCTCCGGCCTCTGCGGGGGGCTCTGCGGTTTTATAGTGCGCCCCCTGCAAATGCCCGTCCTTATCGTGGCGGTGCGGCGGCGCCACACGCGGCGGCGACGCGATCCACGTCACGATCCGCGTCACGCGCGAGTCGGCCGAGATTAACACACACAGTGCGCGGGACCGCTTCTTTTTCCCTCCCCTGGCCGCGTGCGGCCGCGTGCCGCGTGCGCGGCGCACGAAACGAACTCCCGCGCGGCGAGGACTTCGGATTCGCGAAACCAGCCTGCTGACGGTGTTGTGTTCTCTGTCCCCAGGATGCTGGCGGTCGTGCTGCTGGTGCTGCTCGCCGGGGTGGCCACCGCCCCCGGAGGCGGTGCGGGAGGCGGTGTGATGCTGGCCGCCGCCGCCGCCGCCCCGGAGCCCGCCCCCAGGGCCGAGCCCAGCCCGGACGGCCACATCGCCGAGTCGGGCGAGAAGACGGAGCAGTACTTCGCGATGGAGCCGCAGGACCAGGTGGCCATCGAGGGCACCAAGGTGACGCTGCCGTGCCGCGTGGAGAACAAGAAGGGCACGCTGCAGTGGACCAAGGACGACTTCGGCCTGGGCCCGCACCGCAACCTCAGCGGCTTCGACCGGTACACGATGGTCGGCAGCGACGAGGAAGGTCAGTAGCAGCCCGCTTTCATTGTCCGCGTCCGCACCATTTCATTTCTTGCAACGGCTGCATGACGCGTGGCGACTGCCCCGCAGGTGACTTCTCGCTGGAGATCTTCCCCGTGCACCTGGACGACGACGCGCGCTACCAGTGCCAGGTGAGCCCCGGCCCCAACGGGGAGCCCGGGGTGCGCTCGCGCTTCGCCCAGCTCACGATCCTGGTGCCGCCCGAGCCGCCGCGCATCGTGCAGGGCGACCACCTGGAGACGACCGAGGACCGCGAGATCGAGCTGGAGTGCGTCTCCGCCGCGGGGAAGCCGGCCGCCGAGGTAAGGTCACGGGTTCGACTCCCGCCTGGTTTCCTTGGCCGTAGGTTGAGTGGTTTCATAACTGGTCCGTCTGCTTTGTAGATCACGTGGATCGACGGGTACGGCAACGTGCTGCGCGGGGAGTACTTCTCGACGGAGGAGCCGGAGGGCCGGCGCTACACGGCGCGCTCCGTGCTCAAGGTGACGCCCAAGAAGGTGCACCACAACACGACGTTCGTGTGCCAGGCGCAGAACCAGGCGGACCGCACCTACCGCTCGGCGCGCCTGCTGCTGCACGTCAAGTACGCCCCGAACGTGACCGTCACCGTGGCGGACGCGGCCAGCCACGCCGGCGGCTCGCCGCGCCACATCCCCGAGGGCGCCGACGTGAAGCTGGTGTGCCACGCGGACGCCAACCCGCCCGAGGTGCGCTACCGCTGGTTCCTGGACGGCGAGCCCGTGTCCTCCGACGTGGACGGCGGCCCGCCCACCGAGCTGGTGCTGCGCAACGTGTCGCGTCGCCACCACGACGCCATCGTCAAGTGCCAGGTGGAGAACAAGGTCGGCAAGAGCGAGGGCTCCGAGACCCTGGACGTGACGTGTAAGTACTCCGACCCACTCGCGTCCACTGGATCGTCTTTCTCCTTCTAACCGATTGCCGCTTTTCAGACGGGCCCAAGTTCAGACAGCGGCCGCTGTCGATGCAGACGGACCTGGACTCCACGGTGACCCTGGTGTGCGACGTGGACGGCAACCCCACGCCCGACATCACCTGGATCCACGAGGAGCGGGACCGGGTAAGACGGCCGTTGGAAACCCTGCACTCGAACCTGCGTCGAGTGGCGTGAGGCTAACCTGCTCTCCTCCTCGCAGGTCGTCGGCAGCTCGCCCAACCTGACGTTCAAGGTGGAGGCGGACCGCGCCGGCCGCTACTTCTGCCGCGCCAGCGTGCCCGGCTACCCCGAGATCGGCGCCGAGGCCGCGGTGCTGGTCAAGGGGCCGCCGCGGGTGCTGTCCCCGCACACGCAGTGGGGCCACGCGGGCGACAACGCGCGCGTCGAGTGCATCGTGTCCAGCGTGCCGCGGCCCGACAAGATCACCTGGAGCTACAACGGCCAGGAGATCTCATCCTACGACTCGGACTACTCGGTGAGTAGCCCGGCAGCCGCGTCGCGTTGCTCCGCGTGACCCTATGGTGCTGACGCTGTGGTTGCCTCCGCAGATCCTGGACGACCCGCTGCCGGACGGCCTCAAGAGCACGCTCATCGTCCGCGAGTCCCAGCAGCACCACTACGGCCTGTACAACTGCACCGCGTCCAACTCGTACGGCGCCGTCACCGCGCACATCCACCTGCGCGCGCAGAGTAAGCCAACGTCTCAAACTCATTCATCATCTTCGAGTGCTCTCTTGGACATTGTTAACATTGGCGTGTCCCCCCCTCCTCAGAATCGTACCCCCTGCTCATCATCCTGACGGGGGTCATCGGCGGCGTCGTGGTCATCATCGCCATCACCATGGTGGTCATCCTGTGCCAGCGCAGAGTCAAGAAGCCACCAGGTTAGTCCGCGGTCACTCCTCTCCGAGTGGATGTCGAGCATTTCAAAAGCTAACGCGCCGATGTTTTGTGCCGCAGCGGACAACCACGAGGCGGAGAAGCAGTGCCGAGAGTCGGACCGGTCCTCCAACATCTCGGACATGAAGCTGGAGCTACGGGGGTCGTCGGTGAGCCGGCCGGGCAGCGAGACGGGCAGCGAGCGCGGCGTGGGCGGCGTGCCGCTGGCCGGGCCCGTGCACCTGCCCATCGCCATGAACGGCGGCGACCACGTGTACCGGTACTCCACCGAGTACCCCGAGCCCAGCTTCCCGCCCAAGGCAAAGGTAAGCGCCGGGAAGGAGGTGACCCGTTGCCCGAAGCGGTGGACACAGTGTGACGATGTGCTGCTTGCGCAGGACGGCCAGAACAACAACGGCTACGTGCCGTACGTGGACTACTCGCGGGACTACACGCCGCCGCCGTCGCTGAGCCTGCTGCAGCCTGACGCGCACCTGGGGCTGCCGCAGCCCTCCTCGCTGTCCATGTCGCTGTCCAGCCCACTGGCGTGCGTGGACCCGCGGTACTCGGCGGCGTACGGCAACCCGTACTTGCGGAGCTCGAGCGCGTCGCTGCTGCCGCCGCACACGAGCCCCGCGCCGAGCGCCAGCCCCAGCACGGCCAGCACGGGCCCCATCGGGGGCGTGCCGGCCATGGGGCTGCCGCTGGCCACCATGGCGCCGGCGGGGCCCACTGGACCGCCGCCGCCGCCGCCGTACAGCAGCGCGGTGCGGGGGCTCAACGGCCTCAACGGCAACGGCGCGGCCCCGCAGGTGGCGAGGCTGCCCCACTCGCCCACGTCGCAGTACATCGTGCCCAGCTCGCAGATGGCCACCATCAAGCGGGGCACCCTGGCCACGCACGTATAGCCGGCGGCCCGCGCACGCCCCGCCGCGGGCAAAGACTTTAACCACTACTATGTATGACTGTCTTGTGTATTTTTGTTGCTGACTCTATGTGCCAATGGCGTGCAACACGCACGCGCCGCCCGCCCGCCCCCGCGCGGCAAGCGAAAAGTTGACTTGGTTTTGTGTGAGGAGGGAACGGATGTCGGACTCCTGCGCCGAGGAATGCGGCCGAGAGCATGGGGTTGACCGTCACAGTTGGCTGACGTTCAATTCCATGGTCCGGACCTGGCGCTGGCGCCGAGCTACCTGGAGACTCGCTGGCCTTTATCCTCGGGTAAAGGTCCTCTGTTGAGGGTTTTCACCCGGTTGGTTTGAGTCTTTCCTAGCTCAAGCAAAGCCAAAGAGAAGACATTCTGAACTCAACTATCGTGATAGGATTCCGTCGCTCACATAAACTATTCCTAATTGTACCACAATTGTACATAGTTATGCAAACATTTTCATATAAAAATTATATTTAATGTTGCAGAGATGACAGACTCAACTACTGCTTTGTATACATAGGATATGTAAAAATGTACATAGGTCATAGGATATTTCGGTCTGAAAATGCAACCTGCACTGCACCAGTTAGTTTGATTGAACTTTGACCACACAGCTCTCACTTAAGTGACTGTGTCCAATTTGATGGCCAATTTGTCAGAATACCATAAAATTTGTTCAATTTTGAGCCCACCTCAGCATCAAAAGTAGAGTGTGGTTTTTTGTTTGTGTAAATAATAGGATATTTTATTTGAAATTTTAACTAATTACTACGTGAGCCATGACTGCTCTCCTGGTATCATGTCAATTTCTTGTGGGATCAACCGCTGATCTCTGCTTTGATCAAACCAAAGATTTCTTTTTCTTTTCTCTAACCCAGTTGGTTTCATTATGTTTTTTTTTATTGTTCTTTTACATATCTTTAAGGAGGCTGTTAAAATATTAGAGACAAGTATTGCAGGAGCACAAATTTATCTGAGTTGCTTGCTTTTAAATTCCACCTGAGGTCTTCGTATTTCCTTTTGTTCTTGTGGTTGTACATTACCCTTCAATGTCAAATACCTCCTGCTCCTGCTAACTGTAAATACAAATGTGTATCTATGTATAATTTAAAAGTCTGAGCTGTGATTTCGATTTTAATTTTGATTGTGATGTGTGTTTCCTAGGTAATAAGTATAATTATATTTTATTTTTTCTTTGAACACCTCTGAAGAAAAAAATAAATTATGCAGAGGTCGAGCACAGAAGATAATTGTGTGTCATATCTTGCTTGCATTAAAATTTATTTTGACGTTGTGTACTGAAACATTTTGTAAGAATTTTTTTTACCAATACTCTTTAGAATTTCTCTATTTCATGATGTTCTTCCCCTGCATTTTGAGTTTGTATGAGAGATGTGTGTTTAGATTGGTGTCAGGGCTGTAGCTGCATCAAACAAATGTCAACGGCATTTCTTTGTGGCATTCCAGCTGTTTGTCAAAGAGTATTTTTATATTTAATGTTAATGTCAGTCTCAGAAACATTGTTTCTCAAGATGTTCACAGTCCTTAGGAATGCTACTTTTTTTTTCTTTAGTCCTGTGCTGATAGTCAGCACATTAGTCAATGGTGAGCAAGTGTTTATGGCAGAAGGACATGATGAAGACTTTCTTTGTTGAAGCAGCACTGTTGATCCTATTTTCTTTGAAGTATGTTTCTCCCTCTTTCCTTCTCATTGATTACTTTCTAGGTTGCTTTTCTAGTCTTCTTCTGTATCCCAATCCTCAAACATTCCTTTTTTCCAGTATGTTTAACAGTAAACTTATGTTTCCCATTCCATATGTAGTATCACATATCCGACCAGTGGTGTGTTTTAACTTGCTTTTGCTTTGATTGTTTTTCCCTTCCTTTCTTGCCCTAATTATAGAAATACTTCAAAGTTTTTATGGGATCTTGCTGAAAAGCCCCAACCCCTGCCCTTATCTTGTTTAGTAAAAAAGTGTAGAATAAGAAATGCAGTTTGATATTGTTAATAATAAAGTTGCTGTCATTGTTTCTATGAAATTTGATTGTTCTTTTCTGTACAATATATCCTGTTCTCCACACACACTATCTCATCGGCCACGTGATCGTTGAGATACCTGGAGTCCTATATTGGACTGAATAAAACCACCCAGTAAGGAACCAATAACGTAAGTAATGACACAAACATCCATTCGCTTTTTGCACTTCCCTCCCTGTCAAATATCAAATGTCAGGCGGGGATTGAATTTCTCATACAAAAAGAGCTCTGTTTATTTCCCATACTCTTCAGCTCGGCATAGCCTCGCTGCAGGGCTGCGAGCCTGCCCTCGAGCGCTCGTAGCGCCATCTACACGGAGGATTTGCGAAATACAACCTCAGCTGGTTTGCTTCACATTCGTTTGTTTGCAGTTTGCAGACGATGGCCGAGCCGTTGTTTAAGTGGAATAAAGTCCTTAACCCCTCGGGGCCCCAGCCGCGGCCCCGGCATGGGCACCGAGCGGTGGCCATCAAGGAGCTCATGATCGTGTTTGGCGGCGGAAATGAAGGGATTATTGACGAACTTCACGTTTTTAACACAGGTAAATACCAGCGACTGTCGGCCTTTATGCTATGCCAAAATGGCGGTCTTGTAGGCACTGTAGACTGCCTTGATTTCCGTCCCTACGCCCAAGTCTGGGCTTTGCGATGTTTTAACTTAGAGTTCCTTCTGTTCTCTGCGGGTTTTGGTCGTAAAACCGCAGAATTTTATCATTCGTTCGAGATTTTGCTGTGTTTTGGTTTGGCGGTTCACTCCGGTATTCCAATATGGCGGCCTCCTTCGCAAAGTCAGCCTCGGTTTCTTTGGGTGTTAACCCTATCCAATCCCTGTTTTCGATTTCCCGTTTTTCGCTCCCCGTCGAGAATCATCCCTTCACTATGAGCGGATTATTTTGCTCTTTTATTGTGTCACAAACGGCGCCGCTTCGGGGGCGAATGTTGGTTAGTGACGTTTGTTTGTGTTTGGTTGGACTTCTCGGAGGACGCTTGCTTCTGGCTGCAGGGTTGACAACCTAGAGAAGCGTCTGTCTTGGCATTATGTCGGAAGTTCGGCATTTTCTCGCCGGCCTAGCTGTAACTTGTTTAGTTTTTGCCTCTTCGGCTCTGTTTTTTATGATGCTCTGTTAAATGTTTCCTAACTTTGGCCCACTAAATTATAGAGGTATCAGCCATAGAGTGATTGGCGTATGTTGGCAAACAGCATGGTGCATCGAGCGCGAAGTTTGAACCGATTGGTCTTTATTGTGGCTCAGATCTAAAAAGTTGTATCTTTTTATGTTTTGCAGCAACAAACAAATGGTTTGTACCGCAGTGCAAGGGGGACATCCCACAGGGATGTGCTGCATATGGATTTGTGGCTGATGGAACCAGAATATTGGTTTTTGGTGGTATGACAGAGTTCGGCAAATATTCTTCTGACCTATATGAACTTCAGGTGGGTTGATCACTTTTCCCTCTTGTATATTTTTACTTGATATCTTATCTTATCAGTGAGTTCCTCAAGGAACAAGCTAAATATTAGTGGTCCAAAATAATTTTAACTTTTTTTTAAATTCAGGCAACTCGTTGGGAATGGAAACAATTGAAACCACGTGCACCGAAAAAGTTCCCAGCACCCTGTCCCCGACTTGGTCATAGTTTTACTCTTATCGGCAACAGAGTTTTCTTATTTGGAGGTTTGGCTAATGATAGTGATGATCCAACAAACAACATATCAAGGTAACAGAAGACTAATATGTTATAATGATAAAAACGTTCCTGTATCACCAAATAACCTATAATTACACTGTGTTTGTTGGGCTAGGTATCTCAACGACTTGTATGTGCTTGACCTGAAAGGCAATCATCAGTGTTCCTGGGAGGTCCCAGTGACCTATGGTGACCCTCCACCCCCCAGAGAATCGCACACAGCCGTGGCATACACAGACAAACAGGGACGCTCAAGCCTTGTAATTTATGGTGGTATGAGTGGATGTCGGTTAGGAGACTTGTGGATTCTTGATATAAGTTAGTACATTCAAATTCATAAATTCATGAAGTATTGACTCCAAGAGCTTTTGTGAGCCAAATGGTTGGGCAGTTTGATTTTGCACCTGTACCAACTTTCTTTCTTTTTCCCTCTCTTTCTCAGGTTCTATGGAATGGTACAAACCAAGTGTCGGAGGTTTCGCTCCATTGCCTAGATCATTGCACTCAGCCACATTAATTGGCCATAGAATGTTTATATTTGGAGGATGGGTGCCTCTGGTGTTGGATGATGTGGAAGTTGCTACCCATGAAAAGGAATGGAAATGCACTAACAGCTTAGCCTGTTTAAATTTAGGTAAGATTTAAACATTTTACTTTTATTTTTGAAAACTTTCCTATGCATTGTCTCATGGATTGTCATTGATTATTTATACAGAAACTATGACATGGGAAAGCTTCCAAATGGATACATATGAAGACAACATTCCAAAGGCAAGAGCAGGCCACTCAGCAGTTGGCATTCACACTCGTATGTATGTATGGTCCGGTCGAGATGGATACCGCAAGGCGTGGAATAACCAGGTAAGATTTACTAGAGCTCGTCTGCAAGCTTTTCCACTTTATTTTTCTACTTTTGAGTGTAACCATATCATTTGTGCAGGTGTGCTGCAAAGATCTTTGGTACTTAGAAGTAGAGAAGCCAGCGCAACCAGGCAGGGTTCAACTGCAGAAGGCCCTCACAGACTCACTGGAAGTACATTGGACCGCCAGTCCCACTGCTGATGCTTACATTTTACAAATTATGAAATACGACTATCCTCCTGCAACATCAACAGTAAGTTGTTTATTTTGTAATTTTCCCGCTTTGTTTGTGTATGATGGTGAAAATTTCAAATGAATAATGGACTAAAAAAATTTGTTATCTCATGTGCAGCTGCCTGCGTTGTCAACTTCCACTGCCACGACGACTCAAGCTAAAGCAGCCCCAACCAACACAACAACAACTGCCTCGGCACCCACTCCTGTCGTTGCTAAGGTCGCTGCTCCAGCCCCCACTGTCATCAGTGGCCCCCCAGCCCTGGTGCCAGTCATCAGGCAGCCTCCACAAGTTTCCGCTGCAGCTGCTGCTGCAAGTCCTGCTCGCTCAATGCCTGTGCCTGTGTTGGTCTCACCGAAGCCTACCAACGCTACGGTAGCTTCCCCAACAGTCTTAAGAGGTAGCATACTTTGTTTTCCGGTGGAGGTAGACTTTGCCATGGCGTTGGTGCTGACCTGGCCGTGTGTTTTGCAGTGGCCGCGCCTCCTGCCGTCCGCCCTATGGTTGCCACCCCCAGGGGCGCCGCCACCACCATCGTCCGCCCCCGTGGAGCATCCCCTGCAACGATAGCCATGTCGGGGGCAGCAGGATCTCCAGGGACTCTGGTCCGCATTCCAGGATCGCCTGGAGCCAGGCCTCAGAGACTGCGACTCGTCCGGATGCAGGGTCCTCCTGGAACGGTGACTGCAACCGCTGCAGGCTCCACCGCTCAAAATGTTAGTGTTATCTCTCCTGGGCAGAGTCTGCTCTCGGCGAGAACTGGCGCGACATCAACTGCAACTGGGGCGCCGGTCAGTTGGAGTGGCTTCCTGTGTTCCGCGTGTGCTTGTCAATTTTTTTTTTTCTTTTGCAACCCACCCTCTAATTCTGCTGTGTTGTGTGACAGGTGACTTCAGCCCAGATGGTTGGCATTCAGGCGTTGGCGGCGGCTGCAGCAGCAACCCCAAGGATTTCCGCATCCTCAGGGGCAATGACCACTGTCGTCAGTGCCACTGGCACATTGACCGCCACCTCTGTGCAACAAGCACAGGCAACTTCGCAAGCCGTTCTATTACAGACCTCGGCAGGACAGGTGGTACAAACAACCGCTGCTGCCAAGCCCTCAACAGTTGTCGCTGCCTCATCTGGCCTGACCACTCCCACTGGTAGCCCCATCCGCATCGTTCAGACCCAAGGATCACCCACCTACAGAGTTTCAACTGCCTCTGGCACCATTGGTTGGTTTCACTCCCTGATTTTCTTGGTTTATAGTCTCTTTACTATTTAAAGCATTTTTCCAAAATGTTTTTTTGAATTTTGTTTCCAGTTGGACAGGCTGTGAGATTGGCCACCCCTAACTCGACCATAATTAGGAGTGCCACCCCAGCACAAGCAGGAAAGCAAATGCTGATCCAGCGTCCTGGCTTACCTGGCCAACCTGGTCAAATAGTTACACTTGTTAAAACGGGTCAGGGAATGACACTTGCTGCTGTAAGACCCCTAAATTTTCAATACTGATTTATTTGTTAATTTTTTTTTAAATTTATCTTAAGAATTTTCCCAATGTTTTTTCCCTATCTTTTCAGATGCCTAAAATAAGCCTGGTCCCCTCAAAAACCACTAGCAATATCCAGACTATTCAAACTGGCAAAGTCGACAACACACAAGTGGTGACATCGATTCCTCAAGGAGCAACGATCCAACCTGGAGGTGTTTTACCACAAGGAGCTACAATTGTTAAATTGCTGAACCCTGGCACAGGTAAGACTAAGATTCACCTTATCCTTCCACAGTCTCTGAGTCGTAAGGAGAGAATGTTTAATGAAAATATTCTGTTGAAGGTGTTGCCGGCAAACAGACCATTGTCATAAGGAAACCAGGGGCTGGTCAACCTGCTGTTTTAGGCAGAGGTAACCCAGGGCAGATCATCATGGTTACCAGTGGCGGAGGTCTGAGGACGGTACAAACCCTCACAAACACCCAAGCAGTTCATGGTATACTTTCCAACTTTTTTTTTTTTTTTTTCCAACACACTTTTTCTGTCTTTTTTCTTGTTGCCTTATGTGAACTCTTTGACTTTCCCAGGAGCTGTGTCAGGAGCACAAACAGTGACCACCCAGCAAGGCATGAAAATGATTGTCATGTCTCCTGCACAAGCAGCTCAGGCGGCAGCTGGGGGCAAGCCAATAACTATAACGGTACCTGGCCAGCAAGGCGGACCGCCCAAAATGGTTACAATTCAAGGGAAGCCTGTTGTCAGTGGACAGTCAGCCATGCTCAGCTCGGGACAGATTATTACTTTGCCTGCCGGTCAGGCTCAGGTGAGTCATTGTGGTCATGCACCAACCAGCAGATACATTGTCACCTATCATGGCTTTGTTGCTGAAATTATTTGTATTTTAATTTGTTTTAGGTTGGGAACCAGCCAGTTAAAGTCCAGATTGGCCAAAAAACTCTTAATGTAGTCAGTGCACCCATGCCTGATCTTGAGTAGAAGTCACTTCCATCGCTGTCTCTGCTACAAGTTTATTTTTCTGTATCTTCATGATGGTTCAGCCATTTGGCAGTTCACAAGTTCTGCCGCTGTCAAGCACTGATCCAACAACGCTGCAAAATGTGATAATGTAATCTGACCTGACCTGAACTTGTCCTTATCCCTGCTAGTCAGTTCAGGAAAGGGGGAAGTTGTGGGTGTTAAAATTTGTAGTTGTGTAGGCTTGTACATTTAAGCTTTCTTTCAAGCAGGCATCACCTTTTTACAATTATTTATTCCAAGGCTTTGCTATGTTTTTTCCCCCTCTTGATTTTGCTTGTTGGGTTTTGCTGCCAGATCCATGTCTTCAATATTTGTGATTTCCCAAATTGGGTGAATATAATTTAATGGGATGACAATGAAGACATTAAAGAAAATGTTCATGCTTTCCCATTTGTATCCCTAGTTTTGTTGCTTAATGTAAATATCCAGCAGGATTTCTGCACTGTAGGAATGTAAGTTGAAAACCTCCTCCCCAAAGTGATGCTGATTTGTTCTTAAAGAAATGAATTGGTGAGCTGTTTTTATGATAATGGCAAGTTGAATGTGGATCTCTTGATGTTTTGATTCCTATATTTTCTGACTGCCTTGACTCGCATCAATATCCTCACTTGTTCCCCATGTGCCCATTTCTGTACTGTCAGTTTATTTTTTAAAACCTGTGTCTTCAGGTTGTGCAGAATATTTATTCATAGATTTTGTTTTTCTTACCCAAATGCTATGTTAGCATTTATCAACTTTTCAGCTCTTTTTAACATTTTGCCATGTTCTGTCCCTGTTTCCTGTGTGATGAACTCAGGGGCCCCATCCTTGTAAAGTATATCTTGCCACATAGGAACCTGTAAAACAAGACTTAAATTAGCTGCAATGCTTTTGCTGCTCTTATTTTGCAGTATACATGTGCTTAAGTCATGGTCAAACAACTTTCATCACGGTGCCCTTCATGTGGGGTTGCATTAAATGAATGCCTGTGTGATTGCACTGTTTTTATCTTCTTTTTTTTTCCTATTTGTTTCTTAGGGTTAGGAGGGTAAAAGCTCATAGTATTTGTTATTAATTTGTGTATTATGTGATGTGAAGATATGTAAAGATATCTAATTTTTATATTTCTGTTGAAAGTGGTCTGTGGAAAGTGTATTGGTCTTCCACAATTGTGACTTCCTCAAATGCATAATATCTCATGAAATGCTGAGGGTTTCCAGACTTTGAGACCTTCTGCTAATTCTCTTGATTTCATTTAATGATAATGTTGTTATATTGTGAAATTTCTAATGTTAAGTATATTTAAACAGTGCTGGTATCATACCAGGTATTTGCTGCTAGAACAAGGTCATGAAACATGTTCTACACTTTCAAAACATCTGTATTTTGCTCAACTACAAAATGTGTAACATGGCTCGAATGGAAATGGGGTATCTGATGGTCATTTGAATGTCCTTTTATATAAGGTATGTGGGGAGATAAGCTTTAAGCTATTTCTTTCTAGTTTTCTTTTTCTTTTTGCCAGAATCATTCTTTTTCTCAGATTCGTTTTGTATGTTTCATTCATAATACAATATATTATAATTGTCGAATTTTAAAACGCCCTCTTAATTACTCAATCCTAACAACTCCTGCAAGCTCACTGTTCAATATGGACTCGACCGCCCGGCTGTCTCCAAAAAAAAAAAAAAAAAAAAAAAAAGTGAGACCTGAACGCTTATCAACCTCCAGGGTTCGCAGTCATTATTTGGCAGGCGCATTCACAGGGGAACACAAGGGGTAACCAACTCGAAATAATCAGTGTACGTCCTGTTGGTAATCACTGAAATAATCACCATAATCACAATATTCAACATAATATCTCATAATCGCAATAATCCTAGATAATCGAAATATTCAAAAATAATCGTTATAATCAGGCATGGGCAGGAAAGTAAAGTAAAGTACCGCGGTACCAGCACCGCGGTACTTTTTTGGGTAAAGTACCGGCACCGCAGTGCTGATGACGCGAAAGGGACCGGTAAAGTACCGCGGTACCGATTTGCGAGTAAAGTAACGAAAAGTACCGTCGGTCCTGTCAGCGGGCGCGCAGCCGCGCACTATTACGGATTGAGCGACACGACTATATTACGCAAGTGCATGCCCCGTCGGGTACCACGGACTCCATGCGCTGCAAACCGCTGTACAGCGGCGCATCCAACAAAAGAACTTGGAGGAAAAAAAAGAAGAAAAAATGGGGGCCCTTCTCCCACCTCCCCACACAGTAGGGAGGACCGCCTGCAACTTCGGTGGATCGGGGGAACCGGTGCATTCCAGGCGGCGACCCCAGGGGTTCTCATCTGATGTGGGCCGGGTGAAGGGCGGGGGTTGAGAGCCTTTGGTTTTCGCGGGGTGGTCAGTGGTACCCACAGTGGTACCCCCGCTGTCCGGCGCTCTCTACCGAACATGCAGTGTGAAGGGCCAGCTTCAAAGGACTTATCAACTCCAAACCGACGAATCAGAATGGACCCACTCGCGACCAATTGCGAGTGGCTGGAACGACCGGGGATCGAACCAGTGCCGAGGCCAATCCGCCGAAGCGGACTGCTTTTTAGACACCCAAGCATAGTGGACGACAAATGATCCAGACCACTACGCTATCACGACTGCACGTCTGCCGAGTGTCGGACGACGGGTTTGAGTCGTATTGGGATGAGGGAGGCAGTCGTAAAATGTATTGAAATGTTGGGATTCGATCCCCGGACCTTACTGTTCAAGTCCGACGCCTTAGCGATCTCAGCCACCACGGCACATGGTAAATGCGGCGTCAGCCGGGCTCTAGACGCGGCAGGGATGGAGCCGCAGTGAGCGGGTCATTCGAAAAATGTTGAGAAAAAGTGGGACTCGATCCGTCTACCCCGGTACCGGGAACCGACGCCTATACCACCTCGACCACCACGACTCATGATTGGGGTTGGGTAATGTCAACGCCTTTGAACCGCACTTGGAGTGCGGTCCGCACTACCGCACTCCGAGTGCGGCTCAAAAGACATGACATCACTTGGCTCCAATATTCACCAATAATCATCATAATCATCATAATCACCAATAATCATCATAATCACCTATAATCAACATATGTTGATTATAATCATTTATAATTACTTATAATCAATGATAATCAATATAATCAGGAGTAATCACACATAATCAATATATTCTCTATAATATGAGTAATCTAGTAATCAGTGTACACGAAAATCTCGAGTTGGTTACCCCTTGGGGGAACACTTTAAAATAAATTGAGCGAAACACGTTGATCCGTAGGCCTAGCCCGGCACCGGTCGGTGTGGCTCGATCCACGCGGCGGCCCAGCCAGGCCCAGCCAGGCCCAGCCAGCCAGGGCCCAGCTCCGCCAGTCTCGCGCCCCTCGGCCGTCAGTGCGGGGAGAGAGAGGGCGAGCGTTCGGCATCGAGCTGCCAGCCCAGGCCAGGCCCGGCACGCTCACCGCGGCGTGGCTCGCGTCGCGCTCCGCGGTCGCGCCCCTCTCTTCAGTCGCTGAGCGCGATCCGACGGGTGCAGTCCTTCCTCCTCGCCGAGCCGGTTCCCGCTGCCGTCCCCGTTCCCGCCAAAGCTCCGAGACGCGCGACGCGCTCCGACTGCCTGACAGTTCGGTGCCGCGGCCCGGCGATTCCTCCCACTGTGCGCTCTCTCGGCAACTCACCCCCAGGTACAGTGACTAACAGTGTGGTGGGTGCGCGTCGTCTGCTGGAGGGAACGTCCCAACACTGAGGACTTGGCTTCAAGCGCGGTGGCATGCCTTACTGGCGTGACAGGTCCAGTTCAGTTAGTGGGCCTTTTAATTGTTTCGCTGTCCGAGGCGCTGTCACGCTCGCTCGTGGAAAAGAAGGGACGTTCCAGACGCGCGTCGAGGCGACGTCGCGCTCTGGTCGTTTCTCGGGAGAAAAAGAAACCGACGGTGTGAGGCGGGCTATCGGTCACAGTAAACTACGCTGAATCGCTAACCTGCGATCAACTTCTGGATCGTTCTCCTCTCCCCCTCAGCTCCTATTGCTCTCCCTGTCGTCCTCAAGCGGACGGGATAGGTCTGGCGTCTCCTAGAGCGTCAATTAAAGGTTGTCAGGTCACCCTGTGACGACGTCGACGGCGAGCTCCATCAGCCCAGGGCAAGGACGCACACTTTGCGCCAGGGACTGACATTAAATCAACTCAATTTGTTGTTGTTTTTTTTTGGGGGGGGGGGCAAGGGCCAGTGTGTGGGTAACGGCGATGCTTTCTCCCGCATTTTCATTCTTTTTCCCCCAGTAGTGGTGCGTACGGTGCACGTAGTTGTGGCGTATGTACACACTAAGTGCAGCCGAGGTCCCCGTTTGAATTGTGTTCCAAGGTGGGTCGGCGCCAGCCATAGCCCCCCCCCCTCCCCCGCCCCTCTTTTTCCCGGTTATGGGAAGCTGATAAGAGCCCGCAGTTGGTACGGTCGCGAAGCGTGGAAGTTCCCACCACCTTCCGATGGCGGAGATAAAAATTAAAAAAAAAATCAATAACCTTGCGTCAGTGCTCGAACCCTGACCTAACACCAAGATCGATGCCTGCCTGACGCCCTTGCACGCGGTGCTGTTGCAGGAATACGTGCCGAGTCCGGGAAACATGACGTCCTCCACCCAGAAGGGGTGCCTCGCCAGAATGGAAGGTAAGTGAGTTAAAAACGGATAGAGGCAGCAGCTGGGGATTCGAACCCGTGGCCTGGACGCCTCGCGCTGAGGGACAGTTGTTTGACGTGGTCTATTCGAGGCAGGGCGTTACGTCAGCACAACTTAAGACTGTCCCAGCCCCGCTCGTGCCGGCCTCCAAGACGCACGGTGCGCTGCCAACGTCCCGAAGGACCTAGCCGCCAAGGGCACCCGCACACCGCGCGTCTCACGGTCGCCGCGCCGCTCTGCTTTGTGCTCGCGGATCGCATACAAGAGGATTGTTGCCTATTTGAAGCCAGTAGTCCCAGTCCTTGTGTGCCTCCACAGGTGGCGGTAGGGGAGGGGGGGGAGATCACTTCAAGTGAGGCGCGCTTTGTGTGGGCATGGTGTGGGTTAAAAGTGGCTCGGCCGAGGCGGGGCGCGGCGGGGAGTTGTGACGTGAAGGGAGCTGCAGCGGTGCTCGTCGCTCATTGGCCAAGGACGGTGGGCTCGACCAGACTCCCCCCCCCCTCCAACCCGCCCCCCTTACCCCGCGGCGGTGACGTCGGGGTAGCGTCACGCGGCCCGGCCGGCCGGGCGCACCGGCGCCAAAGCCGCCGAGACCGTCGCGTCCGGAAGGGTCCGTCGGTGTCCGCGACCCGCGGCCGCCGTCCTGCGGGGCAGGCGCGGGGCACGGCGACGGCGGCGTTAGGGGAGGGGAGGGGGGGGGGAGCTGGTGGCGCTTCGGACGTCATCGCACCGCGACCAGAGACAGCTGCGGCTGGCCGGCCGGCGCGCCGCGCCCGATGTCTGCCAAAAGCGCGCGCCCGGTACGTGCACTGGTTCCGAACCGTGTCTTCCTCGCGCCGGCCGCCCCACGAGTGCGAGAGAGACAGAGCCCTGCTGGGCGGCCGGCCGGGCGCAGCGCGGCTGAAATGGAAAGGGGTGGCGTCGGTACACACGGGGTTGCACAAGCCCCGGGGTAACCTGGGCAACCCGCCGAGCCGGCGTGCGTATACGCGTCCATCGCGTCGCGACGTGCGGTCCACTTCTATTCTTCTTCTCCTCCTCCACGTTTCGATGGCAGACTCGCGGATGGAAGATGGAACAATGCGCCAGGCGTTCCAGGCGACAGTAGGACCTCCTCGGAACGAACGGCCGCACCGCCCTTGATTGCTTTTATTTTTGGGCCGGTATAGTTCTTTACTTTGTCGCCGCATGTCTGCTGACGATCGGTTTCTCCCCTCCGCGCACAACGACGTCAGGGCTTCCTCTTTTTTTTTTTTTTTTCACTTCATTTTCCTTTCCACTATAGGAGAGTAGACCAGTCTTGCCCTGCAGAGTAATGACTCTTCGCGGAATCGCTCCGGCTGGCTGTTTTCCGTTTCAGCGCCGCGGTGCCGCACTCTATCAGAGATGAACCGCTTGACACCAGTCTTGACACCAGTCTTGACACCAGTCTTGACACCAGTCTTGACACCTGGCTGGAGCCGGCGCTGACCGGTCGGCGGTGGGAGCGCCACGAGCGCGGGCCGTGCCGCGACCTGGCAGGCACCGCATGATCACAAGACCCGATTTAGTTTCATCAGACTTTCCTCGGACGTCCTTTTATCATATTGCGCTGCGCCACCCACCCGGCCGAAAGGCTTCACCGCACAGTGGGTCAGAGGACCGTTGAGGCGGCCAAAATGCTAGACGCAGTTTGAGCTCCAGAGTCGCTAGAATCGAACGTGTGACCCCACCAACGGATTGCTCTCCGAACGAGGAATCCATTGGTGGGGTCACACGTTCGGTTCGAGTCCCATTTAGCGACTCTGGAGCTCGAAACGCGTCTAGAATTTTGGCCGCCTCAGTCTTCTGGCCCACTAGTGGGCACTAGCTGTGCCCTGCCAGCCTGCAGGTCAGGCAACCCGCTCGGCACGGGAGGCCGACGGGCCGGGCGGCCAGGCTGCCCGGGCGGCTAGAGGCACTCGCTCCCAGCACTGGCCTAGCCTGCCGCCCAAGCGGGCATCGTGCCAGCTGGCTCCGTCAGACGGCGTCTAGCCCGCCTGAGGCATGCATGGATGATTGTCTATGAGCTTACGTTAGCGACCCGACCGGAGATGTCGCCCGGCGCGAGTCGCGACGTAAACGTGTGTGTGTGTGTGTGAGTGTGTGTGGTCAGGTGCGGTGTACAGTTACGCCCAGCCGTCTGCGTATGCGGCGGTTTGAAAGTCAAAGCGAGCGAGTTGAATGGCGTTGAATGGCGACCTGCTGACCCACAGCCGCATCGCCCAGAGCGGCACCTTGCCGTGGTAACGTTACACTTCCTGTCTGCTCTGTGGCCACAATGTACTTCAGTGTCATTTACCCCGCCTCGGTTTGGTTTTGCCCATTGCAGACGCCCTCACGCTCAACTGCCGGCAGGTGCTCAACCTCATGGTCTTCTTCGGCTTCATGTTCAACTACATGCTGCGCGTCAACCTGACCATCGCCATCGTGGAGATGGTGGCCAAGAGCAACGCCACGGTGGCGGCGGTGGACAACGTCACCGCGGTAAGGGACTAGGCGACGCCGCGGCGGCGCCGGCCCTGCAGGCCCCGCCCCCAGGCTGGGCGTTCCCTCACAGAGGCTGGGCTCACTGGGGCAGAATTATGACTGCCTGCCCCGTTGCCTTCCTTTTGGAACACACACACACACACACACACACACACACACACCTTGTTTCCTTCTTGTTTTCTTGGTGCTCTGGGCCAAGGCCGAGCGGCTCACCACGCGCTGGAAGAGTGCTCTGTGAGAGAGAGAGAGAGAGAGAGAGAGAGAGAGAGAGAGAGAGAGAGAGAGAGAGAGAGAAACGAGAGCATTTTGGCGTGTGTGTGTGCGTGTTTGTAGAGTTGATCGCCTTCTCGGTGCCGCTCCGTGCCGCTCCAACTTCTCCGCTAAGGACCGCGGACCCTAGAGGCATGGTGCCCGGCATGGCGTGTGTCGACACGAGTAGCCGACACAATCCGAGAATGGCGGTCTCGCCGGCCTGGCCGTTGACAAGTTGTTGAAAACTGCACGTCCACGGCGCCGGCACGTGCGACCGGCGGCGGTTCGTTGCTCTGCATCTTGTCTCTCTCGCACCCGCACGGAGAGCCAGCGAGTGCGACAGAGACAGAGCGACGGCTCTTCGGAACGGCTCGGCAGGAGCGACGCTGACACTGCTCGGCCGGCGGAGTGAATCGATAATCACAGACTGTTGCACAGTGGGCCAGAAGACCGGTGGAGGCGGCCAAAATCTAGACGCGTATTGAGCTCCAGAGTCGCTAAATGGGGCTCGAATCGAACGTGTGGAGAGCAATCCATTGGTGGGGTCACACGTTCGGTTAGGGTTCCATATAGCGACTCTGGAGCTGAAAACGCGTCTAGAATTTTGTCCGCCTCAACGGTCTTCTGACCCACCGTGTGTTGTTGTCTGGCCTCCCGAAAGCGGTAAGCGGCGCTGCACACGCGCATCGTGCAGTCTGTCTCTCTCCCACTCATGGGGCGTCCCGTGTGGGTGCGAGAGAGACGGGCTGCGCGCACCGCCCGCCCATCGGGGTCAAGGGCACCCGATCTATTCTATGCCCGCTGCGACCAGGGCGGCGCCGAGCGCGGCCGTTGGGCCGGTCGGACTGGACAGCAGTGACAGAGACAGAGTCAGCAGCTCGCGTTCCGGTGCAGTGTCGACAATAACAAGCCGCCCGCCATATGTTTTTGGCAACCAGCCGACAAATTTCCCGTCGAAAAAATACAGTTGGGACTTCGCCGGTCCATTACGTGTCCGGACCTCATCCTCACTTGGACATTTCGCTAGCTGTGTGTGTGTGGCGTTGGGGTAGGGCTGCCTTCCACCCGGCCTGCACGATAAGGAGCTTCGCCTTAATCCAGACGATAGCAAGGAGACTGGCTGGCAAGGCGACGCGTCGCGGAGAACTAATTTAAGCCTCATTAGCTACACCTCCAGCCGCACATCCTTGGCCGCGGCCGCCGCGGCGGACCTCGTCGAGGGGGCAGTTAGCACTAACGAGCTATAGACGAGCCGCGCGCAGAAATCGAGCGTCGAGGTTGTTGGATCATATTGCGATCCGGCCCGATGTGAGGCTTGCGGACCCAGTTTGTTTTGGTTGCCCCATTTGTTGTTGCAACCCGCTCCTCCACCCCCGCGGCGCCGGGCCGTGGCGAGCCGGTCATCGACTGACGGCCTAATGACTGCTTATAACGCCTTTGTCTCTCTGGTGCCGACTTATCGCACCCATAATTGGGGAGAGACTTATACTCGCGCGATCTGCTGCTTTTATTGGGACTCAACAGTTCGACTGGAAACAAGAAACAAAACCGAGATAGAGCCGGTCGCCGGAAGCAAAGAGGAACTGGAGCAAAGCACGTGCCAGCCAGGCAGCCAGCCACCCAGCCAGCCAGCCAGTCAGCCAGCCAGTCAGCCGGCCCACCGAAAGCACGAGCATGACCTTCGCAAGCGTGCCTTGTAACCCCTGGCCCCTCACACACACACACACTCACACAGAGTTCGTCTCGTTACTTTTGATCGATTGCATCATGGAAACTTCCCTTATCGGACAGCGATTGGCAGACGACACCGGAGACGCACGTGGCCGTGTGTGTGTGTGAGCGAATGTGTGTCTGTGTGTGCGCTCGCAGTGCAGTGACACGTGTCTCTCTTGCAGGCCATGGAGCGCGTGGTGGACGAGGACGGGCGCACGTGGTTCTCCTGGGACGCCCACAAGCAGAACCTCATCCTGGGCTCCTTCTTCTGGGGGTACCTGATGACGGAGCTGCCCGGCGGCCGGCTGGCCGAGGTGGTGGGCGCCAGGAAGGTGCTGGGCGTGTCCATGCTGGCCTCCTCGCTGCTCACCCTCATCACCCCCGCGGCCGCCAACCTGTCGTACCTCGCCCTGGTCGCCCTGAGGGCCGTCATCGGCTTCCTGCTGGTGAGTCTCCCACGTCGCCTCGCGGTCCAGACCAAAACGAAAAAGTGATTTGCAAGAGTGTCGCGAGTGAAGGAATTTATGCGAAGGCAGGCCGTGACATCACTGCTTTAATTGGCTAAGTCGCCGGTCAAGTGACTCCTAGCCGCGATGCACTGTTTTCATCTTCAGCCCCGGTCCGCCCGTGCGTCCGCCTGTCTGTCTTACGGGCTGGCTGGCCGTTCGGGTCGGACGTCAACACGAATCCGCGCCAATTTGGCAGACAACGCTCTCAGCTTAAATGTGTGCCTTTTGTATTTTGCTCTTGACCGCTAGGTGTACTGTATATCAGGCTCGCGACACGCAGTTGTTGCCCTCGGGGAAGGCTTTCTTCTTGTTTTCTCCTAAAATTGTTGTTTTTTATTTCCCAGGGCGTCACCTGGCCCGCCATGCTGCCCATGGCGGCGCACTGGATCCCCCCCGCCGATCGCAGTAAATTCATGTCCAACATGATGGGTGAGTCCACGCAGTCGGGACCCGGTCCCGCTCCGACAGGAACGTGAATGGTCTGGTGACCGCGGCGCGCGGTTCTCGGTATAAAACGATAAGTTGGTGGCGTACGTCGTGACCGGGCGCGAAGGCCCACCCACGTGTGTACATTGTACTCGTTAATGCTACAGGTGTCGGCCAGTGTCAGCACAGCCGCCGCTGGCATTCGAGTTCCCGCGCCAAGTGTGCCGTAACTGCGCGCCGCGCGCCCGCTGGCCGCGCGCTACGGCGTTCTAGGCGCTCTAGCCTCAGGGCGACCCCGCGACCTCGAGGGGCCCGGGGCCTACCCACGGCGGCAGCTGGCGACAGCCACACCCACTGGCCGCTGGGCCCACTGGGCTCTGGACTTACTGCTTCCGAAAAGGAGGGGAGGGGGGGGGGAGCCTCTGGTTGCGTCCCCGATGATAGGGTCCACCGAATCCAAACCCCCAGCGCAGCGCGTCGCTCGCCACTGGATTGCGCAGTGTCGCTCCGAGTCGGTCAAAGCAAGGGGTGGAAACGGCCGCAGACTGAATCCAAACTGTGCTTTGTCGCTCGGAGTCACGTAGAGGCCTGTTTACGCTCTTTATTGTCGCCTGCCGAGCTTGCGCAACCGTTCCCTCCGAGGTGCCTTCGCCCTTATCGAGCCAACCTTGCGAAGCACCACCCAACTTTTGTTTCTTCTTTCCCTGCTAACGTCGTGTAGTGCGCAGGCACGCGTACTTTCACCATAGCTCTGTTTATTTTGAGCGTCGCGCGGTTTCTCTCTCCTCTCTCTCTCTCTCTCTCCTCTCTCTCTCTCTCTCTCCTCTCTCTCTCTCTCTCTCTCTCTCTCTCTCTCTCTCTCTCTCTCTCTCTTTCTTCCGCGATAAGAGGGCGTTACATGTGAGACGCGATACGACGCGACGGTGACGCGGCGTCGCGGGTCTCCGCGGGTGAAGCCCCGACAACAAATAGACTTCGGCATTCTATAATTAGGGCTAAAAAAACTTTTTTTAAAAAAAATCGGTTATTTTTGTTTTGATGAGGGCGCGTTGCCTCGCCGCGGCCTGGTTTCTCTCTGCTCCTACTTTTTGAGGACGACCTTCCGTATCAGCTCGCCGTCTCCCGTAGCTCTGTCTCTCTCGCGTGCCTGCGGTCGCTCTCTCGCTCGCGCTGACCGAACCTGACCCTTTCGGCCTCTCCGTCTGCTGTTGGGGGACTTCGGCCCCCCATCGATCGACCCCTCCTAGACGTCCTAGAGGTCTCTAGCGCTATGGCTTGGAGCCGTGTCACTAAATTCTGAAACTTTGCGATACTTGGCATCAACACTCGCCACTTGGTCCGAATGGGAGACTCCATTGACAGAGGGCGATTCCGCGCGATGTCTCCTCTCTCTCTCTCTCTCTCTCTCTCTCTCTCTCTCTCTCTCTCTCTCTCCTCTCTCTCTCTCTCTCTCTCTCCTCTCTCTCTCTCTCTCTCCTCTCCTCCTCGCGGGGCGCCCCATGAGTGCGAGAGAGACGGAGCGATGCTGCATCCTAACCTAACCCCGGCCGGCCGGCCCATGTCCCCATTATGTAGTGTCAGTCGATTCCGCCGCCGTGTGACAGCCAATCGGCTAGTGATTGTGATTTGTGGACATGTTTGCGAGAATGCTCTCCATTGGGGGCAGCCGGACGGGCAGCCGAGAGTCGCCTCGTCGCTCTTCGAAAGTCGACTATTCGGAATCAGTCCCCGCTTTCCTGATCCGCCTTGCGCGCAACTCAACCCACCGCCACACTTGAGTCACATTATTGCGTTATTGTGGAAATCGCCGTGGGAAGAGGAGCTATCTTCGGTCAGAGTCCAGTCGATTGAAGGCGCACACACGCCGTGCGCTCTGTGTGGGTGAGAGAGAGAGAGAGAGAGAGAGAGAGAGAGAGAGAGAGAGAGAGAGAGAGAGAGAGAGAGAGAGAGAGAGAGAGAGAGAGAGAGAGAGAGAGAGAGAGAGAGAGAGAGGGAGGGTCAGGCATTTGCGCCCAATCACAGACAAATCAACAATAACAACGCGAAAAAAAGCTGGTCTCCAGCCGGTATTCGAACCCGCTCCCCTGTTTCTGCATCGAAGATAACAATGCGCCGGCCGGTGTTTGAACCTGCGTCCATGGTGTTGCAGCGTCGTCCCTGGGCGCGGCCATCACCATGCCGGTGTGCGGCTTCCTGCTGTCCACCTGGGGCTGGGAGTCCACCTTCTACGTGACGGGCGGCGTGGCGCTGCTCTGGTCCGTCCTCTGGTTCCTGCTCATCTTCGACTCGCCGGCGCAGCACCCGCGCATCTCCGTGGAGGAGCGGCGCTTCATCGAGCAGGCCCTCGGCGACAGCGTGCAGGCCTCGCACAAGGAGGTGCGTCCTGTGTGTCCCACTGTGCCATGCACTTAGTATGCACCGCGGGGACGCGGTGTGGCAACGACCGGACTTGGCGCGCAGTCCGGGGCCGCGTCCCTGGAGAAACCTATCGTGCACACCTAGGCGTGTCACGGTGTCACGGCGACTTCGGGGGCGAAGGCCGCTCGGGGAAGTCCCAGGTCCGTCCTTCATGATTCGGTTCCCTGTCCGCAGGCGCTGGCCGTGCCCTGGCGCCAGCTGCTCACGTCCGGCCCGGTGTGGGCCATCGTCCTCACCCACGTGGCCAGCATCTACGGCTTCTTCACCGTCGTCAACCAGCTGCCCACCTTCATGAAGAAGGTCCTGCACTTCAACATCAAGCAGGTGAGCGGCGGGTCCGTGCGGCGGGTCCGTGCGGCGGGCGCCGTGCGGGTAGGCATCCCTTCGCGCGCCGCTGTCGAATCGGATGCCGCTCCCGCGCCTCGCCTCGCCTCGCCTCCCAACTCACAGTCCAGTTGCTTCTAGAGTTGAAGCTAATCGTTCCGTTTCCCTTGTTGCCGCAGAACGGCCTCGCCTCCAGCCTGCCGTACTTGGGCAAGTACCTGATGGCGCTGGGCACGGGCGTCATCGCCGACTACCTCAAGAGCAGGAACAAGATCAGCACGACGGCCATCCGCAAGACGTTCACCACGTTCGGTTAGCAGCCGGGAGGCCGGGATGACAGAGCCGCACGCTTTCCGCCGCGTTTCTGACTGATTTGACTTTGTTTTCTCTGCAGCCGTGGGCGTCCCCGGGCTGCTGATGGCGGTGCAGGTGTTCGCGGGCAACGACCAGTACGCGTCCGTGGCCATCTTCACCCTGGCGCTCACCTTCAACGGCGCCGTCACCGCCGGCTACCTCGGCAACGGACTGGACATCGCGCCCAACTTCTCCGGTGAGTGACCTAACCTAACCTAATCCATCGAAATTGGTTTTGGAGGCGGCAGTGAGTGCCACTGCCGCCTGCCCTCCCCCTCCCAGACGCCCCCAACGACGTCGCCCGTCCCTCCATCGACCCTGTGGGCGCCCCGCCAAAGCAAACGGCCTGGTCGTGTTGACTCTGGCCGGTGTACCAAGCCAACAACCCCTTAACCCTGCATGACGAACAACGCAGAGAGCGAAGGCAGTGACATTGGAAAACTAGGGTAATTTTTTCTTTTCTAATCGTGAATTATTTGTCATCCAGGTACCATCTTTGGAATGGCGAACATGCTTTCATCGGCTGGTGGTTTCATTTCCACTCTCATGGTGGGCTCGCTGACATACCAAAATGTAAGTTTGCCTCCACATTGTTGTTGGATCTTATGTTATAAGATCGGCCCTTTCTGAATTTTCGTAAAATACTTCTGCATTTTGATTTTCAATTTCTTTTTTTTTTCAGGATTCCTACGGCCAGTGGCAGATCATCTTTGGTATTTTGTCCGGCGTGTACATACTTGGAGCTCTCATTTACCTGTTCCTTGGTACTGGAGAACTACAGAAGTGGAACTCTCCGAGAACTCCAGCAGAGAAAGAACCAGAAAGCTATCCCTTGCGTAAAAATTCTGCCTAAAAGTCTTCAAGTTTTAAAAAAGAAATGTCAAAAAAATTTAAATTGAGCATGGATGCTCAGAAATTTCCACTTTATTCTGCATTGTGCATTGAAATATCTCTTGTAGGTAGCACTTAGAAATAGTGAAGGGTAGAGACAGATACATTACAGTAAAAATGCCTCTGCGGGGCTGATGTGGCTATTTTTGGGTTGAGCTAGCTAAAGTTTCAGACTTATCCCATCAGAAGCAGCTAGGACTTTATACATTTTCCATGCTGAACTGTACCTGTAAAAATGTGCTATTTGATAAGAAATTTTATTTTGTACTCTTAATACAGAAAATTTTAAAAAAAGTAAACCATACCATCATTAATTTATATTGTGACTGTGATGCGAGTGTTATTCTAGATTTAAATTTAAGTTGAGATGAGATCATATATCTACCTTTTCAGGCCTTTTTTGTGTTGATCTAGTTAGACACTACCACTTTAGTAAGTGAAGTATCATCACAAGTCCACTGCCTTCAATTTGCTTCATGTAATGATGTATTTTACTTGCTGAAGTGGATCTGTTTTGTTAAATGAATTTGTTGTTTTTTTTATTGTTTGTTTTTCAACTGCTGAGTCATTGTAAATTGACGACTATTCTCCCAGTATTTAGACAAGGTGCCTTGAGAGTTTACCTGTTAAATTCTCTGTTCTGTGTCCATGCATCAAGAATGCAAAAGAAACAGAGAAACTATTGTAGTTGTTGTATGCACATATTGATTGCAAGTATTTTTAATTAACATTAGCAGTGAATATCATTTTTATGACGATTGATGAAGTCAAACTGTGCCAGAATATTATTTTAATACTCGTCAGAATGTTTCAAGTCTCTTGTATTTGGTTAATGTTGCTCTCATGAAATTGAATTCTTGTACAAGCTGTAGGTGAAAAGCTCCGTAACACCTAAATGTGTGGCCATGTCCATAGCATATTTAAATCATAAGCAAGACAGAAGGTTGTTTCAGTTTGAATTATGGATAAGATAAGAGAGTACATATATTTTCTGTACAATATACCAAGATGTTAAAGTACTGAGACTGACCATAAGGCTTTAATAGGACATGCATGTGGAGGTTGTGTTTTAGCAACTTTCTTCCATCTTTAAAAGGTTTTGACAAGTTGTGAGCGGCAGAGAGAGGTCAGTGCCACCGTTTAAAAGGATCTCTCAGATTTCAAGCCATTCCATTTTTATCATAATCATTTAGCGTAAGGACCAGACCTGTATCCAGCCCTGTGATTATAAAACTCTAACATTGTACTCAACATGTATATGCTGTGACACTTCTTAAATAAAAGTACAAAAGTAATTAACTGTAATTTTTATTGCTTGTTTTCCATCATTTTATTATAACTATCATTGAATCAATAAGTTAACACGTTTCCACACATAGTGCGGATATTTGAGACAACCAAAATACTTAGTCTTAAAAGTGCTACACGAGGAAGGGAATGCCCACCGGAGCAACAATAACAACAGAACTGCACTCAACAACACCGAAATAAATAATAAAGTATCACAGAAAAACAACAGTCTTGACACCACAACAATACTTCCCTTAAGACACTCTTGGAAGCACACAAACACACACACACACACGCACAAGGCAAAAACGGTTCGGAAACTGGACGGTATGGCGCAGCTAGTCCTCGCGGCCCAGCAGATCCCTGAGCGCCGCGATGTAGGTCTGCGCCATCTGCAGCGTCTCGAACTTGGACAGCTTGCGGTCCGAGCCCAGGGAAGGCACGACGTCGCGGAGGCGGTCGAAGGCGTCGTTCAGGTTGTTCATGCGGCGCCTCTCGCGCGCGTTGGCGGCCAGCCGACGCCGCTTCACCACCTCCACGGGCCGCGGCGTCAGGGTCTCGGACACGGCGCTGGCAGCGACGCCGTCGACGCCGTCCTCGCTGGGGCTGGGCGCCGACGACTGCAGGCTGACACTCGCGCTCCCCCAGGAACTGGCCGCCGGGCTCGGCGGGCTGGCGGGCTGCTCGTACTCCAGGGTCCGCTCGTGGGCGCGGTCGTAGCCGTGGTCGTTGGCGTGGTCGTACCCGTGGTCGATGGTGTGGTCGTAGCCGTGGTCGTAGGCCGGGTCGTACGCGGGGTCGTATCCGTGCGAGGGCTCCAGCTGCGGGTAGTAGGCGTTGTGCTGGCCGTACAGGCCGAAGGGCTCGAAGGCGGTGGCACCACCGAAGCGCAGCATGGTCTCCGTCATGGCTCGGCACGAACTTGCACTCGGAGGACACGAGGGTGGGCAGGAGGGCGGAGGGCTGGCGCTGCCGGGGCTGGAGAGGTCTGGAGCCGGCGCGGAGGAGCAGTGCACTGACTTGGGGCGTGCTGCAGCGGCTGGAGCCTCACTCACCTGTGCAGCCCTCCTGGGGCGCCGGAGGAAAGGGGGAGGGGGGAGGCCCCCACCAGCTCGCCGTCCATTCATTGGGCCCCGCGGATTTCAGAGGCTGGAGTGGTGGCGTGGTAAAAAGGTAAGCGGAGAGATTTCCGTGGGAAAAAGGGAGGGGGGGCGTTTTGGCGGCATGGCTTTACGTTAGTTTGGAACAACCGTGGGGCTGCAACATGGGGGAAAAACTTAAAATTTTTGTGTACGTTTTTTTTAAAAAATTTCTTGAATTTTTTTTTAATTTTCCCGGGCGCTGGCGATCGTGTTTAACTAAAAATAAATTTAAAAAAATGGAACTCTACACCCCCTCCCCAGTCTTAATGGGGAGGCCTCCTGCTTTACTTCGGTGTTCGGGATGGGAACCGGTGCTATCAGGTAACTGGGGTTAATCCGATCCAGCGACTTCGATATCGTACGCCGGGGGACCCAGTAGGACCCGAGCCGCCGACACGGCCCAACATGGGCAGAGTAGAGTTAGGCAGAGACGATAGAGAGACAGAGAAAGAAAGAAAGAGAGAGAGAGTAGTTTTGGGAGCTTTTGTTTGCGCAGGCTGGTCGGTACCCAAATGGTACACCCGCTGTCCGGCGCTCCCAGACCCGAACATGCAGTCAGTGGGCCAGCTTCAAAGGACTTATCAACTCCATCCGACGAATCGGAATGGACCCACTCGCGACCAATTTCGAGTGGCTGGCTCGATCGGGGATCGAACCAGTGCCGAGGCCAATCCGCCGAAGCGGACTGCTTTTTAGACACCCGGGTGTAATGGCCTGGATTGAGCCTAGACCACTACACCACCCTGACTTGCACGTCTGCCGAGTGTTGGACGACGGGTTTGAGTCGCAGTGGGAGGAAGCCAGTCGAAAAATGAAAGGCATTAATGGGATCGATCCCCGGACCTTTTGGTCAGGGTCGGGACGCCTTGACGCCCTCAGCCACCACGGCTCATGCTTAAGGTTGATTGGAGCGGGATCTTGGCGTGACAATGAGCATCGGTCAGAGACAAAAACTTGTGCAGTAATAAGATTTGAACCGCCGATTTCTCGTACCGGGAAACCGACACATCGACACCTCCAGCCACCACGGCGGATGAAGGTCACCGCGCATTGCTGTGGCTTTGAAGCACTTTGGGGAGGGCAGTGAAAAATAATAAATGGTGGGGTCGGTCCTAGAAAGACATTTCATGATTTTTTTACCATAAATCTTCAAAAATTTTCAAATTTTCAATAAAGGAAGCATAGCGGCGGGTCGTCGTGGACGCCGCCTGCAGCGCACTTGGTCGCCGAGGGTGGCTTACAGGGTGTTCGGTGTTGGACACGGCCTGCCTTGCAGCTGCCATGTCACTGTTTTGTTCCACCGACACCTCCGGGGCCTTGCCGTCGGCATCCTTGCGGCGTCCCGGACCCGCCGACCGACGGCGTGTCGTCCCGTTTTAATGCGACCGACGACGTTTTGGTTCCTCGTCGGCCAGCGGCGTCGTCGTTCGCAGTGCGTCCCTTTGTGCTCTCGCCAATTTGTGGCGGTCGCGTGTGTGCAGCGAGATGAGGTGCATGACGATGAGGCTAACGATGGCCAAAAAGAGCAGGGGTGGTGGCGGTGGCGTGTGTGACCGCTGGGCCGTGAAGAGGCGCGCGCCGTCCACGAGAGTCAACTAACCGCCCATCCCAACTGGGGTGGTCGCTCGCGCGCTCGAGCAGGGCAGGGCGCTCCGCGTGCGCCGCGGCCACGCGCCGGAGTCGTTGCTAGTCGCTGTCTCTGTCGCACTCATGGGGCGACCCGCAGGAGTGCGAGAGAGACAACGCCACCACTCCTCGGAGTCGCTCGGCTGGAGTCACTGGAGCGTGCGCGTTAATGCGGGGCCAAAGTAGCCTACTCCCTTCACAGTGCGCAGCGCAGGCTGTCTGTCTCTCTCACACTCATGGGGCGTCATGGGGAGCGACAGAGACAGGACAACTGCGCGGGAACCAGACAGGCATGCACCCTCTCAGCCTATGATGCAGGGTTCGTGTTGACATACCCGGGCTTGGAGTCGGGCGTGCAGCGTGGGTTTGACGACTGCTTCAGCGTGTAGGTGGCGGCAGATGCTCCCCGCCAATCGAGCCATAGCCGCCCTGTCCGACTGCCTGCCTGTCGGCCGGATTGAAATGTGAGGAAGTGGCCGTTTTTCAGACACTCGTTCTGCTCGGAGCTCGGACCGTGTGGCGCGAGGCGGGCCGGCCCTGCTGTTAGTTGTGTTGAGTGGATTAGCTGCAATTATCGGTTTTCGTCTGTTTTCGCCCGCTCGTCTGCCTCGGCCTCGCGGTCCCCCCGACGACCCCGCCACGCTGGCTCGCATCAGCTTTGTTGCCACCCTTGGGGTCACGACCACTAACTTTGGGTCGCGGAAAAATATTTTTTGGGGTCGCGAAGTGCTATCTGGGTCTGCCTGCTAGACTAGAATAAAAAAAATTATAAACCTCATCCTGAGACAAGATCATAAGGTTGCTGCAATTCAAAAATAATTTTGTAAATGTTTGCTCCCTCTGCTGCCGACCTTCCCCTCGGCAGGTCACTGCGTGGTGGTTCAATGAAGAATCGCCGCCGCCCGTCACTGTTGTGTACGGCATAGGGTCGCTGGGAGGTTGTATATATACCTCATGTGAATAAGCGAAGTCACCACCGCGAGGGAAGCGTACACCGACACAAAATTTGGCAGACAATTCCCCGGGACAGCCTGTCGAAAATGACATCTGTCCTGGGATTCGAATCCAGGCCCCCCGGGCTCCTAGTTCACCGCCTATTTACGCTCTCAGCCCACCGTGAGACATTTGAAATGAATGTCCGAAGCGGCGCCTTTGAAAGGCTGAATCCGCACAGTGTCCGGATCGCGTGACCGCCGGGGAGGGGGTAGCGGCCGTTCGGTCGGAAAACTGTTTGACACCGGAGCCCTTTGATAGAAATGTTGCGTACCCCGGCGGTGGTGCCCCTGGCGGCCGATTATACCCCGGCCAATCACTGCACCGCAGCCCACGCCTGGAGTGAGCGTTGCCAATGGCTACTCGAGGAGGGTGGGTAATTCGAGCCCTTTTCCGCTGACCTCGGTGCTGCCGCGCTGCCTGGCCGAACTCGAATTGAGCCGTCCCCCATGTCCAATTCGGCACTGCAAGTGGCGGGCAGTGACGGCCGCTTCGCCGCTCCCGTCCGTCTGTCTGTCCGTCCGTCCGTCCGTCCGTCTGTCCAGGAGGCACTTCATTTCCTGGCGCGGGTCGCCAACGGCAGCTCTTTCAAGAAGGAGAGAGGCGCGTTTTGGCGCCAACCGCCGCCGACTTGCCGCGTGCACCTCGCATGCTGCAGTTCGAAGACACTTGAAGCAGCAGAACAAAAGCGTCGCCCGCAACACGAGGTAGTCCCGCCCAAGATTACAAGGTACAGCTAGCTGATGAGCCGCTGTGTCTCCGTCGTACTCATGGCGCGTCCCGCAGAGAGAGACAGAGCGACTCTTCGGCCGTTCCCGGTAGATCGTTAGCCCGGCGCCAAAGAGTCGATGCACGGCACGCTCTTCCCGGGAAGCGCTGCTGTCCAGGAGACTGTCCTGTGGACAGAACCATTAGATAATTACTGACAGAACAGTTCAAACTCAGGCCGCCCCTGCCGAGCTGCCAGCCCCGAGCGTCAAATGGGGCAGCATTCGGGGTCGCACGCGCCGCCGCCTGCAGACACCCACCTGTTGGAGTGTCACTTTGTCAATACCCCGCGAGCGTTATTTGACCTGTGCTTTTATACTCCGCGCGCGAGAGACTCGTCCCACACCCAACCACCCGGGTTCGACACCCGGCGACGGCGGTCGAATTTTTTCAACACACAAAGCACTATGATGACACGCTAATGCCAAACTCCAAAACAGAGCAGACTTCTCCTTCTTCTTCTTCTTCTTCTTCTTCTTCTTCT
>CM060095.1:13753161-13853993 GCA_030522485.1 Stenchaetothrips biformis | reverse complement strand
GTGAGCGGGCAGAGAGAGGTCAGTGCCACCGTTTAAAAGGATCTCTCAGATTTCAAGCCATTCCATTTTTATCATAATCATTTAGCGTAAGGACCAGACCTGTATCCAGCCCTGTGATTATAAAACTCTAACATTGTACTCAACATGTATATGCTGTGACCACTTCTTAAATAAAAAGTACAAAAGTAAATTAACTGTAATTTTTATTGCTTGTTTTCCATCATTTTATTATAACTATCATTGAATCAATAAGTTTAACACGTTTTCCCACACATAGTGCGGATATTTGAGACACCAAAATACTTAGTCTTTAAAAGTGCTACACGAGGAAGGGAATGCCCACAGGAGCAACAATTATACAACAGAACTGCACTCAACAAACACCGAAATAAATAATAAAGTATCACAGAAAAACAACAGTCTTGACACCACAACAATACTTCCCTTAAGACACTCTTGGAAGCACACAAACACACACACACACACGCACAAGGCAAAAACGGTTCGGAAACTGGACGGTATGGCGCAGCTAGTCCTCGCGGCCCAGCAGATCCCTGAGCGCCGCGATGTAGGTCTGCGCCATCTGCAGCGTCTCGAACTTGGACAGCTTGCGGTCCGAGCCCAGGGAAGGCACGACGTCGCGGAGGCGGTCGAAGGCGTCGTTCAGGTTGTTCATGCGGCGCCTCTCGCGCGCGTTGGCGGCCAGCCGACGCCGCTTCACCACCTCCACGGGCCGCGGCGTCAGGGTCTCGGACACGGCGCTGGCAGCGACGCCGTCGACGCCGTCCTCGCTGGGGCTGGGCGCCGACGACTGCAGGCTGACACTCGCGCTCCCCCAGGAACTGGCCGCCGGGCTCGGCGGGCTGGCGGGCTGCTCGTACTCCAGGGTCCCGCTCGTGGGCGCGGTCGTAGCCGTGGTCGTTGGCGTGGTCGTACCCGTGGTCGATGGTGTGGTCGTAGCCGTGGTCGTAGGCCGGGTCGTACGCGGGGTCGTATCCGTGCGAGGCTCCAGCTGCGGGTAGTAGGCGTTGTGCTGGCCGTACAGGCCGAAGGGCTCGAAGGCGGTGGCACCACCGAAGCGCAGCATGGTCTCCGTCATGGCTCGGCACGAACTTGCACTCGGAGGACACGAGGGTGGGCAGGAGGGCGGAGGGCTGGCGCTGCCGGGGCTGGAGAGGTCTGGAGCCGGCGCGGAGGAGCAGTGCACTGACTTGGGGCGTGCTGCAGCGGCTGGAGCCTCACTCACCTGTGCAGCCCTCCTGGGGCGCCGGAGGAAAGGGGGAGGGGGGGAGGCCCCCACCAGCTCGCCGTCCATTCATTGGGCCCCGCGGATTTCAGAGGCTGGAGTGGTGGCGTGGTAAAAAGGGAAGCGGAGAGATTTCCGTGGGAAAAAGGGAGGGGGGCGTTTTGGCGGCATGGCTTTACGTTAGTTTGGAACAACCGTGGGGCTGCAACATGGGGGAAAAACTTAAAATTTTTGTGTACGTTTTTTTTTAAAAAATTTCTTGAATTTTTTTTTAATTTTCCCGGGCGCTGGCGATCGTGTTTAACTAAAAATAAATTTAAAAAAATGGAACTCTACACCCCCTCCCCAGTCTTAATGGGGAGGCCTCCTGCTTTAACTTCGGTGTTCGGGATGGGAACCGGTGCTATCAGGTAAACTGGGGTTAATCCGATCCAGCGACTTCGATATCGTACGCCGGGGGACCCAGTAGGACCCGAGCCGCCGACACGGCCCAACATGGGCAGAGTAGAGTTAGGCAGAGACGATAGAGAGACAGAGAAAGAAAGAGAGAGAGAGTAGTTTTGGGAGCTTTTGTTTGCGCAGGCTGGTCGGTACCCAAATGGTACACCCGCTGTCCGCGCTCCCAGACCCGAACATGCAGTCAGTGGGCCAGCTTCAAAGGACTTATCAACTCCATCCGACGAATCGGAATGGACCCACTCGCGACCAATTTCGAGTGGCTGGCTCGATCGGGGATCGAACCAGTGCCGAGGCCAATCCGCCGAAGCGGACTGCTTTTTAGACACCCGGGTGTAATGGCCTGGATTGAGCCTAGACCACTACACCACCCTGACTTGCACGTCTGCCGAGTGTTGGACGACGGGTTTGAGTCGCAGTGGGAGGAAGCCAGTCGAAAAATGAAAGGCATTAATGGGATTCGATCCCCGGACCTTTTGGTCAGGGTCGGACGCCTTGACGCCCTCAGCCACCACGGCTCATGCTTAAGGTTGATTGGAGCGGGATCTTGGCGTGACAATGAGCATCGGTCAGAGACAAAAACTTGTGCAGTAATAAGATTTGAACCGCCGATTCTCGTACCGGGAAACCGACACATCGACACCTCCAGCCACCACGGCGGATGAAGGTCACCGCGCATTGCTGTGGCTTTGAAGCACTTTGGGGAGGGCAGTGAAAAATAATAAATGGTGGGTCGGTCCTAGAAAGACATTTTCATGATTTTTTTACCATAAATCTTCAAAAATTTTCAAATTTTCAATAAAGGAAGCATAGCGGCGGGGTCGTGGACGCCGCCTGCAGCGCACTTGGTCGCCGAGGGTGGCTTACAGGGTGTTCGGTGTTGGACACGGCCTGCCTTGCAGCTGCCATGTCACTGTTTTGTTTCCACCGACACCTCCGGGGCCTTGCCGTCGGCATCCTTGCGGCGTCCCGGACCCGCCGACCGACGGCGTGTCGTCCCGTTTTAATGCGACCGACGACGTTTTGTTCCTCGTCGGCCAGCGGCGTCGTCGTTCGCAGTGCGTCCTTTGTGCTCTCGCCAATTTGTGGCGGTCGCGTGTGTGCAGCGAGATGAGGTGCATGACGATGAGGCTAACGATGGCCAAAAAGAGCAGGGGTGGTGGCGGTGGCGTGTGTGACCGCTGGGCCGTGAAGAGGCGCGCGCCGTCCACGAGAGTCAACTAACCGCCCATCCCAACTGGGGTGGTCGCTCGCGCGCTCGAGCAGGGCAGGGCGCTCCGCGTGCTCCGCGTGCGCCGCGGCCACGCGCCGGAGTCGTTGCTAGTCGCTGTCTCTGTCGCACTCATGGGGCGACCCGCAGGAGTGCGAGAGAGACAACGCCACCACTCCTCGGAGTCGCTCGGCTGGAGTCACTGGAGCGTGCGCGTAATGCGGGGCCAAAGTAGCCTACTCCCTTCACAGTGCGCAGCGCAGGCTGTCTGTCTCTCTCACACTCATGGGGCGTCATGGGGAGCGACAGAGACAGGACACTGCGCGGAACCAGACAGGCATGCACCCTCTCAGCCTATGATGCAGGGTTCGTGTTGACATACCCGGGCTTGGAGTCGGGCGTGCAGCGTGGGTTTGACGACTGCTTCAGCGTGTAGGTGGCGGCAGATGCTCCCCGCCAATCGAGCCATAGCCGCCCTGTCCGACTGCCCTGCCTGTCGGCCGGATTGAAATGTGAGGAAGTGGCCGTTTTCAGACACTCGTTCTGCTCGGAGCTCGGACCGTGTGGCGCGAGGCGGGCCGGCCCTGCTGTTAGTTGTGTTGAGTGGATTAGCTGCAATTATCGGTTTTCGTCTGTTTTCGCCCGCTCGTCTGCCTCGGCCTCGCGTCCCCCGACGACCCCGCCACGCTGGCTCGCATCAGCTTTGTTGCCACCCTTGGGGTCACGACACTACTTTGGGTCGCGGAAAAATATTTTGGGGTCGCGAAGTGCTATCTGGGTCTGCCTGCTAGACTAGAATAAAAAAAATTATAAACCTCATCCTGAGACAAGATCATAAGGTTGCTGCAATTCAAAAATAATTTTGTAAATGTTTGCTCCCTCTGCTGCCGACCTTCCCCCACGGCAGGTCACTGCGTGGTGGTTCAATGAAGAATCGCCGCCGCCCGTCACTGTTGTGTACGGCATAGGGTCGCTGGGAGGTTGTATATATACCTCATGTGAATAAGCGAAGTCACCACCGCGAGGGAAGCGTACACCGACACAAAATTTGGCAGACAATTCCCCGGGACAGCCTGTCGAAAATGACATCTGTCCTGGGATTCGAATCCAGGCCCCCCGGGCTCCTAGTTCAACGCCTTTACGCTCTCAGCCACCGTGAGACATGTGAAATGAATGTCGAAGCGGCGCCTTTGAAAGGCTGGATCCGCACAGTGTCGGATCGCGTGCGCGGGGAGGGGGTAGCGGCCGTTCGGTCGGAAACTGTTTTGACACCGGAGCCACTTGATAGAAATGTTGCGTACCCCGGCGGTGGTGCCCTGGCGGCCGATTACCCTGCCATCACTGCACCGCGCCCACGCCTGGGTGCGCGTTGCCATGGCTACTCGAGGGGGGTGGGTAATTCGAGCCCTTTCGCTGACCTCGGTGCTGCCGCGCTGCCTGGCCGAACTCGAATTGAGCCGTCCCTTGTCAATTCGGCACTGCAAGTGGCGGGCAGTGACGGCCGCTTCGCCGCTCCCGTCCGTCTGTCTGTCCGTCCGTCCGTCTGTCTGTCCGTCCGTCCAGGAGGCACTTCATTTCCTGGCGCGGGTCGCCAACGGCAGCTCTTTCAAGCAGGAGAGAGGCGCGTTTTGGCGCCAACCGCCGCCGACTTGCCGCGTGCACCTCGCATGCTGCAGTTCGAAGACACTTGAAGCAGCAGAACAAAAGCGTCGCCCGCAACACGAGGTAGGCCCGCCCAAGATTACAAGGTACAGCTAGCTGATGAGCCGCTGTGTCTCCGTCGTACTCATGGCGCGTCCCGCAGAGAGAGACAGAGCGACTCTTCGGCCGTTCCCGGTAGATCGTTAGCCCGGCGCCAAAGAGTCGATGCACGGCACGCTCTTCCCGGGAAGCGCTGCTGTCCAGGAGACTGTCCTGTGGACAGAACCATTAGATAATTACTGACAGAACAGTTCAAACTCAGGCCGCCCCGGCCGAGCTGCCAGCCCCGAGCGTCAAATGGGGCAGCATTCGGGGTCGCACGCGCCGCCGCAGACACCCACCTGTTGGAGTGTCACTTTGTCAATACCCCGCGCGCGTTATTTGACCTGTGCTTTTATACTCCGCGCGCGAGAGACTCGTCCCACACCCAACCACCCGGGTTCGACACCCGGCGACGGCGGTCGAATTTTTTCAACACACAAAGCACTATGATGACACGCTAATGCCAAACTCCAAAACAGAGCAGACTTCTCCTTCTTCTTCTTCTGGGCCGCACTCACCGCAGAGTTGGGTTTGTTGGAGCCGCGTTGCGGCAGTCCAGCCGCCTCCACCTGCCGAACATCCGAATCGCTTCTCGGACTTTGGATGCTCGCCGCCTGGCCACGCCGCCTTCGCTTTGCTCGGCCCGTCCTCGCGGCGGCGTGGCGGCGTGAACTCGGTAATTTCAAGGCGGTGGGCCGGCTAATTCTGTTGCTGCTCTCCTCGCTGATGAATACGGGGGCGTGTCCCTCGCGTGACGTGTGCGTGTATGCGAAGGTGTGCGAGTGTGTGTGTGTGTGTATGTGTGTAGTGTGTTTGTGTGTGTGTGTGTGTGTGTGTGTGTGTGAGGGGCACGCCGCAAGGCACGCCGTGCGCAGGGCCTAAACCTCCAGGTAGCCGAAAAGGCCCCCTATCAATAACCGAAACCTTTTAAACAGCAACAACAACAATCCTTTTGCCTTTATTCGGCCGACTTCTTGTTGTTTCGGCAACCCTACTGCATGGAAGTTTGTCGGCCGGTGTTGCAGTGTTCCCACCACCAGCGCCCCGCCCCGCCCCGCCCCGCCCCGCCCGGGCAGGACTAATCGCGAGGGCTGCTCCGACCTGCCTCCGGCGCTGGGGTGTCAAAATTACCCCCACGGCAACACCTGAGGCGGGGCTCGGCAGCAGCTATTGATTCTTGACGAGACTCTGATAAATTCCCCCAATCAATAACCATCGCGAAGGAGCACGGCTCCCATTTCTTCGGCTATTGTTTTATTTTTTTTTCTCTCTCTCTCTCTCTCTCTCGTCGCTGCGCCTGACCTAATGCGTGGGCGCGGGTGTTTGGTTGTGTTTAGCGACGGGTTGTTTTTCGTCCGATTTCCGCCGCCGTCAAGTTGGTTATGTTGTTGTTTTTTTTTTGTGCATCGATATTTGGCCGGAAACGGGGATAACGACCTGGACGACGTTCGAACAGACAGATCGTCGGCACATTAGAGCCGCACCCGTCCCGATAGTGGTCCGGTTTGCTTCTTCTTTCTCTACGCCGTTAGGACCCGAGCGCCTCGCCTACTTCCGGAAGCGGCGTGGGTGTGACCAAACGGGAGCCCCTGGCGGCTGCACCAATGACAGGGCGCGGCACGCTCACAGACACACAGGTGCGAAGACGAGGCGGCACGCTGGCGCCATGCAGTAGCGTCAAGTGGGGTGCGGTGGAGGACTGCTACCGGACAGTGCGTGAACCTGTTGTGCAAACAGCCCCGTGTGAGTCTTTGTCCCTGCTCAGCTTGTCTTTTTTCCTCAGAATCGCCCACCTCAGCACCGTGCGCAGAAAGAGCGGAGCCCCGAAATCGATCACTATTTTTTTTTTCCCCACACGAAATAAGTCACACTATACCTGTTGCAAACAAACAGACCGGGCGAGCAAACAAACCGGGCGAGACGTGAGTGTTTTAGCCGCGACCAATCGGGAGGCGTCTCGAAGCGGATCGGACAAAATCATCTTCGCCTCCGCGTCATTCCCGCCTTTATGGATTGACCTGTTGTCGTGGTAAGGAGACCCGGCCGGTGACGTAGGCACGAATTTCTCATTCGGCGGCCGGCTTCGGTCGCTCTGTCTCTCTCGCACCGCGGCGGGACGAGCCATGAGTGCGAGAGAGGCAGTGGCGAGGGACGCGCCTTTCGACACAGATTGCGAGGAAGCGCTGCTGGTTCAGGATGTCGTTAGCCCTACCTGAGCAGGGGGTGCTTGGGGTGGGGCCAGATGGCCTTCACGAGCATTACGCCCTTAGAACAAACGGACGGACGGACGGGCAGACAGACTTGGAGAGGCATGAATGGATGGATAGCGAGGGAACAAGGGGTTGGCGCTGCGCTCTCCCGCTTGACACCCAGAGCAGTGGTTCATCAAGACGCACGCACCCGCACTCCCTAAAATAGGTAAAAACACGATTCTTTTATCAGTATTTGAACCTGGGATTTATGATCCGCAAGCACGCGTCGTTGACCACTCTCCCACGGCGCTCCGATGACTTCCAATACTAAGAGCAGCGCTGTTGGACGGTTCGACTCCTAGCGAAGTATAACGCCCACTTAATTTTCTTGGAATTTATTCGCGCTGGTTGAGGCTTCATTAACGTCCTGCCGACGTGTCCCTGCACTGCTATTCCACACAATTGCCCCATTCATCCCCACAGCGTGTCTCTCGGGTGGTCCTGACTCCGCCGCCAGACAGGGCAGGCCCAGGCAGGCAGGCCGCCAATGCAAGACGACTGCAACGCGACGGCAACCCTCTCCCGATGACCGGAAGGCAGTTACCAACGGCGAGGTGTTAATATCGTTTTGATAAGGCCCCCGTGCAGGCCCGGGCACGGCCGGGGCACGGCCGGGGCACGGCCGGGGCGGGGTGGCGCCCGGTCCGCTGCGCCCTCAACAAGTCCCTAATGGTGGCCATTTGTTGCACCGGCCGAGTATTTAGCAGAGGCAATGAGCTGGTGGGCGTGCCCCCCCCCCCCTCCTCCCTCGCTGCAGGCGCTGGGCCCGTGCTGCGGCTGGGCCTAGACGACGGCCTTCTTGACCCACATAATGACCGTGTAACCGGGGGTGGGAGCTTGCCCAGCATCCCGCCCTACCGCCACGCCGCCGCCGCCGACGTCGTTGGCGAAATGAGTATCACTTAGCGCCGTGATGGTGTTTGTTTTGCCAGTTGGCGCGCAGACAGTCTCATTCCCTGCGTGCAGTTTCACGCCCCGGACGGGGCCGTCATGGCCCGCCCGCCCCGCCGAGCACGCCGTCGGCGCCCCCGGGACGCCGCCGCCGGTGTCGACAACGGCCACTTCCTGACCAGCTGGCCATGGCCATGCCACCCCGTCGCGTGGTCCGCCCCGCTACGCGCTACGCTCCGCGCACAGGAGCGCCCTGTCGCTCCGTCTCCGTCCCACTGCAGTGCGCTCCGTACGGGTGCGAGAGAGACAGCGAGAAAACGATCTTTCGGAACGAGGCGGCTGACCGCAGCGTTGGATCCCACGCGAGGCCGAGCAGGCCGCCTTTGTGGTGGCCCGGCCCGAACGGGGCCGGGGGGGCTATTAGCCAGTGCGTTACGCCATCGCGAGGGCGCGCTCGCGCCAAGGGGTGGCTGCCAGCCCCGCCAGGGGTGCCTGCAGGTGGCCTCTGCCCCTCTGCCGGGCCACACGCACGCCGATACAGGGAATTGAGTAATATCAGCAAAACAATGTGAATAATACCTCTTTGAGTGTGTGAGTGCCGCCTGCTGCTACCGGCCGCCGCCTGTAGTCTGGAAGCTCTGTTCGGAATCAGCCTGCTGCCTCGCCTGCTCGCGATCGGTGGGCGGCTTGCTGGAAGGGCGCAAGGCGATCGCACCTGGAGCCTGGAACCTGGAATGTGGGCGGCTCTCCAAAAATTCGGACTCAGTTTGAAACAGGAACGAAAGCCCAATGGGTTTCAAGTAGTCTTTATTTTTATTTCCATAATAAATTACAAATCAATAAATATAAAAACAGTCTTCTAGAACTAGATAGAAAAAAAAATATCATTGAATCTTTGGCAAAACAGACACACCATGCTATACGACAAGTAGTAATAATAATAAATAATAATGATATCTGGACGGTTCTCCCTCGCGCGTTTCAACTCTCTCATCGAATGCTGTTCCCACTGAGCAGGCGCGCACGGTGGGCCGGTCAGCAGGACAGCGCGTGGCTGGGCGGCGGCCGCCCCGTCTTGCCCGCCCCCACGGGGCCCATGGGGGGCCGCTGCAGGCCCAGCAGGTCGCAGAGGGCGGCGATGTAGGACTGCGCCATCTGCAGCGTCTCGAACTTGGAGAGGCGGTGGTCGGCGCCCAGCGAGGGGATGACGCCCCGCAGCCGGTCGAAGGCCGTGTTGAGCCCGTTCATGCGGCGCCGCTCGCGCGCGTTGGCCGCCAGGCGCCTCTTCTTGACCACGGCCGGCGGCGGCGGCGGCGTGCCGTCGGGGGCGGGGGCGGACAGCGCGCGCCGGGGGCCGGGGACGCCGCCGCCGGACCGCCGGGCCGCCCTCCGGCGCGGCGGCGCGGACTGCGGGCTGGCCGCCGCGCACGCCGAGTACGGCGGGCTGGTCACGGCGTCGGGGAACGGCGAGTCTGCGGAGGACGAGGAGGGTCAGAGACTGGCGGAACGAAGACGGAGGAAGGAAGGCGAACCAGGGCGTTGCACGGCGTTGCACTTACCGGGCCAGCGGACGGTGCTCTGGGAGTCGGAGCCCGGGGACGCCACCTGGTCGAAGGCCGCGTAGTGAAGCATCTCGTCCGCCTGAAAAAATTAACAGTGGAAAAATCAGCATAAAAATTATTTGAAGAATTTTTTATAATTTAAAAAAAAAAAAAAAAAAAACGATATGGAAGGAGACCTACCCCATTGTGGTCCTGTGTAATAGGCGTGGGTGAGTCCCAGTACCCCGCGTACTGCCAGCCGTCGTCTGACATGGGCTGAAAAAAAAATTAAAATAAATAAATTTAGATTCAAACAACACCGGTGTCACGTGACTGGAGCAAAACGACTTCCACCTACGTTGTGGTGGCCGATGTCCAGGATGAGTGTCTCCCCATTGTTGTTGTTGTGGTTGCTGATGTTGTTGTTGTTGTTGACGCAGAGCTTGTGTGTCGCCATCCTGGTGACTCCTTGGTGACGCCTAGCGTTGGCGGCGACGCGGGCTGCCTGCGGAGCAAAATCAAGAATTAATAACTCCGGCTTCTTTCCTCCGGCTAAGGCAGGCCAAAGCGGTGGCGGTGTCCGGCGGCGTCTTTTGCCGCGCCTCGCGACAATAACAGTCATCTCGGAATAAAGAGGCGACTTTTCACCCGCCTCCCTCTCTCTCCTTTTCGTGACCACTACTTGCTCTACTTGCCACCCGTTCTAGCTGCTTTCGCCCCCCCCCCCTCCCCCAGGTGGCCGCGGAGGCCCTCTCCAGCAAGGACGAGTAGTAGGAGTATCTGATGCTGGCGATAAAAAACGAAAAGGAGTGCGTCGTGCGAGGAGGAGGGGAGGGGGGAGCACCCTCCTCCCGGCGGACAGGTGTAACGCCACTGACTGTGGTCAGTACCCCGCCTTTTCTTTGACGCGTGCGCCGGCCGGGCCCCGCCGGCAGCTGGCGGGGCGGGGCGGGGCGGGGCGGCCGTCTACGGAAACCTCACTTATGCCGGCGTGTTGACGCCGAATGGCAAAACGCCACGGCGATTTTCCATCATTGTGTTTCGGGGCGGATGAACTGGCGCGGCCTCCGGCACGGGCCGCCGGCCTGAGGGACTTCACAACCGGAACCCGATACCCTTTCCGGATGAGGATGTGCCGGGCGGCGGGGCGGCGGGGCGGCGGACTGGCGGCGCGAAGCCCCGTGCGCTGCATGTCCGCCTGGAAGTGGGGGGGGGGGGGGGCTGCGGTGTGGACACTTACTGGAGACACCCGATCCACTGTGGCCGGCCAAGTTCACACTTGACTTTCCTCGATGACCTCAGACGCGACCACACCGGAACGCCACCGAAAGCGAACATTATGGCAAAGTTCCCGCGGCAGGCGTGGATCACTGTACTCGAGCGCGTCTGTGCGTCGACTGAAAAGTCAGAGAGCTGATGTTCGAATCCTGCCGTGTCTTTTGCTGATTTCGACGCGCACCGGGATCCGACACATTGCGGATCCAGCCTTTCAAAGGCACCGCTTCAACAACCACATCCCATGTCTCACGGTGGCTGAGAGCCCAGAGACGTCGAGTCCGGGGAACCCCAGGCGACCCCAAGGACCAAGCCGCGACCTCAAAATATTTTTTTTTCCGCGACCCAAAGGTTGGGTCCCGTCTCGGTACGAGGGCAACGGAGACGCGTTCCTACCTGTGGCGGTGGCGGTGCTCCTGGCCGCGGCCGCGCGGCGCTCTGCTCGGCGGCCTAGGCGGGGGGCGCGCGGGGCGCGGGGCGTCCTGGGGCTCCCGGCGGACTGCAGCCCCGCACGCACGGCGCGCACGGCGCCATCCACCCGCTGCGAGTCACTTTCACCGTAAGTCACCACTGCCGCGCGTCCCTGACCCTGGCGGCCGGCGTCGTCGGGGACGTGTCGAGGACCGCGATGACGCGTGTGGGTCGCGCGGTGCTCTCGTGTCGAGCGTGGCCGGCGGAATGCGGCGCGCCGCTTCGGCCGCCGCCACACCGGAAGTACCGGCCAGATGATCCCCTGAGCTGAGCGCGGCCGGTGGCGGCGGGGGCGGCGGGGGCGGGGCGGGGGCGGGGCGGGGTGGCCGCGCGTGCCGCCAGCCAATCGCAGGCGTGCTGCCGCTTTATCGGCGCGGCGCATCGAGTCCAGTGCACTACACACTGCACCCCGATGAAGATGAACCACCCGCCGCCGTAATGACGGTCATTACGGCCCGCCTGTCTCTCTCGCACCCGCGGGGCGTCGCGCAGGGGTGCGAGAGAGACAGAGCGACGCGGAGTCAAACTGCAGGGCAAGGCCAGGCTGACCGCGCGCGCCACCCCCACACTGGAGACTTGCACGCGGGACGCGCCCTGAGCACCACGGCCCCTTCCCCGGCGGCCCTGATTGGAAGCAGCAGCAGAGCCGAAGGATGACTCTCTTTCTCTGTCGCCCTCATGGCTCGCCCCGTCGGGGTGCGAGAGGGATCCGTCGGCAGAGACAATCACTCGATGATGACGGTGCGCTCTAAGTGAAAGCCCGGAGGAGCGAGGGGGTGGCTGCCGGCACCAGAATCAACAGGAGGAAGGAGAGGAAACAAGGCTCTAATCGGATTCTCGCTCACCCTCGGAGACGGCTGCCAAGGCTCCTCCAGTCGGAACAAACCCTTTACCTTCCCGTTCCTCTCGGGTACTCCCCCCCCCCCCCCTAGCGGGCCGCGCACAACATATGGCGCGGTGCCCGCACGTGTTTCCCTGCTCACCTTCATCCCTCCAACATCCCCTAAAAAAAGCCGGGCCTCTCGTTGATACCCCAGCGGCACTGCAGCGCCCGCCTTTTTTTAACAAGTTTTTTTTCGAGTTTTATAGTGGCGTCTGACGCGTCCTGGTTTGGTTCTGGGTTTGGGTCCTGTCGTCTCGTCGTGTGTGTTGTTGTTTGTGTTCTTCGTGTTTTGCTGATGTTGTTGTTTGTAGCCGATGCCGCAACAAAAGACAGCCCGTGGCGCGGGGTTCGAAGAAGGTAGTCCGGCGGCGTCCGCGGCAAGGCCGGCAAGGGGGTTGCAGTTTGTGCACCAGAGCGCGGCCGGCGCGCGGCGGATGATCCTCCCTGTTGATACTCTATACACTCGGCCACCGAGCCGTGACGCCCCGACGACGCCGACCTGGCTCTCGGCTCGCGCCACCTGGAGCTGGAGCCGCCGCCGACACCCTCGCGTCCCCGAGCCATTCTTCTCCTCCTCCTCGGCGGCCAACGTGGACGACGCAGTCACCTTTTGTTGTCACCTCCATTGCCCTCATCACGGAGGCCGGCGGCCGCGCCCTCCGTCGCGCGTGGTCGCGTGCGCGGTTGATAAAATTAGCCCCATAATAATTTGGGGTCGGGTCAGCGCTCGGGCCGCACGGCGATCGGGCTCCTTGCTTTCTTCCTCCGAATGTTGCAAGGCGCGGGCCATTTCGCCATTTCTCCGTGTGCGCGATTAGTCACGGCCGTGCGACGGCATCCCTCTCACGGCAGGTCGTTGTCGCTGCTGCTGCTGCTGTAGTTGTTGTTGTTGTTGTTGTAATGAAGACGTATAGCCGTATGTAAAAGGAAAGGCGGTACGGTGCTCATGACTGCCTCGGCAATAAAACAACATTCGGACTGAGGAACGGTTGCCGTCCGAGGGGTCTTAGGCCGACGGGCGCTAGACAGGTCATGCAGCCCAGAGGTTCCGAAGAGGCGTCTCGTTGCTCTGTCTCCCCCACGCCCTCACGCGCTACGGCCCACGAGTGCGACAGAGACAGAGTGACGAAACGACTCTTCGAAATCTGGCGCGGCTTAGTACGACGAGAGGTCCTCAACGGATTCTGAAAAAAGTCGCAAAGAGATCCTCCGGCGAGGCCATAGAGATGTTGGTCCTGCTGGCCGAGGCGACAATGGGTCGTCCTGCAGACTCTTTAGAGGGGCCTAGAGAGGCGACGTCGGAGAGAGAGAGAGAGAGAGAGAGAGAGAGAGAGAGAGAGAGAGAGAGAGAGAGAGAGAGAGAGAGAGAGAGAGAGAGAGAGAGAGAGAGAGAGAGAGAGAGAGAGAGAGAGAGAGAAAGGCGCATAGCGAGCTGCCTCGTCTCCCGCCCGAGCTGGCCGATTGTTTGGAACTGGCTTGTCTATGTCCTGCGAACTGCGGCGCGTAGCGGCTAAGGGGCGTCATGTCAGGCTCGTGTCTGCCGCGTCGCCCGGCGCGGCTCGTACAACGTCTCAACTGCAGACCGAGACCGCCCCTTTACGCGACGGGCCATGAGTGCGAGAGAGACAGAGCGACGCGACTCTCCGATGACGGTCACCGCTTCATTGTTGTAGCCGCCCTACGTGCCTTGAACCGACAGGAGGCGGATTCCGGAACACTTGGTCGCTCTCTATCTCTCTCTCTCGCTTCTCCCGGCCGGCATCCACGAGCCACCCGCAAGCACCCGCAAGCAGGCAAGCAGGCGCAGAAACCAGGAGGCTAGCTCGGTTTGTCGTGGAAACATTCGAGAAATTGTGCGGCCGGCCGCTCGGTTTCTCTCGCGACGCTGTGCTCCTCCCTGGAGGGCAGGCCGCGGCCGAGCGGTCCGGGACGGTCCGGGACGTCCTGGAGGCCCGGGCGGCATTAAACCGTCTGCCGGCAATGACACGCTGTACGTACCGCGCCGCACTGACCATCAACGTCCGGGCGATTTACGGCGTGAAGCAGCTGTGTGCGTGGACGCAGTGGACGCCGGGTTACGGGTTCGACACTCGGCACCGGCCAAGGAGAAAGACGCACAACGGCACCGCGGAGTTTACCCACAGGGGTCTTGGTGTCCTGGGCGTCCCGCCGCACGAGGGGGCGGCCCGGGGGGCGGCCTGACTAGCCGCCCGGCCGCCGCGGCGTTCGAGGTCGAATTAGCATTTTCTTGGCGGTTAGCTCCCCGGCGAGGCGCAGCGGTGCGTGGCGGCGCGTGCCGCCACTCTGTCTCTCTCGCACGCCGCCGCGGCCACCAGACGGCCCACGTGAGTGCGAGCGAGTCGGAGCGACGCTCAATCGCGCTGCTGCAGCGGCATAGCAACAAGTCGCACCCATTTCCAAGACGCGGGAAAGTGAGCGAATGCGTCAGCGAGGGTCGCGTCGTCTGCCTCGCGCACGACGTTAATTATTGAGAGGGCGAGCGCAGCGAAAAGTGCTCCTCCCCCTGAGGCCGGCTCTGGATCCGCCACTGCGAGCGAGGCGGTGGGCAAAGCCGAGGCCAATTGTTTTACTAGCGCGCAGAGTGCAGCGAGTGACGCCGCGACGCCTACCCGCGGCCGGCGGACGAGCGCGTGCATATTCGAACGCACGGCCGGCCCAACGGCGAAAGCGGCCGTGCCACGCCGTGCTGCACTAAAAATCGCAGTAAAAATTGTTGGGCTTTGTACGGCGGCTGGGAACCAAACGGCTCAAACAACCTCCTTTCGCCTCATTTCCGGCACAGTGCGATGCTGGGCGGAATTTAAAGAAAAGCGTGTTGCCGCTCGAGGCGACGCGTCATCTCCTGAAAAACAACGGAACTGTCGCTGAAAGGCGGCCAGGCGGGGCTGGCGGTCCCGCGGGCGAATTCCCAGTAGTTTGGAGGCCGCCCCGGCAGGGCTGGCAGGCAGCGAGAGGAAGAGGGCATTACGGCGCGACTTGCAGTACTTGCAGTGTCGCTTTAAATTAAGCTGTCAGCTCTTTGACCGGCCGTCGTGGCCTCGTCATCGCAGCGCCGCTGTGCTCTGTCTCTCCCGCACTCGCGGGCCGCGGCGGGCCGCCCGGAATGAGCCTGCCGGCCCGCTACTCCGACTGGTTCCTGGCCGGTGCCGCGGAGCACCCAGCAGCGCAGCAGCAGCAGCGCCCCTGGTGACTAATTACCGCGACTGTGTGTGTGACTGCACGCCGCTCTGTTCGTCTCTCTCGCACTCACGGGGCGTGCCGTGCGTAGGTGCGAGAGAGACAGAGCGACGGCGCTTGGAGACCCCCGCGCCGCGCACAATCAGCCTCCCGCCGCTGTTCACCACTGCGCGTCCCCGCGGCTCCTGGAGGTCCTGGAGGTCCTGGAGGTCCTGGATCGTTTCCGCCGCGTCGTCCGAGTGGCGCTAGCTTCCGGTAATCCATTTCCGATTCGTGAGCGGCGCGGCGCTGGCCGGGCTGGCGCTGAGTGACGACGGCGTGCCCCGCCGCCCCGCCCCACCCCGCCCCGCCCCGCCCCGCCCCGCCCCGCCCGCGCCGGCCCGAGCATTTAGTCCAATCTCTCCCGCCGCCTTTCATCGTCTGCCGGTCAGGACCGCGTTTTCCTTCAGAACCATCCCGGGCCTCGACCGATACAAACCCAACTGCTAGGAAAATCCGCACGCTCCACCTACGCCTACGCGCTTCATGCACACTGTCGTAATGTCGTGTACGCTTTGCCTGAATGTCGGACACGCGGGTCGCTGGTCCCGCTTCGACGGTCCGCCCCCCGGACTCCCGGGCAGCGCGGATAAAACACGGAACGAGCTTCCAATTGTGTTGTTGTTGCTGACCCCGTGCGTCACCGTACGTCACGGCGGTATCATTAAACCTGGCAGTTTATCCGATGTGTCGACAGAGGGTCGCTCCAGGCACCGGGACCGACCCTCCAGGACCCCTTTTCGGCGACGGCACGGGCCGCGCACCCCTATGGCGGCATATGGGAGGCGTGCGCTCGTCTGTCTGTCTGTCTGTCTGTCTATCCGTCTGTCTGTCTGGCTGTCTTTTATAAGAATGGCGAGGAAGCTTCGGACTTGGACGCCGTGCAACTTTACCAAATTTCCGAACTCCGAACAGCCCACTGGTGTCTCTGTTCCGAACTGCAAAAATGTACGGCATGCCGAAGAATTAATGATGATCCCTCCGGCTTTTGATTGACTGCTCGAGGATGCGAGGCACCCCGCTGGGGGCCTCTGAAGGAGGCAGCCCCGCCACCCACGCCCCGCGACCACACAGTGACACCAACAGAGATGTTGTTGTGGTGGCTTGGCAGACGGTGGCACAATCAATGAATCGGTGAATCGATGCATTGGTCGGACGGGACCCCACACAAGGACCGGCCAAGAGGCCCGAGACCCCCTGGGCCGGCACAAGGCGCCCCCTGTCGACAAGCAGTCTTCACACTTCAGAAGGTTGCTTCCTCTTCATTCTTACCAGCAGTGTCACTCCGGCGATGCCTTTCTTCTCTCTTGCGGGTTATCATAATTATTTTTCCTGTGCGTTGTAACATTTGCCGGTTGGCGGCAAACCCCCGGCCCGGTCGGTTCCCTCCAGCGCGGGCCCCCGGCATCGGGCGGCGGCCAGCGGAGCGGATACAGCACACACTCCCACACTGCTAATTACTATTCGGGCCGATCGAGGCGGTCGAGGGGTAATTTGCGGGCCGGCCGCGCCTTGATTTGAAGACGAATCCCCGACTTGATGACATCGCAGTCCACCATCAGGAGGCCCTGCTGACGAAGCGGGTGTGGAGGAGCCGGACAGGTAGAAGATAAGGTGTGTGTGTGGGGGGGGCGCTCGTCATTTCCGCGTCCCGCATCCCCTCGACGGCGGCGGCAGTCTGAAGAGGAGCGACCTCACAACCCCGCACTCTCTCTCTCTCTCTCTCTCTCTCTCTCTCTCTCTCTCTCTCTCTCTCTCTCTCTCTCTCTCTCTCTCTCTCTCTCTCTCTCTCTCTCTCTCTCTCTCTCTCTCTCTCACACGTAGACTTCTACCCTGACTATGAGTATCACTGTGTTCGACTCCCCTCCTGGTCAGCTCCCCGTGGGGGAGGCAGAGGGGTGAGTCCAGTGACTTATGATTGTGTTGGCAGGAGTCATGTCCAGGGTAGGGGAGTGGACCGTTCATTGGGCACGCGAGGCTGCTCGGCGGCGGCGGCGGTCCGTTCGCAAGACAAAGAGGACCGCGGCGTCGGCGTGCACTTTGAGGCTCTGTCTCTCTCGCACTCGTGGGGCGTCCCGCAGTGGTGCGAGAGAGACAGAGCGGTGGGCGTGCAGGCCGGGTAACAATATGCACGCGATGCCCGGCCGGGGCGTCCTGGAGGCGGTGCCTCTCCCTGCCAGTAGGTCCTGCGGGTTGCCCTAACGACGGGCCGATGCATTGTTCGGGTGCCGCCGGGTACGCGCGTCCGGGTGGCTGCAGTCTGCTTCCGAAAGTGTTCATCTGTCGGCCTGTCTCTGTCGCACCCCAAGGACGCGCTCCGTGAGTGCGACAGAGACAGACAAAGCGGAATCGGCCTGCTGGTTGTGATGGCCTGGTCAGGTGCATCGGGCTCCCGTGTGAGGCCGGGGGGGCCATGGGGCCCATCCACGGGGCAGGGCCCCGCGCCCCACGCCCCGCGCCGCTTTCATGCGGTGGGAAGTTTGGAACGGCTTCGGTTGTGTTACTGTATTTCGCGTTTTAATTGCCTTGTCAGTTGGCTTCTGGTTTTCTTGCTTTACACAGCGGTTAATACGACTGGACAGCGCTTCCGTGTCGCATACGGAGCGCTACTAGGATTACCCGCCGTCTGTGTGGTTGAAGCGGTTCACTCCCTCTCTCTCCCCTGCACTCCAGTCCAGGACAGTGTCGTCCGCCGCGGATCGTCGGCGGATCGGTTTTGCTTTCCAAGAGGCTCCGCGGATCGTCGGCGGATCGGTTTTGCTTTCCAAGAGGCTCCGCGCATTGTCGTCCCTGTGTCCTGGGCCCGCCGGGCGGGCAGGCTGCCCATCGTGCACCGTGCGCGTTGGGCTGCCTGCCCGCACGGCGGGGAGGGCAGCTCCCTCGGCCACCTCGTCCTGCATCCTCCACCGCCACCCAGCAGACAGCCACGCGTTGCCACCCAAATGCTTAAATCAATATCAATTGAGGAAGTTTCCGCGCGAAGAGGAAGCGTTTGGGGTGCGGCTGCTTGCGTCACGGCCGATTCCGACCGGGTGCCTTTGTCTCTCTCGCACCCGCACGGGGCGCCCCGCGAGTGCGAGAGAGACAGAGCGACGCGCTGCAGGACGACTGACTGGAGGCGAGATACTGCGTGTCATAAAACGAAGCAGCGAATTCCTTGGCACGGCGGCCGACTTGCCGATCTGCGAAACGCGCCGGTGATTGAATAATTACTAGGCGGGTGTGGCACTGCCGGTGCACTGGTAGTGCTGCCAACCGCACCAAGTGCCTCCGCCACGCCCGCGATACTTTGTCGCCAACCGAACGGACAGCTGCATTAATGAGCGCCGCAGCCGCAGCTGGTTTGTAGGAAATGAGAAATTGCCTGGGCGGTGCCAGCCTGAGACAAAGGGATCACCACCTAGCCATCCCGCGTAGTCCTTCTCCATCTTCTTCTTGCATCGACCCAAAGGACCGACAGATATATTTCAATCGCGTCACTGCTGCCGACGCGTTCAGCAGCAGTGTTTCCAACATAGGGAAGCAAAAGAGACGCGCGGAAACCCGAAACTCGCATCTGTTTTGCATTGTATTTCCCATGATCACGCGACGTGTGTGTAGCGTACGCACTGGCCGACCTACCTCCACTCTCTCTCTCTCTCTCTCTCTCTCTCTCTCTCTCTCTCTCTCTCTCTCTCTCTCTCTCTCTCTCTCTCTCTCTCTCTCTCTCTCTCTCTCTCTCTCTCTCTCTCTCTCTCTCTCTCTCTCTCACTCTCTCTCTCGCACACGCACACACACACTTACGTGCACGCCGTGCTTCGTTTCCTGGGCGAAGCAGTGGAAAATGCGTAGCCAATTAGCATGGCGGACTATAGGCCGCTGGAACTAGAGCCGCTGGAACTAGAGCCGCTGGAACTACCTTGCGGTGAGCGGTGGGGCGCACGCGCTTTAACGGCGGGGATATCGTCCCGTTGCGGTGGCCGCCGCGTCGTCTTGTTGTCTTCACCGGCACGCAGACTCGCTCTGTCTCCCTCGCAGTCACGGGGCGTGCCGCGGAGGTGCGAAGAGAGACAGAGCGACGAAATAAGTCTGGCGATCGCTAATGGCGGCGCCGCGCCACGCCGCCGCCCGGCCTTCACCTCCGGCAGGATCAGGCCAGGTCCTGCCCGCGGCGTCGCGCCGTCCTGGAGTCTGCAGTCCTGGACCCGGAAGAAAACAAAAATAAACGTCCGTCAATACTACTTTCGACACGAGGCGGCACGAGGTGCTACCGATCTCACGCACGTGAGGGCTTTACCGAAGCTGGGTGCGGGGTGGGCTGCCGACCCTGCGTGTATGATTCTCTGGACTTCCCCCCGTGAAGCGCGGCGGTGGTTTTCATGTTTTCATATCCAAGTGTTTACAGTTTAAGGATGTAGAAAGTATGCAGGACGTGTCCGATCTTTTTTGTGAAGGAGCCCCTCCCCTGGTGTGGAGGCCGCAACCCTGCCCGCGCGCCTCGGTGGGTTTGTTTGAACGGATTGGCCAGCCGCCGCGTGGTGCGTTTGGCGCGGCGTGGCGCGGCGCGGCGTGGCGGCGCCGCCTATATAACCCTTGCCGCGACATGGCCGCTGCTTGTCCGTCCGCGAGCGCGTCGCGAGCTGCATCGACCGACGGTGCGAGGCGTGACGAGGCGCGTGTGTGACTGACAGTGACCGCGGCCTGTGACGAGGCCTGTGACGAGGCCTGCGACGATCAAGCCCGCGCACTTTACGATGGCCCCCCAGGAGATGCTCGACAAGCCGGCGTTGCACAACGAGGAGAGGCGGGGGGTGGGGCCCGGGGCCCAGAACGCCCATGACGGGCAGGGCACAGTGGCCGGCGCCGGCGCCAGGGCTGTACCAGCGCAGCAGCAGGCCGCCACCATGGACCCCGCGAGCCTGCCCCTCAAGGTCGCCGCCCTGGAGGCCGTCCCCGAGGCGACGTCGCCGCGGACCCCGGCGGGGACCGACGACGCCCCCGCCGAGGCCGGCGACAAGCCGCTGCTCGACTTCGACGACGTGCTGCCGCACATCGGCGAGTTCGGCTTCTACCAGAAGTGCCTGTTCCTCATGATGATCCCGTTCGCCTGGTTCGTGGCCTTCGTGTACTTCAGCCAGATCTTCATCACCCTGGTGCCCGAGGGGCACTGGTGCCACATCCCCGAGCTGCAGGACCTCAACCCGGACGAGAGGTGGGCAAACAAGTCATGTATATGCCGGCATGCTGGCGCGTCGTGTTGTCGTCTGTCTTTTTACCGCGTGGAACTGGGTCACGAGTCTCTCTCTTTTTTACGCCGGATCGCCGCATGGTGCATCCAGCCGTGCGCTGCACTAGTCGCTCCTTTATTTGCCCCGGTCTTCCTGGGTCTTCCCGGAGAGCACGCTCCAGGCAGGCTCCGGCGGCCGGGCCAGACACAAGGCCGACGATGGAGCTGGGCCACAGACCGCTGGTCCACCGTGCGGGCGAGGCGCGTGGATCCTCGCATTTCCCTTGGCGTTCCCCGTGCGCGTTCTGCTCGGCCTTCCAGTGGGCGTCCTGCGAGTCAGACACTCGGCCGGCAGCGCGGCGCCTTTTCTGCAGACCTAGCCGACTGGAATTGGGTTCCGGGAGCGTTCCTGAAGCTGGAGCGAGCGCGGTGTTTGTGGTTCGAAGGCTCCAGCCGCTCCAGGCGGTCGTCTCTGATGGCGATTCAATGGTCGCGGGCAGTCCGCACTGCGTGCTGTACCGACACAAGGCGCACACGTGCTCGCCTCCCGCAAGCACAGCCAGCTTTGGCTCTTTGGCTCGGACGTTTCCTGCATCCGGGTCGCCTTGTCGCCTCGCGACTTAAACTAGTCCTCGTTGCCAGTAGTAAGCCCTCACAGGATCCCCAACCTTCAGGTCACGCGGCATTACTCTCATTTTTTTAAATTTTTTTTCGTGGGGGGAGGGGGAACCCTGGAATAGAGGTCGTTGGAATTGACGCACCTCTTGTTCTAATCTGGGGCCGTTCTGAGCACATGCCGTGCCCTTTCCAATTAGCATTGCCCGGTCCGGCCAATTGAGGCGACAGACAGACAGACAGACAGACAGACAGACAGACAGACAGCGTCTAGAGCGCACACATCGACCGCAACACTTGGTAACTGCATTATTTTCCTCGTGTCATCTGTTTTCATTGCCATTCGAAATAAGAAGCGAAGTGTAAATGGCTTCCGCATGCGCTTATGTCTTGTTTCACCTCTGGCCGAGTTAGAAAAAGGGGGGGGGGGCTCGTCTGTCCCGAGAATTATTCTCACCTCTTGGCGATGACATGCATGCCACGAGTGCATCGGATCGAATAGCGATCGCGCACGCACGAACACACACGCTCACACATATCCAAACACACATTGCCACCCGATGGGAACGCACTGTGTAAACACACATACAACACACATGCATCTCACACACACACACACACACACACACACACACACACGCACGTGTGCGTGTTACGCATACATCATTGCCGCCGCCGCTAAATACCCGGGAGCACTTTGCGCCGCTGCGCCGCTGCGTGGCGCGCAGACGGATGTGTGGGCTGGAAGAGGGCATTACTCAGCGAGTCATTTATTCCTAGACATCCTCGGGGATCCCGTCTCCCGTCCCCGTCTGTCCGGGATGCCCGTCACCGGGATCGGGTGTCGCGACCTCGCGGCGGATCGCATTATTCCAGACGCACTAAGCCAGAAACTGGAAAAGTAAGGCGGCTGCCTTGCATCTCATCTTCATGTTATTTCATTTTCCCCGCTCCCATAGCTCCAGACGCACACCGATCGCGAGGCCTTTGTCGTCGCCGCTTCCGCATCGCGGCCAGGAAGGCTGCGGAGGTGGCGCGGCGCGAGCCACGCAATTATTGTCACATTTTTCCCAGCCTGTGTTTTTATTGGAGCACCATTGCCGCGGCCCGGCCGGCGCGCGACAGCGTTTTCGGCGGTGATGACATACCCACCCACGCACGCACGCACTGCTTCCAGGCTGGCGCTGGGCGTGCCCAAGTCCGCCGAGTCGGGGTACGCGCGCTGCCAGCAGTACGACGTCAACTTCACGGAGCTGGTGCGGCAGGGCGTGCGGCAGGCCGACCCGTCCTGGCCCACCGTCGCCTGCCGCCACGGCTGGGACTTCAACCTCACCGAGGTGCCCTACGAGTCCATCGCCGCGGAGGTACGACGCCGACGTTAGCCGTCTCTCCTGTCACTTGAACGGCACGCCCCATGAGTGCGAGAGAGAGACAAAGCGACTTTGTTCACTCCGCAGCTGGAGTGGGTGTGCGACAACGCGGCGCTGCCCAACGTGGCCCAGTCCGTGTTCTTCGGCGGCGCCATCGTCGGCGGCCTGCTGTTCGGCTGGGTGGCGGACCGCTGGGGCCGCGTGCCCGCCCTGGTGGGCTCCAACATGGTGGGGCTGGCGGCGGGCATCGCCACGGCCTGGTCCACCTCCTTCTGGGCCTTCGCGCTGTGCCGCTTCTTCGTGGGCTTCGCCTTCGACAACTGCTTCACCATGATGTACATCCTGGGTGAGTGTGGCGGCGGGTTCGGGTCCGAATCCCGTTGCCGGGTTTTTGTATTTTCACGATTATCGCAAACACGGAAGGGATTGGCGCGCCGCCGCGATTCGGAACGCGGAACTGAGAGTGACTGAGAGCGACTGACAGTGACTTGCGGCTCGGCTGGGGACGCTTGCAATGAGCGGAGCGTCGCCCGGCACCGCCAAGACGGATGGACCGCCGCGTATGCTGCGCACTTTGAGCGCCACGCTAGCCATTTTAACATCCATTTTCACCAGTTTCCTCGTGTTGATGGTCAGGACCTTGACGAGAGAACGCGCCTCGTGTTCCAGTGCTGGAGTACGTGGGGCCCAAGTGGCGCACCTTCGTGGCCAACATGTCGATCGCCATCTTCTTCACGATGGCGGCCTCGCTGCTGCCCTGGCTGGCCTACTGGCTGGCGGACTGGCGCATGCTGTGCATCGCCACCTCGGCGCCGCTGCTGCTGGCCGCGCTCACACCCTGGGTCGTCCCTGAGAGCGCAAGGTCATATTATCTCCATATTAATTTTTTTTTTTTAAATGTTGCATTGTTAAAATGAAGTTTAAATGGCGGGGAGCTGGAATGAGACGAAGAGGCTGCTTCTGTCCAGGTGGCTGGTGTCGCAGGGCCGCGTGAAGGAGGCGCTGGTCATCATGAAGCGCCTGGAGAAGTCCAATGGCAACGTGGTGCCCGCCGGCGTGTACCAGCAGTTCGAGGTAGGCGTGCCTCGGTGAAGGCCTCGCTCACCTCCTTGGAGTGTACCAACACCCTCTGTCTGCCTGCCCTGCAGGACAGCTGCATCAAACTGAAGAAGCAGGAGGACGCGGACAAGACGTACTCCGTGGTGGACCTGTTCCGCAGCCCGCGCCTCCGGAACACCACCCTCCTGCTCATCGTCATTTGGTGAGGCCGCCGCGCCGTGTCGGCCAGCGGGAATGAAACTTTACACCGGCATTGTCCTCTTAGCCCTGCCTTTTTACGAGAGTCCCCGCCCCGCCGCCTGCGGACTCGAGGATAGGCAACCCGGCGGGGCCGCGTGCTCGACAGAGCGGCCTGCCCTCGGGTCTGCAGGCGCTCCGCGGCGGCGGCCTCTCTCCGACTAACACCCTCCCTGCGCCGCCAGGATGATCGTGTCGCTGGTGTTCGACGGCCACGTTCGGAACGTGGGGCAGCTGGGGCTGGACGTGTTCGTGACCTTCACGGTGGCGTCCGCCACCGAGCTCCCCGCCGACTCGTTCCTCACCGTGGTGCTGGACCGCTGGGGCCGGCGCTGGCTGGCCTGCGGCTCCATGGTCGTCAGCGGCCTCTTCAGCCTCGGCGCCGTCGCGGCGCCGCCAGGTAAGGCGTGAGCACACGGCGAAACCCATTATCCAAGGCACTATGGCCGGCCACTCAAAACCAAGTCCCGCAGGAGTGGTGTCGGCATCGCTGGCCATCATGGGCCGCTTCAGCGTCAACATCTCGTACAACATCGGGCTGCAGTACGCCGCGGAGCTGCTACCCACCGTGGTGCGCGCGCAGGGCGTGGCCCTCATCCACATCATGGGCTACGTCGCCAGCATCCTGGCGCCCTTCGTCGTGTACCTGGTGAGTGCGGCCGGCCTGCGTCCGCGACACGAAAAGCGCCTTCAGCGGGATTTGAACCCTGGTCTTGTCGCAGTCGGTGGTCCACCCCGCGCTGCCGCTGCTCATCCTGGGCTCCATGGGCGTCGTCGGCGGCGTCATGGCGCTGTTCCTGCCGGAGACCCTGGACCAGGACCTGCCGCAGGACGCTGGCCGACGGCGAGCAGTTCGGCCGCGACCAGCGCTTCTTCGAGTTCCCCTGCTGCGGCAGCCGGTAAGAGCACGGCACAGCCCCACAGAGGGCCGGTCTTCTGGCCCACTGTTGAGCCGCCTGTAAAATTACTGCGCACGCCGGAGTTTTGTCACCGGATTTTTGTTGACATTGTTCCCGTTGTATCCAGGCCGATGGAGACCCCCAAGCCCGCGCTGTACAGAGCGACCTCGCACAGGGCGTCCTTGAGGGCGTCGACCCGCGGCGAGGCGCTGCGGTCGTCCATGATCCACAGGGGCTCCATCAGCTCCAGAAGATCGGCCGGCAAGAGGTCCTCGGACGACTCCTCTGGAACTGTGTGAACGCCGTCCGGTAGTTTTGTTATTTATTGTACAGCGAATAACCAACTGCGCGCGCGGCGCGAGCGACGTCGATGGGTGCAGAACTATTTATTTTGAATGTAGCAGGGGCCGACTACCAAAGACGTTTTCATCTTTTTTTGTGATATTGTGGAGCGTGAGTGGCACTAGTACCTGACTCGTATCGTACATTCAGTCGTGTAAAAAACCAGAGTGAATGAATAAATTATTTTGTCCTAAAATAATTATTTTTCTCTTTAAAAAGAAAACCCTTCTTTGCTTACACAAAGAAAAGAAAAGTATCAGTAGAAACGACAGTTCTTACGAAACCGCATTTGAAAGTTGGCGCGGCTGACCACGGAACATGGAACGGAAATGAGTCCCACAGAGCCGCTGCGCAGCAGACGTTTTTCACGTGCGCGCGAAGTACTTGCACGGGAATCTCGACAATTGTTGAAAAATGACAGTTCTGTAACGTAGTAAGTATATCGCTCTTTCGGACGGGTTTCTTGACTTCCTTTCTTGTTCTCAAAATCAACAGGTAACTAGTTTGCCTTGAGACTGGTGCCGAAGCACAACTTTCCGTGAACTGTACCTAACCTCTGTTCAACACTAACACCATAGGGCCCTCCATTTGTTATTATCAGATGGAAGTATGTTTGGTTTAAACCGTTTTGAGGCAAGGTAATTCTGTCAGAGATCAACTGTGAAGCTATTTACAGGGAAAGGTTAGAACCCTGCTTAGGTATCATTCAAAGGACCAAACGGTTTATATGTCTTTTCTTGCAACACCCCTACTCTGACATTGACACAAATTGACAAATATTTCCAGAATGTAACTCACCCCTATAATTTTTCTGATTTTAGCTATGTCATGCGATGAATTCAAGTTGGTGACGTCTAGACGCAGAGGTAAAAATCCTAAGAGAGCTGCTCCGAAACCTCTTGCCCTGTTCAAGAAACAGGGAGAGACAGACACCATACTTAACATCGAGAAAGAACTACAGTAAGTTCAATTATAAAGCATTCGTCAATCACAGTTTTCAAGTATGGCTCAATTTTCGTATTCTGAAACAGAATATTTTTGACATTGTTCAAGCTGCCTCACTGTATACTTTTGCAGGAAAATTATCAATGCGAGGTCTACTTTAGATGAGACGCCATTTAAAGAGGGTGTACAAAATGTTCTGCAGAAAGCTTTGAATTTGTGCGGAAAAATTTCAATAGCAGAAATTATTTGTTATGGTTTGGGTCACTTTACTGAGTGCAATATTTCTCGTTACCAGTTAGCACTTCTCCTTTCTGTTAAGGAACACTTTAAAGGGGTTGTCTATGTTCATGATCCCATCTTCCATACTTCTGAGGTAAACATACTCAAGGAGCTAGATTTTATTATAATTGAGGAGAACGAAGAAGGCAAACGTGAGTTGTCCACATCTGGCACAACCTTTTTGTACTTACCACATTGCCCAAAGCAGCTTGTGAATAACTTTCTTTGGAAAAACTGGGGCCCTCGTTTAAAAGATTGCATAATTTTTGGCAATAGTTTCTCTTCAGTTGTTGAGCGACAAACCTTAACCGATCAAAAATTAACCAATTTTCTGGCGAAAATTCAGCCATACGTTGAAGAATACCCAATTGACAACAATTTTAAATTTTTGGATGTTTTCAATGACACATCTGTTCATGTTTTCCCAGAAGAGAAGCTTAAGCTGTTGCTGCCCACATTTTGGTCTGAGAACCGAGCAGAGCCCATTTATCCTGATAGTGACCTCGAACTTATTTTAAAGAAGCCATGACGTTGCCTAACTCTATGAGAGTTTTAAAACAACTAGCTTCGGAGGTTCGTATGAGTTCATCATATGAAAAAGTCCATAGTGAATCTCCTTTGATGAAGTACGTCCTGGGACAGTACCATAAGTACAGAGAGACAGACCAGCAGCTATGCAAAGCTCAAGAGGAAATGGAAAACATTGCTGGAACCTATCTTTGCTACCTGCAGAGTCTTCGCCGCACTGCAGAAATACACCAAACTTACAAGGGAAAGGGAGAGCGTTCAGTCGAAGAGACCGCTAACATGGTTGGCTTCAAGCTTCCTCATGACCCCAAGTAGAGTGTGTACTAAACCTTGTTTCTAGTCAGCCCTCTTTTTTTCCAAAATGGGCGTTTGGTGCTTGGTGCTCATCTGCCTTCTAGCCAATACTCAAATCCCAACTTGGGCTGGGACTTTAAATGGGTGTGCTCCCAGACAATTTAAATTAGCTGGTATGGAGCAATGTCATAGTTGGCTAAATTGTTCTGATCTGAAGAACTTGAAATTTGGCAGGAGAATAGATGCGGGTTCTACTAAATTAGTCCATGCTGCATCATGGAATGGTCTTAATGTTGTAGTTTTGAGATTACATAACATCAACTACAAATCTGATTTTGATCATGGTCTGGACATGTTGGAAAAATATAATCCTAGTAAGTTTGTTGTACAGTTGATTGGTACTTGTAAAAAGGCCAGCATGTTTGCTGCTGAATATTATGAGCTAGGTAATGCAACCAATATCCTATCAGTCATTAACAAAAGATATGGTAATCAAAATATTGTTGTACGATTGAAATTATGCCTAAATTATGCTTGGTTATTAGAATTTCTTCATGATGGTCCTGCTGGAACAAGAGTGATGTGTGATTCAAATGACCTAGGAAAGCTCTTAAGCCAGATGTTGATCACAGATGATGTGGAACTAGTTCTCAATGATTTAGATGCTCTTCCATTGGTTGATAAAGATGCAGGAACTAAAATTAAATGTGGAAGTAGAGAATTATTTGGAGACTTTGTAGCACCAGAACAAAAGTGGCCTTTTAGTGGGGCATTCAAAGATGCTGCCATGCCTGGATATGATGAAAAAACTGACATATGGAAGGCTGCAGAAGTTTTCAAATATTTTGTGAGTGATATTGATGTGAAATTTGAGTGGGTTCGGTATAGATTGTTCAATCTGATTAAAAGTTGTAAAAATCCTGATCCAAATTTGAGACCATCAGCTAAGTATTTAGTCACTGTACTGGAGAAAATTCTAGCAGAAGTGCACTCAGTAAAAACTGAATTGTAAATTTAAGGACCTATTTGTATCATAATAAATGTGATAAGTGGCAAACAAAATATTATAAAAAGTGTATTTCTTTATTTCATTTTAAGCTTACAACTTACAACCTAAATCACATAACCAGTTTCAGTCAATTATCCTAATTTCAGTAATTAATTATTTTTTTATTTTTTTTTTTCATATAGTTGGTAAAAAGCCCTATAACTTATGCAACATACTCCTTCTCTAGCATCTTGGCAATAGTGTTCAGTTGAATATTAGATGTGCCTTCATAGATTGATCCTATCTTACAGTCTCTGTAATACTTTTCCTGTGGGAAATCTTTAGTAAATCCAACTCCTCCCATCCAATCTACACACTTGGAAGTAGTATTGGCAGCAACCTCTGAAATTTTAAGATAATATTGATTTAATTTACACCTCCACAATGGATTTAAAAAATGTGGTATAAAAGTCAGTACTTACCGCATGCCCAGTATTTGGCCATAGCTCCCTCCTTGATAATGTCTTTACCAGCATCGTGAAGGCGAGAAGCGTTGTACACTAACAGTCTGGCACTCTCAATTTGAGTGGCAATCTGTGCAATTTGGTGTTGCATACCCTGAAAATGTGTCACAGAAAATTAGCATACAAAAGCATGTTCCTAATGACATATCAATTTCATCATATAATAAATCTCACCTGGAAGTCAAAAATGCGCTTGCCGAATTGTTTACGCTCGAGGGTATAGGGAATTGTGGCATTAAAGCATCCCTGGGCAAGTCCGATCATCTGAGCTCCAATGCCAATACGGCCTTCATTCAGAACCTCGATAGCATACTTGTATCCCTTGCCAATCTCTCCAAGAATATGACTGTCCGGAACCTAAAACAAGAAACCCGCTCAAACAGTGTACATTTTGATCAAAAACAAAAATAAACCACCCTTAGTCGACTTACCTTGACATTGTCAAAGTGCACCATGCAAGTACCAGAAGCACGGATTCCAAGCTTGTCTTCCTTCTTGGCTACAGTGAGGCCAGGTGTGTCACGGTCTACGATGAAGCAGGTGATGCCCTTGTAGCCCTGTGGCCAATAAAAATATATTTATTTTTTTACAGTTACATACATGTATGGTGAAGGCTATGACACTTTTCTCCACGCCTGCCCTTACCTTCTCCGGGGCCACGTTGGCCATGACGAGGAAGACCCCTGCCAGGTCCGAGTTGGAGATCCACATCTTGGTGCCGTTGATGACCCAGTCGTTGCCCTCCTTCTTAGCAGTCGTCTTGAGCGCGAACGCGTCGGAGCCCGACGTGGGCTCAGTCAAGCAGAAGCTGCCCACCTGTTAACAAAATAAGACTGCTGTCAAACTTTTTTTTTTTTTTTTTTTTTTTTTTTTTTGCGGATTCCCGCCTTGTTTCCAGTGGCGCCTCACCGTGTTCTGCGCCAGGCGGGGCAGGTACTTGGCCTTCTGCTCGGGGGTGCCGTGCTTGCGGAAGGGGGCGTTGACCAGGGTCTGGTGGATGTCGCAGAAGGCGCCCACCGAGGGGTCGATCTTGGACAGCTCCTCCACGACCAGCATGCACGTGAAGAAGGACGCCTCCGAGCCGCCGTACTCGGCGTCCACCTCGATGCCCATCAGGCCGTTGCTGAACAGCTCGGTCACCACGCTGGGGTCCAGCGTCGAGCTCTCGTCCATCTGCTTCACCAGGGGCTGGATCTTCTCCTGGGCGAGGCGCGCCACTGGAGGGCAAGCCGGTCAAAGGTTACTTTCCTGTCGCTAATGGTAAAACCATTCGGTTTACCCTCCCATCCACCGACACCGGGGAAGGCCGAGGAGAGGGGCCGCGGCGCGGGGCCTTCCCTGCTCCCACTCATCGCAGTGAGCACGTTGGGCTGCCTACCCGGCCGGCGCTCCCGCGGCGCGCCCGGAGACGGCGCGCGTGTCATTCTTGACATTTTGTTTTCCGATTTAAGTCTGTCGTTTTTTTCCGTTTCTTTTCTTTCACTTTCGCAATTACGATTGTGCCATCTCTGACCCTAGTCGCTCACACCATTAGGCAACCTCTCGGACATGTCAATCAGTTTATCTGATGCTATTTAACGTCATTAAAAAGAACATTTTTTAAAAAAAACATTTTTAATTGCTAATTCTCTGCATGAGTGAGCTATCTATTGCAGACATTGTTTCACCGAATGCGCGTCAAGGGGCGTATCCAGACTCGAAAAAAAAGGGGTAGGGGTGGGGGGTGTCGAACCCGCGGCCGACCACTCACCTGTCTCCTTCATCATCTGCTCGTCGTCCGAGAGGAAGGTGAGGGGCATGTTGCCGCCCAGGGCGTGCTCGTGGGTCTCCTGGGCCTGGGGGCGCGCGCTCTGGGGGCTCGTCGTGGAGGTGGAGGCCGCGGCGGCGGCCACGCGGCGAGCCTCATTCTGCACGCGGGACCACAGCCCCGCCGTCCCTGCGACCTGGCGGCAACCAAATCAAAACACATTTAGAACTAGTAGGCTCTCGAAATGTGCCGATTGGAGCGGCCGCGCCGCGCGGATAGAAACCGGGCGTCCTTGGCGCGGCGATAGCCACCGTCACCACGCGCGCCTAACGATAACAGCCAATTGGCAAATGTTGACGAAATTGTGTTGACTCGGCGCGGTGCGAGTATGTTCAGCTGTATAGCATGCGTCCGCGTCGGGCACTCGTCAACAGGTGCGCGGCGGTCTCTCTCGCGTTCACGGGGCGTCCGGGCGTCCCGCAGGGGTGCGAGAGAGACAGACGGCCGGGCTGCTGGGCCGGGAGGCGTGGACACGTTCTCCTTGTGGAGTAGCCAATCGCGGAGCGCGGCTGGCGCGGCCACCCGTCGAGCAAAGCGACCGAACAGCCAGCTGACTATTCCGAGAGTCGCACGTTCTCGTCGCCCTGTCTCTCTCCCACGCATGGGGCGGCCCGCACAGGCGCGAGAGAGACAGAGCGACGTTAACGACTCACGTAATCAGCCGGGACTAACAGACACACAAATAGCGTGGGCGTGTTTTGCAGATTCGCGTGTGCCACGCGTACTGTCGTCAGGTGATGTTGCCATCACGTTATCAGTTGCGCATAGAATTGTTTACCACGTTTACAACCCCTGAGCCTCCAAAGGCGCACGCTGCCGAACGCGTCCCCGTGCAGCGAGGCGTGTTTGTCCCCGTGCAGTGAGGTGTGTTTGTCCCCATGCAGTGAGGTGTGTTTGTCAAAGCCCTTCAAAAACAAGTGGGCGCGTCTCTTGAGCTATTCTCCAAGCAAACAAGGAGGGAGCGCGTCCTTGACATTGGAAGCAACGCGGAAGGACCGCGGAGGACTACTCGAGGCGGCTGCCGATCGGGTCAGCACACTCAATTTATTTTTGGAGCATGCGAAATTTTGCGTGCGAATTTGTTCGCAAAATTGAACGGAGGCGGGACCACACGTTCGGTTCGAGAATCATTCAGCGACTGTGGAGCTCAAAACGCGCCTAGGGTTTTGGCCGCCTGCACCGGTTTTCTGGCCCACTGTGTGCCGGTGCATCGCTACCTCGGCGAGCCGTTCCAAGCACACCAAATGACGGGAGGGGCGACATCGCCTTTGGCGACTGGCTGGAATCACATCTTAGTGGCGCAGCTGGGCGCAGCTTGCAGCCCCAGCCTGGACCCTGCACTGTAAGTTACCCGCTCTGTCTCCATCGGTCGCGCCCCTTCGGTTTGTCCAGTTGGACGGCGCGCTGCCGCCGGCGCTGCCCACTCACCTTGCGGAGGACTCTGCTGGTGTTCATGGTGCTGCTGGCGCTGCTGGCGCTGCTGGTGTGCTAGTGGTGGTGCTGCCCCGCTCCGCTCTGCGCTCCGGACAGCCTGCTCACAACTGACAGGCACGGCGGCGGCCTGCTGCTGCCAGGGCCCGCCACACGCCGGCCCGCCGCACGCCGGCACGCCGCCGCGGACTCACTCCGAGAGTCGCTCTCGTCGCTCTGTCTCTCTCGCACCCTGCCGGGGCGTCCCTTGAGTACGAGAGAGGCAGAGAGACCAAACGACTCTCGGAATCCGTCTGCTGGCGCACCGGCCGAGTAGGCAGGAGCTGCGTGCGAAGGGGGCGATCGCCGCGTCCGAGGAGGCCGTCAATTTTACATCAACGTACGCAGTAGGGAAGACTGAGGATGTTACGGTGTACTCGAGCGGGAGAGGGGCTTGTCCGCCAGATCTGTGTCTCAGGTGCCTACCAGTACCCCCCTGACGAGCTCTGACAGGGCACAGGACGGGGCCCCACTGGGGAGCAGCCGTAAGCGACCGGGGCAACATAACAGTTTTCCGTATGTAATCCTTGCCCCAGACCTTCCTTTATTTTCCCAAAATATTGATTGCATTGTTGTAAATGGTGGTCCTAAGGTAGGAATGGAAGGAATTCCCTCGAATGCGATAGAGCTTAGCTGGCGCGGTGCGCGCGCGCGCGTGTGTGGTGACCCTCACTCGTGACCCTGGGTGTGGGAATTAGATAAGACCTATTTCACCAGAAGGCGCATAAGTACGTCACTGAAAGAAAGGAGACCGACCGATAAAAATCGACGATTCACACCGACTATGGGAGGTCGCTAAATGTCCGTCGGGGTCATCTCACTGAAAGCTCGCGCCATGGGTCTGTATTGCCGCACGACACGTCAAATATTTAGATAGCAAGTCCCCCGCGACGGTCAGCTGTCGTGGCCTGGGGGGCCCCGCGGGAAGCCACACCCACTTGGACACACACACACACACACACACACACACACACACACACACAGAGTCGCTGCAGCCACTGCTGCCGGCCAGCAGGGTGAACGGGCTCGACCGGGCCGGATCAGTGCATCAGTGTCCAGCGGGCACAATGTAATCGCACTTGGTGTTGCCGCTTCTGTGTTTGTCTGTTTCTGCTCGCCGATCTGCCGTCGTCTGTCTGTGTTGCGACACGATGCGCCACGCCCCAATTATTGGGTTGAGTACTACCGGGGGGTGGAACCGGCTGGCTGCTGCTCTAGGTCACTGCCTGTCGGGCCTCCATTTTCCAGGATCCACCGGGGGAAGTCCCACCTCAGACCAGAGGCCCGCCAGGGGGATGTTTCATTTTGTGTCCATCCCAGATGGGTTCCTCTGAGACTTCACCACTAGGCCAAGTAACACAAACGGGGATGTGAACTTTGACTGACTTATGTAACTATCTGGGCCGTTTCCCTCCAAGTCAATGTTCGAGAAAGACGGACGAAAACAAAAGGCCGGCCTCTTCTGGCCACGCGTCGCGTAGCGTAGCGTGCCCACCAACAAAGTGACGTGACAGGGAAGGACGACGCGACGTGTGAGTGACACGAGTGACAACAGAACGGGGGGCAGTTGCTCTGGCTCTCTGTCACCCTACGGGACGGGCGGCGAAACGACTTTTACAAGTAGTGCAGACTATAATCCCTTTTCCATCCCGTCGAGTACTTACGTCCGAAGAGACGGGCCAAGGTATGCGGTGTGTAATTTTTTAAAAAATATTTTTTTACTTTCTTGGAGGGTGGCGGGGTGGGGGTAAGACTGGTGGACCACCCTAAACACGGTGCATGCCGGTGTACCCCCCCGCGGTGCTGAAGCAGCGCGTTCCGTCGGCGGGAGCTAATGACAGCAAGATAAGACGGGCGCGGGTGCCAGGAGAGCGATGCAGTGCTTTCGTCGCTCTGTCTCTCTCTGGCGCTCGTGCGGCGTTGCGCCCGGCCAGGGTGCGAGAGGGACAGAGGGAGGTGACACAGATCAGTCCGTGCAATGCAGCGCTGCCCCGGAGGCTGACCCTCATTTACCACACAATCCCCTGATCCACATATTGAAATGCATATCATGGCTGCCGCTATCGCGGGCGGAGCGCCGAGCTTCGTGGCGTAAGCGAACGAACAACACCGAGCACCGCGGTCAAAGCTCTGTCTCTCTCGCACTCGCGTTGCTCAGGGGTGTGAGAGAGACGGGGCGGGGAGAGCACTGTTACGGACTTGAACGGAAGGACTCTAATGGCAAATTCAGTGCCCATTTGGCGACAGTCCCTGAACGGCTGGGGGCCGACAGGTCGGTGTGGCTGGATCAAGCCGGATTGAAAAACCGGTCCGCTGCTTGGAGGAGGCACTCGATACTTGCGGTGGCATGACGGATCACACAGTGCGGTGCGGGTGCGTCCGAGGCATGCGAGTGGGGAGGGAACATCGGAGGCGGTTGGGGCGCGATCGCCGTCCACATGTTTGTTCGGTCTATCACACCAAGAGGAAAACATTGAATCAACAAAAAAAATTTCATGGTTCACATCTTTAATAATACATTAATAACAAAACAATATTTTTAAAAACAATGGAGAAAATGGTGGCAATTTAAATGGATACCTCAGCATTTGCAGTTACAGGTACTGGAAAAAAGTTCACACACAATTACACATGTTACTGATCACGTAACATACCTCTTGAAGACCATTAGAAACAGATGAAACAATATTGCACAGACTGGTAAAACTAGCAGTGACATTTACAAATCCCCACAGTTGAAAAAGGACATTCCATTAGATTGAAAAGAGTCATGTCAAGAAACAAAATAATTACAAGCGTCTCTTTCTAAACTATAACAAAAAATCAAGCAAACAAACAAAAAGGCACATACCCAAATAATAATAATAGAATAAATTTGCAGAAATACTTTAAACCAACACAAATTCTTACTCACACACAGACTTATAGTAAAGAACCACATCACATGATGACAAATCTTAACTCTAGGTAAACATTGAAAACACAATTGAATAAGCTTTAGTACAAACATTAAATGAAGATGACTCAGTAGATAAGGAAAATATCACATTTGTTAACAATTGCTAGCTAGGTTACAATGAGATCATTTGAAATCACTATGTACACACATTTCAAACTGGAAAAAAAAAGAAGAAAAGATTTTCTATCACAGTTGTCACAGTTACTTCTTAAATGTTACAAAAGCTGCTTCTTGGCCTTGAACGTACCCTTTTACATGCAAGAGAATGTCAAAAGGATACAAAACAACAAATTCAAGAAGTAATAACATGACACAAGCAAATTGAAGAAAATCGTAGCATTTTATAAATAAGACATATTACAAGAGCACATAAAGAGAAATTATGCATTGTTTGGCATTAAGGATCATTCAAACCTGGTCAAAGTGCATTTGGCAACAAAATTTTATTCAGTACAGAGTATGGGTTTAGATAACTTTAGTGCATTGGACAATCAAGTAGAACAAAAACATGCACTGTTCCTTTGACAATAAATTCTGTTCCAAGATCTGAAGAGCTTGAGATGATCATTATTAATCACACCACCGAACTCTCAAGGGTATCAAAATTCTGAAAACAAACAGAAAAGGGAAAGAGACTTCATAAGCAACATCAAACTCTCCATAAAAACTCTCCATGAAAATTAAGTGCAACAAACCTCATCATAAGCAGTAATGTCGCCTTCCTCTGTTACAACAAATATTTGTTTGAGACTGCTATCATCATCATCCATTGATATTGTTGGGGTTATGACAATATCTTCATCCTCACTATCATTGTCTGCCCTCACAGGCAGGGCAGGAGATGGGGTTGAAGATTCAATGGATTCCAGAACTTGATTAGAATTAAATGAGACAAGAGTATCATTTTCTCCTAGCTCCAAAAACTGGGACAACAATGACACTTGTTAGTAGATTTCATACTAAACAAAGCACCTTTCAACATTATTCAGACTCACCATATAGCTCTCTGGTGCTGGGAATTTTAAAACAATTTCGGACCCATCTGTTGCCTGGATGATGCCATGAGCAGTGCGACGGTGCATTGTGAGAGTTGAAGATTGACGATAATTACGGCCACATTCTCTACATTCATAGGGCTTTTGCTGAGTGTGAACAGTTTGGTGTTTATACAGAGAAGAGTACTCAGTAAATCTTCGTCCACACATCTAAAGAAGCAAGCATAAGATTTGTAAACAAATAAAGTTGACACATTTTAAACAAATGGAAAGATATGTAATAAACATTTAGACACACCTTCACATTACACATGTAAGGTTTTTCTCCGGAATGAATTCTCATGTGGTTCTTGAAATTAGTGGCTGATGCAAATGCCCGCCCACAACCAGGTTCTGTACATTCATACGGACGCTCTCCTGTATGTGTCCTAACATGGACCTTGCGGATGTTTGATGTAGTGAATGATCTATCACATCCTGGTACATTACATTTGAAAGGGCGTTCCCCTGAAATTTTAAATTTGTGTTATAAGATAGCTTTTTGGAAGCATGCACAAAAAGATTTTCCTTATAACATACCAGTGTGAGTTCTGATGTGCTTCTGTAAATCTCCAGACGTTTTGAAACCCTTGCCACAATTGTCTTCAGGGCAAAGGTAAGGTTTTTCACCAGTGTGCGTCCTGATATGAGCCTTCAAGGCATAATTAGTTCCGAACCGTTTGTCGCATGAGGGTTCAGTGCAGAGAAATGGACGATCACCCGTGTGAGTCCTTGCATGTACCTATACAAATTTTATTTCATTATTTTCAAATTAAAAAAATAAAAATGAATAATATTGTGTAGAACATGTGAAAGGCACTGCTTACCTTCAAATGATGAAGGGCAGTATAAGTTTTAGAACATCCTTCCACATTGCAAGAGTATGACTTAGCTTTCCCTGGTTTAACAAATTTTCTTCGAGATATATTTGTTGCCTTTAGTCTGATAGCAGAGTCCTCTTCCTCATCATCATCGTCAATTTCGTCTTCATCATCTTCTGAGTCTTGGTGAAAGAAAACACTATCATTTTCATCACTGCAGTTCTCATCATTTAAGCTGTCCCCAGAAGCCATAGGATCATCAGGGTTGATTAGAACACTTCCCTTGGACACTGCCTTTCCATTTATAGTGCTACTTTGGCTAAGGTCATCTTCTTCCAAAAGAATGTGTTTCACAGGACCTGAAAATTAAAACCAAAATTGTCAGATTTACATTACTCTTAGTTAGTTCAAAATTTATGTATACAAACCATGTTCTTGGCCATCGTTAGACTCTTCGGCACTGTATTGGAGGATAGAAAATGTGCCTTGCTCATCCTCCAGTCCAAGAGAGTATGCTAGTTCAGAGTTGTCAGAAATGGAGATAATTTCTTTTTTGTCCAAAACCATTTTCTTCTTTGATGGAGCTGATTCTTCCTCTTGATCTATTTCAGCATAACTGCAAAATAAATTCATTTTTCCACAATATCTTGTAAGTTTTGAATGGGAAACTTTGACAACCATCCAGACTTACCAACTTTGGTCAAGTGTGAGAGAATCAGCATCAGTGTGACTAAGGGCAATGAAGGCTGTGGCACCATTTTCCATTTCGATTTGATGAAGGGACTCTGCCCAGAATAGGAAAATTCAATTACATCAGTGTTCACTTCAAATTTGACCGCGAAATTCACCAATGAAATACGAACCATCATCAAGGCCAGAGGACGCTATATAAGCAGTTGTTCCATCCTCAAGTTGAACAGATTGCCCAGGCTGAAAAAGCAGAGTACTGCTTCCATCTAGATCACTGAGACCATCTTCTAAAGAAAAAATAATAATAAGTACAGAAGTTAAAATATGAGCAGGCAACATTAATTTAAGAACTATAGTATCAAGAGAGTAGAAAATATTAAGAAAGAGAGAACAGAGTGAACAGATAATGTGGGTGAGGGGAGACTTACCACTTACGACGAAACAAGTGGAGCCTTCTATCAGGTTATCCATTTCTGAAAACCCAAATGAAAAATGAACAGGTTAATAAGAGATTTGATAAATTTGACAATATGAACATCATGGTAGATTGCTGGTTGGTCGGGAAATAAATAAAATTCCTCATAGAAAGGAAGAGAAGATCTACTCATTCAATCCAAATAACAAAATCCACAATAACCTTGAGATAACCAATGTTCACAATTAATTATTTTTTTTAAATGAAAAAGGCAGGGACAAATAAAAATAGGATTAAATACTAATACTTCATATTTCAGTTCAGTCGGCACCTTTGATAGGGGTTGTTGGACAGGTTATAATCAGTTGTTTTCTTTTTTTAAAAGACAACCCGAATTGACTGGAAACCTCCCATTTATCACATCAAACAAAAGGATAAAAATCCTAAAAACTCCTCTACAGGAATAAAACTAACAAATTCCGAGTAATTCTTAACATTACGTTTTTGAGAATAAGTACTGGCGAAGCAGTACATCCAAAAAATAAATAATCACAAAGGAATCCTGGGAAATTACCCAAGACCCAACTCACCCGCAGCGGGTCGCAAAATGGAGGCGCAAAGTGAAACAATCGCACTGACGGAATGACAGACGGCGGACTGTGTACGAAGGCAGAAGCTGGCTGCGCTTTCTGGGCAACCAAAATGTTTCTACGATTGTTAAAGACGCGACAATCACCTCATCGCCATGATACGGGGCGCCATAAATAAAATATGGTGGATACAAAAGTGAGCGACCATTATCGACCGCTTGGGTACTGCAAAACTACCAACACGAAAAGTAGAAAAGGAACGACAATATATTTTTTCAGAGTTATTCATTGAAATAGATTTGAAGCAGGTCTGTTCTGCCGTTTCACTTATTTTCTTTTGTATGAATTGATCTACTCTGTGACCATTCCATTGATCATTAACACTTTTGCAAATCGTACAGACTGTAACTTGTGATTTGTATTCGTGCTGCTGCGTTCGTCACTTCTTGTGTGTGTGTGTGCATGCACTTCTGAAAGGGTGAGAAGATCGTCTGGAATTTGGTTATATTTTGCCAATTTACCCATTAAATACAGCGCAGGATCAGATTTATTTCAGAACTTGAATCATGCCGAAGAATAAGGGTGAGTCCAAAGTTACATTCATCGTCTTATTCCCGAATCCAGTCCGTATGTTTTGCCATGACTCACACTTAGCGTCAAGGGCTCTCGTTGCCTTGGTGGAATTTGAGGTTAGGATTTAACATGTGTATTCTCGTAGATTTTTAATGCGTACGGTGAAATATTGTTGATTTTAACATGCTGAACTCTATGGCAATAATTCGGGAAGTTCGGAGGTAACTTAAGTTTGGTACTTTTCTCCCTGAGGCGGTTTGGAGGAAGGGAAGTCGCAATATGTTGCAACCGAGGTTCCTCCGTGACATATATGTTACGTTGCCTCTCTCTCAACCGTTTTGAGATAGCTTATCCACCCCTTATTCTTATGTTTCTCAAACGATTTTCGTTTGGCAGCTATATTTAACTTTGAACATACTTGATTTTCCACCCACATACTCATTGCTTTTTCTGTGCAACTCTGTGTTTAGCTCAGCTGTGTCAAATTATTTTATCACTATCTGTCATGTTTATTTTTCTCAATCTCTCTCGATGCCACACTGATTTAGTGTCGTCTTATTCATTGATTGTTAATTTCAGGAAAGGGAGGAAAAAACCGGAGGAGAGGAAAGAACGAAAATGAAACTGAAAAGAGAGAGTTGGTGTTCAAAGAAGATGGCCAAGGTATTGTGTCTTGCGTGTGAAAATATCGGTCATTCCCTATTTTTATTTTTTTTGTCAGGGTGCTCTTCTCTTTTCTCTTGCACTTATATACCTTTTTCTTTTTTAAAGAATATGCCCAAGTAACAAAGATGTTGGGAAATGGACGTCTGGAAGCCATGTGCTTTGATGGTGTAAAACGATTGTGTCATATCAGAGGAAAACTACGAAAGAAGGTAATTTTATTTTACATCCATTTTCCCCTCTAAATTTCTCTTTGTTTACTCTATTATGAGTTCATTTTGTTAAAAATTGGAAACCACTTATCCTCACAGGTTTGGATTAACCAAGGTGATATTATCTTAATTGGTCTCCGAGACTATCAAGACGCCAAAGCTGATGTCATCCTTAAGTATACACCAGATGAAGCCAGAAATCTGAAGACTTACGGTGAATTCCCAGAAACAGGTTAGTGACAGTTTTATTATCTTAGGAATGATTTATTTACGTCGGAATTGCTCTGTTATAACATTGGGCATATTTACATTGCAGTCCGCATCAATGACACAGTCACCTTTGTGGAGGATGGTTTGGATGAGGACATTGAATTTGGCGATGAGATCAGTACTGATGGAGAAGGAGATCCTGTTGACAATGTAAGTCCAAAGGTTCTATAGTTTTTTTCCTTGTTTTACTGTATGTTGTGACCTATTCTTACTTTGTTTCATTCATTCTCAAATCTGATCTAATTTTGCTTTCATTATTTTTCCAGATCTGACCGAACATTTGGAGCAAAATTGATAGAACTGTGAAGCAATTGATGTCAGCCCAAGGCAACATGCTTACTTCTCTTTTGAAGAGTAAGGATTATTTCATTATTTAATTTCCTTGGAGACATGGAGTTAATACAATCTCACCAACCAAATTTTTTTCATACAATATTCAATAAAACCATTTTTTAAATCGTATAAATCCCTCTGCTGTAGATTGCCTTCTTGACCTTTCAAAGGACTTGTTTTCACCTATTTCGATAACTATTTCAAAGCTATGATTGATACTTCTGTAGCATTGACACGCGATTCAAATGCAGTCAACTTTTTTGTTTGAGTTTGATTTCCTGTTCAATTGAAGTCTCAATTTTATCATTCAACATCCTATTTATTATGAATTTTCTGTTAGTCTTTGGAAGACTTTTTGTTATTGTTTTGATTAAGAATACAGTTTCATTCATAATGAAGAGGTTTTTACTTTGCTAAATATCCTCCAAGATCATGAGCATAAGTGATGCAAACAATTTCAATGGTAATGCCTCCTGTGTATTTAGAAAATCTATGCAATTATAATTTTTTTTTTTCAACATTTTATTGATAGCCATTCATTGTTAAACCGTTTGTGAGCTGTGGTGTACCGTGTGTTCTATGTGTGTTGTTAGTGTATATGAATGGGAATATTTCTATCTATGGAAGTGAAGTACCTACTAATTGATTGTAAGATGTATTGCTAGCTCGCACTTCTAGGTTTTAGGACTGGCTCCTAAACCAGATGATGCCCGAATTTTACTTGTACTCTGATGTGTTCTGCTCTGAGATAGTAACTGTTTGACAGCGGAAGGTACTTGATGATAATGCAGGAATGTGGCTTGTTCTATTGAAAGTTTTAGTTGATTTCTTCAGCTACATGTACTGAGCCAGACCTGTTCTCTCTTCCTCCTCCTGAGTGTCATGAACACAAAACAGGCCCTTGAATGGCAGTTACTGCCATTTCTCCCTCAAATAAAATATTTTGTATTGGTTTCTCAATCTTGTGTGCTTAATTAGGTTCTTGACGTTGTCACCTGACCCTAATTGTAATGTGATTGGAATATATTATCTACTGTAAGGACACCTTTGACTACTAGACCATTTAACCCAAGTTGATGTCTCTTTAAATTTAAGCGAAATTATGATCTAAGGATTGCATGTAGAGGGATGTAAAATCTTACTTTTTTTAAATATATAGTAAAGAGACTATTACATAAGTTGCTTGATAAATAATTCCATTTATTTCTCCTTATTCTCTGCTGATGCAGCGCTATCACTACATTTTGCTACACATCTGAGGTGCCCCTGTACTTTGTACTATGGGTTCAGTCAGTTACAGTCTCATCCAAGTGAAACTGGGGAAAGTCTCTACAATTGAGATAAATTTCGCTCTCACTTCTACATGATAGCTGTGTTTGATTTATTTCTCATTGTTCAGGAAATTAATACAAAGACAATATTATAAATTTAAGTTTATTTGCAACTCACATTGACTAAAGTGATCTGGTTACACGTCAAAGAGGGAGGAAAAAAAAAAAAAGATGCTTTCACAATAATACAGACAGTCTGTACAGCTTTTCAATGACTTGATGAATTAATGACGTATGAAATGAATCAAGTGGACGTGCTGGTTAAAATGATTACAAGTCAACTAACAAAACCACTATGTGGGTGCTTAAAATAATTTATGCATATCTCGTTAGCACAATGACACCTGAAAAGACAAAGGCCTTGATTAATTAATTGATTAAAAGAGGACTAGAAGATCACACAAGATCCACCTCACACTTACACGAATCAGTATCATATCACAAGATGTTGAAACAAAACCTTTACAATTGATTACCGTCCTTCAACTGAAACAAAAGAAAAAAGCATTGTAACCAGGGAAGTACTATTCAAACTACATAACTAGACAATAAGGTGATCACAACTTACTGTAGGAGGAGAGGTCAATCTCATCTGGTAATTCAGTGATGTTGACATCAAAACGGTCCTGGACCTCATTGAGGATCTTGGCATCATTTTCATCACTAACAAATGTGATGGCGAGACCCTGAAATATTAAACCAATTAGAGATCAGGACTACATCAGAAACCCAGTAGCAGGAGACAAAATGCAAGAGACAATACCTTTGTACCAAATCGGCCAGCTCTGGCTACTCTATGCAAGTAGGTATCAGAATCTTCTGGCATGTCATAGTTGAATACAATGTTCACCCTCTCAATGTCCATGCCTCGGCCAAAGAGATTTGTTGCAACAAGGATACGCTGAAACAAATAAGCGAGGATTAACACCAAGCCATAACAGGAAGAGATGTACTCAATGTGAAAATGCAAACCTTCTGGAAATCCTTGAACTGTTGGTACCGTGATAACCTCTCCTCTTGAGTGGTACTTCTGTGGATGGCAATAGCTGGGAAGTTTTGCTCTGTAAGTAGCTGGGCCAATGCCATACACCGCTGGACAGATTTCACAAATATGACCACCTGAAAAGAACAAGCATTGTCAGCTATCCACAGAAAAATTGATAAGTAGTCAAATTCCAGTATTTGAGCATAGTTCACCTGGTTGAACTCCAGAATGTCCAAAAGTTCAAAGAGCTTTTTATTTTTCTCATTTTCATTTAACTTGACGTAATGCTGCTGAAGTCCGTGGAGGGTCAACTTGGTTTCGTCATCAACGTATACCTCCATTGGCTGCAAAGAGAGATCCGGTTAGGAGAAATTCAACAATTAAGTATGACAAAATACATGGGGATTGGGCAATGAGCTCAAAAGCATGGTAAAAGGGAAACCACAAGAAAATTGGAAGATTTGGCAAAGAGCACCCATTGGAAACGACACGTTGAATGAGGGGCATGAAAATTCAAGAATATTGAATCATTCGAAGTAAGGCCTTCAAAATGAAAAGTTAGTTTCCAGGCAGGCAGCAGACAATCATTAAATTAAGATGTTTAGGCCTGTCTGCAGATGAGCTTCTCAAACTGTGAAATCCAGAATGAACTTTCACACTCCTCAGTTTACCTCACCATCCACCACAATAGAATACCAAATGCTGAAGTTGCTTGTGCTTGGCCGCGTTGATTGACGCCATCGGATCAGATGTCACGTTTCAGGTCGCACACACAACAGCCACATCAGCGCTTCCTCAGGGATTCTATCTAACTCGATGATGGGAAATTTGGTATAACTAAAATGTGTGTTCCCCACACCCAAGTTTTCCCACCCCTCTTGAATCTTCTTTCTTGCCATCTTCTTTCTTCCTAAAGATGTCTTGAGTCTTCATGGCCCATCCCAGCCCCAAGTTTGACCCTAACACTTGATTGATGCTTAAGAAACTATGGCTTTCCTAACTTGATTTGTGGAGGACAGGTCAGATGAGTGGTAATGAGGTAAGGTATTGTGTGAGCTGAAGGCCAGTATGGACTGTGTCTGGATATAACTATGTCACGCCCCACATCCCCGAAGACTATTATGGTATGGAAGGATGATTACATCTTGCATGAACTTTTTGCAGACTGGCCGGATATCCTTGCTCAATGTGGCGCTGAACATCATCACTTGTTTGCTGTGTGGAGTGCTGCGGAAGATTTCCTGGACATCCTTCCTCATGTCTAGAAAAAAATTAGCACATAAGAACATGCTCTGAAAAAACATTTAACAGTGAAGTGAGAGTCAGGATAATTACCAAGCAATTCAAGCATCTTGTCACATTCATCAAGGATGAAATGCTTGAGATTTTTCAGGTTCAACTTCTTATTGCGGACCAGCGCCAAAATACGTCCAGGGGTGCCCACAACAATGTGCGGGCAGTTGTTCTTCAAAACCTCTTCATCTTTCTGAATAGGTAAGCCTCCAAAGAACACGCTCACCTGGACAAGGACCAAACACGTACAAGGTCAGTCAACTCCAATACTTGCAAGAGGCTAAGGAGAAAATAGCAACAAGAATGATCAATCAACATTTTCTCACCTTGACCTGAGACATGTACTTGGAGAAACGTTCGTATTCTTTACTGATCTGGAATGCCAATTCTCGGGTGTGACACATGACCAACACATAAACTTGATTTTCAGTTGGCTCCAACTGCTGAAGTGTGGCCAACACAAACACAGCTGTTTTACCCATACCAGACTTGGCTTGACACAGAATGTCCATGCCAAGAACTGCCTGGGGAATGCATTCATGTTGAACTGAAAAAGAAATTTTGAGATTTAACTTCGGCAACAAACTGGACTTCCACACACCGTTAATGGCAAGCGGCCTACCTTCTGAAGGATGCTCAAAACCACAATCAACAATGGCACGAAGAATTTCTGGCTTGAGCAAGAAGTCCCGGAATCCAGAACTGTGAATGGATACGTAAGTACCCTTCACCTCCTTCTTGGCTCCTGTGTCACCAGACCCATCAACAACCGCCTGTTCTGGCTGCTCCTCATCTTCATAGTCCAAAAGATCATCATTGTCAGCCATTGTGCTTGGGGGCTTCGTTTTGATGCCTGCAACAGACACCGCACCACCACTCAGTTAGCAGGACAAAATGAAGCCCCTACAGAGGGGAAAAAACAAGTCTCACTAAACACGCACTGAACGCAACAAAACCGGCAGGGGGCCTGGAGGACTCGAGACGCTTAACCTTCAATTAGCGGGAGAAAAACCTGCTGCAATAGTTCGTTTCAGAGAGTTAAAGCCTCTATAAAAATGGTGGCAGAGAATAACAAATTTAGAGTGAGCGCCAATGGACTAGGTTACGATAGCAGGAGCGTAAACAACATGAAGGTGGAGTTGGAAGGGCCGGCGTCGGTACCCGGTAAACTACGCCCAGAAACCGAAAACAAACAATAACCAAGCAACAGGGCAATACAACGCCCGAAAGATAGTGGCATTCCTACAGAATCAACTATGAAATTGGGTTTACATCCAACAGATGTAGGCAGCCAAGTGACGCTTGTAACGCGGGAGAAAGAAATTAGCCAAGAGCTTCGTTTGCGTAGGCAAGATGCCGATCGTCAAAAGGTTCGCCGCACAAACCCCGCTACCCTTCCAACCATCTCGGAATGTACGTCAGAAAGTCTGAATACGAGGCCACAAAATCTACCTGGGAGGAAAATTGAAAATTTCGACGGATGGAAACGGATTACACAACATTACCTTGAGAAAACAACTGGGAGCAATGGCGTCCGGCGTCACTTCGAGCTCTTCACACAGAAATGGCGGACGGCAAACTGGCAGCAAGCGGCGGATGTTGGTTCTCGGCGGATGTCTTCTCGGACACAGACCCGCTTCCGGCTCCGGTCACTTTGTCGTGAAACGAAAACACTTAGTGCTGGAAGGAACTAGACGGTCCAAAATAATTAACTTTTTCGATTCTGCAAGTCAGTTCAAAAACATCCTGACAATTGCGTTTGTAAAAATAATGAAAGTTAAAGGGATTTTTTTTCTGAAAAGCCACGGACGATAAGTTTCTTGGGTTGGTTAACCTGGTTACGAGGTTTCTGTTGCTGTCTCTCTCTTTTGTCTGCCCGCGGGTGGAAGAGGAACAGAGACAGATATTATTTTTTTTGAAACTTAACAGGCGAGGGGTGAAGTGGGAGGACGTGGTTACGTGCGCCCCCTCCTCCTTCTCCTCTGCCCCACCCCGCACTTTCGTGTTGTGATGTTTTCGGCTGAAGACAGTTCCAGTTTCAGTTTGTCGGCTGCTGTTTGAAAATTTGACGGACGACAGGTTAAGGTTGTTGCTAATTTGACGGATTTTCGGCAGGTTCCTGCCTCGAGGCAGTGACCATGGCTTCAGCAAGTGACCTGCCGACTACCTGCGATGTTATTGTCGTCGGAACAGGTGAGTGGGGGTCGATGCCCTGTTTTGGTTGAAATTACTTAATATATTGATTGAAGTGTGGAAGTGTCACTTCCTTGACGTCTTTCACATTGGCTCCTTATTTCTGTGAGAAAAAAATTCCTAGGTTGTCTGTACGTAATTTCTGTAGCTAACCAACATTTCCTGAGTGCTCACATTTTTTCCCATTGTTCAGCCAACTTGTTGAAAAATCGTAGTTTGAATCATTCTTGCATTTTACACAGGTATGACGGAATCGATCCTTGCTGCCGCAGCTAGTCGAGTTGGCAAGCAGGTGCTCCATATTGATGGGTGAGTTTTGCAATCAACTGTCAGGTTATGCTTCTTGTCTGTGTTTGATGCATAGATGAGACCGTTTCTTCTTGCTTCCCTATATCAGTGTTGTCTTTTAGTCAGATGTTTCCTTTTTCAGCAACGATTATTATGGTGGACTTTGGGCATCATTCAATTTAGATAATCTTAATAAGTGGGTGAAGGATTGTGAAAACCCTGAGAATTTTGCCTCTGATCCTGATGATCCTAATTCGGATGTTAAAATCAACAATGGGGAAGAGTTTGTCTTCTTACAAAATCAAACCTCCCACATAAGTAATATTGAAGTCAAATGGCATATTCCAAAGTGAGTTGAGCTTTATATATTCTGCTTAGATTCTGTGGCACGTCAGCATGACTCATGTTGTAATTTTTGATTCTGCTTTTCAGAAAATTAACTGAAACCCAAGTGGAGCAATGGAGTCGGAAGTCCCAAACCAGTCAAGAAGAGAAGGAAAGTGCCGAAACAGATGAATCTAAATCACCTACTGAAGAAAATATTCTTCCACGAAAACACACAAACAGTGAGTCTGAAAAGATGCCCTCTGTTTGCTTCACCCGTAATGGGAACTGGACTCAGGAAGATTTAATGAGAGACTATCGGCGTTTCAATATTGATCTGGCCCCTAAGGTATAGTAGCTGCTTGTCAAAAGTGGTTGTAATGAGTGCAACATTACTGAATGTCTATTCTCTTGCAGCTTCTATTTGCTCGTGGCTCACTAGTGGAACTCCTGATTTCTTCCAATATTGCTCGTTATACAGAGTTTCATGCCGTCACAAGAGTTCTTACCTGGTTAGATGGTGAATTAAATGCTGTACCATGCTCAAGGGCTGATGTCTTTGCGACCCGACATGTCTCTGTTGTTGAAAAGCGGATGCTCATGAAGTTGCTAACAGGCTGTATGGATTCTGAAAATTTGGTACAAGAATTTCAAGGTTTGTCTGTTTATTGGTACTTCTCCATTTGCAACTTAAAGAGTGTTACGCTTCATCGCATTGTTTTTACACTTTTTTTCAGGGTTTGAGAGTAAAACATTTTTAGAATATCTGAAATCAAAACGTTTGACAGCACATTTGCTGCATTATGTACTCTATGCAATCGCCATGGGCACTGATACTACACCTTGCATGGAGGGTGTTGAACGTACTCAGCAATTTCTTAACAGCCTAGGCCGATATGGAAATACACCTTTCCTGTGGCCTATGTATGGCACAGGAGAGTTGCCTCAGGCATTTTGCCGGTAAGTGTATTTTCATACTGGAGGTGCAGAAAAGAATCTGGATGTATTTATGTATGCCTTTGTATTTTTTTACTCAGGCTGTGTGCAGTTTTTGGTGGAACATACTGCCTGCAGCACCCAGCCAAGGCTCTTGTAGTAGCTAATGAGCGCTGTGTTGGCGTTGTCTCCTGTGGACAGCGTTTAATGGCAGAACATGTTGTGATGGGCATTGCTCAAGCACCAACACAATACCTAAATGACCAACAGCCTAGTGGTATATCTCGTGGTGTATTCATCACAAACAAGTAAGTAATCCAACATTTCTTAAAAAGGGTACTTACAAAAAAGTAATCAAATCTAATATTTTGATAATTTTTGACAGATCAATTATGCCATCTGAAAAAGAACCACTGACGTTCCTTCAGTTCCCTCCGGGTCCATCTCACCCCAACCCTGTTACTGTGATTGAGGTGGGGCCATCCACCCACGCCTGCCCTCAAGGACTCTGTAAGTCACTCTAAGTCTTAGATTGGAAAATGATTCACAATTTATTTTTTGATCAGGGTTGTTACAAGTCAGGGAAATCCTGGAAATCATGGAAAAGTCAGGAAATCAAAATGAGGTCAGGGAAATCAGGGAAAAGTCAGGGAATCCAGCACAAAGGTCATGGAAAATTGAGTTAAAATTGTAAAATGTCCGACTTTGTTTGGGTACCATGACCTATAGAGCACTGGTCCTACCGCGCTGGCTTATTTTCATTATTGCCAACATACTTGCCGTGCGCAAATTATAAATATCGTTTTGTAGTTTAACACATTTGCAGTTTAACACATTTAAAATTAAATTTGTGTTTGTCAAAAGGTCAGGGAAAATCTCCAAATTGGTCATGAAAAAGTCAGGGAAATGTCAGGGAAAATGAAACACATAATCTTGTAACAACCCTGCTGTACAACTTGTTACAATCTAATTGATTTCTTTTTCAGTCATGGTACATATGACCTGTAAACAGAGTAAATCAGCCAAAGAAGACTTACAAGAAATTGCAAGCTTTCTTCTTATGCAGGAGGATGTTAGTCCCAGTGATTATGATGTATCAACTGACAACCGATCCACCCAAACTTCTGGCCAGGTATATAAACAAACTTAAAGGTGCATGTAAAATCACCTACACAACAGATAAAATTTTTACTGAGAATATAATTCTTAAAAATTTAGGATCAACATCATCATCATGCCGAAGGGGCATCTGGAAGTGGTGATGAGGCAGCAACTGTCCGTACAAAACCGCAAGTATTATGGTCCATGTATTTTAACTGTGTTGAGACGTCCAAGAATTCATACAGCGCCAATGCTCCTGAAAATGTTCACCTCTGCTCTGGACCTGACCTAGAGCTAGACTTTGAATTTTCTGTGCAACAAGTAAGCCTACAAATTACACGTAAATTAATTTCTTATGATGTTACAGAGCATGGTTATGCCACAATTTTTTCCTTTTTTTTTTTTTTTTTTTTTTAGGCTGAGCGCCTCTTTAAAAAGATGTATCCAGACCTGGAATTTTTGCCACGGGCTCCTGACCCAGAAGAAATAGTTATTGAAGGAGATGCCCCCGAAGTTGTTGTATGTTCATGCATTCTTTACTTTTTCATACACATTTATTGCATCAAAATTAATTATCTTATGTCTTTCCTTTTTTTAGGATGAAGATGGGAACTCTTTTGAATTTGATGAAGAGGTTCAGGAGCCTTCTAGCTAACAATTGATTTAATTATTTAATTTGATAAAAAAGTAAACAGGTCCCTTTATTGGGAAGTTGTTTGCCTTTTGAGATTCAACGTAACCACTATTTTCTTCCTATTAGTTCTGCTTTGTGAGGAGGCAAGTCAAGACATTAATATTTTTTCTGTGATAAGATAAAGATTGATTTCGATTTCTTTTTGTTTGTCATGATGCCTGCACATGAACTACGATGTAAGGTACATTAAATTTTAGTCGTTAGAACATAAGCATTTTCACCATAATAGATTTTTAATGGTTTTTATCAGATTTATATTATTTATTAATTTACCACCAAACTGGAACTGTTATCCTTTTTTTAGACTTAAGTTGGAAGGGATGCAGAAACTTGGCTGTTTGGGTAATGTGTGCAATATGCAGTATGCATTGCATATTTCTTTCTTATTCTTGTCAACTCCTTCATCAGCCAACTAAAAGTAAATAAATGATGCAAAAAAAAGAAGAAAAAAGTGATGGACATGGCTTATTTTTCTTCCCAGGAGAATTCTGAAGCTGACTTGGTTTATAGTACAGAAATAATAATTTATCTATTAGATTAAAAGGCTGAGCGGGGGCGCGTCGTCAGAAGGCGCAGGTCAGGATGATGGCGGGCAGCGCGATGATGCAGACGACATAGAGGGCGGTGCGGGGCTCGCACGTGGACACCGCCACCACGTGGTCGTGGCCGTGGTCCTGGTGGTGGGGCGCGCCGAGCAGCAGCTGGGGTGCCGTCCCCTCCCCGGCCGCCACGGGCACCTCCAGGACCAGGGTGTCGTCCGACAGGAACCGGAGCGGCAGCGAGCACGAGCCCGAGTCGCTGGAGTTGGAGGTGCAGCGCGCCACGGGGGCGTCCACGTCGTAGACCACCTTGTCCAGGTCGAAGCGCACGCGGACGAAGTTGGTCTGGACCTCGTTCTCGCTGCCCAGCACGAAGAAGTAGTGGCCGTCGGACGGCACCCTGTGGCGCCAGGACACTGTAAGTCGTCGCTTAAGCAAAGGGCCCGGCTGGACTTCCCCGCCACACTCGCTCACCTGTAGGTGATGACGTTGGGCGCGGCGGCCAGGTGCAGGTCCGCGACGGCGCGCTTCCGCTGGCACTGGCGGTGCGGGGTGAGCGGCAGGTTGAGCACCAGGCCCTTGCAGCCGAGCAGCGCCTCCTCCGAGGAGCTGAAGGACGACCACAGCTCCGAGTGCGACTCGTCCAGGCTGGTGGTCTCGTTGACCCAGCCGCGGACGTCCTCGCCGGGGAGCGGCGCGCGGCTCACCACTTGGGCGTCGTTGCCGTCGGGCTGGCCGTCGGGCTGGCCGTCGGGCTGCTCCTCGGCCGCCGTGTTACCGTCGCTGCGGCCCAGCTCCCTGCTCAGCCTCGCGCTGCGCATGTGGTCCAGCGCGCGCCGCCCCGTCGCCCCCATGGCCCGCAGCCGCTCTAGCATGCCGCGCGCCACCTCGGCCGACGCCCCGGGCGCCGCGCTGTCCTCGTCGACGTGGTCCTCGAGGCCCTCCAGCTTGTAGAACACCTTGGGCGGCGGGCGCGCCTTCTCGTGGAACTCGACGGCCGTCTCCTTGACGAGCTGCATGCGCCGCGGCTGGTTGGAGCGCTGCTTCGGCGTCGTCGGCCCCAGGGGTCCCGGACTCGCGTTGGCCGCGGTGCCGGGCGACGGACTCGCCGACGGCCGGTACCGGCGACTATCCTCCAGCTGCGCCCGGAGCGCCGCGCGCCGCACCTCCTCCGCCTCCTCCGACGAGTCGTCCCCGATGTAGGCGCACTGCAGCAGGTGGTCGTAGCCCTTGATGACCACCAGCGAGACGCCGGGCCAGCGCACGCACGGCGACACGGTGACGGACGAGCCCTCCAGCAGGTAGAAGCCCCAGTACTCCTTGGTGTCGTCGTCGAGCGAGATGTCCCGCGTCAAGGACACGCGCTGACGGCGTCCCCGGCGCGGGCTGCCCTCCACCATCCACGCGTTGAAGCTGGAGTTGGCGCGCACCACCTGGGCCTGGGGGTGTCGTGCGTGAGTGGGAAACTGGAGCAGGCCGTCTAAACAACGCGAACGGCGGACGACGGCGAGGTCGGCGAACCGCTCGTGTACAGTCCGCGGGCAGTACAGTCCGAACCAATCCAGGCTTATCTCTCGGCAAGTCACTCGTGCCTTACAAAGCCTTACACGTTCCGCGCCGTGTCTGGCTTCGCGAGGATATATCTGCGCTGCAGACTGATTCGTCGTTTTCGTCGCTCTGTCTCTCTCGCACACCTACACGGGACGCGCCGTGAGTGCGAGAGAGACTGTGCCTTACCTGGCACCAGGTGGAGGACACCTGCAGGTCCAGGACCCTCATGTCGGAGGGCGTGAGCGGCAGCGCCAGGTCCCTGAGCACGACGTAGCGCATGTACAGCGGCCACCCCAGCAGCACGCCGGGGCACAGCAGGCAGACAGCGGCTAGGCGCACCAGTCGCGACGTGGTGGTCTCGCACCGCCACACGCCTGGTCAACAAGGAGCACAGTGTGTCGTCGCGTCCCGGCGGTAGGAGCGTGTACTATCAGTCTCTAAAGTTTTGTCTGGGCGATACCCTATGCGCGAGAGACTGCTCATAAGGAGACCGTTGAGAATCTCTCGTGCATGGGGTATCGCCCAGACAAAACTTTAGAGACTGATAGTATACACGCAACCCGGAAGACGCCGGCGTCCGGCTCTCTGCCTGCAGACTGACCTCGCGCGGGGCAGCCGGCGGTGCGGGGGCTGCGCCTGGGGCCCGCGGCGCCGCCGCGGCCCTGGAGGCGGCCCATCTCAGGGGCCTCCAGGTCGCTGTCGTCGTCGCGATAGCTGTGCTCGTCGTACGGTCCCATGGTGGGCCTCGCAGTGGCGGCGCATGGCGTCCCCGGAGCGGAATGGAGGCATCGGCCAGATAGCGTCCCTACTTCCTCGCACGGCTGCACCGCGTCGCCGCCGCGTCTCCGCGTTCCGCTCCTTATCTCGCGCGGCGGCTCGGCGCGCCGCCGTCAAGTGAATCACAAACACCATTATGATTGGCGGCCGGCGCCGGCACCGCCGGGTTGATGGGAGGTCGCCGATCGGCAGAGGTAGGTAAATAAAGAGTCCGGCTGGTTTAGTTTCTGTGTGATGCGATGGGTTTAATCGTCTGTTTAGACAGTTCACATGGTTGCTCCTCGTACAATGTACACATAATCATCACAATGAGTAAGTAGTCTGTTTCGTTCCAAATGAAGCTATTCATATCTGTCGATCTCAAAGACCATGTCGAGGATTGGTAAAAAAAAGAGAGGGAAGATAGGATTGGTACTTTTCAGAAGTAATAAGATCTAGCAGTTCCTTAAAAGTAGCAGTCAAGCTATTTAATTTTCTACAGATAGGTACACACGCAATCCCACATGAGAAGCCCTAGCACATGATATTCATTTAATTAAATAAAATTTACATCCAGTAGAAACTGATCATTCATACCTATTTACACACGCATCCCTCCCACTCATATATAAATCTCTCTTTATGTATATATATATTTGTATCAATTTATCTATACATCATATTTATAACGACTATTTATAACATTAAATATAAATACAGTATGTATATATGTGACAAGGCTCTACGCATCCATCTATTCCATGTCGTCATGTTGGCTAGAGAAGTACGACACCAGTCCTCCGAACTCGCTGCGGCCCTCCTCCTCGTACTTGGGGGCCCCGGGGGGCTGCTGGGGCACCGGGGCCGCCGCGCTGCCCGGCGACGGCACCTGCGGGGGCAGCTGCGCAAGCGTCTGTGTGGGCGGCGGCCCGTACGGCAGGTGGGGGTGGTGGGGGTGCATCTGCGGCGGCAGGTGCGGGTGGTGGGGGGACAGGTGCGGCGCATGGGGCGAGCCCACGTGGTGCAGCAGGTGGTGCGGCGCGTGGTGGTGCTGGCCGGGGTGATGCTGGCCGGGGTGATGCTGGCCGTGGTGAGGATGGTGCGGGTGTAGGGGATGGTGGCCCGCGTGGTGGGGCGGCGGCGCCAGCGCCGGGTGGTGCTGGGGGGTGGGCAGGTAGGGCGCGTGAGGCGGCGGGGCGTGCTGCGATGGCGCGTGCGGGGGGCCCTGCGGGGGGCCCTGCGGGGGGCCGGGCGCCGCCTGGTGGTAGTACTGCTGTGAGTACGGGTACGGCGCGTCGCCCGCCAACGCTTGCATGGCCATGAGCGGGCCCGACGCCGACGACGGGTACGTGGTGGTCGGCATCACGACGCCCTGGGTCACGACGGGGCCTCCGGGTCCAGGCGGGCCCTGGTGCGGGATGGCGGCCATCTGCACCATGCCCGCAGGCATGGAGGAGCCGTGCGGCACGGGATGCCCGGAAACCACTGCCGGCGCGCTGGCCGTCGGCGCTCCGTCCTGGGGCTTGACGGGAACAGCTAGCTGCTGCAGCTCCTTAAGGGTGCGCGGCGCCTGCCCGGCGCCCACCGGCACCTTGGTCTCGGGGTTGATGGGCACGGCCGAGATGGAGGGCGGCAGGCCTGGCGCCACCACGCGCGCGGGGGTGTTGATGTGCGAGGGGACTTGCGGCGTGCCCGGCGCGAGGGGCTTGGTGCTGGGGGTGATGGTGACGGCGGGGACGGCGTCGGCTTTGACGGCCCCAACGGTCACGCTGGCGCCCGCCATGCCGCCCGGCGCCACCAGCACGCTCGTGTGCACGCTCGTGTGCGACAGGACGCTGGGCTGGGGGACGGTGGGCTGGGCGACGGTGGGCTGGGCGACGGCCGGCCCGCCGGCGTCTGCAGCAGCTACACCGGCAGCGGTGCTAGCAAAGCCACCTGGAGCGCCCACGTTGCGGAGCGGCGTCACCTTCACGCGCGGATGCGTCCTTGGTTTCTCTGTTCAAAGGTGCGCAAAGATTCAAACGTTAGAGCCGCAAGCCGAAACGAAAGGAAGGTCATGTCGCAAACAGAGGAGACACGTACCTTTAGTGACGGTAACTTCTTTAACTTCCTCTTCCACTTTCTTGGTCCCTTTACCAATTTCCTTGCCCTTCTTTTTCTCTTTTCCAGATCCCTGGTAACAATCATATGACAATGGTAAAAGTTAATCTTAATTTCTGACGATTAAAAAATACAAGATGCTAAAAGTATGAAGTAGGGAAATGTACCTCATCATCACTGGACGCCAGTACTTCTCTGTAGTCCATCCTTCTGCCCCTTGTTCTCCTGGGGGCAGGTGCATCAGAGTCTGAGCCTGACTGACTTCTTTTGGGCTGTGCCTGGTGATTTAAATAAAGTCAGTTAATACACTGTCTTCAAAATAAAGACATCTATAATGCAATAGAAGTTTGAATACAGTGAACACAAACCTTGGCCTTGGGTTTTTTGATTCTGACCTCTTTGTCAGAATCATCACTGTTACGAGCTTTCCTCTTTGCCTTGGGTTTGCCTTTGGGTCTGCCTCTGGGAGCTGCTTTCTTTTTTGGAGGAGGTTTCTTCTTCTTTTTCCTAGTAAATTGAAAATAGTCGTTTAAGTAAAATGTAAACAGTGAAAAAATTAGTTTAAAAAAAAAAAAAAAAAAAAACCTGTTACAAGCACAACATACTTTTCATTTTTCTTTTTCTTCTTCCGTCGAGGGGCATCACTGTCACTATCCTCCTCCTCTTCACTTGCTGTTTCACTCTCTGAACTATCATCAACTGCAAGAGGAAAAGAGAAAAATAAAATAGAAACATAAAACTATAAGTATAACGCCAGGCAATCAGGATTGTGTTCCTAGATAGTGGTACTTACTAAAGTCTCTGTCAGCACGAGTCATTCTGTTGCTATATCTCCCTGAACGTCTCACATTGCGCGAGCCTTTACGTCGGCTCAAAACCATAGAATCATCAGACTCTGATCCAAATGAAGCTTCTGAAGGCTCTTCATACTCAGCAGCACTAAACAAAATGGGAGAAAAAAATTATATTATGATAAAATTTTTTACCTAGATACAACAGAAAACCATAAACGACAGGTACCTCGAACCCTGAAAGTCCTCATCACTTTCAGGATCTGATGAGGTGGAGCTGAACTCCAAAGCTGTAAGACTACGTTTCTTGCGTTTTCCTTTGGCTCCTTTAGAAGCTTTGGAAGCTTTGCCGCTTGAAACAAGTGGGGGCAGATAGCCCTCCTGAAAAAGAAATCTCATGTTAATAAAATTCCATTATACTTTAATTTAATCATCTGATGGGCAAAACATACCTCTTCTTCATCTTCGTCTTCCTCCTCCTCTTTGTCTTTATCTTTTCTATCCGCTTCATCATCTTCTTCTTCGTCTGTTAAGTACTTCCCTCTTCTCTGGGGCTTTTTCTTTATTTCCCCATCCGAGTCTTCCTCTTCCTCCTCCTCCTCCTCCTCGTCTTCTCCCTCCAAAACCTTGCCCACTGATTTCACAGTTTTCTCTGGGATAGGCAGCACCTCAGCTTCTGCTGGAGCCACTTCTTCCGCCGCCGCAGCAGCTTTTGTCTCCTCATCTAGGCCATCCTGTGGAACAAAAGTTATTCAACTGTAAAAAAATGACTGATTGAAATGGTAATTTTGAAATGTCAGGACCTACCTGAATAGCAGATTTTATTAAATCATCATATTCACTAAACCGGTAATTAACATTGGTTTGTCTTCTTTGCCTAAGTTTATACATTGGCCCATCTTCATCACTAGATTTGTCAGAAGCTGAAGATGATGACGAGCTTGAAGAGGATGTGGGCGTTCCTGATGATGGCGATGATCCAGAGGCTGAAGAATTCTCAGATTCGTCTGAAATGATAATAAAGAATATAAAATGAAACACAATAAAATGGAGAGAGATGTCTGCAACGTTACAAATTATTTGTCATGCATCATGAATAAATAAGTTGAAAGCCTACCTTCTACATCAGGATCATTTTTGTCATCATTGTCAACTTCATTGTCACTGTCACTGTCTGCAGCATTATCTTCCTTATCAGAATCAATAATTTGGCACCTCCTTCTTTTTCCTCTAACCCGTTCTCTTACTTTCTTCTTTTTCTTTTTCTTTTTGACAACTTCGACAACTTCATCTGGTAGAATATTGTCAATGGAGACATCAACAAATGACAAATACTTCTTACGAGCCTCTTCAGAGGCAATACGTTTTAAATCACGATCATATGATTGCAGATGTTCTTGAAGGCTTGTGATTAAGCGGGTCTAAAAAGACAAGATGCAAATAACATCATTAATCACCAAGGTCAAGAAGATTTTTAATAAGTTACTTGGAGTCTTTCAAACTGAAAGAAAACTTACATGCTGACAAGGAGGACAGTACCAGTCCCCTTCGGGTATTTGCAGCAATGCTGGCCTTAAACATGAGCAATGCCAGCCAGCATCACACTTGTCACACAATAACATCCACTCTGGTTGGTCAGATTTGGCACATTTCTTGCAGGGATAGTCCTGAGGTTCTGGTTCAGCTTCCGCTTCAACAGCTAAAAAATAATTTTAGACATTATAATTGTAGTCGAAAAGAATACATTTATGAACAGAAATAATATAGAGCAAAACTAAATTAACCTTTATCTCTGCGAGCTGTTCTGGCTCTCCGAGTAGGTTGGTACTCTTCATCATTTACATCAGACTCTGGTGAAAATTCATGGTCTGACTTCAGGACATATGGGGCATCATCATCAGACGGCTCATGCATTTCATCTTCAGGCGAATCAGAATCAGAGCTGTACACATAAAAGGGAATGATTTAAGGACATCCAAATATTGATGATACCAATGTAAAAGGGATCAAATTACATACCTTGAACCGGAAGAAGTCTGGTTCCAAACATTTGTACCCGGATTGAAATTGGGTTTCTTTTCCTTGTACTTTTTCTTCTTCTTCTTTCCGTCATCAGAATCTGAACCAGCCTATAAAAGGTGAAACACATATACGTTTAGTAACAAACACCACTTAAATGTAGAGCCTGAAATTAACGACAACAAAAACAGAAAGACGCCCATACCTGCTCTTTTTGCAGTCTTCTCTTCTCCAGCTTCGCAGCTTTTCGAGCCTCCTTCTCCATTTTCATACGCTCTTTAAGAGTCATCTCAGCATCTTCGTAGTCCCTCCTCTCAGCTTGCTCCTACGAGAACAAAGTTGAAATGTCAGAAATTCATCAAACAATAACAGGCTGAAAAAATACGCAGGTAAGAAAGAAAACAACAACAATATATGAGAGAAAAAAAAAGTACCTTTAATCTGATTTGGGCAATTCTCCTTGATGTTCGCACACCCCGTCCAGTATCCTCTGAAGCATCAAGCTTTGCTGTCTCCATATCCACTTCAAGTTCCAGCAGCATACGACCTGCAGGATCACAAGCAACAGCCGCGTTAAATATAACATTTTTTGTTGATCAAATTTAAAAACAAAAAAAAAACAAACAAACAAAAAAAAAAAAACAACCACAGCTACTCACTTTTCCGAGGGGTCATCTTCTTCTTCTCGGGCGAATCTCCGGCCTCGCTGGAGTCCACCCTGGCAGCCTCCGGCGCCCCCGGCGCCTCCGAGCCCTCTGCGCCCTCCGCCTGCTCCTCGGTGGAGGCCGAGACCGAGGCCGAGCGCGCTGCCGCTCCCCAGCGACCGCGGCCTCGGGCGCGCCATCCACGGCCCCGGCCCCGGCCTCGGCCGCGGCCACGCTGGCCTCCTCGACGGGCAGGCGCGGCGTCGCCCTCCTCGTCCCCTTCCACCGCGGCGGCGTCCTCGGCGGCGTCCTCGCCGGTCTCCTCCGTGTCCTCGCTGCTCGCCTCCCCCAGGGCGGCGCGCCGCTCCTCGGCCGCTGTGCGGACCAGGTCCACGGATCGCTTCCCACGCAGTTTGGCACGTTTGGCCTCGTCGTCGTCCTCAGCGCTGTGGTAAGGAAAATTCAACGTCAACTGTGGCGAGGAGCTGCCAGGAACAACTGAGACACATTTTTTCATGCACCACTCACCTTTCAGTTGGGTCTGCACCGTCGTTGCTTCTCCTCTTCCGACCTCTACCCTGAGTTTCATCCTCAGGCAAAGCTAAAGGATCGACATCAGCGCTCCCTCTGGTGCTGGATGTACCTCTCCGGGGTATTATCTTAGCACGCTGCAAGGAAAAAAAAAATATTTAATAAAAGCAGTGTGAAATGAGAAGGTATTTACAATGGATGCACAATTTTAGAAGTGAACCAACCTCTTTCTTCTGTGTTGGATCCCCTTCATTAAATTCAGATTCACCATGAAACTGATCCACTTCTGGAAACATATCACTCTGCATCTCATCTTCCTTCTGCCCAGGAGTAGCATGTTTCCAGCCTCCAGTAGCACCCTCAAACACCAGGAATGACTTCTCTTCTTCCTCCTCTTCATGGACAATTTCAGGCTGCAATAACAAATAAAATGTGAATTGTGTACCAATAATACCATTCTTCAAGAATTGCATTTGAGCTCTAAAAATACAACTCACCGGCTCTATTGGGTCGTCGCCATCACTATCATCTTCAGAATCTTCCAGGCGAACTGGAGCACCAGCAGCCTCCATTTGCCGCATTGCATCTTCTAAAGTCGTGATAGCAGGGGGTTCGTCGTCGTCACTGGCAGTGATTAAGGAGGCTCCTGAAGGTGCCTCTACAGGTAAAGAGGGAGCACTCATGCTCTCGTTTTGCACTTGGCTTAATGGCACTTCCGGTATTACACAAGGTGCTTCCGCAATTGATTCAATTTTACTGACAGCGACTGGAGAAACTGAAGCTGCTTCAAGTGGAGCAGGGATGGAGACTGGAGTGGACTCAAGCACAGGAATACTGGAACTCTCTGCAATGTTTCCTGAAGCCTCAGGAATATCAAAACGGTCCTTGACCCCTGAGGCAGTTTCTTCCACCAATGCCGAAATTTCAGAGGTAACTTGTGGGATATCTTCAGCAATCATTTGACTTTCAGCAGTTACAGGAGATTCTGGCACATCTTTGGAAGTGGCAATTTCCGCAATTTTGTCTACTTTAACCTGACTATCTACAGTTAATACTTCAGAACTGACAGGAGTATCATCTACTTTAACTGTAGCCTTGGTTTCAGCAGGTTCAGCTTTGACTTCAATGGGTGGAATTAGTTCAAGAGGTTCTGATTTTGTGGCAATGGCACTCTCTGTTTCTTCCCCGCTAGCTAAGGTGACATTTATAGAGTTGGAAACACTTTCAACAAGCATAGGCTCCTTTTTAAGAACATCTTCACCAGTTAAGCTAGGATTCTCTGGAGGTGTACATGATTTCTCTTCAGCTTCCTGTGTCTCTTCTACAGAACTTTTAACAACTTTCACTGGTTCTGCTTGTAATACAACGCTGGATTGTGCGTCTTCTTGCAGAAAACAACTTTCTGCTGAGACCGTTTGCTGGAAGGTCTCTGCTTTTTCTCCAGCTGGCTCTTTCTCTGACAATGAAGGGGGTGGCAAACCTATTTCTTCTCTAGTGTCGTCTCCAGCACTGACACATGGCTGGAAAGCACTGGAATCTAATGCTTTGGGAATTTCTCCAACAGAATCAGATTCATTAACTGGAATATTAACTGCAACTTCTGCAGACACAAGGTGGGGGTCGACCATATCATTATCTTTGTCTGCAATTTTCACATAAGTTGAATCTACAGAAACAGGATCATCTGAGGAAAGAATATTACAAAGAGGTGCTTCAAGAGGAGGACCAACAGTAGGTAGTACCTCAGTGTCAGCAGGCTTAAGTACCTCACTGTTGACCAGTTCTTCACTTGACTCGTTCACAGGAGAAGCCACCTGACTGTTAAGAAGGATTTTGACAGAATTATCAACAGAATTTTCCAAATTATTCCCTTGACTTTTGGATAATTTCCCCACCGAGTTTGTTGCTGGTTCCTCAGTCACAGGTTCTTCTTTTAAATCAAAGGACGAACTAATGGGTTCACTTTGATCATGCTCTATATCAGAGTTGGGATTATTTTCTAGAGGTTCTTCGGCAGGTGCATTTCTTTCAGATTCAGACTTCATTTCTAAAGGCTCTATGGCAAGTGGAGTACATTCCGAATCAGGCTTTGTTTCTAAAGTTTCTTCTGTGGGTGCACTACATTCAGTTTTGGGCTCTGTTTCTGAAGGTTTTTCAGCGGGGCTGGATTCAGGTAAAGGCCTTGATTCTACAGGTTCTTCATAAGTGCCCAATTCAGATTTAGGCCCTGTTTCTGAAATTTCTTTAGGTGGTGAGAATTGAGCTTCAGGATTTTTTTCTGAAGGTCCTTCCACAGGTTCAGACTTAGTTTCTGAGGGTTCTTCGGGAGTTGTTGTTTCAGTGGCATCTTGATTGGTGGGCTGTGGTTTTGCTTCAGGAGAGCCCATTGGTATTCTATCCTTAGCTGCTAGGGTACCAGGTCCAAAGTAGAACCCAGTTTTTAGAAAATCCAACTCATCATCCTCTGTTTCCTGTTGCTTGCTGACAGAGTCAATAGTTCCATTGGTGTTTGAGACAGGCTCATTTAGTTTAGCTTTGGGATTCACATCAGAGGTAGTTTCAGATTTTTCAGTTTCTTCAGAATTGGTGGGATTACCCATGTCACAATCATGGCCAGATCCATGGCCGAGTACAAACATCACAGGCTCTTCTATGGCTTCACCTACTTCTGAATCATTAAACAAATTATTAAAGTTCTCACCCTCACAATCTTTTCCAGAGCCTTCACCAGAAAAAATTAAAGGGGGTTCTTCAATCGCTGTAGACACTTCTTCATCTAGTTTGATTCTCTTAGCTTTTTTCTCCTCTTGAGGATCATCAGTATCCGCAAGCCTTTTTTCAGTCTCATTAGTTTCACATTTTCCACCTTTGAGCATTTCTTCAGCATCAGCAGTAGTTTCTGATTCTTCTTTCTTTTCTGCCTTTAGTTCTATTTTCTTACTTGATTCTGGCTGATCAGAGTTTGTCGAATCCTGGGGATCTGACACCTCACTATCCTCAGAATTTGATTCTTCCTTTAGTTTTGATTCTTCACTAGAAAGAGCTTTGACACTTTGAGCACCATCCCCAATTGTTTTAGTAGCTGCACTGTCACTGGTTTCTTGGTCCTGTTTTGTCGAGCCGTTTCCTTCACTGCTCTGACCTGTATCGAGGCCTTCATGACTATTACTATCTTCTGAATTGAACACTGAATCTAGATTTCCCTCCGATAACTGCCCAATAAGATGCACTAGGGATGCTCGATCACTGCAGACACAGGGGTAAAAAATGATAACAATTTTAATCATGGACAAAATTTAAAGATAATCATAAAGAACACAATGAACAAAAGGAAAACACTTGCCTAGCAACAACTTGCCACGTTTCATTGTCAGCATCCTCCCTATAAACTTTTAGATTACAGAATTCATCTTGCTGTAACCAGTAGTTTTGACCACCTTTATCTCGACCAAATGGCTGCAGTCGTAGCTCTGAAGATGACAGTCGATTAACTTCAGCCTTAAACTTGGTATTAAGGTCAAATTGATGTTCTAATAGCAGCTAAAAAGAAATAAAAGATATTAGAAACTCACAAAATATATTTACTAAGGAAATGAATGAATTATGTGCAATCAATGTCACTTACTTTCAAAACTCTTAATTTACCATCCAAGTGTAACTTCTTATAGCCAAGCCTTTCCATTTCCCAGCCATCTTGTTGAAATTCTTCACCAGCATGCATGTGGCAGAATTTAATCACAGCACGTTCCCATCTTTCAACAGAAACAGACTTCCTTGCTTTTCGTAGTAATTTGACATGGAGGTCTATTAATGGTTGTGGAACTGGAAAGAAAAAACACAAATGACACACACAAATTTAGGAAAAGTAAACAGTACAAATGTCACTCAAGATGAAAAAATGAGAAACATTATTGAATAAAATAATAAGCCTAACAGTTTGTTATTGATTGAAGTAAAATACATTGGAGAAACCAATTGTCTTGCAATAGCATAAAATCTACAAATGAAAATCAAGAACAGTGATAAGAGGGAGATGAAAATATTCAGAACACCTATTTTTAAAGCAGCACTGATCTAAGATACACACAAAACACAGGGGCTTCTCTGATTGTCTGTGTGATACCTAACCTCAGTAGCAGACGCCGCCTCGGCGTCGGACTTTAAGTACAAGAGAAAAACACGTGTAGAAAGAACAACATGAGATAAGAAACGAATGAAACATTGAATTCCAACATCAAAGGTCAACAGAAAGCACTTGAGAATCTGCTACAACGCCGGCTACTCCCATGGAGCCGAAATCCATAGCGTCAAGGGAGGAACCAAAACATTAGGCTTCCCACGGTAAAACAAAGGCAAATGAGGAGGTGAAATACACGATTAACAGAGAAATAATTAAGAGGTATAGAGAATGTAAAATTTTACCGGTTTCACAATTTTCTAGCATTTCTTGAAGTTCCAAAAAGTTTGGGTGAGAGATCCCGCAAGGCAGCGCGAATCTCTCCAGGAAGGAGCAAATCACGGCGAAATTGGGATCGGCCGTGCATTTTTCCGGTCGCGCTGTCATTTTTGAGTCACTCTTGGAACAAATTCACATCTCTAAGACGAAAATTCCTCTAAAAATCACTGAACTACGCATCACAAACAAACAACAGAAATTGCAGGTTGCGTCTGACGCTACCGACAAGCATGACTAACAACGCCACCCACTTCCAGAATCAAAAAGCAAATCTTTTACAGATTCGGTGAAATTGGTTGTTTATTGTGAAAATAAATTACAGTAGAATCTACTTTGGGTATTTAAATTAAAATAAACCACATTTGGAGGTCAGAAATGGGGCACAAGGCGCGCAAATCCATCCAGACAGGGTTCCATTTGCATTCAAAGGTTGCCATCTTGGAGAGCTGAGCAAGTAGAGGTTGTGAGTTGTGCATCATCATACGTCGGTTGTTCTTTTACTGTTTAATTCACAATTTTCGTCTCTCAAATGTGTTTCTCATTCACTCCGAGAGGCATCGGATGAAATTTCGTAGCCTCCCGCTCCTGCCCATCCTGAAATGTGTTTTCGGAGACGGGCAATGTCGGCGCGGAGTGAACACTGGTGCACCCCGATGCGTGGGGTAGCGTCGCACCACCCTGTGTCGCCTGCTGCCCTCTACCGGCAGGTGGCTGCACTACTGATGTCGGCTTTTGCGGCGTCACTACTCCGTGCGGTTAGTCAGTACAGATTCGCAAAAAAAGCAATTTATTCAAATGGGAAGCAACGAAAATGAATTACAGAAAAACAGCGGAGAAACCATGTTTATTTTCATGTGGAATAAAGGACTGAATGAAAGAGGAATGGGACGGGGTTTGTCCTTCACTGCACCGGCGGACTTCCCTCCACGCAAATCTGCCCCTCTCGCTCGTAAGAAAATATTTCATAAAACCGCTTCAAAATTAAACCAACATTGAGGTTAGGTTAGGCCATGTTTATGCTGCGTCGAGCGAGGGGGGGGGGGACACAGACGAACAGGTCGCACCTAGTGACCCTCCCGTGAGAGATGCGCCAGGACTGGCCCTGGTGTAAAGTGGTCTGCGCGCACGCCGTGCGAGGCTAGGTATGAGAATCAAAACCGTGAGGAGTTCGGGACGGAATGTGACGTAGACGTAGGCAGGAGCGGCTAAGCAGTGGATGTGGAAATCGAACGGATGGAAGATTATACTACTATTTTTTTAGTTTTTCAAGAATAAGAAGTAAGTAAAGGTGTTTGATTGTTTTAATTGTCTGCTCAACGTTTACAACACGACTACTCCGCAGACCACCGTTCTCATACCGTAGCCTCGCACAGGGTCATTCTCGAGGGTCGGCCGAGCGGTTTACACCTGACCAATCACAGCGCCGGATTTTCGATGGTCTGGCGCATCTCTCACGGGAGGGTCACTAGTCGCACCCGTCCACTACACGAATAAAGTCATCAAAACAACAACAACAACACGAGAGCAGCAACAAGAACCGTTCCTGGGAAATGTCGCGCGTCGTCCGCGCGCCTTCGAGAGCGAGCGGCAAGAGCGGCAAAAGCAGCCGACCGGCCGGACTTGACGCACCGGAAAATGGGAATGGGTGCGCGGGGGCTTGGTCGCTCTGTCTCTCTCGCACCCCTGCGCCGCGTGAGTGCGAGTGAGACGGGCGTGCCTGGTCAGCCTGGTCCAGCGAGGCGCGTCTAGCTGCGGCTTATTAACGGCTGAACGCCGTGCCGCGGCTTGAGGAGGGGAGGGGGGCAGCCGCTGCAGTGCATGCAGATACAAGTGTTCGCTAACGCACAGGTGCATGCTGCATGTGGCCAAAGGGGAGCACCAAAGAGAGAGGCTTGCAGGAAGGAGGGGCAGGGGAGGGGGGGGGATTCCCGATTGACCGGTGGGGGCCAGGAGGGGGCATGTGGGCACGTCGTCTGCTGGCTGGCTCCGCTGGCCGCAAGAGTGTCGGATGCTGGCGATGCTGGATGCCCTCGCGGACCGCGCCGCACCGCGCCGCGCGGACCAGTTGGCCGGCCGCGCTCGGAGCGTGAGGTCCCCTCTGTGCCGGCGTCGTGCGTGCGTGCGTGTGAGTGCGTGTGTGTGAGTGCATCCGCCTAGTGTGTGCGCGTGACCGGACGGACAGACTCTGATTGTGTGCGTGCCGTGGCCGTGCCGTGGCCGGGCCCTGGCCGGCAGTGTCATGTGGATTAGCGGGCCGGTCTCCCACGCGCCCCTCTGGGACCCCTAGGTACGTACGTCCGACTGACTGGTGGCTGGCGCCGCGGCGCCGCCGACCCACCCGGGGCCTGGCGCCGCCCCCACCCCCTGCCACCCCCGACGCCAGCGCCGCCTGGCGGCGGCGCGCCCAACACCCCCCAAATGCCCCCCATGCCCCCAGCCCCCGGCGACGTGATTCGAATTTTTGGCGCGCGCGGATGATGGCTGTAGAAGCTAGACAGGTGGATGCAAGTGGCGGTGCAGTGGCGGCCTGGCGATGGCTGAAAGGCCGAATCGGTGGGCCGCGTGTCCGGCGGGCAGTGGCGGCCTGGCGATGGCTGAAAGACCGAATCGGTGGGCCGCGTGTCCGGCGGGCAGTGGCGGCCTGGCGATGGCTGAAAGGCCGAATCGGTGGGCCGCGTGTCCGGCGGGCAGTGGCGGCCTGGCGATGGCTGAAAGGCCGAATCGGTGGGCCGCGTGTCCGGCGGGCAGTGGCGGCCTGGCGATGGCTGAAAGGCCGAATCGGTGGGCCGCGTGTCCGGCGGGCAGTGGCGGCCTGGCGATGGCTGAAAGGCCGAATCGGTGGGCCGCGTGTCCGGCGGGCAGTGGCGGCCTGGCGATGGCTGAAAGGCCGAATCGGTGGGCCGCGTGTCCGGCGGGCAGTGGCGGCCTGGCGATGGCTGAAAGGCCGAATCGGTGGGCCGCGTGTCCGGCGGGCAGTGGCGGCCTGGCGATGGCTGAAAGGCCGAATCGGTGGGCCGCGTGTCCGGCGGGCAGTGGCGGCCTGGCGATGGCTGAAAGGCCGAATCGGTGGGCCGCGTGTCCGGCGGGCCGGCCGGGCCGGGCGGCGTGCGGCCGGCAGAGCCATTAGTATCAATAGTCGCTCGTTGTCCCCCGCGGCAAGCCGCTGCCACTACAGTCTGCCCTGCCGGCCCTGCCCTGCCCTGCCCTGCCCTGCCTCGTGGCGCTCCGCGTCCATCCCGTCTCCAGGATCGCGTCGTCTGCCGCGCGTTGTCGGAAGCCAGCGGCACCCGGACTAGGAACCGGGGTAGCGTTGGTCGGAAGTCGACGGCTCTCTCTCTCTCTCTCTCTCTCTCTCTCTCTCTCTCTCTCTCTCTCTCTCTCTCTCTCTCTCTCTCTCTCTCTCTCTCTCTCTCTCTCTCTCTCTCTATCTCTCTCTATCTCTCTCTCTCTCTCTCTCTCTCTCTCTCTCTCTCTCTCTCTCTCTCTCTCAGTGCGTCGATGCGAAAAAAACGGCAGCGACATGATTCACCCGGTCCACATCCAATCACTCGCCTCGCCCAAACCCTCTGCAAACGGATTATTTTATTATTTGACAACCCCGCGCTGCAAAACAAGGACTTGCACCGGGCCTTTTTGCCCGGCTCGGACCGGCCAACGAGTAATATAATGTGTGTGCGTGTGTGTGAGCGAGAGAGAGAGAGAGGCGGAATGCACACAGGGAACGGGTCGAGGCGGCGAAGGAGGTGAAAGGGAATAAGATGAGGACGGGAAGGAGAGGGGGGAGGGGGCGCTCGAATCGACCTTGCGGGGAATTTGGAAGGAGCCTCTGAGCACACGGGAGGAGGGGCGAAACAGTGAGAGAGACAGCGAACAGGTCCTAATCTGAAGCGACTGCACGTCCACAGAGCACCGCCTGCGGGTAGGCCACCCTGGATGCAGGCGGCGCCGTGGGGTTGCCTATCCTGCCAGGCGCGCCTCTGCATTGCTGTCGATGGCTGGACCACAAATCGCACGGCGGATAATTGATCGAGCTGCGGGTTTTAGTTGGATCCAGATGCATTACTTCCCGGCCTCTGATTGGCTAGCGGCTCGCTAGGGTTGCCAACCTGAGGGAGCTTATCGTCCGTCGGCGTGGCGGGGCGTGGCGGGGCGTGGCGCGGCGTGGCGGGGCGGGGCGGGGCGGGGCGGGCCGTGCCCCGAGGAGCCATTGTTCATGAAGGATTGACGATTGTTATACGAGCTACCATCAACAGGTAGCGATCGGACATTAAAGGCCATTGCACGCGATCTTTTTCTTCTGCCGCCGCCGCCGCTTCACTGGACCATTGTCTTTTAATTTGAAGCGCGCGGCGCGTCTATCGAGGAGTCCGGCTTTTGTGAGCGCGGCATTCTGGACGGCGGCTCTTGCGTAAATATGAAGGCGGCGCGTCGGGCAGCAGGCAGGGCTCCAGCCCGGGGCAAGGCAGGGCCGGCCCTTTGCACCGAGCCGGTAGGCGGACGCGCCGTTAAGTTGGCAGTCCGTGCCTCCTATGAGCGCCGGGCTGCGGCTGCCTGCGGCCTGCTCCCACCACGGTGCACGTGCACACCGCCTCGCGCACCGTCCATTTTCGCAGCCTTTCTGAATATTCGGAAGGCGGCGCGATGCTGCGTCTCAGCGAGATGCATAATGAATGGGGCGGGGCGTTTTGAATGCGAATCGGTGTTGTTGCGCGGACGCCTTGTCGTCCTGCCGGCCCATGGCGCCGCGGTCCACTTGCTCTGCATGCTGAGCGCCACAGTGGGCCAGAAGACCGGTGGAGGCGGTCGAAAACCCCGGAAGCGTTTTGAGCTCCAGAGTCGCTAAATGTGACTCGAACCGAACGCGTGACCCCACCGAGGGATTCCTCTCCGAGCGAGGACTTGTTCCGACACTTGTTCCAGCACTTGTCCCTGCAGGCCGTTGTCCTCGAGGGACGAATAAAAAGGCGCGCTGGCCGGCGGCACGCGACTGCGACCTCGGCCGAGAGGCAAGCCGAGCCAGGAGCAGTTGCGGTTGCGGGTGGCTCGGCGTGGCACGGCGTGGCTCGGCGTGGCTCGGCGTGGCTCGGCGTGGCACGGCTGGCACGGCGTGGCTCGGCGTGGCTCGGCGTGGCACGGCCACCGCTACTGTCTGTGCCTCGCTCCCTGCCCTGCCGGCCCTGCCGCTGCCCTGCCCGCATGCCTCCGCCTGCCCATGAGACTGCCGAATCCACCGCAGCGGCGGCCGCGCGCCTTAACCCCGAAAACGGACGAGGCCCGCGGGAAAGCGCGCGGAGGATCATCGCTCTGTCTCTCTCGCACCCTTACGAGCGGGAGACGGAGCGGTGAGGAGCACTGGCTGCCTGGGGCTACCTCCTCAATGGGCGGACTGTTTCACGCGGCTAATCCCATCTCATCTCTCTGCGGCTGCAGCGGCTGTTGTTGTTGTTGTTGTTGCTGCCGCGCGGCTACTTACACCACCTCCTTTGCTACCGGCGGACCGCCGCCGCTCCCTCGACTGCATTCGCGGCTACACTGTTTTTTGCCGCCGCCGCCGTCGTCTCCGAAACGGAAGCGGCCGCCGAGCGTTCCCGAATGGACCCGAGTGTGTTCCCGAGTGTATCGCCGCGCTCCCGAGGGTTGCCGAGCGTTCCTTTGCAGTGTGTCTTCATTACGGCCGCCACTTTACTTACAACTTGACCCTTTTTCCGGTGCCGCTCCTCCCCATTGATGGCGCTGTTGCGGTCACACTGTAGCTGCTGTTGTTGCTTTTGTTTTTGCTGCCTGTGGATTGCGGCTAATCGCGCGGCGCTGCACTAGTATTCACACGCCCCTGCCCTGCAGCGCCCTGCAGGCAGCCTGGAATAATCTCCGCGCGGCCGGGAGGCTGTGCGCGCGTGTGTGTGCGTGTGTGTGTGTGTGTGTGTGTGTGTGTGTGTGTGTGTGTGTGTGTGCGCGCGCGCGATGGCACATTTGATTTTAAGATTAACCTTCTGCATTTGCATCTGGAAGTCCTAAGGAGACAAGAGGCGGGCCGGCGGTCGGCAGCTCGTCATCGGGCCGTCCTCGTCACCGATTCCGGGTTCCAGCGCGCATTTCTTCGGCATCGTGCGGACCCGCGGGGAGCAAGGTCCCGGGTTCAAGTCCCACCGCCGCCGCGCGCCTTTTATTGCCTTTTCTTTTCTTTGCGGTGCGCGCGGTCCGCACTGGGTTCGAGTCCCCTCCTCGGCGAGCTTTTTTTCCGAGCGAAGAGACAGCGGCGAGGAGGGGGGGGGAGGGGAGGTCCTCGAGACATAATTAGCCGCATCTCCAAATAATGTCGGACCTGCACTGCATAGCGGCTTGCCTGGCGGCTGTGACCGCAGCACTGCCGCACCGCAAACTCAATGGGGCCGTGCCGTGCCGAGGCGGCCGAGGCGGCCTGAGCAAATGAGTGGTTCAAGGGGGAGGGGCCGCCATCTCTAGAGCGCTGCGCAAATGCGGGGCGCAAAAATGAAGCCGGCCGCGTGATTCCGAACGGTGCCCCCTGCGTCCCGCAAGTCCACGGAAAGAGCGACGGACGAGGCTACACTCGTGCAGCAGTGTGAATACAATGACAGCAGAGATTCCTCCACGCAGGCCGCGCCGCACCGCGCCGCGCAGCCGAGCGCTCTCTCTCTCTCGCACTCGTGGGGCGTTCCGCGTGGGTGCGAGAGAGACGGAGCGACGAGAGCGGAATGAGCCTGCAGCCGAACCGGACAACCGGACTCGATGTGGCGTGCTGGAACAGGCCGGCCGGCCGGCCGAGGAGAAGAGAGGAGAAGCCACTTCTTGTTCCGTCATAATAGGAAACGTTTGGCGGGCTGCGTGTTCCAGGCCGTCCAGGCCGTCGAGCCGGACAATAGGTCGATGGCTCCACACTGCTTTAAGGTTTTCAGTTTTTAATTAAAACGGCGGTTTCGGGGCGTCCGCGCACGCACGCGGCTCGGCCGGCCCAAAACGCTTCATTGTCCCCCAGGACGCGCGGACGCGAGCCGCGAGCGCAGCTCCCACAGGATATAGAGCATTACCATTGGAGGGGCAGCCCAGCCAGCCCAGGGTGAGCAGGGCAGGCAGGGCCTGCGTGGGGAGTAGCCTGACAGTGCGACCAGGCTCATCGCGGACGAGGTGCCGGAGCGGACACGCCGTTTCCACCGACGGGCCGCTCCACCCCGAATGCCTGCCGAAGGATAGTTTACTCGCCCTGTCCCTCTCGCACCCGCACGGCGCGGCCCGCTAGTGCGACGGAGACGGCTCGCGTCGTCGGCCTGCTTGATGCCCGCTCGTTTCACGGGTTCCCGGCGGTTCGGTTGCCGGCCCCGGCGAGAAGCCCCTCGCCCCGCCTCGCGCACGTCAAGCTGTATGTGATGCCGGTCGGATGGCCCCGCCGTGTAGTGCGGTGGCGGGGCGGGGCGCGGCGGGGCGGGGCGCGGCGGGGCGTAGCTGCGGGGGCAGCCGGGCCATGGGCGTAGGCAGGGCACGGCTAATGGTGGCACCGACGCCAAGCCAAGCCCCTCCCGCCGACGGAGTTGACCTGTCAATCGTGAGGAGGACACCTTGACCTGCCAACGGCAGCGCGGGACGCGATACACCGCGAATGCCGATGACGTGTCAACCGAACCGACGACAGAGACCGAATTGACATGTCAGCGACGCCGCGGGCGGCGTGCGAAGTGACACCGGCGGTCCTCGTTCGGCGCTGACTGACACGTCAGCGACGCTGTAGACACCGCAGTTGACCTGTCAGTTCCGAGGCCACGGTGGGCTGTCAATGAGGCTGCGAGCGGCCGCCTGCCGGTGAAGCGCCCATGCGTGCATAGCCCTCCGCCGCTCCACCGCATTTCTGGAATACCTCGGGCCCTTCCCTCCCGTGCCCCCTCCCTCCGAGGTGGAGTGGGGCGGGGCCGGCGGGGCCGGCGGGGCCCCCACAGGTCGCCCTGTCGTCGAGGCCCCGCAGGCTTCGCCCGGCCTGGCCCCGCAGGCGGACACTGTCGCAGCAAATCCAACGGATCGCTTCCTTGTTGAACGCTTTCTCGGCGACTTGCGGTCAGGTTACTCTGCCCCGTGCCGCCCTGTGCGCCACTTCGGGCCGTGGGAGCGCCGTGCGCGGCGGCGGGTAGGCAGCCCGAAAGCGCGCCGCCGGCTGCCTACCTGCACGGCGCGCCGCGGTGGCGGGCCGCCGCGCCATTTCACTCGTGTGTGTGTGTGAGTGTGAGTGTTGGATGTCGGGGGCGTGGTCGCATTGGCGCGGCCAGGCTGGTCGCGTTGTGGGCCAAGCACTGTGTGGCGCCATATGTGTGTGTGTGTGTGTGTGTGTGTGTGTGTGTGTGTTGATTGATGCAGAGATAATGAGCGACTCGCCCATCCCCCTTCCCTTTTTACCTCCCCAACTGTCCCGTTCCCGTTGCAGCAGCAGCCACGTTTCTCCCTGGAGTCTGCACACACACACACACACACACACACACACACACACACACACACACACACACACACACACACACACACACACACGGCGTGAGAGTACAAGAAGAAGAGGCGGTCCGCGGGGCCAAACAAATGGTGGTGGTAATGGTTGCGTCCGGGGAGCGCGGTGCGCGCGGTGCGCGCGGCCAGGCGGCCCTGGAGGCCCCGATGCTGGCCGGCGAGCGGCGCGGGGCCCCAGCGGCGGGGCCCTCGGAGTGACCAGCGCGCGGATCAGAAGTGTCACGGATGCTTCTCTTTCTTGCCGTGCGCGAGGTAGGTGCCCCCCCCCTCCCCCCCTCCCCCTGCGCGACCCGCAGCGCGAGATGGCCAGCCTGTCGGATGGTAATGAGGAGGTAGGTGCAAGGAACGGCCTTCCCCCCCTCCCCCCCCCCAGCCCGGCCGGCCGGCGCAGTCTCTCCTCTCACCGTGGGGCACCGTGGGGCCACTGGACTGGACGGCCAGTCCTGCTGGAGGCTGGAAGATTACACACACACACACACACGCACACTGGCGCGCACTCACACACGCCAGGCAGTGCTGCCGGAGAGAGGCCGGCCAGCGACTCATCCAGCTGCAGGCACGTTCACCGTGTGGGCCTGGAAGCGCTGGACGCTGGAAGCGAAATCCTGGAGGCTCCAGGCGCGCGTCATCATCGGGCTCGGACGGCCTGGACGTGGAATATACAGAACACGACGCCTAGAAGGAGAGGGCGGTTCCAAAAAAAACTCTCTTTTTTCCTGTCCGCGCGTCTTGGAAGATCGAAGAAGTGGACCTCCTGAGCGTTGTTTATTCGCACTGGGAGTTTCTGGAGCCTCCAGGCGGAATGTGTCGGGCATCGCGGGACCGCGGTGAAAGTGTTGCGTGCGGAGGATGGCAACGTGTGGAAATGGAATTTGGAAATAGAGCCTTTTATTCATCCGAGTTTGCTGCGAACCTCCACGCTTAACGCCTTCTCCAGCGCCTTCTCCAGCGCCTCTCTGCCCACCCGGCCCAGCGCCTTCTCCAAGCGTTCCGCGGTGGCGCCTCCACACACGACGCGGCAGTTTGTCCGGGTGCCGTTTCCAGGACCACCGCCAGCCTGGCGCGCCGCTGGCGTGTTTTGTTTCAGGATCACACCTTCTTTGCGTTCCGGCCCGGCCCGGCCCGCAGCTGGAAATGATTGCTAGCTGCGTTTTGAATACAGCGTGCTTGGTAAATGATGTCATTAGCTAGGTTCGTCCGGCCGATCCGGGCCACATTCCTTCCTCCGCGCCGCGCCACGCCGCGCCACGCCACGCCCGGTCCGGCTGGAGTAGCCTAGAGAGGCCGGAGGTTTCCACGGTTGGCGCTATCCTGCGATAAACCCAACCCGCACACGGACCGACCGGAGTCCGGCCGGAGAGGAGACGCCGTGTGAAAAATGATTGTTCGGACTATGGATTAGGCCGCGACTACTCGCTCGGCGGCCCGGAGTCCTGGAGGCCTGGAGACCGGAGTCCTGGAAGGCCCTGGAAGGTCCTGGAAGGCCCTGGAAGACCTTGGAAGGCCCTGGAAGACCCTGGAAGACCTTGGAAGGCCGTGGACAGGGCGCAGACAAGGTGAAGACAGCCTTGTGGGCCGGGCCTCATTTGTTCCCTGAGAACGGTCTGGCGAGACCGACAACGACAAGGCGATGTGTGAAGCCGGTGTGATTTCAGCGAGGGCCTCGTAGGAGTCAAACAGGCCTCGTAGAAATCAATAAAAAAAGACCTTTTCCGAAGGAAAGCTCTGGGCCTTTTAGATCCACTTGTCGCGCCTCCCGCCGGCCGCGCTGCCGCCGCACAGTGGGCTGACCGTGCTTCGTCCCGCCGATACGTAAAGGCACACGCTTTGTTTTAGCCGGCCTCGGAACTCGGCCTGTGCGAACAGTGATGCCCTGCCCCTTCGCTTCTGGCTCTGCTGCTTCTTCTTCTCCTCATCTCTCTCTCTCTCTCTTTCGCTGCCGCTGTGTTCCCTTCCCCGTACTGATGACTTGTCGTCCATTTTTCCCGTTTCGCGCTCCTTGTTGTTGCCGGCCCTCTCTTTCTCGCGCAAACACACACACACACACACACACACACACACACACACACACACACACACACACACCGCCACACATGCCCACGCTGGACCATGCTAAGCTAAGCGCCCAGCATGCAGGATTGCGTGGAAGTGCACCAAAGTCAACATGCAGCGGCATATGAGAGGGGGGGGGGGGAGGCGGTGCGTGTGTGAGTGGAACAGGTTCCCTGCAGGTTCCGCGGCCGGCCGGGCTGCCATGGCGCTGCCCGGGGAAGCTGAGCGGGCGATAAACATGCATTCAGAATAGTAGCAGTGACTGGTTTGCTCGACTCAGATCGGCGCGCCCGGCTCGGCTCCGCGTGCTCCGGCTCGGCCCCGGCTCGGCTCGGCTCGGCCCCGACTCGGCTCGTCGCGGGAATGAGGGAGCGGGACGCAGGGGGCGCAGGGGGCGGCGTGTTGAGCTGGTCAGGGAGCTCGGTGCCCATTCTCCGCCTAGAATGCGCCGAGGTGCAACTCCGCGGCCCGGCGGCGGCGGGCTCACCTTTGCGGCGAAAATTTAAGTGGCCAAGTGGCTCGGCGCAGACAGGCCGGGCCGTCGTTTGGCCTGCGAGGCGGACGGGGGTCTTGAACCCGAAGGAAAGGTTGGCGGGGCGAGCAAGCCTTCACCGAGGTCCTTGGTGCCGAACACGGGGAGCCGCGCGGGGTCGAATCAACCAACAACAACAAAAATGGCAAAAAATAAAATAGAGGCGAAAATGACAAGTCATTCGGTGGCGTCATGTGCCTAGTTTGGCGTGTGTGGTCTCCACTGTTGGAAAATGTGACGGATCGTGCGGGTGAGTGAAATGGGAATGCGGCGCGTGGCGCGTCTCCGTGGAGAAGTATTTTGTGGGCGAGCTGCCTCTCCGCGGTCCGCGGCAGCGTCCGCCGCGGAGTCCCCCAGGCTGCACAGTGGGCCCGACGGCAGCTGCTGCCTTTTGGCTCCCGGCTCCGGCAGGCACTGGAACAGGCCTGCCGCTGTCACGGCTCGTCCCTGCACGTCCGGCACCAATATTAGGAATTTTCACGCGATCGGAATCTTTCCCCCGCGGGCACGAGGATAGAGCCATTTCTATGGAGATGAAAGAGCGAGCTGCAAGCGTCGGGCAGTTCTCCCATCCTCAAGACTTTGTTGTGGTTATCAACTGTGTTCGATAGGCCGAATGCGAATGCTACGTTGCCGATGCCCACAACCAAAAGCTGGTTCCGGGCACTTATTTTTTGACGAGTAAGTAGACATCCACTCCACAATGGCGACTGGGTGCGCCTCGGCCTTTTGGGCCACCAGCACCTGGCAAGGCAGCGGGAGTGGTCACGTGATGCCATGCGATGACCACCGCCGCCTGACCTCTGCCTCTTTAGCTCTCGGGACCGCCGCCGCCGCGCCCGCCGCGCCCGCCGCGCCCGCCCGGAGGAAGAGAAAACAACGACAACAAGAGGAAGCAACAACAAGAACAACATGTTCACACAAAGCGGGAGGAATGCCATTAATTAATAGCCCATCTTCGGCGATCCGAATCGAATTTGGCGGGACACCGTAGAGGGGGCGCCGCGAAGTTAAGTAGTCTGGCGTTGGCGGCATTCATGAGGTTCAGCTGCATGATTTATACCGATGTATGCAGGCGTCTTCTGAAGCGGGCCGAACGCAGCGCAGATAGCACCCCGGGACGGCCTCTGTGCAGCAGACACACTCTCTCTCTCTCTCTCTCTCTCTCTCTCTCTCTCTCTCTCTCTCTCTCTCTCTCTCTCTCTCTCTCTCTCTCTCTCTCTCTCTCTCTCTCTCTCTCTCTCGGCCAGCTGCATAGAACCGGCTAGCTAGGCCCAGCGGACCCCCTGCCATCGCGGAGTAGGCGACAGCAACGCGCGCACCTGCCGGCGCGGCGGGGTCGCGGGTCGGGGGTTCGACTCCTCGCGTCGTCCTCGCTTTTTTTTTCGCGAGGTCTTCTTTCGCTAGATTTGCGAGCGTTGACTTGGCGCGTGCACTGATAAGCGTGACGTTCGGCCAGGCGCTAGTCATTACAGAAGGACCAGGGAAAAGGGAGGGAGAGGGGCAGCGAGGGCCGCGCGTGATCTGCAAGCCAGAAGGAAAGGGAGAGAGAGAGAGAGAGAGAGAGAGAGAGAGAGAGAGAGAGAGAGAGAGAGAGAGAGAGAGAGAGAGAGAGAGAGAGAGAGAGAGAGAGACAAGAGAGGTGCCCGGACTGGATTGCGCATCTTCTCTCCGCTATAACAACAAGAAACATCAGTTAATCTTAGCAGCCCCGCTGGCCCCTCCCCGCCGCCACTACGCCTCCTCCAGTTATACTCCTTCTATCGCCATTCCCCACTCTCCTCTTCGGAAGGTCAGACCCTGATGGGCGCCTGCACCTGCTACGAATGATAATTTGGGGGAATGCGTCAGGAAAATTTACACGTCTGTTCGCACACACCGGCGCCATAACCCGCGCGGTTTGTTGTTGTTGTTGTTGATGTTTTTCTTCTTGATCGGCACGTCGCGCACGCTTGCCGAATACTATCTGTTTTCACCGTTAAAATCGTAAAAAAAAAAGAATCATCAAAAAAAATATCTGCCGATGGCGGTATTTAAACCGTAGGCTCCCGGGTGAGACGCAAGCGGGTGACACGCCGGGCGTGAAGCCGGTCTTGTCGCCCACCTTGTCCGCCCTACCAGTGCGTCTGTCCGTCCGTCCGTCCGTCCGTCCGTCCGTCCGCGCCTGTCGTCCTTCGTGTCGTCGTCTGCTCCTCTGCCCGGCCGGTGCTCTTTCGCTCGCCTGCAACATTTAATAAATAATGTTTGATTGGGCGCCATCTTGGATCTGCCTCCAAGTGAGTGCCTTGCAGTCCTGCAGCGAGGAGCCGAGTCCCCCTGGCGTGGTGCCAGGAATGCGTCCATGCCCCCTCCCCTCCCCCTCTACCTCGCTCGCTGTCCCAAGTCTTCTGTCCATCGTTTTCCCGCTGTCTGTTGTTCCATGACCGCCAACTTTTTTTTTCCCCTCGCGCGCTGTTGCTTATTGCACTGTCGGATTGATCAGTGCATCGATATGCCCCCCCAAAAACACGCGAGCGTCGCAGTGAACGGTCAAATGCCCCCGAGTCTGGCCTTCCGCGCGCCGTTGTTGTTGTTTTTTTTCCTGTGTCGCTACGCGGGCCGCCTGTTGTCCTTCCTTGTTTGAGGCCAAATAACACAACGGGCCGCTCGGACAATGGAATGGGTTCATCCGGACAGATTTCCGTGGCGAGGCGCGGAGTGGCTCGGGGCAGCGCCCATTAGCACGGGACTGCTGCTGCTTGCTGCCCGCTGGCACCGAGGGTCCCCGTCGGGTCTCTCTCGCACTCATGGGTCGCCCGAGTAGCATTTTGAACACTTGTATACAAACTACTCAGTTTGTTACACAGGTATACTACCCGCATCCACGCCAGCGCTGCCATTGTCGTTCCGAGGCATGGCGAATGGCCGCCCACGGGCCGCGAGGCTCGGCTAGGCTCGGCGGCCGCGGGGACGGAAGTCCTTTCCGGGGCGACAAGTTGTTGACGAGAGTCGTTTTAGAGCCCCAGTCTCGCCTACATCGGCACCGCGGCACCTGGAAACTAACGCCGACTAGCGCGATGGGGGCGGCTGGCTGGCTTTGTGGGGCCGCTACCCTCTCCACTCCCCCTCACAGTGGGCCAGAAGACCGGTGGAGGCGGTCCAAGACGCGCGTTTTGAGCTCCAGGGTCGCGAAATGGGACTCGAACCGAACGGGCGACCCCACCGCAATGGATTCCTCGTTCGGAGATCAATCCATTGGTGAGGTCACACGTTCGGTCCGAGCCCTATTCAGCGGCTCTGGAGCTCAAAACGCGTCTAGAGTTTCGGCCGCCTGCGCTGCTCTTCTGGCCCACTGTGCCCCTCCACGCCACGCACCGCACTGCTGCCTCGGCGGCCAAATATTAGTCAGGCACACCGCTTCTTCTCCGCGCAAGCCGCCCGCCTCAGAGCGACGCGCCGAGTCGCAACACAACTTACCCAAAAAGTTGGTCTCCTGGAGGGGAAAATGTCGCTCTCCTATCCGCCCACACCGCCGCAGCCGCTGCTGTCAGATGAAAAGATGAACTGTAATCAGAGTGGAAAGTAGCGAAACAACTCTCTTTATACTTTATTTGTGCGCCCGCCCGTTTGTGTGTGTGTGTGTGTGTGTGTGTGTGTGTGTGTGAGAGTGAGTGTGCGCGCCTCGGCCCATTTGCCGCGAGACGAAGCAGCAGCGCGTCTCCCAAATGTACGCGCGTCGCTTCGCCCACGTGTGTGTGTGTGTGTGTGTGTGTGTGTGCAGGTGCGTCTGTGATTGTGTGTGAGCATGCGTGTGAGTGTGCGCGCTCGGCGTCCAAGCCTCGACAATTCCGCGACACAGGTCCCACGGGGCTGGACAGCAGGCCCGCCACGCACCGCAGGGTTGCCTACCCGGGCGGGCTGTTGCTGACGCTGCCTGCGCCTCATTTCGGCCATTCTTCTTCTTCTCGTCCTTGTTCCCCTCCGTCTTCTTCTCGGCCGATCTCTCTCTCTCTCTCTCTCTCTCTCTCTCTCTCTCTCTCTCTCTCTCTCTCTCTCTCTCTCTCTCTCTCTCTCTCTCTCTCTCTCGCACACACACTCACACACACACACACGCGCGCTCACGTACACTGGTCACCTCGCAGGTGCAGAGTACACGGCCAACGTCCGATACCCGACAGTCACATTTATCATATGCACTGTATACCAAACGTGAATACAGGTAACATACAGGTTCCCCCTCCCCTCCCCGCCCCTGGTTCCGTGCCTGGACGAGCTTAGAGGTCCCTCGACACGACTGGACCAGGCTGCCGCCGCGGCTGCAGCAGCCTGCCTGCCTGCCTGCCTGCCTGCAGCGGCTACAACGACCGCCGCGGCTTCAAGGAGGGAAAAGTATGGATTTCGCGGCGTAGCGTGGCGCGGCATAGCGCCTCGGCGAACAGCGAAACGTAAAGAGCTGCCCCGGCCGGCCGGGCGAGCCGGGCCTTGGCCGGGCCCTGGCCGGGCCGGTACATCGGGACATGATCACGTACTGTGGGACCATCGCACAAACACACGCACGGGGCCCCGCGTCGCCGCGGACTCACGTACTGAACTTAAACTAGAGTGTGGTTGGTGCGGGCGTTCGAACGCGCAGTGGGCACCCGTCGTCGCACACCGGCAGCGCCTTTTTCTCGCACCGAAAAACAATTTAAAAAAAAAGAAAAACTGGGGAAGTTGTGGACTATTATTATTAGTTGGTTGTGGTTCCGACGCTGCTGTTCGATCGGCTGATCTCTCGACAGACCTCACGCGTCGTCTAAAATGCCACTTAAAATTATTTCAGGCTTGGTCGGTTGGATCGGGTAATCACGCGAAAAAAATAATTCTTTTTTAAAATATCGAGCCTCTTGCGGGGTGTTCGAACCCTGGACCATCGTCGCACACCTTGTTTACGCGCGATCCCGAAATCCGCTGCGACCGCTCCCTTTAACGGCCAAGAGACTGCGCGGCCACGGAGCGCCCTTATTTAGTTAATTAAAAGAGCCACGCGCCCCACTGTGTGTGTGTGTGTGTGTGAGCGAGCGCGCCTGCAACAGATTCGCGGACCGCTTAAGCAATGTCCCGTAATCAATTTGTGGGTCGCGGCGATGTTGTTGTTCCTTGTTGGTTTTATTCTGCTATTTACTTCGGACGGTAGATGACTTTGACGATGTCGCCCGCATGAAAATGAAATAGTCCTGAATCAACTCCAAACATGTTCCGAGTGAGTCCGAACTCCCCCGGGCTGTTCCTAATTATGCCCAGCTAGGTTCCTGATTTAGCCCGAGCCCGGAAAGATCCGAACAGGGCATGCCCGGAATCACCCCGACTCCATCCGGTTGTTCTGGAATTAGTCCGATCACCGAATGGAATCGCGGGTCACTCCAAATTTTGCCCGTGCTATCGGGTTCACTCGGACTGCCCCTTGCGAAGCCCGTCGACTTGCTTCAGTCCCGAAAGCGATCTAGTCGGTCTCGGACTTGTCCGGCTGAGTCCGGTCTGCAGCGGGCCCAGAAGGGCGGACTGTCCCAGCCGGTGCATACGCGGAAAGTCCCGCTGGCCAGGCTGACAAGAGGCGCTCTCTGATTGGCTCGTCGAGGAGGGGAGCGTTAATCCGCCGGCAACTCGGAAAGTTTTAGCCGCCTCGGCAGGCAAAACGTCAGTTTGCAGCTGTCCTCCGAGGTGCACGCATCGCGAGTTGCCTGCGTCAGTGTCCACTCTCTCGGCGCGCTGAAGTCATATCGTCTCCACGCGCTGCAGCTTGGTGCTGGGAACGAGGAAGTTGGACGGAAAGAAGTGTGGTCTAGATTCAACTGTTTCTGCTGATGACCGTTCAGGACGCTTCTGACTCCCCGCTTGCTGTGTGCATCTCCCAAAACTAAAGGGACGGGCGGTGAGAGGGCGGGAGGTGTATTAATTTATTCGCCTCTCTCCGTTCACACTCGTCCCCAAAGTGCTTTCACCGGATATTATTTTACACGTCTGGCTTCACGAATCTGAAATTTGTACTTTGTGACGTTTCTTTTTCCGTGACGAACGACGCCTTGCCAACTTCCTTTAGAAGTACAACCTACCCGGCGCGTGTACACAAGTGTGCACGCTGATAAAAGTTAGTTGTCACAACCAAGGTTTGGGTTGATTTTGAGATGATAAGCTTAGTTGAACTTTTACTTGCAACAGGAACTTTTATCCAACATAAAGCATCGTCGTTCGATCAACTATTTTATTACCTAGCCTGCAAGGAGGGATGGGGATGCAGGAAGGGGGGTTGGGGTAGGGGGCATTCGGGAGGGAGGGGAGGGGTACGGGGCATTCGGGAGGGAGGGGAGGGGTAGGGGGCAATCGGGAGGGAGGGGAGGGGAAGGGGTGCACTGTCGTCATTCGGACTAAATCCGGAACAGAATCTGGTCGATTTCGGAAGGCCCTTCGGACTAAATCCGCCCGTGCCGGTCTGTACAATTTTTCGGGCTGTCCGGAATCTCATCCAAAAGTCAAACGTTTCGTAGCACTTTACGGAAAGTCCGCGGCCGTGTTCCAGGGCTTCTTAAGGCGAGCCCTTGCCACAGGGCTTGGGCCGGACTCTTCCATTTTTACACGGGCGACACGGCGTTGAACACACACCCACACACATGCACAGGGTTGACCCGGTGTGACTTGGCGTGGGTCAGGTCGTTCATACCGGGATGGAGGGGGTGAAGATGATGGCGGGGAGTTGAACGTTGGGGGGGGGGGGGTGAAGGGGCAGTAGCCGCGAGAGGTGCGCGGAACCTAATTGCGCTCGCTTGACTACCGGCTAGGTGCGATTCGCGATGCCGCCTCCCTTCGCGTCGCCTGCTCCCTGCAGGCAGCAGCCACGCAGCCTTCTTTTCATTCCACACACACACACACACACACACACACACATCCTAGAATGCTTGATTCTCCTACGGTGATGTGAGATTTTGGCGCGCTGCGGCGGCGTCTGCGTTGCCGTTCTGCCGCGTAAGAGGCGGTGCGCGGTCTCTACCGCAATCTGCTAGGTTAGGTGCCCCGATTTGTATCCCTCTCCTCTCTCCACACGTGAATGCCCCTATTCTTTTGCCTCTCTCCTTCTTTATTCCTTTATTTTTCGTTCCCGAAAGGACTTTGTGTCCGATCACGTCTCCGACAGCCCTAACTGTTCCGACTGTTCGGCGGCGCGGCTCCTAGGCCGCTAGCGCTGCGAGCGGCAACTCTATAATCACATGCTGTTTACGGCGGCTGAACCGGTTTGCGGAAATAATACAGCAATTGGAGGAAGACGACACTGACACGAGGAGAGAGAGAGAGAGAGAGAGAGAGAGAGAGAGAGAGAGAGAGAGAGAGAGAGAGAGAGAGAGAGAGAGACTGGCGGACGAACAAAAGCGCTGCTGCTGCCGCCGCGCGTCCTTTGGGATTCCAGATCAGATTCGTATCGAAAGGCACTAATTTGTGGGAACAATGTGGAAAATCTAGAGCGCCTCCGACAAGGCGGTGCGCCCCGATAACGCCGCACTGTGTGTGTGTGTGTGTGTGTGTGTGTGTGTGTGTGTGTGTGTGCGCGCGCGCGCGCGCGCTGGCCTCTCGTCCGCGCCGAGCCGCCCTATCGCGCGCAAACGGCCAAAATAAAACAATTTCTCGTCATGATTTATCGTGGCGGCGTTTTGCGGCGGGGAATCCGCGAGCGGAGAGCGGCGCAGAGAAGCGCACCGCACTAACGCGTCGCCCCGCTCGCAGCCCCTGTCAGTTCGAGAGGGGAAATTTCCGGGTTCGAATCGTCGGAAGAAGGACGTCCTCGGCAGGGCGCCGGGCGGGCGGCGGCCAAAGGCTCCGGGCTCCAGGCTCCAGGCTCCGGGCTCCAGGCTCCGGGCTCTAGGCTCCATGCCGTGGGTTGGTCCTCCAGGAGGTCCTTGCCTGGAATGGGGTCGGCCGCAGCCTGCACTTTGCCGGAAGGACCATCTCATTGCCCTGGTCGCCATCAGCCGAACCCGCCAGCTTCCCCCCCCCCCCTCACCGCTCCGTCTGCAGCGGCGATCCCAACAAAAGCTGCCAGTCCAGCTGTATGGCCGGGCAGGCGAATAACCCGCTGCGCCAGGGCGTGCTGGACTCCAGGGCCTGCTGGACTCCAGGCTGGTCAGACCGAAGTCGCGCACAGGTGTGACATCTACAGATGGCCCGGGCTTGATCAAGGTTGATCAATCTTATTTTTTTTTTAATAAACAATTTTACTCAACAAATGCTTTAATGCAATGTCCCTTACTGAAGTATGGATTAATTTTTGGTCCCCAAGTCCCCAAAAAATTTCGATCATCGTCGACGTTGAAGTCATACGGCCGCGAGGACCAACATCATTGTTCCAGGAAAAATGATCGCCCGTGCGGATTGACCGATTCCGTTCTCAGCGTTTGTTTGGTCGCTGTGCCTCGCGAGACGGACGACGGCGCGTCTTGATGTCGCCCGATGGCCGTCACAGCCACTAGATGGCGCTGCCTGCCGTCCGCAACGGGATTCTAGTCGGTCAAGCAAAGGCGGCGGTCAAGCGCCGCGCGAACCGGCGCGCCGCTGCGTCGCGTGTGTGTGGCTTGACGAATAGAAGAACAAAAATAACAGGAAAAAAAAAACATCGACGAAAAAAAAGGGAGTAGAAATAAATGTGTGGGACTTGTTAATGAGGGTGACAAAGTAAAACAACGAAAACGTGCCCGCGCGAAATATGCGGAATCATTTATTTGGGATTTTTTTTTTTTGCTGCTGCCGCCTCGGTCACACACTTGCAGGACCGCGGTCCGATAGGCACGTCCGCAAAGCAGCAGGTTTTTGCACGTATGCAAGTATTTTATTTTATCCGCGCGGTCATACAAGAAAACCAAACCTGCATAGCAAAACGCGCGCACGTCTGATAATTTATGAGAAATTGTAAGTGCTGTGTGAGTTTGCGTGCGTGCGTGCGTGCGATTGTCCTTTACATATGTTACAGCGCAGGGTCCTTTGCTGTAAAAGTTAATTAATGTGGAAAGGGGCCCCGATGGTGACTGTTGCACGGTGCGTAAGGACGCAGGAATGCACGTCCAAGGGAATGGGCATGCCGGGAGAGAGGAGGAGAAGAGAGAGAGGGAGAGAGAGAGAGACGAAGAGAGAAGTTGGGACGATTAATATGATGAAGATGGCTCGGTCTCAGAACGCGTAGCGGCCTTGGCCAAAGTGGTCAAGCTACTTACCGTGAGGGGCGACCGATCCGGGGGGGGGGGGGGAAGTGAAGGTGAGGACCGGAGGAGAGGGGGGGGGGGAAGGGAGAGGCAGAGCGAGGATCTCGCGAGCCTTAACGCGCGCGTTTTGTGAGTGCACACACACACACACACACACACACACACACACACACACCGTGGAATGAGGGACGGGGATGGGGACGAGAGTGTGAAGGGGAACTGAACTGTCTGCATGTTGGAAAGACAACTGGGCGCATTAGAGCCTGGCTTGCAGATCAGCCTCGCCGCAGTCCAGCGGCGGCCAGCGCGGCGTCCGGCCGTCCGGCCACCAGGCATTGTCTCTGCGGAGAGAGAGAGAGAGAGAGAGAGGAGAGAGAGAGAGAGAGAGAGAGAGAGAGAGAGAGAGAGGAGAGGAGAGAGAAGAGAGAGAGAGAGAGAGGAGAGAGAGAGAGAGGGGGGGGGGGGGGGCGGTGAAAAGGACTCGCCGTCGACGGGGCGCGAACCCACGACCTTTCGGTGCGCGGGAATCTGAACGCGCGGTGTGATGCTCGCACACTGCGGGCTGCCTTTTGGGCTTTATCGAACGAACCCTTTCAGCGCGATCGGACACTGAAATAGTTTGCGCGGCCGAGTGGCGCGGCGGGACGGGGTGGGGACGCTGCCGACCACAAATTAGCTGAAGCCGGCAGGAATCCGATACAAATAGAAACAATACACAATGCACAATACGGCAGGCCAAGGCTTCGCCAAGGCTCTATCCAGCTGTCCGCCGCCTTGCAGAAGGGCCCAGCCGCCTCGTCCTGCGCAGGCCCTACCGGGCCCCACCGGGCCCCGCCGGGCCCCGTCGGGCCCCACGCCCTTACAGAGGGGCTCGGCTACCCCCAAACGCGGCCAGCGTCAGTGGCTCCCAGGGCAAGTCACTACCTGCGCTTCAGTCAAATTAGTTCAAAAACTTGCCGTGTCTTCGGCTCCAGACGGCCCAACAACAACAAAAACAACGCGGACCACCAGAAAGCAAGAAAAAGATCCGGGCCTGGCCCACTGTGCTGGGCTGCGCGGCTGCGCGCTTCGCGTCGCTGCGCCCGTCTGCTCACATGCTCTCTCTCTAACGGCACCGGCAAATTATCCTCGTCCCAGAATGGACTTGTCTATTACCTGAGTGCCAGCTCAAACTTTTGGCCTAACGTCTGCCCCGGCTGGCCTCGCCTCGCCACTGCCCAGTTCGGCCGGACTCGGCTCGGCCGGACTCGGCTCGGCCGGGTGATGCGTCCTACATGCACGTCGGCGTGTGGCTGCCGAGAGCTAATTGTCCCGTATCAGGGTGCCCCGCTCCACCATCTCCGCCATCTCGCAAGTCTCGATGGCCGAGGAAAAATAATTATCAATTTCTCTGTCGTTTCTTTTCCTTCCTTTTCACCTTTCTTTCTATTTTCCCTCCGCATTTTTATTTTTTATTTTTTTACGCGCGCTGTTTTTTTCCTCCTTTTCCGCCAGCGGGAATAATGATGAAGGTCGCCAAACTTACACAGAACTTTGTCCGTTTGTTGCAGATATGACAGCAGCGCGACCGCAGACCGAGGTCCAGAATGTGAGTCGGCCGCCGCCGCCTTAAGTGGAAACCGCTCGCCCGTGTCCTTTTAGGAGGCGTTGTTCCAGCTCTGGCAGAATAGAAACAATTTCTAATTTTTTTTTAAAAGAAGCTTTGTTTTTCTAAAATTCTATTAAAAAAAATAAAATAAAGAAATTATTTTGTTAAAAAATTAAAGTGCAGGCAAGGGGGTGGGAAGAAAGGCGGACAGCAAGCGAGAAAAGAGACGAAGGACAACGCGAGGGACGTTTCCGACCCAAAAGCGCGCGTGTCGCTGAAACGACACAGCAGCATCCCGGCCACAAACTTTTATCGATTTGTCTTGTTGACGCCGCGGCGCCGGCGTCGTCGGCGAGGCCATCAGGCAGGAGAGGAGGCCGCCGCCAAAACGAAGGCCTGCTTCCCCTTCATTCAATCACTTGTCAGTCTAACTGCGAGTCATTAACGCGTGTGGAGCGGCGGGCATGCAAGCAGGCACGCAAGTTTGCCAATGCGATTACCTCCCCCATGCAGTGTCCTGGTCGGAGGCACCCCCTGCTGCCTGGCCCACTTCCGGTCCAACAGCAACAACAACAGGACCAGCACCAGCATCAGCGACATTTTGCATGTTGACCAGAATGTTGGAAACAATTGTAAAATAAAGTCGACAGCTTTCCGCTGGGGCGTCCCGCCCGCCCCGCCTCGCCCCGCCCCGCCTCGCCCCGCCCCGCCTTTTCTTCGCGTCGTTCTTCCCTGACTGCGTTAGGCCGCCTTGTCACCGCCTTGTAGTCCTTCCCTTTGCCCAAGTCCTGTCCAGGGTCTTTCAGGCGGGGCGGCGTCATTCAGCGAGGCATTATGGCATTGTCCCTGCCGTCGCTCCGCGCAGAGTCGCTCTGTCTTCGTCGAGAGAGAGAGAGAGAGAGAGAGAGAGAGAGAGAGAGAGAGAGAGAGAGAGAGAGAGAGAGAGAGAGAGAGAGAGAGAGAGACGGCCCTTCGGCATTATCGCTCGTCAGGTATTGAATTTGGCAGCGTGAATGGGCAACGCGAACTGAGGCGTAATTGTCTGTCGCGGCACACTAATTAAACATCTTGGGGCGGCCGCGCCATGGCCGCGCCATGGCCGCGCCAGCGACCCAAAGGGAAGTCCCGCCTCGGCAACAGTGCCGTCGGGTCATAATGAAACGCGGGCAAGTTTGTTTCTTTCATTATCGCCAACTTAGCAGGAACAAAAAAAAATAGTGACTAAGGAGCAGCAATTTTTAATAAAACGTATTTCTTTTTTTAAACGTTACCTCCATGGGGTGTGCGTCTTCAACAGTGTGCCTCCTCGGGACACCTCAGGGCCCCGCGTGCCGCCCCGCCCCGCCCCGCCCGGCCCCGCCCCCTCGCGTATTGATGGCTGTCTCCCCGAATGCCCGAATCTCCCCCAACTACACGATTACGACACGTTCGAAGCACATCTCTTCTTTTAAAATGGAAATGCCTTTGGCCTCCCCAATCCCCGATGGCCCGCAAAGTTGTGAGAAGAGACGGAAAAATTCCTGGTAATCTCTCCGGTTTTGTGAGAGAGTGGGCTTTGCTCATGTTATTTCCCTTCCGACGATTTCGGCTCGGCAGGGCTCGTGGACATGTTGTGCCGTATTTTTTTTCTTCCCCCCCCCCGCATGCTGTGCCGTATACATATTTTTTTTGACCGATTTTATTCTATTCCGCCCGGAGGAAATGACAAAATTGATGATGGGAATCGTCTGCGACTCATGCAAAAGTTGAGAAAGTTGACGAGGCAAAGTTTGGCGCGCGATGGACGCGGCTGATCGGGGCCCTTCTCGGCGTCCTCGGCGCTCGTTTGTGCCGCACTGGGGCCTTAACTGGTCTGCTTGTGAGCGAGTTTCTGACAGGTGACACATTCTGGTTTTTGTCGAGCCGCGCAGCGCCGCGCGTGGGAGACGAGACGGGAGCGATTCCCCGGTCGCAGAGTCGCGGCGCGCACGCCGGCTAGAGGCAGGCGCGCGTGCGTGCGTGCGTGCGTGGGACGCTTCGACGTTTTATTGAATCAGAAAAAAAAATATCGACGCGTTGGCGAAAATCCGTCTGAATCAATGCCGAAAATAATTGGGGTTGACACTTGGTCACTTCATTACATCAATCTTTTTTTTCTTTCCTCCAAGTATTTTGTAAAATTAAAATTCACAGATAGCGCTTTCTGCGTATCCCAACGATTTCGGCAAGACCATGAAATCGCTACTACTCTGCTAATTAAGACACCGTCCCGAGGGACAAACATTCTCATTCCATTTCCCGTGCGATTCTAAAAGACACACACAACAAAATCTGAAGTAGCGACGGAAAAAATGAAAATGAAGTTGATGGGACATCTACGTCTTTGAATGGTGACTCGAGCCGGCCGGCTGGCCACGTTGGGACCTCAGGCTTGCCGCAGGCCACGCCGGCCGCCACCGCGGTGGACGGGGCGGAACCAGGGGGACAAGGGGAGGAGAACCAGTAATGACCGAATGGCGATATTAAAAAGGACGTTTGGGTCCATCTCGTCGCTGACTGCCAATCAGATTAGCCGAGAGAGGAGAGAGAGGAGAGGAGAGAGAGAGAGAGAGAGAGAGAGAGAGAGAGAGAGAGAGAGAGAGAGAGAGAGAGAGAGAGAGAGAGAGGACCGAGAGGGGTGGTTCGGTCACTTCTCCGCTATTCTGCGTCCTCTGCCGGGCTCTGCTGCCCGGAGTGGAGTGGAGACGTGACCAAAGCAGCATTTGTTTACAGTTCATCATTAAAGCAAAGAGCAGCCGACAGCTCGCCCGCTCAAAAGATATTTCATTAAAATATTATCTGCTAAAGAGTCCCGGGAGGCCTCGCCGCCCCCGACGCAGCGAGGCGAGAGCGGGTTGGCCGCGCCGGTGAGGGGCTGGGGGAGGGGGGGAGGGGGGGGGCTGTTTCGCGCAAAGCATGAAATCAGACCGGAAAAGATGACCATGGTTCTCTGAGCGCCTGTGCGCCTGTGACGAGCGGAGTGTCTCTTACCTTCATCTGTGGCGCCTCGGCTTTGACCATCCTCTCTCTCTCTCTCTCTCTCTCTCTCTCTCTCTCTCTCTCTCTCTCTCTCTCTCTCTCTCTCTCTCTCTCTCTCTCTCTCTATTTCTCTCTCTCTCTCCGTCACCGCGGTGCACCCGGCCCAGTGATTGAGCTGAGTACCCCCAGGCCATATGTAAAGACTTCAAAAGTCGCGCGGGCTTCTGTGAAGTTGTGCGGCGGCGGCTGCGGTCCGAGGCTGTGTGTGTTTTATTCCATTTTTTTAATACTTTTTCTTCGTCTCTGCCTTCTTTTCTCTCTCTCTCTCTACCTCTCACTCTGTGTGTGTGCTCTCATTTAATGCCAACTTTGTATGGTTTTCCCTAAGAGAAGGGCGCCCCTCCGCCACGCGACCGGCAAGGAAGACGGCATTCACGGAGGGCTTTTTCATAACTAAAGGGACGCCGCAGAAAAGGCAAAGATTGTCGCGTCCGTGTGTGTGTGGGGGGTGGGGGTGGGATTTTTTTTTTTTTTTCCAGCAAATTCATTGGGAATTGCTTTGATTGATTTTTAAACAGTACGATCAACTTCTATGCAGTCACCAAGGATGTTATTTTGTAACGCTCCTCAACTGTCTTGTCTGTTCTAAACTGACAAACATCTAATCCATTTAAGTTTTTCAAAAACTAACAAATTTTTTTTTTTTTTTAAATAAATTGTGAGATGTGACATTTCATCCCTTTAGTCGAGCACGCGGTCTTCGCTTATTTTCTTTCCCTTTCTCTAGCCTCCCTGGCGGAAACTGAAACTCCTTTTCAAAATCTCATGAGCGCGAAAGACACGAGTGTCCGCCGCCCCGACGCCCCCTTTGGTGGCCCCGCGGGGTCCGCGTCACGCCGGAGCGGAGAGGCGCCGCGTGTGTTTAAAAAAGTGAATTCTACATGGTTGCCCCAAGAAGGGTCGAGTCCTTTGGAGTCCCTTTGGATGCTGGGCCCGGCTGGGCCCGGCCAGCCCTCCAGCCTTGCCCACATAAGCAGCAGGAGGGCACCTGGTGGGCCTTTGAGGCCGCCCTGCCCACCACTCCGCGCCCACCATTACCGTCTCAATTATCTGTCCCCTTTTATGCGCTACTTTTTCTAGCGGTTATTTATTTTTAGCGAGGAGCGCGCGTGGAACGGATTCCAATAGAGGCGCGGAGCGCCGCTTCGGGCGACTGGAGTGGCTGGAGCGGCTGGAGCGGGCGCCCGGCCGGTAGGCAACAGGGCCGCACTCGTCCGGGGCGGGTGGCCTACCACTGCAGGCGCTCCGGGGAAGAATTTCAAATTGTCGGACCGTCCTGCATGTCTGTCTGCCTGTCCGTCCGTCCGTCCGTCCGTCCGCGTTCTGGCCGCTTGCCTCCCCTCCCGCCGCGAGTCGACACCTCCGCTAGGAAAACAATGAACCGCTTGATGAAACAATTACCGCATCGCTGTGCGGGGCGGGGCGGGGCGGGGCGGGGCGGGGCGGGGCGGGGCGGGGCGGGGCGTGCTCGCATTGTAGCGCTGCACCCCTTTCAGGCCTTTCAGGAAGCCAGAACACCCCGACATAATGGCTTGTTGTGCTCGCGGGGCAACACCAGAACAGACCGCCCCCAATTGTGTGTTGGAGGGAGAGAGAGAGAGCGCGGCTCAACAACTGTTCTTATGTCACCCGGCGCCGAGCCGAAGCGACAAATGGGCTGGCAAGGGTGCGCTCTGCACGCTGATCCGAGCAGTGCTTCGTCGCCCTGTCTCTCTCCCACCCGCACGGGGCTCCCCATGAGTGGGAGCGAGACAAAGCCTGCCGCGCTCGCCTGCCGTGGGGTGGGAGAGGGTTAAGGGCGATCGCGGGGGAGCCACAGTGTATTGCCGGCAGATACAAATCGATTGACAATCACCGCATTACGCGGCTATTGGGTTCCATCCGGTGATCAGGGTGTTCATTTCGGGGTTAGTAAACAAAACAGTCACCAAAAATAAAAAAAAAAAATAAAAAAAAATTTGGTTATTCGCCTGAATGGGTATTTGAACACACGCGTCTTCGCTTCATCATACTTCCTTTTGCACTCTCCTTGCTCTTTTAGTTCCATACTCGTGTCTTGTCTCTCCTCTTTTTTTTTGCCCCCCGAAATATTTTCAGTGTGTGCGTGCGATACTCGGCAATATCCCGCCGCCCTGTCCCTCCCCACCCCTCCCTATTTCTCATCTTGTGCAGCTAAACCCCGTCATTCTCCGGGCGATGCCTTCTTGTCCAGGTGATGAGTACACAGGGCTTAGCACGCCTCGAGGACGTGTTCGGCAAAGGGGAGACACTGCGGGTGGGTCGGAGGGGAGAGAGAGAGAGAGAGAGAGAGAGAGAGAGAGAGAGAGAGAGAGAGAGAGAGAGAGAGAGAGAGAGAGAGAGAGAGAGAGAGAAGGAAGGAAGGAAGGCGGGCTCCAGGGAGGAAGGGAGAGAGGATGATGTGGCGGGATATTATCGGGCTGGTCTTTGTAGCTGGGCTAGGCCCCCCGTGCTGAGAAGGCTCCGCTAGGCTCGGGAGTGATCAGCACGGCGTTTATGGCCTTCCTTCCACCCCGACGGCGTTGCCAACACAACGCCTCGCCGAACGCGGCTCAGTTCGAGTTGTCACTTTTTCCCAACCAAGACCCTGGTTCGAATCCACGAGTTGCCATTTACTACTTTTTGCGTGTGTCCCCCCCCCCCTCCACAAAGTCTACTAGTGGTACTGAAAAGATTTTTTTTCTTCTTGTGTGTCCGGGTAGCAAGATTAAAAGCGCTTTGGTGCCGTCACACAGACTCGCGGCAGCAGCAACGGAGCCGCCACAGCCAGGTTCGAAGGAAGTAGGAGCCATTCGTATGATTTGGCCCACCGCGAGGACGACCAGGGTTCAGTCCACTCGGCGGGCGGCCCAACCACAACAAAGCAGCCAAATTGGCGGTCTGGCCCACCAGTCTGGCCCACCAGTCTGGTCCACCGCGGCGTCGTCGTCCGGCATCTTTGGAAAAACTCACTCTTCTCCCGGTCCCCTTCATAATGCGTGTAGTATGACCGAGACGCGTCCGACGCTGAAATGAAGAGTGAGACAGACAGAGCGGAGCGAGCAAATCCCGCCAAATCCGAGTGTGTGTCCGGCCCCGCTGCCGGACGGACGGGAGGACGAAGGGCAGGCACACAGACAGACAGACCGACAGACAAACACACAGACAGACAGAAGGACTCAAGCACTGACTGGAACGAGGGTGGAGCTCCATTCTTCGCTCTTTCAGAGAAGAATTGAATTTCTCCTCCATTTGGCTGGTAGTCGCACGGCGCGCGGCTGGACGGGGAAGGACCAGCGGACTGGCGCGCCCCGCCCCGCCCCGCCCCGCCCCGCCTCGCTGGCACTGCCTGGCAGAGACGGAGGACATTCGGAAAAAGCTTTCTGCTAGGGCTCACTTTACTCCTCTATACCTCCGCTATCCCACTCACCCTCTCTCTTTTCGGCGCGCGCACACACACACACACACTCACATAAATAACGCGTTCACACACGACATGTGTGGGTGGACGAGGTAGGCAGCCTCCGCCCGGCTGGACGCTGCGTTCTTGCTTCCATCACTGAGGCTGAAGAAGACGACGAAGACTAGCCCTGCTCAATTGATCGATTGATCGGCGTGTTTCGATTAATCGCAATCGCACGCGTTTTTTTGACTACCGATTACCGAACCGCTAATATTAATCGACACGACCGAATGCTCATTATTTTTATTCATCGACCGATTACGATTGAAACCAGACGAAGACGACCACGATGAAGAAGAAGAAGGAGAAGAAGAAGGAGGAGAAGACGAAGACGACAAGGAAGGAGACGAAGAGGAAGTGCGGGGACGGGGAGGCTTATCGGGGCGTGATGCACAAAGCCGCACCGCGCGGCGGGCAGCGCGGGCAGCGCGGGCAGTGGGCAAGACAATGGGACACGCATTCAAGATAGCAGCAATGCGTCCTATAGGGCCGGCCGGCAGCGCAGGGCCCCGCAGGGCCCCGCAGGGCCGCAGGCAGGGCCGCAGGCAGGGCCGCGCCACCGGTCTTGTCCGTTTAGCGGAATTTAATTGACAACTCGTAGTAAATGGCGCACGGTGCGGCCCAGCGGCCGCGGCTCAGCCCCGCACCACCTGTGCCCCGCGAGACCTTTTGTTGACTAGCGCATCGAATCGCCTCAGTAATTGACGTTTGTGCGTGCGAGTGCGAGTGCGTTTGTGTGTGTGTGTGTGTGTGTGTGTGTGTGAGAGAGAGAGAGAGAGAGAGAGAGAGAGAGAGCGAAAATTGCGACGACAGCAGCGTTTTAGTAAAAATGTTTTTTTTTTCTTTCCCAGGGAAAGATTCAAATGTCGGGGCAAAAAAAAAAAAAAAATGATGAAAATTATTCGTTTTTGTTTTGTTTAGGGAGTTTGAATTTGCGATCGGTTTGAAATTGAGTCGACGCTGGGCTGCGCGTCGCTGCGCGTTAAAGTTGCACTCCGAGAGCACGGCAGTGCGCGCCACTGTGCGGCCGCGCCGCGCCACGCCGCTCTCCTGGACGTGTGACTTGACAATAGTCCTTACAAATGTCTCGGACGCCAACCCGGGTGCTCTGCAGGAGAGAGAGGGGGAGAGGGGGGGGCGGAGAGTGGCAGGAAAAGTGGAGTGAAAGCCCCGAAGGAAAAGAGTGTAAACCACACCTAAAAATAGAAGATTGAAAATAAAATAGTTGAGATAATTATCATTCGAAAAATTAAGCCGTTCCTTTTTTGTGTGTTTCAGGTGGCTGTGGTTGACTGGAGCCTGACTGCAGGGAACCCCCGTAAGTAGTGCCGCCAGGGAGTCTTATGATTCGCGAAACGAGGGACGTAATCGCAATGACGCGGGCCCGGCGCCCTGGCAGCACAGTGGGCGAGCACGTGGGCAGCACATTGGGCAGCACGGACTAATGCGGCCAAACCGCCTTGGGAATGTGCCACTCGGCCATTCGGAGCATGACGCTCAGATTGGGGCTGCGGGGGCCTCGGAGGGGGAGTGGAAAGGGGCCCGCGGGCCGCGTGAATGGATGGGGCTGCTGAATGGTTCCTGGCATTGTTGTGGGTCGAAACAAACGGCTACGACAGGTGCCCTGGCGTGCCCCGGCCGACCCGGCCTACCCCCTTGATTCCCTTGTCCCCCCCCCCCTCCCCAAGCCCTGCCCCTTATTTTAGCCCCACGATTGAGGGGGCTTTGTCTCATTTCGCACGCCTCTTGGCTTTGGGGACTGTTAGGCCCCCGCAGCCCCAGCTGCCAGGACACACACACACACACACACACACACACACACACACACACACACACACACACACACACACACACACCCTGATTTTACGGAAGCACTGCCCGATTCGCGTGCAGCGACTGCACTGCGAAGACCGACGCAACTTTGTGGGGCGGCGGGGGCAGTTGAGGCGGCGGTGTCGGGTCGCTCTGTCTCTCTCGCACCCCAGCGGAACGCGGCGCGAGTGCGAGAGAGACGGAGCGACGGGGGCGCGTCGGGGTTAAATAAAGCCGGCCGGCCACAATGCAGTGCTGAATGGTCGGGGCGGACTGCAAGACTACAAGGGCCGAGGCGTATTAACCCATTCAGTGCCGGGGCGAGGATGGGGCTCGGTGCTCTGAGGGAGAGAGAGAGAGAGAGAGAGAGAGAGAGAGAGAGAGAGAGAGAGAGAGAGAGAGAGAGAGAGAGAGAGAGAGAGAGAGAGAGAGAGAGAGAGAGAGAGAGAGGGAGTGAGAGAGAGAGAGAGAGAGAGAGAGAGAGAGAGAGAGAGAGAGAGAGAGAGAGAGAGAGAGACAGAGAGAGACAGAGAGAGAGAGAGAGAGAGAGAGAGAGGGGGCGCCCCTGTCATTAAGACGCCAGCTGCCATTGTGCCCCCAAGCACCATAGTGACGCGCCAGCACTGCCCGCAGAAAATCGACCAGGAAGTGCAAGGAAAAGGCAAACGGACGCAATTTTTTTTTTTATGAAAATTCTTTTTACATTTGTGGGTTGACTAGCCAGGCGTTAAGTGTGCTCAGTGTTTGAAGAATCTCGCAAACCGTTACTAACCGCCGGGTGCACGATGAGCTCACCCATCACTGGTGGCGTCCATAATTTTCCCGGACAACCTCACCCACCACATCGCACTGCTGAACCGGTCTTGTTTTTGCGCAGACGAAGGCAATGCCTTGTGGAGCTCAAAGCGAGTGGCCCTATCTGTAATTAAGGGCAGGCGCCTCGTTACCGACCTAGTGTCACACCTTGCCTCCCCCTTCCCTTCCACCCCCTTCTCCCCCTCCACCCCCTCCTCAACCCGATTCTATCCCATCAGGCGCATAGCTCATTATGACTGCATTACACCCGTGGTCCTTAATGGTTCACAAAGGCGCGAGCCGCGTCAACCATAGCAACACACACACACACACACACACACAAACACGCGCGCGCGCACACACACTTACACACACACACACACACACATACACACAGAGTAAGCTCGAAATTTCAGCCACAAAACGAAACACAACATGCAGTTGTTCGACGCGCGCGGTAACGGTACCGTTGTTATTTCCCCTTTTTTCCCTGCGAGATTCTCACGTTCGATGCACAAAACCACACACTTACACACGCACACACACACGTGTTTGTCGCACCGCGCGCCGCTGCCGCCGGTTCAAACACTTGCGATCAACAGCGTTTCGTTTCCTCTTTTTAGTTTTTTTTTTTTTTTTTGACGAACGCTTGTTGACGTTTTTCTTCTCATTCGGCTGCGGGTCGTTGAGAGGCGCGACAAACGGCACGGCGCGGCCCAAAGGGAGGACATCAAAGTGTTTGTGTTTAAGTGTTCGTTGTGCCGCGGCGCCTGGCTCACTGTGCAACGCCTAATGATTTCACATGGTATTCGCCACACAAGACAGCAGCAGCGGCGGCACCACGGGTTACTGTGTGGGGCGTGCGGACGAGCGGACGCGTGATACAGGCAGACAGACAGACAGACAGACCGGGCGGCGCGGCTGCCGCGGTGTCCAGCGGCCGGCTCGCCCCTGCATCGGCGCGCATAGGCCGGCCGGCGAGCGGAGCTGTCGGCGCGTTGCCTACACTGGCAGGGGATTACCGCTGCCGGCCAATCAGCGGCCGCCGTGGCCGCCCTGCCTTTCGGGGCCGAGGCCCGCCAGGCAGCCAGGCAGCCAGGCCCACCGTGATCCGACCAATAAACAATAAATACCCTCAATCTCGCGTCAAGACGCCCCGGCAGGGGGAGGGGAGGGGAGGGGAGGGGAGGGGGAACAGAGTCATTAGCAGCCGTGGTGACGGGGCTCGCTGCGGATTAGAAGGGCGAGCCGCCATAAAATCGTAATACGCAATATGGAGCGGCCGAGCAGTCGTCCGTCGTGGAGGGAACGCGCCCGAGCGTGCATTTTTCAACAAAAATGAAACCGGAAAAAAAAATTGTTTTTGTCAATAGGATGTACCACGTTTGCGGCATGTGTAGAAAAAGAAACGGGCTTGAGTTGACCGCGTCACCCGGGGCGGTTTTTCTACCCTTAACTGCGCTGGTCCTGGTATCGGGCGATGGTGGCTGGCGCTGGCGACCGATTCTCTCTCTCTCTCTCTCTCTCTCTCTCTCTCTCTCTCTCTCTCTCTCTCTCTCTCTCTCTCTCCCCCCTACGGGACGCCCCGTGGGTGCGAGAGAGACAGACGATGAGGCGGCCGCGCTAATAGGCGCCGTTGTCTCGTTTTTGCCGCACTAATGCCCGCGTCTTCCCTTCTGCTCCGCCAAAGGCTGGCCAGGCCGGCCAACGGCAAGGCAAAGGCAAGCCAAAGGCGGGCTTAGGCCTCGCCTCGCTCTAATGTGTTCCGCCATTAATCTTTCCTAAGCTCTTTCCAGTCCGGCGGAAGTCGAAGTGACAAGCTGCAACCGGGGCAGCGCACAGCGAGAGAGAGAGAGAGAGAGAGAGAGAGAGAGAGAGAGAGAGAGAGAGAGAGAGAGAGAGAGAGAGAGAGAGAGGGCTGGGTGTGCGGCGGGGTGGAAGTGGTCGAACCTCCAGGGTCGTCATCGCGTCTCCGCGCCACTTGAGGCGTTGGCGGTGCTGTCTCGTGCACGACCGTCTGACCATGCGGGCAAACAAAGGCACGTTAAAATAAATTTTAGAAAAATCCCGCTTTCCCCCCTTGAGAAATATAGGGACCAATGTTGTTGCCCCTGGGACACCTTTCATGAGGGCGTGAGAATGGTGAGCCGATTGATGAAATTGGAGCGTCGCATCCTCCTCCTCCGCCCCCCCCCCACTCCCCCGCCTCGCCCTGCCCGCACTAACGAACGGGTTAGGCGTAATCAGGCCAGGTCCCTGATGATGTGTACCCAGCGGCGTAATGCCCAAACGGATACCTCCCTGCAACAGAACGAATTACGCGCGCGCTTAAAAAATCAGTGGGCTAGTTTTGACCGGCCGGCCGGGATGTTTCATTTTCAAAGCCGCTCTTCAGAAGCACGGCCGCGCGCGCTGAGCGGTTGCTTTCCGATCTGGAGGTCGCAGGTTCAAATCTCCGCTTCCTGTTGTGTTAACCTTTGTGACAGTGGGATGTTGGCCCGTGTTTTCCAGCTCGAGCTCCAACACGGGGTCCTCATTTTTCCTGTTTCGTCTTCTTTATCTAGAATGCACTCCTGCGCTTCGCACCACACTCACGCACCAGCATAGTCGTACCACATGAAAGTCCCGGGTTCAAAACACACAGCAGCGGCACGTCTTTTTTTGGTTGGCCCACCGCTCCGCGCGCTCGCGGCGTGCACAGCGCAATATTATTAAATTTCAATGCATTTTCGTCGGATTTTCCTCTCTACTCGTTATCGCCCCAGCGAGTGGCTCAAGAGAGCGTGCTGCCCCTGCATGTGTGCGGGAAGGGTTTGTCGGAGGGCCTTCCTCGCAACGCCCATCTTTTCATAATTTATTACACACCAAATTTGATTTTATTCATACACGCGTGGGCCGCGCGGATTCACGTTCCGACATACTGTGTGTGTGTGTGTGCTCCGTCAAGAGGCGGCCGAGGCCCTGTTCATTTAGAAGGCAGCCCGGCATCGACAAGCCGAGCCAAGTGGACACGGTATGGTGGGCCTCCGGCCATAGAGAAGAATGCGCGCAGTGGGCAGAAACGTACGAAATATTTAAATATTTTTGAGTGATGTGCCGGCTGGCCGGCGGACAGAGTGACCGGTCACTCTACCGGGAGTCTGGCCCGCACCCGTGCCGGCGCGGCCGCCCTTAACCCTTGGCCGCGGCCGCCGCGTTCCGGTCCGATTCGTTTGTTTTGCCGCGCGTCCGGCGGAAGGGATTTTCATTTCATAGCCGAGTGGCCTCGCGGGGGAGGGATGTTTGAAAAGTAAACGTTCGACTGGCTTTCCTCTTCTTGTGCCGGCCGCTGCCTTTGACGCACTGGGACTGCCCCGCCGGCCTTTGGACCGGCTTGTCCTTTGCATCGCCTCGGCGCGGCCTCGCGTCGCCCCGCGTCTCTCTCGCTCCCCCGCGGGTGCGGCCCGCGGCTGGGACGGACACGGCCGCCGCGGAGGCAGCCTGCAGGGGCGATGAAAAGAGGACGCGGCCGCTCGCGGCAAGCGGCGCCAAAACTTTCCGGAAAAGACACCAGCAATCGGACAAAAAAAAAAAAAAAAAAAAAAAAACGGTGAGGGGCGCGGAAGCGATGGGCACCATGAAAGATTATCCTCCCGCCCAAATGGTGTGTTTCCGGGTTTCTGGTTTTCCCGGTTTTCCGTTCTCTGGGATCGTTCCCACTACTTCAAGGACCAAGGAATAATCTGCGACCGAAAGTTTCGAAAGACATACATATAATACACGGAACTTAGCATCAGGAAGGGAGTCACCGTAGCTTGAACGAGTAATCGTCATCCGCTGGCTTACAAGAAGTCGCCGAGTGGACGGTGATGCGGAGAGAATGCTGCTATCGACTCTCTCTCTCTCTCTCCCTGACGCCTTGGTAGAGGGCGCCGCGCAAGCTATTCCCGCGCTCGTCTCATTCCGAACTTGGTCGCTCCGTTTCTCTCTTGCACCCCTGTGCACAGTGGGACGCCCCTGTGAGGGAGACAGAGCCGTTCGGAGGCAGTCGGCTGCACTGTCGAGTTATTGCCTCGGGGAACAAGGCGACGGAGGAATCGAAGCGGGTCGCGGCGGGGCCACGCGATGACGCGCTCACGGAAGGGGAGAGAGAGAGAGAGAGAGAGAGAGAGAGAGAGAGAGAGAGAGAGAGAGAGAGAGAGAGGCGGGGAAGGGCCAACAAGGGCCGCGCTTTGCTTTTCTTCTCTGCGGCTTCGGCTTAACACATATTTCTCTCCTCGCTTCTCCCCTGCCCCCTCATCCCCGCCACCTTCCCACGCGAGGCAATTGTTTTCCAAACACAACGCAGTGTCACCGGGGCCGCGAGGCTGAGACACGAGCCCCCTCATGATGAGAACAGAACCCCCCCACAGTTCCGTGGAAAACGACCAGGGAGCGGGGTATTTCCAACACGTCAGGCTAGTCGACCGACTGAACCCAAAATCGAGTTTTCACCGGGAAAACGCCGGAAAATAACACTCAGTCGGCAGCTTTTCTGCGGTGGACGATGGCGCTGGCGGCCCGCATTGCGCGGTCCGGAGACACAGTGGGACAAGCGGGTCTGATGAGAGGCACTGCCTGTGTGGCGCCCCGGGGCCACGGGGCCGCAGGGCCGCAGCGCCGCAGGGCCGCGCTCGCCGTTTGTTTGACCTGATGCCGACAGTGCGACCGCGTGCTGCCTTACAGCGCCACTTTCTGAAAGGGATGCGAGCACAAACAGCGATCTCTCGCCCTCACACACACACATACACTGGCACGCACAGACTCAGTCAATCCGCTTGGCAAAAGGTCACATAGATTTCCCTTTCGGGTGTGCCACACACACACACACACACACACACTCACACTCGCAGAGCAGAGAGGGTTTCCCCGCGCCTTTTGTGCGTGCGCGAACTATGGTATACGGCTTTGCGGGGGGGCCACACACACACACACACACACACACACACACACACACACACACGCACGCGCGCTTGATACGCGCCGGGTATGCAGTCCCGCAGTGCGCGAGAGGCGAGGGGGCTGCCGCCTCCTTTGTGTCGGGGGGACAGCTTGAGCCCTGCTTACAGTGCTCCTTGTGCCGCGCGAGCCTTTGCATGTCAATGAGTGACCCTGTCCAACCTTCAGTCCCGCCCCCCTCCCCCCACTCCCCCTTCCCCTGGAACCCCGTGGCCACTGCCCTGGCCCCTATCATCGACAACCCCCTGCCTCCAGCTTCCATGACCTTAATTGACACGACCGTATTCCAAGCGGGGTCCCCCGTATTGCATGGCAACGGTTCTTGGTTTTTTGTCCTCAACCGTCGCGAGGATCGCATTTCAAATTGACGAAAGTCCTTTCACCTTGTATTTTTGGGCCGAGCGAACAGGTCACGCGAGGGTAGCCTCCCCGTAGGGATCATTGGAGATCCCTGTGATGGTTGATGGTTCATGACGACACCATGAAAATCACGAACCTACAAATTCATCGCTAAACTCGTCGCCGCTCGCCGCGCATTATTTGAGCGACAAAACGCGATGCGGCACATCCCCTCTGCGTCGACAGTACAGGTCTTGCAGCGCCGGGAGCGCCGGCCTGCCAGCCCGTCTGTCTGTCTGTCTGTGTGTCTGTCTGTCTGTCTGTCCGTGCGCGGGGGTCGCCGCTCGCTTCATCATTTAACTTCCAGCGTCGGTGCGCCGTGCCCGCCGCCCGGAAACAATCGTTTCCGGCAGGACCGTCGTCGCCATAGCAATCTTTACTTGACGCCGTAACGACAAGGGCGGGGGCGGCCGGGGTCGCGTGCCAAGTTCCGGATGGCTCTCCACGCCGCCGCACAAAGCCCCGGAGTCCCGGAGTCAGTCCCGGAGTCAGTCCCGGAGGCGCAAGAAGCTCCGCGAAACAAGTCAGCGCCGCTGCTGTGCGTTCCGCCGTCCCGCGCCCCGTAATGGCGAAAGCTAATTTGTTTTCTTTTGTATCGCCGCTCGCGCTGCCGCCGCCACTGCGCGCCAAGTCTGTATTTTATTCCTTTCATTCGCGTTCTGTATGGCGCGGACCCTTTTCTTGTGCCACCCGCCCCTGCTGCCGCCCCCCGCCATTTGCCCGAATAAAGCTTTTGAGCCCCGCTTAACCCCCCCCCCTCCCGCCTCCACCTCGCATTCTTCTCGTGTGCGGATTTCTATCTTTGCCTACAGATGCCTTCCCGGAAGTCAATATTTTAGGTCTTTGGGAGCCGCGGGCACTCGGGTGTGTGAGCGTCTTGGCGAATGCGCGGGGCGGGTAGCGCGGCGGTACCAACCCTGAAGGTGCAGTGAGTGCAGCTCACCGTCCCATCGAAAATTTTCAAACCAAGGAGACTGGCCGTTGGCTTTGCGAAATTTGTCTTCGGAGCCGGTTTTGTTCTGAACCGTGTACCCACTGAAATGATGTGTTTTCGCGCCGCTGTTCCGAACCGCTTTGTCGTGTTCCGCTGCCTCGGGAGCCGTAAATGAGTCAGCACCCGACTTTCAGCAGCCACGACACGCAAGAGAGTAAAAGAAGTGCAAAAACAAAAATAAAAAATAAATAAAAAAAAATATATTAAAAAAGCACGGGACAAGTTTTTTTTTGCCAAGGTGTTACGCTATCAGCCAATAGAAAACCTGGCCAAACCGCGTCCTTTTTTTTTTTTTTTTTTTTTTTTTTTTTACCAAAAACTAAAACAGTTAGGGATTTTGAGTTGTAAAATATTTATTTAAATGCATTAATTTCTCCAAAATTTCGTCCTGACGGAAAGGAGGATCCAACCCAAGCCACAGGGCAGCCACAGCCAGCCACCCACGCGCCGCCTCCCGGCGCCGCTCCACACGTCCCTCGCACCCCGCCTTCACCTGTCATATTTTTATGGGCGGCGTTACAATAACCCTAAAATTTAAAACGGCGGCCGCGCCAGGAATAGCCGGCGATCCCTTTGCGTGTTGATCTGTATCTCTCAGCGCCAGGCG
>CM060095.1:13675661-13748161 GCA_030522485.1 Stenchaetothrips biformis | reverse complement strand
TCACATAACAAAGCCCGAAATATTAATAACCAAGCTGCGCCCCGGCCTCTGCGGGCAGGGTGCAGCTTCCGCTACGACGTGTGTGTGTGTGTGTGTGTGTATGTGTGTGTGTGTGTGTGTGCGTGCCACTGATGACGCGGGAAGATTGATTGCCCTTCTCTTTTTCTCCCGTTCGCTCGGTGCCCTTTATACTTTTGTAGCTGTCTTACTCTTTTCTCTGTCCAGACGCGCACACCGCGCGCGGAGGGTGCCGAGAGGGGAGGGAGAGAGAGAGAGAGAGAGAGAGAGAGAGAGAGAGAGAGAGAGAGAGAGAGAGAGAGAGAGAGAGAGAGAGGGAAGGGAGACTGCTCTTCCCTCTCATTACAATGACACACAAATAGAGCAGCCGAAGAAAGCCTCTAAATATTAATAACTCCCACCGGTAAAGTGCACCACACGTGCTCTCTCTCTCTCTCTCTCTCTCTGTCTCTCTCTCTCTCTCTCTCTCTCTCTCACTCTCTCTCTCTCTCTCTCTCTCTATTTTCGCATCCCCATTTAGCCGTTCTTTTTATAAGGATTAAGATATGAGTCGCTCCCGAAAGTTGCTCCCCACACTCCGTGCTTGCAGGTGCGGCACCTTTGTCATCTGGTTACAGTGTTCAGCCGCACAGAGTGAGAGAGCTTGAGAGTAGCAGGGAGTGGGGAGGGTGTGACAGTGTGCCTGATGTCTGTGTCTGTGGGTGTGCGCGTGCGGCGCGTGCCTTATGGGTAGAATTTAAAACTCGTCACGGCGTCCATCCGTCTCTGCCTGCGTGTCTGCGTGCATTTGAATTTTTTTTTTTCTGTTCCTATAAATTGAGACAGTGTAAGCCTCCTCTGCTTCGAGGCGTTCCAAAGCGTTTTGTTGGTCGTGCAGGCCGCCGCACCGCCGCTGAAACAAGGGACAGGTGTGGCGTGGCGGGGCGCGGCGGGGCGGGGCGCCCGCGCGAGGGTCCTGGTCGCTGACACAACAGTGAGATAGATGTAGTCCGGTCTACTGTTCGTGAGCCCCAAGAAGCTGGCCTGGGGTCCCCCCTGGGGCCTGCAGGCTATTATTTGCGGCTCACAATAGTTGTGCGAGCCAATGGCGCGGCGGGCCGGGGCGCAGGGCGCAGGCCAAGCGTTGTGATTGGCTGGCGGCCAGGCCGAGCGGCCAGGCTGAGCGCATTGTCTCACGCACGGACAATGGGGCCGAAACCCTTTCCCCTTTCCACGCCCACTGCGGTCTGCCTGCCTGCAGCCGGCTCGGCCGCCACCGGCCAGCTCGAACAACAGTGCTTCTTGACGGCCAGAGAGAACGAGGGAACGACCAGATTTACGTAAAACGTAAAACTTAGGGCAAAACAATGTCTTTAAAAAAATGTTGATTTTTCGTAATAAAACCCTTGACTGACGAAAAAAAAAATTTCACATGCCGCAACATTTTCACCTGCGAATAATGTCTCAAAATGTGGGAAGAAAGCCTCCTGGCACATTGTCAGCCGGCGCCGCGACACTCGCTCGCGCTGTCTTAATTTTTCGCGTTCTGACAGCAACTATAAACAATACATCTCGGAGTGACAGGCGAGTCGCTGGCGCTAAACGCGCTCAACACATGGTGGGTCGCCGCTTAACCTTTGCCCGCTTGGAGCCAGTCCAGGCGCCGCCCGCTATTCGCGCAGGCAATATTCTAATCGGTTTGGCGTGCTTCGTCTTCTTTGTTGCGGTGTACCGGGGCGCGACGGATGAGAATAGCTTAATAAGCCCGGCAGTGGGTGCAGTTAGGTAGGACCCCAGCCCGTGCGGCGGCCGCGTCCGCCGGCTGTCAAAGCATATCATTTTCATATTCAGCGTGGCGCGGCGCGGACTGTTCAGAACAATATGTCTAACTGCGTGCGCCTGCCCTGGGTGCTGCTGGGACCCGTTCCAAGATGTTCTAGTCCGTACTCCCCCTCACGCCCGCCCCCCTCTCTCTCTCTCCCTGGGCCCCCACTGTCACCGGGCCCAACACGGTGCAGTATATTATAATACAAAGCTCGGGGAGCTGCTGGGCTGCACACACAACAGAGACGAGAAAAATCGTAAAAAGAAAAGAAAACCACGACGGAAATAAAATAATAGACGCGCGCACTCTCATATTTTGACACGTTTTCAGCGGAGCGAGCCAAGCCCGCCGAGCGGAGGGGCCTTCGCTCCCGCGGCCGCGGAAAGGAATAACAATTTGTCCCATGTTTTTCTTTCTTCGCTGTGGTTTTGCGTAGCATGTAAAATTGCTTAAAAAAAAGGTTTATTTTTTTATTAAAAAAATAAATAAATTGGAAGTGGGTTTGAATGGAGTCATCTGAGGAGGAGCAGGTCACTGCGGTCAGGAGTCCAAGAGAACAGTGCAGTGCCCCCTGCAGGCAAGTGGAAGGTCCCCGCCAAAGAACGCCCCCCTCCCCAGGCGCCCCGCCCCGCCCCGCCCCGCCTCCCCGGCCGCTCTCCGGTGCGTGGGCGTAACAATAGCGCCGCGACGCCCCGCTAGGCAGCCAATGGCGTGGCGGGGCGTCGGCCGGCCGTCGTTCCCCTCCCACTGCCGGCGCCGATGGAGAAGGGGGCGACCACAACAGGAGAGAGAGAGAGAGAGAGAGAGAGAGAGAGAGAGAGAGAGAGAGAGAGAGAGAGAGAGAGAGAGAGAGAGAGAGAGAGAGAGAGACCTTAGGATGGCACGGGGACGCACCAGTGCGAGCGAGATGAGAGACAGAATGGAAAGGAACATACTCCCATTCACGAAAATGGAGAGATCTACTTTTTGTGCAATCGGCAGCGACCGAACCCATGTGTGTGTACAAATGCTGGCCGCTGGTGGGCCCGCTCGGCTGCGCGCATAGTGCTCCACACGCCCCACCGCTCCCCCCCCCCTACCCCGGGCCTCCGCGCCGGCCCCGCTGGCCTGCCCGCCTCCCAGCCACCCAATGGCCCATTGTTCCCGAGGCGCGCTGCGATAGGCCCTTGCCACCCCCCGCCCCGCCCCGCCCCGCCCCGCCCCGCCCCGCCGGCAGCGCCAATGCCAGGTCGCTATTCAACAAGTTGGACGCGGCGTCTTTTGCCCGGCATTGTTCCCGTGCGCTCCAGGTTCTCTCTCTCTCTCTCTCTCTCTCTCTCTCTCTCTCTCTCTCTCTCTCTCTCTCTCTCTCTCTCTCTGTTCTCGTTCCCATACGAGATGCGCCATGAGTGCGAGAGAGACAGAGCGACGAATGCACTGTGCGGAATCAGCCTGCTGGCCGAGTGAGCGGGCGAACAGACAGACAGATAGACAAACTGGCCGAGCGGTACGGCGAGGCCCTTCGCTTATTTCCACCACAATATCGAGCTAAGCAGGCAAATAGAGAGGGAGCGAGGGAAAGGGTGAGGATAGAGAGAGAGAGAGAGAGAGAGAGAGAGAGAGAGAGAGAGAGAGAGAGAGAGAGAGAGAGAGAGAGAGAGAGAGAGAGAGAGAGAGAGACAGACAGACAGACAGACAGAGGGGAGCCCTCATCATCTTGTGTGTCGATGCATCTTTGATGTGGCTCCGTGTTGTTGCTGTGTGTTTCTCACTGATTACAAATGATTAGCGGCCCGTCTGCTTGCCTCCATCTACCCGTGTATCTGCGCCTCCATCTATCCTATCTCAGCATCCATCCCTTCGTGCGTGTCCGCCCCCGCCGCCCACGCCGCCCACGCCGCCCCCGCCTGGACTCACTACACTAGCGATCCAGGCGAGCGCAGAGACGCCCGTGCGAATGCGCACGCCGGCCAACCTGGAAACGGAAAGGCCAACACTGGAAAACTGCACATTACGGGGCAACCCTGCCGCTCTAATTTACAGTTTAAATTTTTTATTTTTGCCGGCCTCCCTCCTCTCTCTCTTTCTCTCTTTCTCGTTTGTCTTGCTTTACTTGGAGTGCCGCGGCCGTCCTCTTTAATTCATACTAATTGCAAGGGAAGAGCTTTTCCTCCGGCTCCCTTTTTCCTTCCCCTTTCTCTTCTCTCCCTTTCATTCATTAGTGACTTTTAATTTGGATATAATTTGTCGGACAAATGTTTCACATATGCAGCGACATTGTGCGCTGCGGTCGCCGGCGGTCGGCTTAATTATGAACGGATGAAAAATGCGGCGGTTTGGAGCGCGCCCTTTGACTGCTTGCCCGACAGTGCAGTCGCGGAAAAATGAAGGACAGAAAAAAAACTGCTTTTGCTGGATGGAGATGATTTGAAACGAAACTAAAATAATTTGGAAAATTTTCAGTGGAAAACGACAAAACAAAAATCCGGAATACGTGAAGTAAACGAGTTGCAATTAGGAGAGAAATCCAAGTTTTCCCTACCCGCTTTGCACGGTCGAAAACTGCGTTGGAATTAGAACCTGGTGGCACGTAAAACAAACGCATGCGAGTTACCGTTCGATTTCTCTTTAAGTATTTTGGCGAAAAAAAAGGGAACAGACAGGGGGAAGCGCACATGCAAGTTGGTGACAGCTGTCGCGCAGGAAGGCAAGGCAAGGGGGTGACGGAGAGCGAGACAGCAACAGAGCGAGAGAGAAAGAGAGAGAGAGAGTGAGAGAGAGAGGGGGTGGTATGGCATGCCGCGACCAACTGGTCCAGAGACAAATGGGGGATTATTCGATGATCCTAATGGGTGGGGCAGCGGAACGGGCAGAGAGAGAGAGAGAGAGAGAGAGAGAGAGAGAGAGAGAGAGAGAGAGAGAGAGAGAGAGAGAGAGAGAGAGAGAGAGAGAGAGAGAGAGAGAGAAGGGGGGAGACGTAGAGAGAAAGTAAAAGAGCTAAATAAAAACTGGGAAAGGCTCTCAGCAGCTTTACAGCGAAGCACTTTGGTTGGAAAGAAGGCGACTGTTTCACCCGGATTCGGGAACAACATGCACTTCAAGGGGCGGGCGAGCATCAGCGGGGACGAATCCGGAGAGACCGAAAAAGAAAGAGAATCCTCAGGGAAAAACAAAACAAGAAAAAAAAGATGCGCGAAGGCATGTATTTTTTGTTTAAAACAACGGGCCGCGGTGATGAGCGCGCCGCGTCGTCGTCCCCGAGTCGTCCCACTGTGTGTCGTCCCGGAGACAAGACGCGAGGGAGAAGAAGGGCTCCGAAAACAAATCGTTCTCCACCCTAATCATGGTGTTTGCGCGCCCCGATGGCATGACGCCGGCTTTTTTGGTCATTTCACGATGACACTGCTGCTTTTGTTGTTGTTCTTGCCGCTGGTGTTGGTGCTGGTGTTGCTCTCCCTTTCTCGCTTCTTTGTTCTTGTCTAGTTCGTACCGCCTGGTTAGCGTAGCAGCCTCCCAGTGAACGCTCGGCATCGATGAACCGTGATGAACGTAATTTATTACCTATTCGTCTTTTCGAAATGGTGTGCTGTCGTTGTTGTTGCTTCCGTGTGGTGTCCCAGTGGACAGGGCGCACCTCGCTATGCGGGGGGCCCCGCCGCCCTGGGATTGGTCCGGGCTGCGCCGTCGCTGGCATGGCGCGGGGGCTGGCGGGGTCTTCGGGGCCCCTGGCTCCAGGGCCCCTGGCTCCAGGCAGCGTGGTGGGGCCATCCGGACTGGAGGGCCCAACAAGCAAATTGGATTTCAATGGTTAGACTGTGGAGTTAGCGAGCATCGTGTCGCGCGGGGCGGGCCGTGGCGTGGCGGGGCGCGGCGGGGCGCGGCGGGGTGGGGCTCTCTGTGTCTTTGATCAAGTTTAGTGGGGCCCTGTAGTTTACGTTTGTGAATAAACAACCAGACCAACCCCGGAGCGGCACGGGGAAGACGCGAACGCCGTGCCGCGCGGTGCCCCGCAACGGATCCGAGGGCGGGGCGGGGCGGGGCCGCAAGTCGGAGGCAGTGTGATGTGAAACACTGCGCCCGGGCCCCTCCCAACGCTTTGACAAGTTGGAACCCTACAATTAGTACCCGAAGCAGGCGTCAGTCCGTACCGTACCGAGGCGCACCTGCCGCGCTGGCCCAGCGGCAGCGACTATAGGCCTTACAAGGCTTACAATGGCCCGCTTCGCTCTGCTTCGCTCGCGCCCAAAGTTTTGGCGCCAAAAACGGCCGGGGCGCGTCAAAGGGTTGCTGCAGCGCGGCCCGGATTGGCTGAGCAATTGTCGGGGCCGTGGAACAAGATGGCCGCCCGGCCCTGCGCCGCCACTGTAGCAAAAGACACACAGACAGACAGGACGGCATAATGCCTAATGCTCAAAGCGAACGCACCGCGGGCCTGGCCTGGCCTGGCGGGGCCGCCCTGGCCGGGCCGCCCTGTTAAGGAGGCTGCGAATTAGGCAGAGGGTGAAATCACTGCGGGGAGAGAGGCGGGGCGGGGCGGCTGCTTGTTGTAGTGTAGTTCGCACGTTATCGCTGCCTCTCTCGGTTCGCCTTTGAAGCCTTCCTCCTCTCTCCGCGGAGAGAAGCGCCCGCCAAGACCGCGCCTCTGTTTCCAGCGCGGCTCTGCCCCCTTCCCCCCCCCTTCCCCCCCTCCCCCGCCTCCCGCTCTCCCGCGCATTGTGAATTCTCTCTGATGCGGTTCTTCTTTTCTGAGAACGACCTCTCCTCGCCTGCCTCCGCCGCCCGTGGCTCCGATCCTCCTCCCCGCGGCACCTGTGCGCCGCTCGCCGCGGTGCTCGCCGTGGTGCTCGCCGCGCCTGCCGAGACAGTCGCGCAAATACCTCCGCATTAACGTCAGCCTGTGCGCGCGCGTCTGTCGGCGACCGCAGTAAAACCCAAGGTTCCTCGAGGGCTGTGATGGTGTCTATGCACGCGTATTCGCGAATCTCCACCGCGTCGTCGTGTTGTCTGTGGGAGGCCGTCGCAGCCGTCGCCCGGCCGGGACTGCTGCTCGGGCGGGGCGGGGCGGGGCGGGGCGGGGCGGGGCGGGGCGGGGCGGGGCGGGGCGGGGCGGGGCGGGGCGGGGCGGGGCGGGGCGGGGCGGGGCGGGGTGGGGCGGGGCGGGGTGGGGCGGGGCTTGGCCTTGCTGTGCAGGTGGCGCTCCGGACGCGGGGAGGGGGCTCGTCTGTGACGCCTCACAATCCGGCAAGTTAGTTTCCCGCTTTTGTATAAGTTGATTCAGCAGGCTGCAACCCTCCCCCTCCCCCTGTCTTTGCCGCGCCCGTCGCACCGGAGTTAGTTTCGCTTGTCCGCCGCCGTCCGGGAGGATGCGGCATGCGATGCGGCGGCGGGGCTTTGAGGAGCTCGCCAACAAAGTTACAAGCATTATTTGGATAAGCTGGCGAAATGTCTCGGCTGCTTTAACCCGCTCTATCTCTCTCTATCTCCCTCTCCCTCTCCTTCTCTCTCTCTCCTGTAGGTCTTTGGGACCTTCCTCCCCTGGTCTCCGCTCGTCTCGCGTCCCCTAGATGAGAGTTAGCAAACCGTTTAGAACGAAATGAATTACGTAAGCTCCATTTTGTGCGGGTGGCAAAGTGTGTGTACGTGTCTGTGTGTCTTGTGTGTGTGTGTGCGTGTGTGTGTGCGCGCGCTCACTATTTTTTCCGCGCTGGTTGTTCCGAGGCGTCAGGTCCGATGACGCGGACCGCACTTTTCTTGTTCAAATAATGCGTTCTTTATGGACTCCCCCTCGGACTCCCCTTGGACTCGCCGGCACCCCCAGGATGACTCGTCGTTCCATTGTGCTGGTGTCTGCGCCGCGATTCGCACCATCACCGACAACAAGACCGCCCTCTTTAGCGCGAGCGAGCGAGAGGGTGGTCGTGGTGAGGGTCGTCCGCGGTATGCGGAACACTTCCGGACAGCCGAGCGTGCCAAAGCACCTGTATTCGGAACCGTAGTACCCGAGTTCGAATCCCCTCGCCACCATTTTTTTTCCGTTTTGTTGATTGTTGTCGTGTGGTAGCGTCTCTGTCCGACATGATTGTGGCCGCACGGATGCGCCACCTCCCGCGCTCGGCGGCCTTGCCGGCCTGGCTAATCAGAGTTCAACAGGTTTAGGTGGCGTGTGCTGCGGTGCGGTAATCCCGAACAATGCTCCCACCACAACACGTGCCTCGCTCCCCCTACACGCTCGCTATCTGTCTGTCTGTCTGTCTGTCTGTCAAAGTGACCTTTTCATAACACATTTTGTTTCTCGTACGCCTAACAAATTTTTAATTTTTTAATTTTTTTTTTCTAAATTTTTTAAATTTAACTGGACGCAAGACGTGGCGCTCTTCTTCTTTTTCTTCTTCTTCTTCTTCTTCTTCTTCTTCTTCTTCTTCTTCTTCTTCTTCTTCTTCTTCTTCTTCTTCTTCTTCTTCTTCTTCTTCTTCTTCTTCTTCTTCTCGAGTGTCTCGGTGACCCTGCCCGCCATGCGACACATTTAATGAGCAGTGATAAGGCGATTACCCCCGTCCTCGTCATACAGTTATTGTGGTCTCCCCTCCCGTCCTGTTCATCGCCGTTCCATCAAGTATTACGCCACGCGTGGCCGCGCTCCAGGGCCGCGCGCTCATAGTGCGTTCTCTGCTCCAAAACGGCAGGACACTTTGATGTAAACAAAGTTTGAAAACCCGCTGGTTCGTGAACATTAATTTGGAACTTGGAACAAGCGGCGTTGTGGAACAGCGCTGCCGACGTGCTCGTGGCCTCGTACCCTCGGGCCGTGTAATTGAGTCTTGTTTTCCACAGTGCGGGGGTTTTGCTCCTTCTGTTTTGCAAACATCTGCCAAAGGGTTGCTGTGCTGAACACTGTGTGTGCGGTGAGAGAGAGTGTGCGCGTGTTTGTATGGTAGGGTGTGTCGCCGGGCCTTCTTCACAGAACAAAGTGACGCTCCTCTCTCTCTCTCTCTCTCTCTCTCTCTCTCTCTCTCTCTCTCTCTCTCTCTCTCTCTCTCTCTCTCTCTCTCTCTCTCTCTCTCTCTCTCTCTCTCTCTCTCATGATGACAACTTTGTCGCAATCACGATACCACTCGCATTGTTTCATTCTCTCCTTCTTTTTCCAACCGTCCGGCAAATCGCTGGGCGCGGCATTCGCAACCCCCTCACCCCTCCCTCTCTCACTCCCTCTCTCTCTCTCTCTTCCCCCTCCTCTGTCTCTCTCTCTCTCTCTGTCCCTCCGCGGCCCTTTAAACTGAAACTAATCCCTCTCCACCGAAATGGAAGCCAGGCTTCGCCTAAGTCCGGGAATCAATTTGCCTCCACAGTGGGATGTCGCATTGTGGCTGCCCCGGTGACACCGACGGGGCCAGGCCGGGCCAGGCCGGGCCAGGGTGGGTGAATAACAGCTCCGTCCCACTGTGCTGCCCGTCTGTTTCATCCCTTGTGTGGCGCTGGCGCCTCGCGGCTGTATGCTTATGTCGGGGATTTTCACATTCATGCCACTGTGCCGCTCCCTCCCCTCCCCTCCACCCGTGCCGTTGTTCCCTGCGCTCGCCCCCGACTCCGCGGATTTGCTCGTTGGTTTTGCCTCACGCGCCCTGGGCGTTTACTCGCCATGTTGCCGGCCGCGGTCGGAGTCCGCGGTTCGATTCCCCGCACACCGCCAGTCGTTTTTCTCTATTTTGGTTTTCGTGTAATTGTTCTCGATTTTTTTTTTGTTTTCGTTTTTAGCGCGGTCGATTTGACTCTACCATATTTTTTTTTTCGCTGTATGTAGGCGTGCTGCTGAAATCGTCTTCGGAAATTCGTATCGGAGGTTGTTATTTATACCGTATCCCAAACATGGGCTGGCCGAGTTGGTCTCCACGGCGCCCCCTCCCCTGCCCCGCGCCTCGTAAACGCCCCATCCGTGCTGCGGGGCCACACATCACCGGAGGGGTGGGGGGGTCAATGAGTGAAACAATGCAGATCTCCGGGCCTGGCTCGCTGGGGCCCTATGCACGTGGGCGGGGGGAGCTGCTAAACATCTGTAACGGAAAGGAGACGGACGCGAGCATAATAAAAGATGAGCTGGGGAGAACAAATAAACTGGTCTGGCTTAAGGCAGAGCTCAGGGAGACACACTCCGGAAGTCCCGAGGCAGTGTGTGCAGCGCGTAAAGGGGCCGTAAAGGGCGTAAAGCAGCAGAGTGTTGTCTTTTCGGGGAGTATTTTAGGGCCTTTTCATTCGCCCGCGCGATGGGGTTTCTGTTTGTCAAGCCGACCGAGTAGGTGAAATCAACCCGACCGCGATGGACTGCAGGGATATAAGAGGCCTCTTAAAAGAAAACCCGTTAAAGAGGAAAGTACAAATTTAGATATGAAAAGGATTATTTCTCTGTAGACGTCTTTTACTGAAGTCACGAGTGAGAAGCTGGTTTCGTTCTGCCGCGCGTTCCTCCTCGCGTGTCGGGTATCACAAAACGCCACCCAGCGGCACAATTACTCGGCGCCCGGGTTCGAATTCGGGCGGCGGCGGGGGGGAAAAAAACTAAAATAAAAAACGGGCAGGCGGTGGTAGGGAGAGGCGTGCGACAGGGGCGCCTCTTGTCGCCGTGACTCTTACTAGCCATATCGTGAGCATCGCCTCCCGCACACTTGTAGGCATAAGTCACGCGGGGAGGGAGAAAAGGAAAAAGCCCCCGTGTCCCGGTGTCACTTCCACGCACGGAGCACGCCCCGGGAAAAAAACAACAACAAAAAAACGGAACGTAAAAAACAACAACACAACGGGCGGGCGTGAGAGCGACGGCGTGAGTCTTCGCGCATCCGAGGCGAGGCGCTGCTGGCCCACTTCCGGTCGTGATCATGTCTTCTGTTTTTTCGTCAAAAATTTGACCTAAATATGAAACACGTATTCATATTTATTACCAGGATGACCAAGGTTTCGATTTTAAGTTTTTCCTCCACTGACTAGCGTGACTGGAAAAACGATGCTGAATTTTCCGGCGGGTCCATCGTCACAGTGGGAATGTTGGCAGCATCCAGCCGACACGGCCGCGCATTGTTGCCCGCTCTCATCCAGCAGCGGTGCGCCCTCTTGTTTTTTACGGCCAGAAGACTAACGATGAGCCGTCGCCCTCGCGAGAGGCGCTCTTTGTGTAGGCTACACGCACGCCGTGCCGTGCCTTGCCTTGCCGTGCCGCGCCGCGCGACTTGGTAGGTGGCTCACCCTTCCCGCCCCGCACCTTTCTTCATCTTTCTTCCTCGCCATCCGAGCGGCTCGGGACATCGGGGGCCCCAAGCTCCGCGCCGACAACCACGCAACGGGGCCCCCGCGGCCGCCGACTTGCGCCCTTGTTGCCGTCCCACTGCTGCGGGGTCCCCCCCCTCCCCCGCCCGCGCGTCGACTTGTATTCTTCCTCTAACAATGACGTATGTTGGTCGGGCCTGACGAGTTTCTAAAAACGAGGCCCGAGCGATGGGAGTATTGCCGATGTCTGAAGTGGGGCCCGCAACACTGGCGGGACACCGAAATACACCGCAAAGGGGAAAGACTGCCTGCGTGCCGGCCTGCCTGCAGCACTGCGACGCCCAGCCGGCACGCCATTCACATGCTTCAGCGAGGCCTTCAGACAGAGCTTCAGTGACCCAGTGGGCCGCACCGATCGCGCGCGTCCCTGCTACTACTCCGCGTTTTCCTCGTCCGTAACACTGTAAAAGAAGTTTACTGAAACCAGTTTGACTGTACTATTAGTCGGCACAACATAACAAACGTATGAAACTAAATTTTTTGTCAACTCCGTGAAGTCTTTGGACGGTGTACGCGGATTTGCATGGATTTTTTTTTTTTCCGAATCAGAATAGTGCGCAACGGCGGCGCAGCTCTGGGAGGCGGGGGCGGCCGGGGGCGGCCGGGGGCGGCCGGGGGCGGCCGGGCGCGTCCGATATCGGAGTCGGTCTTGCGCGGTCTTGTATGATATGCCGAGCAAACGAACTCCGGCAGGCAGGGACAGTTGAGGGAATTGGCTTCGGGTTCTGCGGGGCGGGCCGCAGCCCGAGACGCTTCATGGATCGCCGGAAACGCTAAAAGCGGAAAAAAAAATAAATTATAAGGACGATTTCAGATAATATGTCGTTTCAATCGGAACAAACAAAAATATGTGTATTGACGATTTGTGTGTGGTTTATTTTCTTTTATTTTTAATTGCGAAAGAAATATTGCTTTTGTGATTATCATCGTGCAAATAGTAGTACAATAATAAGAATACTCTATACCAGCCAGGGCAAGTGCACACTAACAAACGGAACGCCAAAAATAGAACCACCACCGCAAAAAAAATAATTATGATTGCATTAACATTACTTCCTTCCCCTACTTCCTCCTCCTCCTTCCCCCTCTCGCCTCCCCGCCGACTGAGCTTGCTCATTACACACCGCAGGGTTGTTCTTCCCCTCCACCTCACTCGATGACGGCGGGCCAGAACAACACACACTCACAGAGAGAGAGAGAGAGAGAGAGAGAGAGAGAGAGAGAGAGAGGGCGGGGGAGGCATTTACTGAGGATGCGGCGCGCGCCGAGCCGTGCGCCGCCCCGCCGCTCGCCACTTGCCTCCGCCATTGTCGACCCTCTCTCTCTCTCTCTCTCTCTCTCTCTCTCTCTCTCTCTCTCTCTCTCTCTCTCTCTCTCTCTCTCTCTCTCTCTCTCTCACTCTCTCTCTTGGACTGACTGGCGGACTGACTCGGCGCCGCGGAATCGAGAATCGAATGACGAATGAATGCCGCGCCGCCCCGCCGGCTCCGCGCGTCCACTTGAACCGCCGCCGCGCCGCGCACTTTATTATAAACTCGCGGGGCCCTTCTTGCGAGGCAAGCAGCGCCTCCTTCTGATCGCGGCGCCCCCACCCCCTTCCGTGGGAATCGGGAAGAACGAGTTTGGGAGGAAGCGTCATGGCGAACCCAACCCCCTCGTCCTGCTCCCGCCCCTGCTGCTTCGCTTTTCGCAGCGCGGCTCCGTATTGTCGCTGCACTCTGCACTCCGCGGAGGCCGCGGCCGCGTTGTGCGCCGCGCGCCCCTTGAAGCCCGCGTCGAGGACTTTGCGCTTGTCTTAAGAGAGAGAGAGAGAGAGAGAGAGAGAGAGAGAGAGAGAGAGAGAGAGAGAGAGAGAGAGAGAGAGAGAGAGAGAGAGAGAGAGAGAAGGGGGTGGGGTGGAGGGGGGGGGGGAGGGCGGCGTTGCGGCAGGTCGTGTGCGCGGCGGCGGCGAGCGCCTGACGGGCGGACTGTCCCGCCGCACTCGGCCGCGCTGCAGCAGCAGGGCTGCCTACCTCGCAGGCGCCATATCGCCCGGAGCAGCGCACAGTGGGCCAGAAGAAGTTGAATGGGAAGACTGCGGCAAAAAAGATGGCCATATTTCGCTAGAATCGCCAAAATTTTGGTCCGACCAAAACGAGTGCGCCGACGCCCCGCTGTTCCAAATTGGTGGATGGACTGAGGCAACGGGGGCTGGCTGTCCACACGGCAAAAGTAACGCCTGGGATTCTTAGGCGCATTATGGAAAAAGGGCCTAATTTCCAGGCGCGGCCTGGGAATCCCAGGCGTTACTTTTGCCGTGCAGGGCTCGCCGGTCCGGTCCAGCTCGCGGGGGGCCTTCTGCTCGACTGGCCTCGGCAATAATGGGCCGCAAAGGCAAAAGCGCGCGCGGCGGGCTTGTTGTCGGACTGCTGCTTGTTGGCGCGGCCAGTCGGCAAGGCGGGGTCACAACGGCCAAAAGGAGAACAAGGAGAACAAGAGCGCAAAGGAAACCGGGAATTACGGCGGGCAGGCCGGGCTGGCTGCCGGGCTGGCTGCCGGGCTGGCTGCCGGGCTGGCTGCCGGGCTGGCTGCCGGGCTGGCTGCCGGGCTGGCTGCCGGGCTGGCTGCCGGGCTGGCTGCCGGGCTGGCTGCCCCACACAAAGAGAATCAGTCTTCCATTCAAGCAGCGCCGGGCAGCAGGGCCACAGAGGACCGCGCCGCCAGGGGCACAGCGCCCGCCCCGCCCCACCCCGCCCCGCCCTGCTCAGATTCGGGTCATTTGAGGGAATTTGTTCTTTGTGCGACGCAACACTGCGGGTTGGCGGGGCGGCGGTTGGCACACCTGTGGCTGCTCTTTTTGGGGCTCGTTTGGATTTCCTTGTCGTCGGCCGGTCGGTGGGCCGGTCGCACAGTGGGCCGGTCGAAGCGAGTGTCCTCCGGGGCGAGGCGGGGCGAGGCGGGGCGAGGCGGGGCGAGGCGGGGCGAGGCGGGGCGAGGCGGGGCGAGGCGGGGCGAGGCGGGGCGAGGCGGGGCGAGGCGGGGCGAGGCGGGGCGAGGCGGGGCGAGGCGGGGCGAGGCGCCAGTCAATCTGCCCCATTAGCCCGGAGGAAGCGGCCCCGCGCCCGGAGTGGGCCTCGCCAGACGCGTGGCGCCAAACGCCGGAAATGGGGATTTGAACCCGGAACCAGAGGCACCGCCCTGCAGGAGCAAGACCTTAAAACCTTGGCAGGGTGGCCGGCCCCCGCGGCGACGTGGACACGCCAAAGGGAGGCGATACGTACCGTGCTAATCTCCTAAGAGGCAGGGCGATATGCGCCTCCAAAAGGGCCGCCCCGCCCCGCCCCCCCCCCCGCCCCGCCCGAATCCATTATCGTATACATAAGCACTCCCGCACAATGACACTGACCCCCGCCCCTGCCCTCTTCAAGTCCGGCCGCGGGGTCAGAGAAATGACAAGTGAGCCGGAAAGTTTGCCTTCTTTGCCGCGAGACGCGCGTGCGAGCCACCGACCGCCGCCCACCGCGTCGTCAGAGCCACGCGGAGCGGCTGCAAAGTTCAGGACCCCCGTCCCCGCGAGTGCGTGCAACTTTTCGGAACGGGTTTTTTGTTTCGCTACGGCAAGGATTTTTATTTATTACTGCCCTCTCCCCGCCGCGTGGCTTCGCGCGCGCGCACACACACACACACACACACACACACACACACACACACACACACACACGCGCGCACGCGTTCGCACGTATACGCGACATAAACCACCACTAATACGCTTTCCCGGCCAGCTTTGGCGACCAAATCCGCGTCGGCCTAGTTTCTCGCCATTCATTTGTGGGTCGTGTGCTGCTCCTGTGTGTGCGTGCCGTCCTGCCCCTCCCCCCTCCCCTCCCCCTCCCCTCCCCTCCCCCTCCCCCTCCCCTCCCCTCCGTCGCCCTCCCCGCCGCTGCTGTGCCGTCCTCTGTGGCGCCGCCGAAAGCCGCCCTGCTTTTGTATTTGCCAATTCGGGAAGAGCACCTGTACTTTGATATTTGGGCGCGCGCCGGGGCGGGGCGTGCGGTGCGGGTTTACGGGTTAGTGGTCGCCGCCGCCCTGTGTGACAATCCCCCCCCCCTCCTCCTCTTTGAAAAGGTACGCTCGTGTGGAGGTCACAAAGAGATAAATAATCTGGAGAGGGGGACTTATTGATGACCGGGTGAATGAAATCAATTAGATGATGACTGAATAAGAGAATGGCCGGGCTAATGACAAGCGGGGCCGCGCTCTGCACCCGCGTCCCCCGTTTGACCGTAGAATGGACCGACGAGGGAAAAAAAAGAGAATAAGCGAGTGAATGGATGGAAATTGAAGAAACGGATGAAAACTGGATGAATCATCGGAAAAAAAAATTGGCGCAACAAGTTGCATTACCTTTTTTTTTTTTTTTTCGAGTTCCTGCTGCTTTGACCCTGCTGTTGTGTTGTCCCTCTGACCAACGTCACGCCCGGTGGGCAGCTTCATGTGGCATCTCAACAAAGTACATCATAGTTCACAATTTAAAATACTCTTGAAAAAAATTTCGCGAAGAAAGAGAATAGGCAAGAAAAGAATCGTAACAGCTTTGATGCCTTTTTTCCTCCTTCATTACTTGACACACTTCTAGGTGCACCCCTTTTACCCTTGCACATGTGGTGGAATCGACTTGAGGGGTGGAAAGGGGGGCGGTTCCGGGTGGAGGAGGGCGGGGGGCGGTGTGGGTGGGGGAGGGCGGGGGGCGGCTCTCGAACGGAAAGGAGGAAAGAATGGTGGTTGAGAATAGGTGTGCAGGTGAGCGCGTGCAGGGGAGGGGTGCAAAGCTCTGGAGCGCCGAAGCGGGGAAACGCAAAGCAAAACAAAAACAAAGTATACAAAGACAACTCAAAGCTGCAACAACAACAACAACAACAACAACAACATAAAAAAGAGTGCGCGGGGGCAAGAGGAGAAAAAAACAGGGAATGAAGTAAAAGGGAGCGAAAACGTTGGGACGGTTTTATGCAATTACAGAGAGGCGCGGAAAAGCACTGGATTGTTTGATGACTGTACAAAGATTTTTGACGAAAGTCACCGAGCGATGCAAACAGAGGGGCAAATAAATGAGTTGTTTGAGGAATTAGAGGACAGTGAGGGGTGGCCCGCCCGGCCCGCGCACCCTCGCCGGGGAGGGTGGGGGTTGCCAGGCAAATCAGGCGCCGCGGACAAGGCGGCGCCGAAACACAACATCGCCAACAACAACAACAACAACAACAACAACAACAACAACAACAACAACAGGACGACAAACATTTATTCGAGCCGCGCGCAGAAACACAACGTCGTCATCCAGTTTCCGCAGCACTGCAGAGAGTCGCAGAGGCGCGGTGCGCGACGCTTTCCGCCGTCCTGGAGACCCTCATGTTGATGGCACAGCAACAACAGCAACAACAACAACAACAACAACAACAACAACAACAGCAGCAGCAGCACGGCACTGCTGGGGAACACAGACGGGCTGTATACCTCTGTTTCTTCTTTTCTTTCCGCGAGAATAATAATGTCTTTTCAAAATGTATATATTCGGCGTCAAAGGAGAGAGAGATAGAGGGATGGCGCGAGAGGCCTGGCCAGGCGAGAGAGAGAGAGAGAGAGAGAGAGAGAGAGAGAGAGAGAGAGAGAGAGAGAGAGAGAGAGAGAGAGAGAGAGAGAGAGAGAATGGAGGGGAGATAACAGAGACGCCGGGCTGCTCCGGGCCCCGGTTGGAGAAATGCCGTTTGGGGTATCCAATGAGCGCGCGCTGCCGTGCCGCGCCCTGCCGTGCCCGCCGTCGCAGCTACGACATCAGCGATAATGGGCGAAACACAAGGAGCGCCTGTCGCCTCGTTTGTGGTGACAAAATTGCACGGCGCGCGGAGACGCCGCTGCTGTCTGGTTTTCCTTTTGTGCCCCAGTTTCCCTCGCATTGTGCTCGTCTGTCCGTTGGGGGGGGGGGGGGAATAGCGCCAAACCGAGGTTTGTTGTTGTTGCTGTTGTTGCTGCTGTTGTTGTTGTTGCTGTCGAACTCGCGCGAAACGGACTGAGCCGAGCAGCGTTATTTCTCTTACCGCTTTCCGGGGCTAAGTTTAGCGGCGCCGCGGCCGGGGTGCGTGTGAGTGTGTCAGCAGAGAATGGCCGCGCGTTATGATAGCCGGGCTAAAATTATGATTCCACCCGCCGAGTAATAGAGTACTAAGCGGTTCACGGGGGGAGTGGCCTCTCACTTTCTTCTTCTTCTTCTTCTTCTTCTTCTTCTTCTTCTTCTTCTTCTTCTTCTTCTTCTTCTTCTTCTTCTTCTTCTTCTCCTGCGAACACGCCCTGCGACCCCCGGCCCACTGCGGCACGGCCCTGCGCGGCCCTGCTGCCACTGAAAGGAACCCCAGAAGTCCTTTCTGCAACATTCTGTATGCAGCGGGGACGGCCGGGAAACGGTTTCAATGAAATTATTAGGGGGACAAAACGGTGCCGGCATGTCGGCAGCGGCCATAGGGAACGGGGAGAGGCAGAGATAGAGGGGGGGGGGCAGGGGGGCGTACCACTTGGAACCTTGTCATAATTTTAAACGCCCGTGCGTCATTGTGGCGCTGAACCTCAGACGGACGGGTGGACGGACCAGACAGACAGACAGACAGATGCTGGCACACGGCCCCTAGAGAAGATAAAGCCGGTGTGTGTGTGTGTGTGTGTGGGTGCGCGTGTCTGAGGGAGAGTGAGTATGAGTGTGAGGTTTTGCGGAATAATTTCGTGCAGCACACAAATCGCCTGAAAATTGTCGCGTGGCGTCGCTCATCCCTGAGTGTGTGTGTGTATGTGTGAGAGAGGTGTGTGTGTGTGTGTGTGTGTGTGTGTGTGTGTGAGGTGTGTGTGTCCAAAGTTATGAAATTATGACGTGCCAAGGCAGACCTAGAGAGCCACGCAGGGCCAAGCGACAGCAGCTTAAACTATACAGAAATTTTTCAAATATTTTTTGAATTTTTAAATTGGACCACTTTTTTTTTGTTATGATGCTTTTACAGATGATGATTGAGGGTGCAGTATTTCGTCTCTTTTCAAGGATTTGGTTCTGTGTGCTTACAGGAGCAGCTCCACGGCGACGCCGCGGCCAGCCTCGCCAGTCAGGTAAAAAAAAAAGTGGAATATAAGCATTTAAAAAAAAAAAGAAAAAATGAGTGTGATTCGAACCCGGGTCTGCCCTCTCTCTTTCCCAGAACAAGCCTTCGCCGCTCGCGTTCCTCCCTCTGTTGGAGAGTCTGCGAGGAGCTTCGCCCGCCGGCCGACTCGGCCACGTGAGGGCGCCCATGGCACCGTCCCTCCTCGGCTCGGTACGTGTGTGTGTGTGTGTGTGTGTGTGTGTGTGTGTGTGTGTGTGTGTGCCCACGTAAGTTACGTTACGGTGGTAGACTTGCACCTGAAACAGGCACGCGCGGTGAATTCACGCGGTAGCTGATCCGTGGCGCTGTTTGGCGCCATCTCGAGACCCCTTCCCCCCCTCCCCCCTTGCGGAAGATACAGGCTGGGTGTAGTATACATACTATCGCGCTTGGCAAGTCAAAGCAACGCCACTTGCTCACTGTGTGTGTGTGTGCGTGTGTGTGTGACGGCCTTTGTGACGGCGCGGGCAGTGACGGTGGCTCATCAGCACAGACTAACGACTTCACCGGGTAGCGTCCGGTTGGATGTGACGAAAATAATGACACGTTGGCGGGGAAAGGAAGCCGGCGCGGCGGAAAGGACGGCAGCAAGTTGCTGCAGATTTTAACGCAGTAATTATGTCTCATCTTGCCGTTTTGTGTGTGTGTGTGTGTGTGTACACGTGTGTGTGTGTGTGTGTGTGTGTGTGTGTATGTGTGGTAGGGAGAGAAAAGAGGATGAAAAATACACAGTGTATTGATTTGTCTTTGTTGGCCGCAGACTCGAGCCGCCGTCTCCGGCCCCCTGCCGGCCGCCGCCCCCACCGTCCCCGCCCCCGCTGGCTCATCGCGCTGGCGCTCGCCGGCGCCCTCAAGAGGGTCGCGGGAGTCGCCGCCGCGGCGAGCGTCCCCGGACAGGGCGTCGACGGCCGGCAACGAGGCGCCGCTCAACCTGAGCAAGCCCAAGAACGGCGCCAGCCCCGGCACCAGCCCCGGCCCGCCCGGTAAGCACGCCGACCCGGCCGCCGAATCGCTGCGCTGGTGGTGACTGCCGCGGACTCACAGCTTTGGTCTGTCCAGGTCCGCTGGCGGTGCCGCCCCAGGTGTCCCCCGGCGCCCCCTCCGCGCCGCCCCCGCCCGCCCCCTCCTCGAGGCCCTTCATGGGCTTCCCCAGCAGCCTCGCGGGCACCGCCACGGCCGCCCTGCCCGCCCTCGCGCACCTCGGCTTCCCACCCGCAGGTAGGAAGGAGATTTTTGGTTCCGTGTATCAACCTTGAGTGTTCCCTGTACTGATGGCGACCTCTTTCCGGTGCAGGCAAACTCGGCGCGGGCCACCCCCTGCGGGGCCTGCCATTGTACGGCCTGGCGTCGCTGCCGCCGCCCCCCGCGTCCGCCGCCGCTCCCACGCCGCCGGCCGCCGCCCCCGCCGCCCCCGCGCCCAGGCCGTCGTCGGACGAGGGCTGGGACGACGCGGCCAGCGCGCCCTCCGCGACGTCGGCCCGCGGCGCCAAGCGCGACGGAGAGCCCCACATCAAGCGGCCCATGAACGCCTTCATGGTCTGGGCCAAGGACGAGCGACGGAAGATCCTCAAGGCCTGCCCCGACATGCACAACTCCAACATCTCCAAGATCCTGGGTAAGTGAGTGCCGGCTGCTGAGTCGGTGGAGTCGCCACCGCCTGCAGTTCCAAGCTTGGCGCTCCTGGCCGTGAGTGTGGTTTGAACGTGTGTGTCTGCGACAGGCGCGCGCTGGAAGGCCATGACCAACACGGAGAAGCAGCCCTACTACGAGGAGCAGTCCCGCCTCAGCAAGGACCACATGGAGAAGCACCCCGAGTACCGCTACCGGCCCAGGCCCAAGCGGACGTGCGTCGTGGACGGCAAGAAAATGCGCATCTCCGAGTACAAGACGCTCATGCGGCAGCGGCGCAACGAGATGCGGCAACTATGGTGCGTCGACTCTAACCTCACCTAACCTCATTTCATACTGCGACTATGGTACGCCGACCCTAACCTCACCTAACTTCCAACTTATTTCATACCGCAACTATGGCGCGCCGACCTAACCTCATTTCTGATGCGGCAGCGACGACCCTAACCTAACCTTGGTGATTCGTTGCTAGTGTACGCTAGGCTAGAGCAGGGGCTTGTGTTTAGGTGGCTCATTCTCAGGCCGCCTTTGAGCGCGGTGTTTCGGGGCGGGGCAAGGCGGGACCAGGCTGGGCCAGGCGGGGCCCTTCGACAAAGGGCTCCGCGCGGCCCTGCGTGGCGATGTGCCCTCCATATTCATGAGCAGAAGCCGCCGTGGCGTCGGCCCTGCCGCGCTGAGTGCTCGATGCTCGATGGTTCACAGTCGCCGTGACCCCGAGGAGGTGGGCCGCAAAGGCCGCAAAGGCCGCAAGGTGCCAAATAATTTATGCCGACGGCATTCGACGGATTCCTTTCTGATTCTCAAGTGTCCCTCCGCCGTGTGCCACTTTCGCAGCCAGCAGCCTGGAAGGCAGGCAAACCCGTGCGCCTCTCCTGTTGATTCTCTTATTATTGTTGTTGTTGTTGTTGTTGGCAGGTGTCGGGACGGGACGATGACGGACCTGCCGTTCCTGCAGCACCCAGGGCACAGCAACGGGTCCGTGCCAGCGCCGGGCCCCGCCCCCGCTCACACAGACTAAACACTGACTGCGTTCAAACCAATATTTAAACTCTATTTAAATTGTGTATCTGTGATAGTCCAGGCTCGTTTTTTATTATTATTATTTTTATTATTATTATTTATGTCGAATGTGAAAGCCTAGTTGTTCGTCTCGCTGGGGCGGTGTGTCCTGTCTGGAAGTTGCAGCGATTGCTTCCGTCTGAACGAGTCGACCGATGTTGACCGAAGTCGACACGAGTGACCCGAGTCGGTCCACGAGTTTCCAGGTCGCGTGTTGATTACTCATTATTATACTCGGAGATGTTCATATTGTCTCACAAAATATTTTGCTAGCTCGTAAGCTACTATATTGGATTCTTCATCAAGTACGTGTTGTGATGGGATTTGTTTTTTGTTTTATTTTATGTTGTCGTTTCATCGGGTGGTTAGTACGTACTTATAGTGTTTCTGTGCCATATCAAGGACCCCGCTTGGCGAGCAGATATTCTCTGTGATACAAACTGAGCGTAACCACTCGCCATCCAATCACATCACTGCCTGACCCTCACTTGCTCACTACGTAATATTAATAATCATCTATAGGACTTTATATGATGTACAAATATTTATTGCTATATTATATGATTTACGGAAGAAAGTGTTCTATTTATTTTGAACCCACACCTTTTAATATTCTCAAAAATATAATTCCAAATTAAATTAAAGTAAAAGTTAGGACGGGGTGTATGAAAATGCAAGTGAAAAACAAACTGACGTGCTGGAGAGATCAATATACGACGATCACATTTTTATTTAAATAAAACATACATTATCGACAATTGTAGCAATAAAACTCGCTATAAAGACACAACAGTATGGCTTTTGTTGAAGGTAACTATTTAGATAAAGGGTATTGCACTTTGTAATACGCTCTACTAGAGGCCAGAAAATCGTCTTGCCTACTTTAGGAACAAGAGGGAGACATTACGCTAGTGAACGACAAATACCTACAGTAGCTTTGGCTTGCAAGGCTTAGTTGCCCCGACACCCCTTCGTTCGACCCTTCGGTCGTCTCTAAGGCACGGGGACTTGGCGGGAGCGCGGGACCTTAAGTACCCAAGCACGCATCCCTAAGTATCACATAACATAACTTTCTTTACATCATAATAACTGCATAACGCAAATGGAAAGTACCCCACCAAGAGGGCCATTCGAATGAGCCTAAATATGTAATAAGTACATAACACTACCTAAATTCGAGTACGGCATCAATATATACATAACAGAATGGGTAGATAGGGGATAGATATGGAATCACCAACGGCAGCGCGCCTCCTCGCACGCACACAACACTATGGCACTCAAAGAAATAAAACGGTACAACATTACGAGATGTCGCACGGCACTTGTACTTTGTCATTGCTCAGGAGGGACTTGTTGGCGTGGCGCGCCGCCTCCGCGCCGAAGTCCATCATGTCCATCTTGGGGGACATGCTGAGGAGGGAGGGTGGCAGTGGTGACGACGGCCGCCTGCCCTGGGCCATGGCCTGGGGCATGGCCTGGGGCATGGCCTGGGGCATGGCCTGGGACATGGCCTGCGGCATGAGGCCACCAGGCAGCCCCAGGCCGCCGGGCATGCCGCCAGCCAGCCCGCCCGACAGGCTGGGCGACAGCCCCTGCGACAGGTCGGACAGGAAGCTGAGGTCCGAGGGCCCCGCCGAGTCCCTGCACCTGGGGCATACAGCAACCAATGAGTACCCGGCCGGTGGTCGCGGCGTGGCGGCGACCCGCAATGGCCAACAGAACGCGCTCACCACATCATCTCGTTGCGGCGCTGCTTCATCAGGGCCTTGTACTCGGAGATGCGCATCTTCTTGCCGTCCACCACGCACGTCCGCTTGGGCCGCGGCCGGTACCGGTAGTTGGGGTGCTTCTCCATGTGCAGCTTGGACAGGCGGGACTGTTCCTCGTAGTACGGCTGCTTCTCCTCGTTGGACATCTGCTTCCAGTGCGTGCCTGTGGACAGCAACGCCGGACTCAGAGACCTGACCGAACTCCGCGCCTTCTCTCAACCTTAGGGTCGACATTCGTCACCAGTCGGGGTCTATATCATCCGAGGGGGAAACAACTGGCCAAATACATGTACACCAAAAATTTAAATGTGGCAAAAATTTGATAAATTTTATTGACAAATATAAAAAAATTAATCAAAAAATTTGAAAAAATTTATAGAACAATTTAGAAAATTCAATTGAAATTTTTAAAATTTTGAAGATTTAAAAAAAATTACGAAAAATGCATTTTTACTGCCCACCCCATTGTGCTTGAAAGCCACAGCAATGCGCTGCTTCCATCATCTCCCGTGGTGGCTGGAGGTGTCGATGCGTCGGATTCCCGGTATAAGGGTTGGTGGATCAATTGTTATTACTTCACAATTTTTTTTCTTTGATCGCTGCTCATTGTCACGTCAAGAGCCCGCTTCAATCGGCTCCAGACATGAGCCGTGCTGGCTGAGGGCGTTAAGGCGTCCGACCCCGACCGTAAGGTCCGGGGAACGAATCCCAACAACTCCTTTCATTTTTCGACTAGCTTTGAAGATTTTTTGAAAAAATTACGAATTTACTGCCCTTCCCAGTGTGCTTCAAAGCCACAGCAATGCGCAGTCACCATCATGTGCCGTGGTGGCTGGATGTGTCGACGCGTCGTTCCCGGTGTGAGGATCGGCGGTTCAAATCTTATTACTTCACAACTTTTTTCTCTGGCCGCTGCTCACTGTCACTTCAAGAGCCCGCTTCAATCGGAGGCAGACATGAGCCGTGGTGGCTGAGGGCGTCAAGGCGTCCGACCCGGACCATAAGGTTCAGGGGTCGAATCCCCAAATTTCCTTTCATTTTTCCCCTGGATTCCTCCCACTGCGACTCAAACCCGTCGTCCAACACTCGGCAGACGTGCAAGTCAGCGTGGTGTAGTGGTCTAGGCATTTATCCAGGCCATTACACCCGGGTGTCTAAAAAGCAGTCCGCTTCGGCGGATTGGCCTCGGCACTGGTTCGATCCCCGATCGGATCAGCCACTCGAAGTTGGTCGCGAGTGGGTCCATTCCGATTCGTCGGATGGAGTTGATAAGTCCTTTGAAGCTGGCCCGCTGACTGCATGTTCGGGTCTGGGAGCGCCGGACAGCGGGTGTACATTTGGTACCGACCAGCCTGCGAAAACAAAAGCTCCCAAAACTACTCTCTGTCTCTCTCTTTAACTCTCTGTCTCTCTGTCCTCTCTCTTCAACCCTACGATCGCCGGCTGCCTTCATCGGCGGTCCTTCATGTGTGGAAGGCAATTGCGGTCCTACAGAAGCTGAACTATGCGGTAGCAGTTAAAGCCTGGATACACCGGTTCCCATCCGAACACCGAAGTTAAGCAGGCGGCTCGAACCCCATTGCGGGAGGGAGAGGGTCGTAGGGTTCCATTTTTTATTTATTATTTTTACCAAATTTTAAATGACCAGCCTACTTAGCGGCTGAAATTTTTTAAAAAATCTTTAATTTTGGCAATTTTGAAAAATTTACAATTTAAAAAAAAATTAACAAATTTCCTCAAATTAGAAAAATTTCAAAAATTTCAAGAAATTTTGTAAAACGTACACAGAAATTTTGAGTTGCTTCCCCCTCGATATCATCTGACCTACCTAAAGTAGACCGACAAAAATTAGACCGGCCTATTTTTGGCCGACCTAACCTAGGTCGGTCTTTGTTGGTGTACTTTAGGTAGGTCAAATGATCTGCTCCGACCACACAACTTACCGAGGATCTTGGAGATCTCCGAGTTGTGCATGTCGGGGTGCGACTTAAGGATCCTGCGCCGTTCGTCCTTGGCCCACACCATGAAGGCGTTCATGGGCCGCTTGATGTGCGGCTTGCCCGCGCCGTCCCGCCGCGGCTGCCTTGCCGCTTTGCCTAGAAGCAAGGTCATCATCATGTCCCGCCCGCCAGCGCCAAACTCAACGTTACAGCAATGGGTCCTCACCTTTTTCACCAGGGCTGTTTTCTTGCGCGCTCCATACTGGTGAAAAACAACGAAAGTGAAAAGTGAGGTACGAAACCGCAAGACTGACGAAAACGAAATTAGTTAAAACCTTACACTGTGACAGCTGGTCCTGCTCCTGCTGTTGTTGTTGCTGTTGTTGCTGCTGTTGCTGTTGCTGCTGCTGTTGCTGCTGCTCCTGAGACACGCCGTACAGCAGGTGGTGGAAGTAGGGGTGCGGCATGGCGGGCTGGTCGCGGGGCTCTGGGTGGCCGGGCCTGGCCATGAGGTGCCGCCCGTTGGACTTGGGGGAGGCCATGCTGGGCGCCGTCATGCTGGGCGCGTGGGAGCGGGGCGGCAGGGGCGGGTAGGGCAGGAAGGCGCGCGGCACGACGAGCGGGGGCGGGCCCATGGGCGAGGCCATGCCCGAGGCCATGCCCGCCATGCCCATGGGCAGGCCGAGGCCGGGCCGCAGCACGTCGTCCAGCCCCAGGCGCGCGGACGCGGCGCGCGGGTCCGGCGACAGGCGCGGCGCTGGCGGGCTGCCCGCGGACCGCGGCGGCGTCTTGGCTCGCCCGCCCTTGGGCTTGCTCAGGTTGAGCGGCGCGTCCTCCAGGTCGCCGCCGTGGTCCGAGCCCGCGGCCACGGCGCCGTCCATCGCGGAGGGCGACGGCTGCGGCGCGGCCGGTGACGGCGACCTCGTCCCCGGCTTGGGCAGGGACATGCCCAGCGGGCTGCCCAGCGCCAGAGACATCTGCGCGGCCAGGACCGAGAGTTCGGCGCGCACGGGGCCCCCAGGACCAGCCGTAGGACCCGCGTCGTCGGCCATGCCGTGGGGACCGTGGGGGCCGTGGGGCCACATCGGCATCTGCAAAAGGCGGCATCAGCACAAGCTTCACGGATGACGCAACAGGAGGCTTGCAAAGCGACTCACCGCTCCGGACAGGTTGCTGATGGACTTGATCCTGGACAGGGGCGGCACCTGGATGGGCGGCGGCAGGCTGTGGTGCCCGCCGGGCTGGCCTCCGTGGGGGCCCCCATGGGGTCCACCGTGCGGGCCGCCGTGCTGGCCGCCCAGCTCGCGGAGCTGCTCCAGGAACGCGCTGCTCTGGAGGAAGCGCTCCTGCTGCAGCCGCTGCTCTGCCTGCTTGTGATTGGCCAGCGCCTCCAGCGCCTGGAACAATGGCAAGAGAGCTGGTCTGGAATGCGAGTCGGCGCGGCGCGGCCACCGGGGCCACCCACACGCCCCCACCACGCCCCACCACGGCCCCGCGGCCCTGGCCCCGCCCACCCGGCTAACCGGCGCCAAGGCTCGCCGTGCGGACAGCGCCTGCTGCGCTCCAAGGCCGCCCGCAATCGTGAGGATTGTTCTCACTCAACGCGCGCCTCTCTCCGCACCCAGCGCCCCGCGCGAGCGAGAGAGACAGAGCGAGCTTCTCAATCGGCGGCAGCGCGTTCGACCCACATTGTGTGTCAGTGTCTGCGCCTTTATTCCCGGCCACAGCACTTCGACGCCGCGACCCGTAAAACACTGCGAGTGTGTGTGTGTGTGTGTGTGTGTGTGTGTGTGTGAGAGAGAGAGAGAGAGAGAGAGAGAGAGAGAGAGAGAGAGAGAGAGAGAGAGAGAGAGAGGGAGAGAGAGAGAGAGAGAGAGACTGGGACCGTGTGCGCGCGTTCGGGTGTGTTGCAACAACCTGTGACCATTTCGCGGAGCTAACGAACTCTTACGCACCTCACTGATACCGCAGCCGCCCAGAGCACCACACACTAGTACTCGTCATTAGGAGGGGGGCTCCCGCGACACTGCCTTCCCCCTTCCCCCTCTCCCCTTCCCCCTCCCCCACCGGATGTAGCCTGGCGTAAAATATTGCTGGTTGTATTTTGGTGTCACATCTTGGTGTGCGTCGCCCCCACCCCGCCCCGCGCCCTGCCCCCGCTACGCCGTCCTGCCTGCCCTGCAAAGCGGTGCGATGAGCCCCTCCCCCCCTTCCCCCCTCCCAGACTCAGGATCAGGGTCATTACACTGTAACCTGCAGGCCGGCCGCCGCTGTCCGAGATCAAAATGCACACGTATGGCGCGAATCTCAAATCAGAGAACTCACAAAAGTAAGGCTACAGTATCGTCAATTACAGTCTTCGAAAACTGAAGTGTGACGGGTCCGAACGCGGCTCGACAGGCTACCCGTTCAAGTACTGGGCCTAAACGCCACGGCCAACTTGCGCGGTTCACACGATGTCGGAGTTCCCTTCGCCGCGCCTAATTTCCTCATGCCCTCCCGTTAGAACCTTCAACCCCTCTGTCCACTCGTCTTTCCCCTCACAGACCCCCCCCCCCCTAACACACACACACATCCACACAAACCTACACACGCGAGAGCGCACACACACACACACACACACCTCTCGTGGCCCATTCATGCTGCTCTGCTGAATGAGGTCCCCCCCCCCCACCCGGTCTTCCTGAAGCGCGACCGCTGCCGCTGCAACCATCTCAAATTTTGAGCTATTTCTGCGTGAGTTGAGACAGATATTCAGGGAGCAGCAGCAGGGGCGGCGCGAGTGAGGGGGACACCAGCAGGACTCCACCCAATTCATCTGCCCCCGCGGGCCCCCTCGGGGGTCGGAGGCCACCACAGGGTGCGGCCCGCCCGCATCGCGCTACAGACAGGTCACAGACCGCGCGTCTGTCTCACTCGCACTCGAGGGACGGCTGGTCATCGAGGATCCCGGTCCGCGTCCGGCGCGCGGCTCCCAATCATTTCCGGGGCGCCTCCGGTGGCGCTGGCTCCGGCGGGGCGGCTCGGCGGCGGCCACTCCGGCGCGTCAGGTGTGGACACCGCGCCGCCGGCCCGGAGTCCCGGAGCCCCGTCCGGCCGTCAATATTTGCTGACTGTCACGCCCGCGCTGCGCCGCGCTGCGCCGCGGTAGTGTTTAAACACCCGGGAATGACTAAACAACAATTAAAACACGCCGGGCAAACACCACCTGGCCGCGCTGCGCTGCGCTTGATCCCTCCGTCCCTCTCACACCCACACGGAGCGCTCCGGGAGTGCGAGAGAGAGGGACACACAACAGCGCTTCGGAATGTCTCCACTGGACGCTACGCCGCGCTACGCTGGCCGTCGAGGAGGACAGCAGCTGTCGCCGCGACGCACCGCGACGTTGACTCGCCCGGTCGGCCGCCGCTTGCTCCGACACTGTCATCCGGGACGCGAGGCACAGCCGACAGAGCCGCGCGAGGAGTGCGAGAGAGACAGAGCCACGCCTTCGCACGCAGCCCGCAGGTACGCCGGCCGGTGAAAAGGCGCGCGCGCACAAAAGGCCGCCACGACTTTAATCTTTGAGGGGCCGCGGGACGCACGTCGCCGCGGACCGCATTTGCATGGCGGAAGGGGCGCCGCTCTGTCTCTCTCGCACCCCGGTGGGACGCACCGTGAGTGCGAGGGAGACGGGACGACGACGCCGCGGTACGGAAGGGGAAGGACGAAGGGTTTGCAGTGCAGGCCCGTAGAGAATGGAGCCCCGATAAAGGGAGACGTTACTGCCCGCGGCGCACAGGGTGGGACAGAATAAAAACACTTCTGGACGCGTGTTCGAACCAAGCTGCCATAGATTTCCCGGCTTGACTCGAGCCCAACGCGTTGACGAATGCAGCCCCGGGCCGACCCTGCGTTGTCCCCCCAAAATGCTGTGCTGGACCTCTCTCTTTTCATGAGAATGATAGCGCCGTGGATAGAGTCGTTGTTATGTGCCCCGGAGATGCGGGTTCGACACCGGTCCGGGGCGCCTAATTTTACAGCAGTTTCGTTTCTCTAAGTTGGTACCACTGACTTAGGGACGCTGAAGTCACGATTTGGAGGCCGTGTTTCATAGCATACAGTTATCCCCTTTTGCGCTAGAGGCGGCTAAAGGTTGCTGACGTGGTCGCCAAGTCGGAGCGAACATTTTTTCGGGTGGACTTGGCCTTCCTGGTCAGCCTGCCATCACCGCGTGGCGTGGGGGGAGGGGGAGGCACTGTTCCTGCCTGAGCCGATCAAGGAGTCCCCCAGGACCCTCGCGCCTGCGGGTGGTGACCACAGAGGCAAAAGGAGACGCCTGCTAACGGCGCAGCAATATCAAAAAAAAAGGAAAGAAAAAAAAAATAGTTGAGGCCCGGGTTCGACTCTCGGCACCGCCTCCCCCTTTTCTCCTAGGCGGCGACGCGCGTGGCTTTCTATAATCTCCCAAGAAAAATCACCTGCGCCGCCCTTGTGACGGTCGAGAGGAAGACGGATGCCGCGCGAGACGCTCCCACTAAGCGAGCGATGAGTAAAAAGGGGGAAAGGTGGATCAGGGAAATCGTGGGGGGAGGTGCTAGGGGGCCGTCCCTAAGGGGTCAATCAAGGTGAACGCCTTCGGGACGGTCCCTTATTAGGGTCACGGGGTGATGATGGTGGGGGTTGACAGTGTGGCACTCGAGCAGCCCAAAAATAAAGCGCGGCGCCCCACGCGGCCGCGGCGCCCGCCGCCAGCAGCGGCGGAGTCGGGGTTCCAATACCGGCACTTTTCGTTTTCGCGGATTTTGCACCATTCTGTTTCTGTGGCCCACTCCGCTCGCCGCCTCGCTTGCCTCATACGTCACTCTCGAAGCAGAACGGAGATCACGGACCCTTGCCCGAGAGTCTTCTACGAGTCAACAAAAATGAATAGTAGGCTGGTCTCGAGGCAGAAGGTGGGATATGAAATTTCCCTTTGTTTCTTACACCGAACTGTGTCGAATTAAAATGTTCCGAGTGCCCTCAAACAAGGACGTCATTCAGGAACAAGGATGACAAGGTGCTTATTAATAGTATACTCGATCTCGGCTGCTCACACGCACGCACACACACTCACACAGAGTCGGGGATCACGGATTGAGGCGGAGGCGAGAGCGGACAGACAGACAATTCGAGACATCGCGCGTTGCGAGCCCCGAAATATCGCATGTAGGTAACAAGCGGGGCGCGCGCGCTGACCCAGTCGGTAATTGCCTCAACCTGCAGTCTGAGACTCGACTCGAGAATATCGCATTACAAAGACTGCTAATAGAGAAATAAGGTGCCAATGAGGGCTCGGAGGACGAGGACGGACCGGGGCGGTGGCACGGAACTAACTGGGGCTGGCGGGCCGGGCAGGGCGGGGCGGGGCGGCCAGCTAGAGGGGGAGCGGCTCGGAGGGGATGGGCGGGCACTTGGGGAGGGTTGGCAACCTGTAACGGACGGAATCGTGGATCAAACCTGAGGCTGATCGGTCACCCTTCGATCGGGCTTTCTTTGTCAGTTATTCGTTCATTCATTCACTCAATCACTCGTTCGGTCGTTCATTCATTTATTCGACCATACAGCCAGCGCTGAACTTGGATGGAACCTCTCGAGCTATGCCTCCTCAAAAAATCGGCCGCCGAAAAATTTTTAGTTGAAGCGGAGTCGAACCCGGGACCCGCCGCTCACCAGCCCAGTCCCCTGACCACTCCTCTACTGACGGGATGTCATTTCCCCTCCATTTGGTCATTTCTTCATTCATTTACGTAAGTAGACAGTAGGGAAGGAGATACGAATCGGGACCGGCCTTGCATCATTCGAGTGGGTCCGGATTTGTAGTAACAAGAGGCACCAGCCGGCCAAACCAACTACACACAGCGCCTCATTTTGTATTCGTGAAAACAAAATAGACGGCGGCCTTTGACGAATCCGAGATCAGAGAGAGAGAGAGAGAGAGAGAGAGTGAGAGAGAGAGAGAGAGAGAGAGAGAGAGAGAGAGAGAGAGAGAGAGAGAGAGAGAGAGAGAGAGAGAGAGAGAGAGAGAGAGAGAGAGAGAGAGAGAGACGGTTCGCGCGCGGCCCGCGGTGCGCACTCCCCCTGATGGGCATCGCGATGGGCGCGCGGATAGCGAGCAATGCGCACAGATTTGACAACAAACACGAGCGTGCATGGAAAACAGGAGGAGCTGCTCTCGCCTCCGCATTAATATCGCATCACGACACAATGAGGACCGCCTTGCACCCTTTTGCGTCCACCCGCAAATGCCTCCCCCCTTGCGTCGGCGCTCCCCGAGGACATGGCGTCAGTGGTCCCCGCGGGGCCTTCTTCCCGGCCTCTGGAAGGTCCTGGAGGCTGGAGCGGGCGGACCTGCAGGGACCTGGAGGGAGGAAGGCGACAGCGGAAGAAAGGCGAGGCAGAATAAATAAGAAAGTGGCTCACTTGGATGCCTCGCGGCGGGGCGGCGGCCCACAGTGCGGCGGCCCACAGTGCGGCGGCACACTGTGCGCCGGCCCATGCCTCCCGACACACGTGGGAACATTCATGGCCCTCCTTTCCCCCAGCGGCCCCGCCAGCGATCGAAGGGCCTTGACAGCACGGCGGGCCGCTCGGCGGGAAGGAAGTCGCTCCCCGGCGACACGTGATGGAAAGTTGGCAACTCCGTGTCGCATTGTGCGCCGTGCGCTCTCGAACCATTTCCCGAGGCGCGTCGATTATTTGGGCGCCACGGCGAGGCGAGAACAAGAGCACATGTCGCCGGCCCGGCCGGGGCCCGGCGGCAGCGGCAGCAAAAACTTTTCTTTTCTGTTCGACTTTCAGCTCCGGCGGCAATAATGCCGATTCAGCCACGTGGGGAGCGTGTGCGGAGCAGCAGAAAAGAGAAAAAGGGGAAATAAATAAAAATTAGGAGGTAGGCGTTCGCGGAGGTGACGAAGCGGGCAGCCCGCCGCAGCGCGCGCGACGATTACGAAACGGATCGAGTGCATGCGCATTCTAGTGGCGGTAAAACAGTCACTTCCGGTTTCACCGCTCCAGTCGAGCAGGTGCTGACCAGTCGCTCGGTGTGCACAGCATTGGCAGCTACGCTGTCCATCAAGAAAGTTATACCGACGAGTCGACGCTATTTCGTCGGCCCGCGTGGGTGCGAGAGAGACAGGGAGACTGATCGGAATGAGACTGTCCCTCTCGACACTACACGGGCTGGACGAGGGGTAACTCTCGGATTTGCATGGCACTTGCGGCGGCGCTGTTGGTAACCCTAGCGTCGCGTCCGGTCGCCTCCATCAGAGATGGGCTGAATAAAATATGTTGGCCACATGTGGCCACCTTGGCGGCGACGAGGGTCGATCGCGGTGCTGGCCGTAACGAAGAAACGGACCAAGGAGGTTGCGCTGTCAAGAGTGCGCCTAGTCGGAGAGGGCGCCGCACAGTGGGCCACAAGACCGGCGCAGGCGGCCGAAACCCTCGACGCGTTTTGAGCTCCAGAGTCGCTAAGTGGGACTCGAATCGAACGTGTGACCCTACCAATGGATTCTTCGTTTGGCGAGCAATCCGATGATGGGGTGACACGTTCGATTCGAGTCCCACTTAGCGACTCTGGAGCTCTAAAACGCGTCTGGGATTTCGACCGCCTCAGCGGTCTTCTGGCCCACTGTGCGGCGCTCCAGCAGCTCCAGGCAGGAAAGGCTCGCACGAGGTGGCGTCCAGACAAGGGGCTGCGGACTCATGCATATCTTACACGTCGCCACAAGGCGAGCCGCCCACTGTGCAGTAGCCGCCCCGCCCCGCCACCCTTTGTGGCGGCAACAACAACGCGGCCTGTTTAATGCATGCTCGGCCCCTTTTCGATCACGGCCGCCTTGATGACAGACCTCGCCGTCGTCCACTGCCCTCTAATAATCGCCGTGTCAATATAGACAAAGCGGACTAAGCTGGGGGCAGGAGGAGCCGCGGCCGCGCGTCTCGGATTTTATTTCGACTTTGGAGGAGGCGGCGGCCAGACCTTGCCTCTCTCTCTCTCTCTCTCTCTCTCTCTCTCTCTCTCTCTCTCTCTCTCTCTCTCTCTCTCTCTCTCTCTCTCTCTCTCTCTCTCTCTCTCTCTCTCTCGCACCCCTGCGGTACCAGCGGGACAGAGACAGAGCGCGGTGCGCGTCTGGCTCCACGGCTTTACCGAGATTGCCGCCCGCTCATGCATTTTTACAAAGGTCCCCCCGCCGACATGGGCGACATGGCAGCCGATCGGGGCGGGGCGGACTAGGCAAGGGCCTAGGCATGGCCTGGGCGGGGCGCGGGTCCATCTCGCAGGCCGGCACCGCTGGACATAACAACCTGCTGGACCGACGGCCGCGCATCGCTCCACTGGAGGGGAACAGATCAGACCGGACGGAGTGCGCTATGAGAAACGCGCACCCAATATTTTTTGTTGTTGTTGTCGTTGTTGTTTTTGTTTTCTCCAAGTGGCCGCGCTAGCCTCTTGACTCCCCTTGCTGTTGTTGCGTGCGAATCGGAGCGCCATGGCACTTCCCAGGCGGGCCGCCGCCAATTTTACAATTCACACACACACACACACACACACACCCACAGTGAGGCGAGCGCCATGCGTCTCCTTTGACCGCAACGACTGCAACCGACCATACAATGCACTCTGTGGGGGCAATGAGAGGAAACAAGAGGCTTGGCTGCGGTGGTGGCGCCAGGGTGGGAGAGAGAGAGAGAGAGAGAGAGAGAGAGAGAGAGAGAGAGAGAGAGAGAGAGGGGGGGGGGAGGCGGGCGGCGGCGGGCGCGTGCCGCCCCAAGGACCATCCAGGCCATCCAGGGAGGCTCGGCGGCGGTGGGAACAACCAACTGCAGGCCTCCCCTTCCCCGGCCGTCCCGCCAAGAGGGTCGGCCGCCGCCGGTTCTTTGGTGTTCTTTGTGGTCGCCTGGATGCCCGGATTGTGTGTTGCCTTCCTCCTTCCATCATCAGCGGGATCGAAGGCCAGGAGATAGGTATCTCTCGTGCATAATTATACGGCCCTTCGTCGCCGAGCCTCTCTCGCACCCCCGCGGGGCGCTCCGCGAGAAACACAGAGCTCTGTTCGAAAAATCAGCGGCTGCAGCGGCACGCGAGCACGACCACGTACTTACAATGATCCGTCACTACGCCCCGCTCTCTCCGTCCCACCCTGCGTTTTCGCTCTCTCGCGCCGACACGTTGTTTCCCTTTCGCCTCGGCACTGTGAATAACCACACCCGGAACCGAAAGGGGCAGGGGGTTGATTGATTGCAGGGTAGTCAATCACAAGCATAGACAAGGAGGAGGAGGGAGAAGGAGGAGAAGGAGAAGAAGAAGCAGAAGAAGTAGTCAGAAGGAACGCATTAGGTTTGGCGGGGGTGATGTGATGGGTTATTATCCTTTGACCGCGGCAGAGATAGCCCGACGTGATATGACACAATATGTCTCATTGTGGTGTGTGTGTGTGTCTGTGTGTGTGTGTGTTGACGAACGTTGTCAAGCTTTGTGTCGACACACTGCAAGGGGGAGCAAGTTGAACGCGCCAAATCCGCTCACCCCTGCCGCCCCTGCCGTCAATAGTACCCTTAATCCCCATCCACCCACACCTCGGAAGCGAAACCACTCACGCGAGCAAAATCCACGCGCTGTTTTCTTCCGGGGGTGGCGGGTATTCGAACCCTCGGAGCCGGGATTTGGTGCCCCTCTCCCTCCCTCACCTGCAGGATGTGCTCCTCGCGCTGGGCGCGCTGGTCCCCGAGCAAGCTCCGCCTGGCCAGCTCCCTGGCCAGCTCGATCATCTCCCGGAGCTGCCTCTCCACCGCCTCGCTGGAACACAAGAAGCACGCCGACGGTCAGCAAGTGTCTCTCTCAGACTTGCCTACGCGTGCGAGAGAGACAGAAACACTGGGCGGAATTGCTCTGCAGGCGCGCAAGGTGACACGCTCATCGTCGATGTATCGGTCCCTGGCCGCCCCACCCCGCCCCACCCCGCCCCGCCTCGCCCCGCCCCTGTTACTGCCTTGGCACCTCAGGGCCGCCCCTGGGGCTGCGCGCTGCTCCGGCCGACAGTGGTGACAGCCCATTCGAACGCCATTCGATTCGTTGTACACTCTCAAAAAATACGTTGGAAAACACCGCCAATAAAATACGATTGTCTTTAAATTTTTTTCCCCTGGACAGCTTTTTAAAGTGTCGTCTGCTAGCAGGTCAGAAGCTTTGGCAGTGCAGGCGGGCCCAAGCACGCGCCTCTTCCGTTCGGCGCGACAAGCCGTGTTGCTATTCTTCTGGCGTCGCCCCGTTCGGCTCAACCCCTTCCTCCCCCGAGAGTCCTTCCGGGCCCTTTGGACGGGCGGAGGACTGCCCGAGGGCCCTTTTGTTGGACGTGTCCGGCCGAGCCGAGGGCCGCCGCTCTGCCAGTGGGAGGGAGACAGACGACGAAAGCGCGTCTTCGGGATCAGCCCTGCCCGCCGCGAACACGCTCTCTCTCTCTCCGTCGCACCCATGCGCTGTCCCGCCAAGGTGCGAGAGAGACGGAGCGACACCGCCTGACGGCGGCCGGCGACCACCTGGCCCATTAGGGGTGGAGATTTCTTGAATAAAACATGCCGGGCCCACTGGGACAGCAGCACTGCAGAGGGAAGGGCACAGGTGGGATAGAGAGAGTGGCCCTGCCGGGCCCTGCGGGGCCCTGCCCTCCTCGAGTCGCGATCGGACCTACGCAGAGCCATTCCGGAAAGTGCCTCTGTCTCTCTCGCACCCCAAGAGTTCGAGAGCGACCAACCAACTTTTCGGGTTTTTTTTTTTTCTTTTTTCAAAAATATTTTTTTATTTTTTAATGTGGCCTTACCCGTCCCCTTGTTGCAGGGCTATGTGTGATGGCGAAGGTGACCTCATGCCGGTGCCGAGGGTGAGCTTTCGCAAGACGCTGTCCATGGACCGTTTGTCCATCGCCTTGCGCAGGGGAATGTTGTTGTTGTTATTGATGCTATTGTTATTGTTGTTGTTGTAGAGGTAGTGGGCGTCGTCCATCCGCGACTTCTTGCTGGCGAAGTTCATCGGCTCGCCCTTCCTCTTGTTGAGTCCCGGGGCGTCGTTGACGTCGCCGACGTCCACGGCCACGTCGTCCTGGTCCGAGTCGGCGGGCATCCCTGGAAGCGAACGCGCGGTTTAAGTCAATCGCTCGCGTTGTTGTTGTTGTTGTTGTTGTTGTTGTTGTTTGTTTTTTACGCTCGGCAGTAAACTCACCCGAAGACACGGGCGACTGGGAGCCGCTGCGGTAGCTCTCCTCCACGGCGGAGCCCATCGGCGACCTGATGGGCGACCTGATGGGCGACCTGATGGGCGAGCCCGAGGGCGCGGGGGAGGCGGCGCGGTACAGCGAGCTGGTGGGCGAGGCGGCGGGTGAGTCAGCGAAGGCCGGGCCGTGCCGCAGCCCCGCGCCGCGCAGGCCCCCGAGCCCCCCTAGGCCCCCCAGGCCCACCCCAAGGCCCACGGACGCGCCTAGCCCGCCGAGCCCACCGAGCCCAGGCAGCAGCAAGTCCTCACACAGCATCGTGTCCACGGCGGCGGCAGCGTCGGCGAGCTTCGAAGGCGGAGACTTTCGTTTCGAAGACATGGTCTGCAACAAAACAAAAAGAGGGCAGCGCCGAGGTTAGAGAGACGGACACACATAAACAATTCAAAACTTGAAAGAAACGCCGGATGGAAAAATTGAAATTTTATACGAATTGCTGGCAACTGTAGCTTGGGAGGGTTCGATACGTGACCCCGTTTCGTGGTCAGGCTGCTTCGGTAGACTGTCTTTCTCTCTGTGTGTCCGCCCTCCCGTCCGTGCCTGTGAATGTGTGTGTGTGTGTGTGTGTGTGTGTGTGTGTGTGTGTGAGTGTGTGTGTGTGTCTGTGCTGCAAGGCCGCGGCTGGGCGCCGCCCTAACCTTATTACCCCACGTGACCCACTAATTTCAAGCCATTCTCCCGGGCTGGCGTGCCGTGCCGTGCCGCGCCGCACCAGGATCGCACAATGGGGACGTAACAGCTCGACCACTGTGTTCCACTGTGTTTTGGCCGGGCCGGTGGCAGGTCTGGCGCGGGGGAGGTGGCCGCCGACGTCCCCCTGGGCGACAAGGCGGCCGGTCCGCCCCCAAGGCGCACGGCCAGGCCCGGGGCGCCGCACAGCGCCGCACAGCGCGCACCCCCAGACGGCCCACAATTATCCACACAATTGCAGTCGATTGCAAGACTCATAATTTTCGCTCCCCCTCTGTTTCAACACTTCAACACCTCGGGCCGGCGGGCCGGCATGTCGGGGCAGCGGGCCGGCGGCCGGGTCGGGGAAGACCGCGGCGCGGCGCGCTAGTGCTGTCCAGGGCGACGGCCCTCTCGCCGGCGACACACGCCATCGCAAGGGGCGGGGCGCTGGCGAGTCCCTCACCTGCCTCGCCGCCACACCCAGCTCCACAAAGTCCAGGCCTTTCTTCAGACGCTTTTATTTATTTTGTGTGTTGTTTTTATTTTTCGCACCGAGCTCGACAGCTCTAGTCGGCGTGACCTCCACCCTCCCTGCCGTAACCCGCGCACCCTGGGGAGTCTGGGGGGAGCGACACAGTAAGACAAAGTGCTCTCTCTCTCTCTCTCTCTCTCTCTCTCTCTCTCTCTCTCTCTCTCTCTCTCTCTCTCTCTCTCTCTCTCTCTCTCTCTCTCTCTCTCACTCTCTCTCCTTCTCTCTCACTCGCGAAAGTGTGCCGGGCTGCAATCAGCACGGAGCTTAAACTGGCGCCAAAAAGAAAAACCTATTACAATCGAAGGAATGATTATTCTTTTGGCGGGACAATGTTTTCCCCCTTTTTCTTTTCCTTTCCCGTTTCGGAAGTCTAATTATTGTTTTGGCGTTGGTAAACGACGGCGTGCTTGAGGTGGGCGCGAGGCGGCGTTACACTCGCAGAGCAGGAGAATCAAGACCACGACCGCGGATGAGAAATTAAATCGGGCGGCGGCTATTCTCAGGGAAACTCCTCAGCGGACGAGCGTTATTCGCAGATATTGCAACCGAAGGATGAGAAATTTCAATGCCCCAGATGCAGCAGCGCTCCCTAGGGCGAGCCATTAGCCCGGCCTTTGTCCTGGTAATGGGGTACCGCCACGCCACGCCCCGCCGCACGCGCGCTGAATTTTTCATACAAGAGGGTCGACCTATGCACACGGGAGCATTGTCGCGGCGAGAGAGGCACCCGGACGAGAACAGGGCGAGGCGGAGGAGCAGCAATACAACAAGAACGGGAAAAGGGCGGCCTGCGGCTAGTCGGTCGGGGCGCCCCAAAAAGAGTGGGACAGCTAACGCTATTGGCAGCCACAATTATATGAGAAATTGCAGAGTCGGCGCACGGCCGGCGGCGTCGGCGGCCCCATTGTCGGCTGGGTGCGAGGGAGACGGCGCAACGACATCCGTCTTACACCTCCGCGTCGTCGCGCGCGCTCTCCTTGAAGGGGAACGGGACGGCACTAATCCGTCGCCGTCGTCCGGCCCACCGGCCACCGGGGACCCCGTGCCGCAGGAGACTAGAGGGGAGCAAAGCTGACCTTTGTGGTCGAAGAGCTCGAGGAAGTGCTCATGCAGACGGCGATAAGACAGAGAGAGAGAGAGAGAGAGAGAGAGAGAGAGAGAGAGAGAGAGAGAGAGAGAGAGAGAGAGAGAGAGAGAGAGAGAGAGAGAGAGAGAGACAGAGAGAGACAGAGAGAGAGAGACAGAGAGAGAGAGACAGAGAGAGAGACAGAGAGAGAGAGAGAGAGAGAGAGAGAGAGAGAGAGAGAGAGAGAGAGAGAGAGAGAGAGAGAGAGCGTTGACGCGCCCTGAGCCCCTGCGGGGCAGGCAACGCCAGGGCGTGGCGGTGCGGCGGGAGGGCGTGCCTCGCAGGGGGCTGGAAGTAGAGTGGGGGGGCGGGGGGAGGTTGGTCCGCCGCTGCAGGTGAAAGGAGTCACACTGGTCCGGCCCGTCGGGCGGGCGCGCTGCAGCTCCGCACACTCACGCTCTCATCAATCACCATGTTTATTGAATTAAAACCGAGTTTTCTGCCCGCGGAGCGCGAAAAAAAAAAAAAAAAAAGCCGCTTTAAAATATGTCGGCGCGGATGGGTCAGGTTGTTCCGGCTCGCCACCACCACCGGTAGCGGGGACTTCGAGGGGGAAACCACTGGCCAAAAGCATGTACACCAAAAATTAAATTTCAAAAAATTTTGAAAATTTTTATTGAAAATTTGAAATTTTTTGAAGATTTATGGTAAAAAGAATCATGAAAATGTCTTTACAGGACCGACCCACCATTTATTATTTTTCACTGCCCTCCCCATAGTGCTTCAAAGCCACAACAATGCGCGGTGACCTTCATCCGCCGTGGTGGCTGGAGGTGTCGATGTGTCGGTTTCCCCGTGCGAGTATCGGCGGTTCAAAGCTTATTACTGCCCAAGTTTTTTTCTCTGACCGATGCTCATTGTCACGCCAAGAGCCCGCTCCAATCAGCTTCAGGCATGAGCCGTGGTGGCTGAGGGCGTCAAGGCGTCCGACCCTGACCGAAAGGTCCGGGGATCGAATCCCAATAATGCCTTTCATTTTTCGACTGGCTTCCTCCCACTGCGACTCAAACCCGTCGTCCAACACTCGGCAGACGTGCAAGTCAGGGTGGTGTAGTGGTCTAGGCTCAATCCAGGCCATTACACCCGGGTGTCTAAAAAGCAGTCCGCTTCGGCGGATTGGCCTCGGCACTGGTTCGATCCCCGATCGAGCCAGCCACTCGAAATTGGTCGCGAGTGGGTCCATTCCGATTCGTCGGATGGAGTTGATAAGTCCTTTGAAGCTGGCCCACTGACTGCATGTTCGGGTCTGGGAGCGCCGGACAGCGGGGGTACACTTGGTACCGACCACCCTGCGCAAACAAAAGCTCCCAAAACTACTCTCTCTCTCTTTCTTTCTTTCTCTGTCTCTCTATCGTCTCTGCCTTGCTCTACTCTGCCCATGTTGGGCCGTGTCGGCGGCTCGGGTCCTACTGGGTCCCCCGGCGTACGATATCGAAGTCGCTGGATCGGATTAACCCCAGTTACCTGATAGCACCGGTTCCCATCCCGAACACCGAAGTAAAGCAGGAGGCCTCCCCATTAAGACTGGGGAGGGGGTGTAGAGTTCCATTTTTTGAATTTATTTTTAGTTAAACACGCCTGGAAACGCCGTTTCCCATTAACAAAAACTCAAAAATTTTCGAGAAATTACACAAAGATTTGGAGTTATTTCTCCCTCGGGGGACTTGCACTCCCTGCTCGCGCTCCATAGCGGTCACACTGTCAATCAGGCAATTGAGTTCAGGGAAGTTGCATCGGGCGTCGGACAGACGGAGCGCATCCTGGAGCATCCCACCCCGTCCCGGACCTGGCCGGCCAGTCGCTCGACTCCAGTCGCCGGACTCCCGTCACCGGAGCCGCGGTAGCCTTCCGGGAAAGTAATAGATGGCCGGCACTATTAAGCAGGCAACCAGTATGAGAAGAGAGAGAGGGGGGCAGAAGGAGAATTCGAATGACATGGAATGAATTTGCGCGCTGATCGAAATACATACAAGTTCACAAGTACGCAAGTACCAAACCAGTACACAAGTATGCACACTAGTTCTCTCTCTCTCTCTCTCTCTCTCTCTCTCTCTCTCTCTCTCTCTCTCTCTCTCTCTCTCACACACACACACACACACACACACACACACACACACACACACACACGCGCGTCGGGGCTTTCCCCCCGCCCCTGAGGAACCTAGGGAAGTCCCGGCGTAGTGCACGTATCAAAGTAAAAAAAAAAAAAAAAAAAAAAAAAAAAAAAACAGAAAATAAAAAAGCAAGCCTGTTTGTACGGCAACAGACCGTCTCCATGCTAATAGAGCGGGCGCGGAGTGGAAACATTTTTCATTTTCATGCAATTCTGACAATTTCCTTTTATAGTTAAGAAGAAGGGGAGTGTGTATTTGCATGCCTTTCACGGTGAGGCCGCCCCGCCCCGCCCCGCCCCGCCCCGCCCCGCCCCGCCCCGCCCCGCCCCGCCCCGCCCCGCCCCGCCCCGCCCCGCCCCGCCACGCGCCCCTGTCACGAGCAACGGCGACGAGGACTTTCTTTTGTCGAAAAAGTAAAGAAGGAAATCCATCAAGCGCCCCCCCCCCCTCAGGCCGTGCCTGTGCCCAGGTCGCTGCCGAAATGAATGATTCCCTGAGAGTTGTAGTCTTTGCGCGTATTGACTGTCTAATTTGTCTCTTTTCCTTTTCTCTCTCCTCTCCTCAAATCTGCAGAGAGCCGCATATCCTCTGATGGATGTTCAATTTCACCCCATTTCCTGCGCCAACTTTGTTTTTATTATTTTGACCTGGAAACCCGATTTTTTATTACTTTGTTTTCGTTTTGAGGCGACAAAAATTTTATGAGATTTTCATCTATTTTCCCCCCTCGTTTTTGGCGGCTACTGGAAGGTGGATTTCTACGCTTTTCCCGATGTGCGTCGGCGTCGCGTCGGGTCGACGAAAATTCCACATGTAGCTGCTTTAGCGGACGAAAGCGTGTGCTGATATTCAAACTTGATGTGGGCGACCAAACAAAGCGAGCTGCACCAGCCGCGGGCGGGGTGGGGCGGGGCGGGGCGGGGCGGGCCGGGGCGGGGCGGGGCGGGGCGGGGCGTGCTCGGTCTCCGCGGCCCCACCGCGCTCCCTCAGCGCCTCAGTGCCCGCGCGGACCACCACAGGACAGGATTGCTCATCAATTTTTAAAAAAGTGCGCTTTTGTTGCGAAAAAGTACGCGACCGCCACTGCGCCCCGCCCCGCCTGTGGTCTCGCGTGGACCAGAGGGAGTCAACACTTGAGGGAGGGGGGAGGGGCATGTGCTTTCCGCCAGCCCCTTGCTGCTACTGCCCTACTTACAAACCCTGTTGCCTGAAATTTTTCGAAAACTCCGAAATCGAGATGCTGCCCCTAGTGCGAAGGTGCGAAGTAGCCTTTTAATCTTTATTCCGAAAAGTTTTTTTTTTTTTTTTTTTTTTTTTTTTTTAGTAAGGCGACTAGCCTTAAGTAGCACCTTTGCGACCTCAGACGACCCCAAAATATTTTTCCGCGACCCAAAATGGGGTCGCGAACCCGAGGTTGGAGACTGCTGAACTAGCCGTCCGCGCGAGGCGAAGGCAAAAAGAGGACGAATGCATCCTTTATGCGCCCCTTGGTAGCGGGACTCCATATCCTCGATTGGCGAGGCATCCTCCTTTATGTGGGGAATTTGTCAACGCAAGTCGAGCCACTTCCGATATATATCGCCTATAACTCGATACTGTATCCTCCTGCATGCATGTTTGACAAGCTCCCCGCTCCCCTATTGACTCACCTCACAGAGCCAGGCATTATAAGGGGGTGCCATGCCGCCTCCGCGCTTGCGGCCGTGGCTTGTGGCCGTTTTGTTGTGGCTTTCGTCCCGTTTTTTTTATTATTTTAAAAAACAGTACGGTTCAGTCGTCGTTGTTCCAAGTTACAGTTGCAAAAAAGTTATGCCCTACGCTGCAGCCAGTAAGTCCACTGAAAATAGAAAGGTCAGATTTCTGACCCTTCAAGGGGTGATACTAAAATGTTAGACCGAAAAAAGGGTCATACACAAGTGTATGTCCGAAGAAAAGGTCATACACCAATGTATGACCGTTGTAAAGGTCATACACAAATGTATGACCGGAAAAGGGTGATACTTTTATGCATCACCGATGAAGGTTGATGTATCCCAAAGGTAAACGAGGGCCAGCCTCGCTAATGTCTGACCTTTTTTCGGTCATACATTTGTGTATGACCGTTTTTCGGTCATACATCCGTGTATGACCTTTCTTCGGTCATACATTTGTGTATGACCTTTTTATCGGTCATACTTTTTGTATTGCCAAAAATTGGTCTGATGTCTCACCTTTTGAATTACAGTGTCGCGACCGTCCCAGGCCCGGGTAACGTGTGTGTGTGTGTGTGTGTGTGTGTGTGTGTGTGTGTGTGTGTGTGTGTGAGAGAGAGAGAGAGAGAGAGAGAGACAGAGAGAGAGAGAGAGAGAGAGAGAGAGAGAGAGAGAGAGAGAGAGAGAGAGCTGGCTGAAGCGGGCTGAAGCGTACCAGTCGATGCGGTCCGTCTGTCTGACCTGTCTGCAACAACACAAGGCGCTCCGCACTGCTCCGCACTGCTCTGCACGTCAAAGCCGCGGAACGGGAAATCGTCATAGTCTCTGTTTATTGACGGAGCGCGCCGTGCGCCGATATTCTTTCCCCGAAATCCGAACGCAAACAAAACGACGGCAAAGACCGGAAGTTATGAATGTGGAGCGTGAATAAACGACGCCTTTCAATGCCTTTACTTCGATCGGCGCCCCTTGCGCGCGCGTGTGTGTTTGTCTGTGAGTGTGATGATATCTGGTTCTCTGTGTGTGCGAGCGCGCGCGTGTGTGTTTTCTGGGGTTTGTGTGGTGTTGCGTATGTGTGTGCGAGAGAGCAAAGGAAGTTGCCTCCAGTAGCGGCTTCCTAACGTCGTCTGGGCTCAACGACGACGCCTACACTCCCCCCCCCCCCCCACACACACACACACACCGCGCAGGACTACCGTCGGGGCTCGGTTACATTCGAATCCGAGCCGTCACAGACGGTCAGTCAGTCGTGATTTCCAATTCCATAGATTTTTAAAATTTTAAAATCTTTTCTTTTACTTTTACTTTTGTGGAAATCCTGTGGTATTAAATGGTCAGCGGCGAGTCTGGAGGGTGGGAAGGGGAGGGGGAGGCCCCACTCAGCGAGGAGGTGCCGGTGGCTGCCGGTGGCCCAGATGCTTTATCAATAATTGAGTCGTCCTCGGGGGCCGCCGGGTCGCAACACACAGAGAGGGCGCCACAAATTCGAGCGCCAAATGCAATTCTTGGCGGGGGGAACTTTGTCCTCCGCCACCAACAACAACAACATCACGAGGGTGGACTGCAGCGACAACAACAACCAACCAGGGAGTGGGTTAACCGGACTGCTCTCTTCCGAACCGCGTCGCGGTGAGGCGACGTCGAGAGGAATTTAATTTACGGTCTCGATTTGTAGCGCCGGGATGAGAGCAACTGTACTTTTGTGTCGTGAGTCGCGGCGGGTGCGGAACGCCGGCAGCGTCGCTCTGTCTGTCTGTCTGTCTCTCTCTCTCTCTCTCTCTCTCTCTCTCTCTCTCTCATGGGGCGAGCCGTGGGGGCGCGAGAGAGACAGGGGCGGCGCGGTGGCGATGGATGGGTGCCACGCCACGCGGCGCACCCCTCGCGACACAGCACCGACCCCTGGCGACGCGAGACGCCAAGGTTAAACGGTTCCCGGGCGACGATGGATGCCACACTTTTCAGCCCCGACTCTGACTGGGGCCACAGGGGCCACGGGGGCAGCCCTAACAACGACGCGGCGAGGGACGCGGCCGCATTCCGGGTCACCGCCGCGCCAACAGGTGGCGTCAAAAGTGTGCACTTTTCACGAAACACGATCGCCGCGTTCGTGATCCGCGACCGCTACGATCGCGGCACGCGGACGCACCTCTCTAACGCAGCCCTGCGGCGCGCGCCGTGAGTGCGAGAGAGACGGCGCCACGCGGCCGGGGTGACTGCACCCGCGGCCGGCAGGCAGGCCGGCGGCGCCAATGAGGTTGGAATAGTTACCCGCGGACGGAGCGGAGCGGACGGACGGGGCGACGGAACCGGGCCGCCTGCCTGCCTTTTGCAGGGATCCCTGCCTCGCCTGCAACTCCTAACGGGACGGCCGGCCGGCGCGGCGCAGCGTCCCAGCATCCCGGCCAATGCCGGCGCCCCGGCCGGCCGCTCGCCGCTCCGTCGCCGGGGCTGCCTGCAGGCTCAGCCAGGGCTCAGCCGCGGCAGAAATATTGCGGCGGGGGCTTGACGGACGCTACTACTGCAACATTTTGTTGCCCCCCCCCACCATTTTCCTCGCTTCGCGCTGCGCCACCGCCACCCCGCCCTGCAGCCAATTCCCTTCGCCCGGCTGTATCAGTAGTGTCCATCTAATGCACGCACACACACACACACACACACACACACACACACACACACACACACACACACACACGGAGGACGCTGCGTGCGGAGACGTCAGGTGGTGCAGGCCAACAAAACCAAGTACGTACGTAACTTGGCTCCTCTAATGCTAAAGACCCCCCCCCCCTTTTCCATCGCCTCTCGCACGCATACAGAGCAGCAGACCAGCCGAGATGGAATGTTGCTTTTTCTAAGTAATATGTTTTAGTACATTGTGAGAGGCAATGGTTGCATGGCGTGCTATGCCCCGCACCAACCAGTCCGACCCCCCCCCCCCTTCTTCTTCTTCCACTTGCATGATAAATGTATTCGTGTTCAGCGTCCAGTGCGACTGGACCGGGAGCTGCAAGACAGACGTCAGCTACGCGCCTAAGTCCTTAAAAAAAAATCGTCATCTTTTCTAACATTATTTTCTGCGTCAGCAGCCAGACGCGAGGGAAACCTAACTTATCAACTCGAACGTGTTGCTACTTCCTGTTTAGGAATGAAACTGTTTCCATCTTCCGCGTGCATACAGCGACAGGAGCGAGCGAGCGAGCACACTCACTCAAATTCGCAGATCCTCCCGAAAGTTGCGCGCGGCGAAACAAGAGCGCAGTATGGAGAACAGGAGTGGCCGAAATAAAAAATAAAAAAGTGTGTGAGAAAAGAGATGACGTGGCGATAACAAGGTGCACGACATCGACATGACAAGCTCGTCATGGTGGCGTCACTTGCAGCCAAAGAATCCTGCGTCTCTCTCTCTCTCTCTCTCTCTCTCTCTCTCTCTCTCTCTCTCTCTCTCTCTCTCTCTCTCTCTCTCTCTCTGTGAACGCTCTCCTCTTTCTTCCCTGGAGGCCAGGCTGCCTGTCACCTCACACTGTGTGCTCGCATGTCGTGCGTATATAAACTGGTAAGCTGCTCAATAATCAACAAAAATAAGAAAAGAAGGAAGGAGAGAGAAGTGGAGGGGGGGAGGGAGAGTGGGAGCGAGAGAGAGGCGGTCGCGGTCACTTTTCTTCCAGCTTCTTCCCTCGTCAGTTCGTTCACCGCTATCGGGCCCGGCGTGGCGCGGCGCGGCGTTGTGCGCGAACACGTTCATATATGCAGGTCGCCGGCCTGTAAATGACCGCACCGACGTGTGGAGCCAAATTACAGCAGCAACAACAACAAGGCCAGCAACAACAGCGAGGTGAGCGGTCGAAAAGTTTTCTTCCATTGTCACTGTGTGTGTGTGTGTGTGTGTGTGTGTGTGTGTGTGTGTGTGTCACCGCCAGCCAAACAGCGGCGGACAGACACACACGACGACGGCTCCAACTGCAGCGCGAAAGTCAACCTCGTTGTTGTTGTTGTTGTTGACGCTGTTTACACCTTTCCACCGCAGTCGAAGCTGGGCGCTGCGAGCATAATCCCCGGGCGAAGTTTAGTGCAAGCATTCTTGCGCGCATTGGCGCGTTGGATCAGGTTTCCATGTAGAGAGCGCGGCGGCGCGGCGCGGCGCGCGGCCATATCGCGGTGAGAGGCCCAGAGTCGCACTACACACGTACGGCTTTTCCACTTTTAATCTGACTCGAACCCGTCCCGCCTTGCGTCCCCCTCGATGCGGCACAGTTTGGCATCCCAAGCGCTGATCTACAGTGGCCGTCGACGAGGAAGGACCTCCCCGCGGCCAATCAAACAACGGCAAAGAATCGCTGGAGAATTAGAGGAAGCGGCAGGATGCTCCGCGCGGCTCGGAATAGATATGTCAACAATTGATGGAAACGTAAACAAAGATCAAAGGGCGTCGCCACAAGCAGCAGCGGCAGCGCGGCGCCACGCGGCGCCACGCGGCGCCACGAGGGATGCGATCCGAGTCCCAGGGGACCCTCGTAGAAAGGGGTAGCTAGCGGGGCTGGCGGGGCTGGCGGGGCTGGCGGGGCTGGCGGGGCTGGCGGGGCTGGCGGGGCTGGCGGGGCTGGCGGGGCCCCGTTCACGATCGGATTCACTCTGAGTCAACATACAAACAATCCTATTGGGTGTGCTCCGGGCACCTCAAGCTTCCTTGCCGCTCTGTCCGTCTGTCTGTCTCTTTTCTCTCAAAGGCGCGTAATGAGCTCATCCTCGCACACACCTACGTTCTGCTCCAAGTTGGCGGGCAACCCGCGCAGCACGGCGGCCAGCGTCAACAAAGGCAAGATAACTGGCGCCCTTTGTCGGTCCTATTCAGCTCCCGTTCCCCGCTGTTTGCCGCTGTTTGCTCCTGTGGGCTTATAAAACAGGGAGTTCGTTCTAACTAGCCTTCGTTTTGATTTCCCCGGCTCCACCGTGAAACGAAAAGAGCCGTCTCTGCGGCGTCTCTCTCGCACTCGTGGGGAGGTTTTGGACATTCCTTATAATTTTAGTTGTTTCGCTAAAGTATCAAACGCTGGAATTTTGGTCATTTCAAGTAAGCTTTCGGGTGTATGGTCAGTGTGTTGGAGGTCCTACACACGGTAGGGCCCAAGCCAACTGGTAAGCAACGCGTGTTCCGTCGCCAGCGTCGTGGTTTTTTTTTTTTTTTTTTTTCCCCGCTCAGGACGTGCTCGGTCGACGCGCTCCTAATCGAGAATGGAAGCAGCTTTGGAAATGGCTTCCGTAACCCACTTTTATCAGAGTGGGTGTTTCTTTCGGCGCGCGCCCCGAACCCCGGCGGCCGAGGCTCCCCTCCTCCATGCCCTTCCTGCGCGACTTCCTCCACGGTTATTTATCTCTCGATGGATTTGTAGTATTTGAAGAGAAAACAAATGATCCATCCGAAAGCCGGGCCGGGGGAGCAGAGCGGTGACAATCGTTCTGCTGCCATGAGCTCATACAGCTGGCTGAACAGAGCCGAGTCTCTCCGTCTCTCTCGCACCCGTGCGAGTACGAGAGAGACAGAGCGACCAAACTCTATTAGGTGCTAAATAATGACCCAAGACGAATCACGTCAAAAGTTTTCAAAGTGCTGAATGCAAAATTTAGACATTTTGTTTAAAAAGGCGCAAAGCTGTGACAAAGCCTGCTGGTTCCAAAATCACGGCTATTTATTTGAAACGAGTCCGGTCTGGCCGCCATGCTGGCTGGTGGACACCCCCTCCCCTCCCCTCCAGACGACAATGAGGCAACTCATCCCTTTGAAGCCCGGACAAAGCGTCTCTCGCGCCGAAACAACAAACAGCAATAGCGGGCCGTGGCTGATTTCGCAATATGAGCAGCGCAGACCGCCGCGCGCGGGGGAGGGACAGAGAGAGAGAGAGAGAGAGAGAGAGAGAGAGAGAGAGAGAGAGAGAGAGAGAGAGAGAGAGAGAGAGAGAGAGAGAGGGGGGGAAGGCGCAACTGGTCAGAGAGGGAGGAGAGAGACAAGTGTTGATTTAGCAGGGGCGGTCCCGGAAACGGAGCCCCGGATCACGCAGCCACGCGGACACCGACAATGAGCCATTGTTCCGGGGGACTGATGACTCCGGGAGACTCCGGGTCAGCCCGTCGGCCCGGGGGGGGGGGGGGGGGGGGGGGGGGGGGATGGCGACCAGCCCAATTAGAAGCAACGTAATTATTTGGCGAATCATTTCCCTTTCTTCCTCTCCCTTTTCGCCAGGGTCATTACGCCCGGAGGGCCCATCGAGCACCTTGGCCTTGCCGCGCGTAAGCGCCTCAGCTTCAAACACTGGCGCAATTTATTTTTTTTATTTACGTAAACCTCAGTGTAGAGACTCTTTTCTTCTAACTTTATGTGACTGTACACTGTATAGTACCGCGTCTCTGGCCAGCATGCGACGTATGGCTTCCGGGCCGAGAAATGACACACACATGTCCCAGAGCGAAGATCACTGCACAAAGAAAAGGCAGCCGCCTCCCCCCCCCCTCACACATACACACACGCACACACACACACAGAGGGGCCTTTTGCGCAATGTGGCCCTGCTCTTCCATCACACACACTGTCTGCCAAGGGCTGGACGCTGCGCATAGAAGGCCAAAGCTATGTGCTCTGTTTTGCAAGCGTGGCCGGCATCGCCACGGCCCGGCGGCGGACGGCGGCGGACGGGGTGGCTCGCTCCCCTTTCGCACCTCCCCCCCCCCCTCCCCATCCCCTCCCCCTCCCACTTCCTCACCCACTTCGCTCAACAAACGTCAGAAGGCGCGCTGCAAAGCCACGCCGCGCTCTGTCGTCATGACCCGCGCTGCTCCGCCTTATGACAGCCAGTACAGTCGGTGCCACAATTTATTACGGCGAAGGATTGCCAGAAAACTGCATGAAACCCGCCGGACACAATTTTAAATTGTATTACACTGATTTTGGCGTGGCGTGTATCGTTCGCTATCTGCTTCCTGCGATTATTCATTTGTGGCGCACGTATTTTCCATAGCGTCGCCTCCCCTCTCTCTCTAACTCTTTTTTGTGCGTGTGCGCTGCTATCCCGGGACTTGGTTATGGCCGGGCCGCCGCTGGCGTGGCACTGGCGAGGCACTGGCGTGCAGTGACTTGAATGCCTGGCTCACTTCAAGAAAGGGAAGACGAGGGAGGAGCGGGAAGGCCTGGAGACAGACACAGATGTCCCGGGGCACAATGAGCGCGTTGTGCGGCGGCCGACGGCGGCGCGGCGGCGCGGCCGACGGCGGCCCACTGTGCGCCGAGGGCGTAGCGCTGGCCGGGTCGCCGGACAAGAGGCGCGCCTATGCCGTCGCGATACGTGCGGGGCGCGTTCAAGAAGGTGGTGCTGCATTGAGGCGTTCCGGTCGGAACCGTGTCCGAACGCGCCGCTGGAACGCACCCATTGTGTGCGGCCGCGGCGGACGGTCGATCAGTCTTAGGCCCTTCCCTGCCAGTGCACCGGGAGACCAGACGCGTCCAACGTCGTCGTCAAACACGAACCAAACACGAGACTATACGGATTCCTCGTTCGAAGGGCAGTAATACTACATTCGCGTGCCGTTTCATTCCCGGCCCAAGGTTCCTGATTTCCTAATGCAGGACTCAATCAGGCTCATGGCACCACCAATGGGTTCCTCGTTCAAAAGGCAGTCCTTTGGTACCCCTTGTGATTGATTCGGGTCCTGTTTGAGGACATGGGAGCTCAAAAAGCAGCTCCGCTGGCGTACTGACCACTGTCAATACGTGCCCCCACTGAGCGCCACAGCAAACCACTCCCACGGCTTTCGTCGCTCGAAAATTCGGAACGTTGACTTCCTTTGAGGGCATAATTCATTCTCGGGCGTAACCCTCGGAGCAGCCGGTTACGTCATTAAGCACTTTTTGGCGGTGTACAGCCCAAGACAAGAGAGCTAGGGTGCTCACATCTGCTGGCCGTGGCTGCAGACAGCGCAGCCCCGCCCCGCCCCGCCCCGCCTCGCCGGATGTCGGGGTCAGGTTACACCACTGACTGCACCCCTGACTTTGCCAGGTCCTGGAAAAAGACAGAACGAATGGCCCTCGGCCGCTGCCGGCCACCCCGGGCCAACACAGTCGTGTGGCCAACAACCGGCGCGGCGGGGGTGTGCGCTGTCTCTCTCGCACCCACAGGCCGGCCGGGGTGTGCGCTGTCTCTCTCGCACCCACAGGCCGGCCGGGCGGGGTGTGCGCTGTCTCTCTCGCACCCACAGGCCGGCCTGGAAGACGAGACACGACGGACGTGGGAATCGGGGAGGAGAACGGGATCGATTCGAGTTATGAAAAAGAAATCGACCGCAGAGGGAAAAGGGCATGGCCGCCATGCGTTCGTTCCTTGCGACTTGTTAGTGTCAAGTGGACCAGCGGAAAGAAAGCAGCATGCCAGCGATAAATGAGGGAGCAGGACAAAGCAGAAGAAGGAGAAGAAGGAGAGAAGACAAAACGAACGGAGAGATAAGAGAGCGGGGAGAATTTGTATGCTCTCGCGGGGGGCTTTGTGAGGAGAGATGAGTGGGTGGCAGCCCTGTGTTGCCGTGTTACCGTTGGTCGCTTGTTCCTCCCTCTCTCTCTCCTCCCTTTCGCCCCTCGCCCCACCAGCGCCGCCCTCCCTCTCTCTCTCTCGCTCGCTCTTTCGGCATTTAGAAGGTGAGCGAACACAAACAAAGCCGTCCGATTGGTTGCGGCCCTCGCCGTGGGGCCATTGGTTCGAGACACAGGCCAGGCGCAGCCAGGCGCAGCCAGGCGCGCCGGGACGGTGAGAGACGAGCGCCACGAGGAAGGGGCGCTCCACACACACCTAGACACACACTAACACACCTACACACACACACACACACACACACACACACACACACACACACACACACACACACACACGCGCGCGCGCGCGGCAGAAGAAACAATCGCCTCTCGAGTCCTTTATGGCGAACAGAGGCGAGCACAGAGCAGCAGGGGCGCGTCTGTTATGTTTGCAAGTAGCGTGCAGAGAACACTGAGCAGGCGGCACCCAGCGCCCCGCCACGGCCCAGCCGCGGCCCCGCCAGTGCACTGCGGGTCAGAAGACCGCTGAGGCGGCCAAAACTCTAGCCGCGTTTTCAGCTCCCGAGTCGCTGAATGGGACTCGAATCGAACGTGTGACCCCACCAATGGGTTGCTTCCCGTGCGAGGAATCCATTGGTGGGGTCACACGCTCGATTCGAGTCCCATTTTGAGACTCGGGAGCTGAAAACGCGTCTCGAGTTTTGTCCGCCTCAGCGGTCTTCTGACCCACTGTGCAGTGCCCCGCCAGTGCCCTGCCGCCACGGCCCCGCTGCACAGAGGCCCCGGCCTGGCCGCCCTCAAGAGTATAGCCAGCGCGTTGTAAAAGTCTATCTTCGTCGAGCCATTCGGCCATTCGAACACAGTGAGACGTACGCACGCACAGACACACAAACAGTCTAATGCAAGGCGGGAGTAACAAACCGGCCGCGCGGACCCCGCCACCGGGCGGCTGCAATGCCAAGTCGCGTCTTCTTTTGGCGCGACACCGGCGTGTCCGGGACGGCCGGCGCGTCGCCGATGAGCACCGAGACCCGGCGGCGGCGCCTCTGTCGGGGAGAGAAAGCACCCAGAAGGAGAAATAAACCCGAAGCGCGAAGTGCTCTGGGAAAAGAGTGGCCGTCAAAGGGAGGAGGAGGGGGGGGGAGGGGGCTGCTGCAGCCTGCCGCGCTGCCGCGCGGCGCAGCCCCGCCAGGCCCCGCCAGGCCCCGCCAGGCCCCACCAGGCCGCATCCAGAAGGTGCCAACAATGTAGTCCGCGCCGCTCCAGATGCCGTCCAGGAGGGAGGGCCGCCACCGTGCCGACGTGCCGCCGTGGGGAACGGATGCAACGGAAACCGGAAATACGAAAAAAACGCACCGCGCGACGCGGGTATTTGAACCCGGGGCCGAGCTGGGGGTGCGAACAATCAGCTCAAGGTCCAGAGAGCTTTTCGTCGCCCGAAAAAACGAAGGCAGGCGGCGGGGAACCCCTCCTCGCGCTGGACGCGTCAAAGTCATGAAGATGCCCTCTGAGAGGGGGAGGGGGCGTGGGGGCGTGGGGCGTCGGAGAGGCTCTGGCTCACACATGTGGCCGGAGGGAACAGCGGACCATTGTAGTCCAGATGTGCACAATCCCAGGCCAAACCAAATGGCCAGCGCGCGCGCGCCTCCGCGTGTGTGGGTGCGTCCGTGTGCGTCTGTGCGTCCGCGTGTGCGTGCACGAGTGTGTCTGGCCCGCCAGCTCAGACAGACCTCTCAACAGCGGAAGTCGGTCGGGAGGGAGCAGGCGACTTTTGTGTGCCAGGAAAGCATTTGTTTTACGGAACAACACATGCAACAGTTTGAGTCTGCGTGCGTGTGTGTGTGTGTGTGTGCGTCAGTGTGCGCACCAGCGCCTTCCTCCAGCCCCGCCGATCTGGTCCACCCCCGCCCCGCGCGTTCAGATCTCCAGAGGGAATTCCTCCAGACAGGCTGGCCGGACCACAGGGATCTGCGGTGCCGGCTGCGCGGCCACGTTCCAGCCGGCCAATTTTTCCGCGGCCCTTTTCAGCAGCGAAGTGACCGACAGGACGCGCGCAGAGAGGCGTGCAGCGCTTACGGGGCTTATGGAGCGGCTCGCTCGGTACGGCGCGGTGGTTTGGCAGATCGCCTGGCCGACCCCGGCTGGATGGACGAGTCCGAAAGGCGCGCTTTCGTCATTCTGTCTCTCTCGCACCCCTACGGGACGGCCCACAAGTGCGAGAGAGAAAGCGGCGTCGGGAACCGCTGTGCAAGCACCTGCAAGCCATCGCCGCCCTCGCCGCTCGATTAGGTGAGATTGTTGTCGGCTCGGCCACACGGCCCACGCCCTGCCCGCCAGCACGCCACGAGGCACCGCATTTGTCGCAAACGATCCCCGTCACGCCGCACGCCAAGTACCTGTTGTTGTGCGAGCGTCGGCAGTCACGCCGCCGCAGTAAAAACTATGGCAAAAGGCGGGAAAAGACGACGCGCGCCTCGTGGCGGTGCGGGTGTTCGAACCTGCAACCGTCACGTCTGCGCGCAGGAATCGGTCGTGTGGACGACTGTGAAAACGAAGAGCGGCAAGTATTTCCCCCAGTAATTGATAGTGACAGTTGTTCGTCTTCAGCATGTGTAGCCCATTTCATCTAAACCCGCGCTTATTTAATTTTTTCGATTCTCGTGCACACCTTTGCAGCCGGCATAAGACGGAATCTGAAAATGCCAACATCTGTGCATTGCCGTCGTGACGTCGGCGGCTCCGTGTTGCCGACGAGGCATTTCAGTTTTTCGTCGCTCTGCGCTTCGCGCGTGATGCAAAAGGTTCTCGGCGAACCTCGGCTTGTTGTCGCGTTATCGGATTCCGTGACCGGAGGGGAGAGGGAGGGGGGGGGGCAGCTCATCGGGCGACAACTGCAAACCACGTCGCCGGGATACGAATGTACAAATGACGCGGTTCGCCCCAAAAAGAAGCCCCTAACTCCGAAGGATGCGAGCGACAGTTATCTGGGTTCGTCGCCTCGACCGCCGCGGCCACTGGGCTCGCTGAGAACCAGTTGGCGCCCTGCGCCTCCCCGCCCCGCCCCGCAATGCGCCAAGGTGAGTAAATTGATCCCATCTGCAGAGAGCGCACAAACTCTCGGCCTGTGTGTATGTGAGCGTGCGTGTCTGCCCTGTGAGTATGTGTGTGTGTGTGGCTCGGGCGGTGCACCGGTCAACTGACTGCGTTTAATACTTGTCATGCCGGGGCCCGGTGGGGCTGGCTGCCTGCCTGGCTGCCTGCCTGGGGTCCGCGCGTCCCGCGGCGTGGTCCGCTCCATCGCCAGCGGCCGGCCGCAGCCGGGCCGCGGGACTCGCGAACGCCACACTCGGTTATAAATACTCGTCATAATTACCCGGCAGCCCTTGCATCTCTCGCGGGGACGCGCGGCGTCGCGGCGGCCAGCCGACAGGCAGCCAGCCAGGCGGCGTGGGCCTTCCCCGACCATGCTGGCAACCACGTTTCGCCTCTTTCTCGCCGTTTTCGCGCTGTTGGTTCGCATTGCGGCACCCACCGCGCGACGCGGGGGGGCGTCCCTGGGAACCGCACCGCACCCTCTGCACCTTCGGCAGGTCGAGGCACGCCGAGGCACGCCGAGGTGCGAAGTGGTCCGCCAGATGGCGCCGCGTCGGCCGCACTGCGGGTCCGCACTGCAGGTGCACTGCAGCCGCACTCACCTGGTGCCTAGGAGCAGCAGGCCGGCAGGGCCGCGCGTCGCTGGCTCATATCGCGGCGATGTCGTCCCGCCGCGGTGTCCTCCGCCGTCGGCGACAATGCAGCAGTCCGCCCTCTCTCTCGCACTGTCACTCACTCACTCACTCACTCGCACTCGCGGGCGCGCTCGGGCGCACTCGGCCGGCCGTCGTTAATTTATCCTCATACGGTTTTATGCTCCGGGCGGCCCGGATCAAGTGAAGGAGGACCGCGCTGGCGACAGGTCCGCAGGCAGGCCGGCCGGCCGGTCGGGCAGCACGGCGGCAGCGCCGCGCAGCGCACCAATAAAATGCAGAACGGGTTTTGGCGGTGCGCGTCGCTCCGGCGGGGGGTCTGCAGCGTCCGCAGCGTCGGCAGGGCTGTCGCACTTGTTGAGCGTCTACGCCACACACGCGGCTGCGCGGGCTGCGCGGCACGGCAGGGGCGCACGAAGCAGTGCACGCAGCGCGCCTAGCGGGGCGGGCGGACGAACCGAGGAGGAGCGAGGCTCGCAGCGGACTCGCCGCGCCGCGCTCGCCGGGCCGCCGCTGGGCCGCCCAGACGGGACGCCGCAGCCGCCGGCGGCGCGACGCTTGGGAGCCCCGCCTCTGCCGAGCTTGCCGCCGCCGCCGCGCCGCGCGCCCAGAGCGCGCCACTGGTCGCGTGCGTCCTGGCCACGCCCCCCGGCGCCCCGACGCTCCGCCCCCGCCGCAACGCAGAGCTACGCGGAGCGCAGCGCCTCGCCCCGTGGCGCCGCCACCCGGCCGCGGACGCCGCCAGTCGCCAGCGGCGCTCGGACCAGGGCGTCGCGACGCCGGACCGGCGTCGGGGAGGGCCGGCAAAGTGCGGGCCGGCGAGGCGTGGGTTCGATCCCCGACCGATATTTCATACACCAAAAAAAAAATGTGAAAAGATAAAAATAACGACATACACACTCCCTGCGGTATCTTGACTTGAAAAGGCTTGGATCCTAAACCTGGGGAATCATGTTCTCCAGCGGCGCTTGGGGTCGCTCAGCGGCCCGGCGCCGCGCGGCACGGCGAGCTCCCCGTTACTCGCCGCATTGGCCGGAGAGCGGTGCATTTTCGCACATCTTTTACTCTTCCGGGAGTGTCATCAATTGGTGAAAGGCGCGCCGAGGTGAAAGGTGACCGCGCCGCCGCGCTCCGCACTTAGCGTTCCAGTTCGGGCAACGCGTGCCCGGCGGTGCGGGCGTGCAGGACCGCGAGGCCGTCGTTCCAGATGGTCGTCTGGTCGCCCTGTCCCACTCGCACCCCCGCGGCCCGCCCCGTGAGGGAGACAGGGCGAGGGATTGAGTCCGCCGGTCGCCGACACGCGCGGCGAAAGGCATCCCAGAGGTCGAGCAGTGTCACGCACGCCGCGGAATCGGTGGCGCGAAATGATGTTCTTCCAGTGGCGGAACCAGGGCGCACGCCTCCGTATGCGCTCCATCCCAACAGTTCCAAGGGGGTCAAAACTCCGCCCTTGTTGACGTTAAAATAAGGGCACTTTGACGTCATCGTCGAATGCTTGCTTTCTCTGGGGGTTCTCTCGGATTACGTGAATTTCATTGGATGAAAGCGGATTTCAGAGCACCGATGTGCGCCCTCCTTCCGAATAGCACCGCCATTATTTCAATGAGACCGAACCACAAAGTGTTTTGCAGTGTGCTTGTTGTTCGCACTCTTATAATGCATTACGCCCATTTGCCGGGCGCCATTTTATGTGTGGGATTCCCGGCGGCCGGCAAGGGCGAGCCTTTCTAATTTTACTCTGGCGCGATGTTCTTTCAAATCCACGTGTCACATTCAAGTGCCAGTGAGTACACTGCCAAATAAAGTGGCCCAGCCCGGCCGGTTTTTGCCAATTAGTGGAGCTTTTTTTTTGGGAGGGGAAGGGAATCTTGAAGGAAAATATAACGTTACTTAGTTCGAAAATCTGGTTCTACACACTGACAAATGACGGACAAATTATTGATAATCAATCCCCTGTGCAACAGCAGGCTCATTCCGAACACCGCTCTGTCTCTCTCGCACCCGCACGCCCCGCCCCTTGAGTGCGAGAGAGACGGAGAGCCGAAACCACCGCGTTTGCAATAATGCCCTTTCATCATGCCGACAATTAGAGGCCGAATGGCCGAATATCAAACGAACGGCTTCCATTGGCACTGTCAAATTAACAACGTCATCAATGTGTGTCGCTCTTTGGGCACACACACATGCGCACGCGTCCCTTCCTCCACCAATGTGTGTGTGTTTGTGTTTGAGTTCGACCGCTTCCATACAGCACGACAATAATGACATCACTGGAACAACGACCACCACCACCACCGGAGCGGGCCCGATAGGCCGCGGACGGCCCGTGAGAGAGAGAGAGAGAGAGAGAGAGAGAGAGAGAGAGAGAGAGAGAGAGAGAGAGAGAGAGAGAGAGAGAGAGAGAGAGAGAGAGAGAGAGAGAGAGAGAGAGAGAGAGGCGATCCCGTTTTTCGCGTCGTGCCTGTTCATTCGAGTTCCTCGGACACTGTGCATGGCTGCCGCTGCTGCTCCAACCCAAGGTCCCCCCACCCCTTCCCCCCACCCACCCACCAGTGCCCTCCACAAACGGACGCGGCAATCTCCGATATTTTATTTAGCGTGCCAATTATCAATTAAGAGAAGCGGGCGCTTCCACACAGATCGCACTTTGTGAACTTGTGCGAAAGGAAAGAGTGTGTTCGTGTGTGTATGATTGATGTTACACGTACGTATCGGATTGTATACCCCGACCCCCCTTTTTTCCCCCGCGGCTCTCATTCGCTCTCAGGAACGCGTGAAACCTGACTGCGTTTTGCTCGCATATTCATAATCTTTTTGATCCGCATTATTCGCACAGCCTAATGGGATCACATCACTGATTTCGCCCGTAATGAGTCGAGTTGGCTATCGGTTTACGCATTCTTACACCGTGAAACGACCCGACGCCGTCGGTTTTTTTTTTTTTTAATCTATTTAGAAGGACCACAGAACAACGCCAAATTGCTGTTAGTTTTTTTTTTCGTTTTTTTTTTTCATATCGGCTCCCTTTTTCTTTCGATACAAGAAGCTTTCCTTTCCTGTGGGTGCAGAATAGCCGCATGTAGGGGCGAGGAAAGAAGAGGCGGGAGGAGGGGTAGGGGGTGGGGGTGGAAACTCCCAGGGGTCAAGACATCAGCGCGGCCCTGCGGGTGCCGCGGCGGGATGGTGGCGGGCTCGCCTTCAGTTTAACAATCTTGGTTGTAAATCTCCTTGAAATGTGGCCTCCAGGGTGGCCGAACGAACGGAACGAACGCACCCCTCCATCTCGATACCGCCGGCATCCTTTTTCAATTGCGGTCTTATTTTTGAAATTTGTTGTTTCCCGATAGAGACATATATATCCCCGGCTGTGTCTGTTTGGCGCGCACCCCGGCCCGCCCCACCCCGCCCCGCCCCGCCGCGCCCCGGACGGACATCCACCGTGTGTTTATGCCGGCGCACAGAAGCTCTCTCCAAAATTGAACCTTAGTCTTCCCGGAAACTCCCTTCCTTTCACGGCGCGGGCTTTCTCCCCGCTCACCTGCCGATACTCTGGAGGGGCTATAACCTCCCCGTGCCGATAAAGTCCCGGAGGGACTCGTCGTGGGGGGGCGATAAACCCAGAGCGCTCCCTTTAAAGTGGAGGGCCGGCCGCGGGGCCGCGCCGCTGTCAAATGCCCGCCACGCGTGTGTTTGTTGCGCGGCTCGCTTGTGCATTGTGAATGTGAATGTGTGTCGAACGACCGGCGATAACGACGGTTAACGCCTATTCCGCGTGATCGCTGTCCAGGACTGCGACTTGTCGCGTGTCCACCCTCATCACACGAGCAAACCGTCTGAATACAACAACAACAACAACAACAACAACAACAACAAAAACGACAACGAAAGAAGAAGAGGACACACAGAACGGGAACAAGCAACGCAAACGACAAATGGGGCAACAGAAACAACAACAAAAACAATAAATATGTAAAACAAAGACGAAACACAGACATGATAACAACAAAACCACTAGGGGCGTAAAGGGCGGAAACGACAACAAAAACAAAAGACAAAACAGAAACAGGAACAAAAACGCGCAAATAGCGAAAAAGGACGGCATCGCATAGCGCTCGCTCGCTTTGCGGGGGAAAAACCGCACTCATCCATTGGGTACTTTTACGGGCGAGTGGAATAACGCCGGGCCGTCCAATACGCCAATGCGCTGCTGGCGGGCCGGGCCGGGACGGGGCGCCGCGGGTGGACGCGGCGGGCGAACGCGGGCCACGCCACGGCCACCGGGGGGGGTGTTACTTTTTAATCCCCTCAAATGGAATCAAACCACAAAGCATTGAAAACGGGATGCCGCCCGAAAGGCAGCCAGCCACACTCCAGGCGCGCGCACACATACACACACAACCATGCGCGCGCGCGCGTGCCCAGTCCGGTGTGGGTCACGTTTTTACGGTTTGAAAGAGATATAAGGGTGTGTGCCCAGTGCGGCTGCGAGGAGGAGCAGTGGGCCGGGGGATGCTGGGGGCCGGACGAAGTATTGCTTCCATTCCAATCCAAAGGAGCCAGAATTCACAACAAGTCGAACGGTTCCGCAGCAAGGCTCCTCCGCCGGCCACAAACCCACAACTCGTGGCCGGCGCTGCCCCATCCCACCGACGCGTTCCATGGGATAGTTGGCGCTGCCGCCGCTAGACGTCGCCTCGGCCGGCCGGAGCGCCATTCAACCCGTCCCCGTCCCCGTCCCCGCCCCCCCCCCTTTTTGCTGTCTCCGCTGCCAAGCCGGAGGGTTGGCGGGCGATCGGCAGTGTTTATTGTATTGGAAAACAATAATTTGGAGAAGGCGCGCGTCTGCAGCGGCACAACCCAACAACAGCAACAACAACAACCGCAGACATTCTGAGTGGGGCTTTTGATACAGGGCGTCGGCGCGGAAACTTAAGAAAGAAGTGGGGCACGCGGCAAAGGGCGGTGCGCGGATAATAAGAAACAGGAAAAAGAAAAACGGGAGCAGGCAAATAAGAAGAGGGGAAAAAAAACGTTAACGCTAACGCTAACGTGAAAGCAGATGATACTAATGTTTATTTCAATGTATGTTTGTTCATCATTTAATTAAGGAAAACAAATTATTTTTAATTTTCTAATTTGGCCTGATGTTTTCATGTCTGCGCATGTGTGTCCACAATGATATGCCTAATACCACTTGTGTTGGGTATCATTCTCTTTGTTTCAACGCGAGGATGCACAATATGATGGCCAATCACATAAATACTCAATACCCGTAAAAGTTGTTCTCTGTACTAGCGCGGGATCGCCGCAGCACTTGACACTCCAGCCTCGGCGCAGCGTCCGGTCACGATAAGCAGCCGAGCTTCGTCAGTCGACACTCCAACATAAACAAACAAGAGCAGCGCAGCGCAGCGCAGCACTCCGCGCCACTTGTAACCAGACGCCGCGCATCCGTTCCGCCCTAGTACCAATGCGAACTTTTGCGGGTATCAGCAAAATAGTTGAACGGATGCCGAATTCCGCATCCTCACGTTCCGACGAGAAAAATGATACCAAATAAGACTAGGATAGCGGCGGGGGCGCGGGCGCGGGCACGGCTGTCTGCCAGCTATAGGACTCTGGGTGCGGGGCGCGGCGCGGCGCGGCGAGGCGCGGGCGCGGCGCGGGCGCGGCGCGGCCGAGCGCCCTCTGCCCATATAATCTTCTAGTCTAGCCATCCAGCCGCTTGCTCCCCGCACGAGAGTACAAGCATTCTGATACATTTATAATTATAATTTCTTTTTTCAATTTTTGCGTATAGCTGTGAACATAAATGTATCATCTGCTAAAAACGGGAGCGCAGCGAGCGCCCCCTGGGCGGCCCTCCTCCGCAACTTACCCTTGCAATACAGCTCAGCCGCTCCGCCCCGCGGGGATAACACTGCGCCATGACGGCGAGTCACACGACAGGCCCTTTCCTCAGCCCTCCAGTCGCGGGTCGCCCGTCAACACTTTGACCGACGCCGTGGTGACGCCGTGGTGACACCGTGGTGGCGACGAGACCCACCACCATCCATCAAGGGCATTATGACACGAACAATATCTCTCCGAGCGGCAGCGCGCCGCCTCGCCCCGCCGATCAGCGCTTTCTATAGAGATCGTGTCCTTCCTCCTCCCCCGGGAGGTAATGTGGCGTCGCTAATCCGGACGCCGCCCCACACACAGGTATCAGCATGGCGCCCAATCACACACACACACACACACACACACACACACACACACACACACTTTCTTTACGACCCAAATTGCAGTCGCTAAATACGCTGTGTTGCAAAAGTTTTGCGCTGCTGGTGCTGGTATAGCGGTCCGCGCCACCGACCTTTCTCTCATCCTTGAAACGAATAGGAATTTTACGTGAGTGTGAGTGTGTGTTTTGCACGCGAACACACTCACAAACGGTCATGTCCATTTATTCCTAACGAGATATGAAAAGTTTGCCTTTTTGTCATTTCCATTTTCCTATTTGTCGCACATTGCAGAAGGCCGTCTGCCTGATCTGGACATTTTTCTCTCCCGCCTTCTTTTCGCCCTTCCCCCTCCACTCACCCCTCCACTCCCCTCCTCCGTCTTAATTGTCCCATTCGCGGACACCCCATCCCCGTGCCGCCCAAAAAACGAGTGCATATTTACATATGCTTCCTGCTTGCTGTCACTGGAAAAAGATTGCCGCCTGAGGCCCCGGAAATTGTCCCTCGAACCGTTGCAGAAAGATCGCAGCGCCATCTTCCGGCGGCGGACACAACGAAAACGAGAAAAAAACTGAATAAAAGTGTGCGCGCGGCACGGCAGGCTGACCGTGTGCACGCGCGCCGGCGAAACACCTTGCTGATGATGATGGGGAGGTTACGCGGCTCTAAAGAGAGGGACTAATGAATGAATGGGGCTAAGTACAATGTGGCCGAGAAAGAAAGCGAAACACACACACACACACACACACACACACACACACACACACACCCGCGCGAATTGAGAGGATCCACAAACCGCGGTGCGGCCATGCTGATGAGGCTGACCCACACGCCAAAGCACAGAGCATAGTTGAGATTTGACTCGCAAAACAACACCACCACACCGCGCGGCCTGGACAGGGGCGGGCCGAAAGTGGGGGGGGGGCGAGGGGGGCTGCACTGATACGCCACCACAATGCCGCAGAGGCTTTGTGCATAGGAAAAGTGTATGAATGTTTGATGAGCGGGGGAGGGGAGGGGGAGCGGAGAGGGAGCGGAGGGGAGGGTGGCTGGCCCGGGTTAATGAGTCCCAGATAGAAAGGCGGACCAACATCACAGGGCCCACAGCACCGTAACCATAGCCACTGAATTACTTGCATCGCAATAAAATTAGGGCGACTAGTGCACCTCGCGCGTGCAGCGACAGAGAGAGAGAGAGATAGAGAGAGAGAGAGAGAGAGAGAGAGAGAGAGAGAGAGAGAGAGAGAGAGAGAGAGAGAGAGAGAGAGAGAGAGAGAGCGCACATCGTGGTAAACAAGATGGAGAGCGGTCGTTTATTCGGGAAAAGTCGTTCTTCTTACCGCACACCGTCACGTCCAACACGTCGGCAGGGTCACCTGCGGCGCCTCGCGTCGGCCTCGGGGAGACTATTTCGCGGACGGACTTTGGGCTTTGGCCGCGTTGCCCTGGCTCTGCTGACGTCTTGCCACCTGTATGTAAGGCCTGTGTGTGTGTGTTGGTGTGCTCTCTCGTGAGCGGTCCGTTGGAAACCGTTTTCGATTTTCAAGAAGTGACAGAGAATACCGTGTGTGTGCGTGGGATACTCGCCGAGGCTGTTTGTCCGTCCCTCCCTGTTGAGTGGACCAAGCCACTGCCGCCACTGCAATGGCCGCCGTGTCATAAACTGTCAAATTTGTGACGGGCTAATGGCGCCAGGCGTCATCCCCACACATCATCCCACGCTGTATGTAGTGTGAACCCGAACAGTCTCCCGCAGGCAGCCCCCTGATGAATAACGAACGATACCTCCGTAAATTACAATAAATAACACGACAGTAACGGCTTCAGATTTTTATCGCGCGTGGAATTATGTCAGAAGCGGCCCTGGGTTCAAATACCACCACCGGCGGCCGCGGTGGCCCTATCGTCCCACGTTTTCGTGTCTATTTTACCTACACTGTCAAGTGCCGGAGTCAATTAGGGACAGCAAGCTGAAGTGGGAATCCAATGGGGCGTCTATACTACTGTGCGCCATCAGCTGAGCTGTAGCAACAGTGAGGCATACTACGCCTTCAATCATGCTGTAGTAACTGTGGACATTTCGCCTTCAATCATGCTGTAGTAACTGTGGACATTTCGCCTTCAATCAAGCAGCTGTAGTAGTCACGATGGGGAATGCATCCTGCGGACGTAACCATGAGGCTACCATACTACTGGCTGTTCTCGACTGCTTTCCGACGCACTTACCTTTGCATTATGGCGCCCGCTGTGACTGCGTCTCTGCGAGTGGCGACGAGTGCCCACCGGACACTCTGCCAGCTGAACTGTATACATTGTATGCAGTAAATACTGCGTACATGCTATGTATACAGCAAATACTGTATACATGCCATGTATACAGCTAATGCTGCGTACATGCCCATGTATGCAGTAAATGCTGCGTACATGGGATGTACACACCTAAAAATGCATAGGGTTTATAGGCAGATCCAGCTGTATACATGAGCATGTACGCAGCATTTACTGCATACATGGGCATGTACGCAGCATTAGCTGTATACATGGCATGTATACAGTATTTGCTGTATACATAGCATGTACGCAGTATTTACTGCATACAATGTATACAGTTCAGCTGGCAGAGCACGAGGCCGGGGCCGGGCTGGACGCCGTCTGCAAGCAGCGCCGCAACGGAAATAATGACAACTGACAAGCACCATCGGTCGGTGGTTATTATATAAATATAACCCAGCTCATTACGGCCGGTATATATAACGTGACAAATGGAACACGAAATAAATGGCCGAGGCGAATATCAAGCAAGCAGCAGGGAAAGGTGGGAGGGGTGAGGAAGAGCGAAACTATGAATGAAAGCGCGGCAGGGATCGGGCGCGGCCACGAGAGAACTGAAAGCGATGAGCTGAGAAGAGAAACGAAGGGAGAAGGTGCGGAAGCAAGGGGGTTGGGGGGGGGGGAGCAGGGATGTGAACAGTGTAAGCCCATCGTCCTCTACACCGCGAACAACAGTGGGAAAATTTGTCGATGTGAAAAGTTCCTTAAGTGGTCCTCAATGGGTTGGAAAAATAATCACCAAACCAGTTAGTATATCTCTTATTTATTTATTTTTTTAATTTTTTACCAGTGCAGGGGGGAGTTGGGAGAGGGGGGTCATTCGCGGCGTATTTTGTGCGAACAGCGGCAAACGAAAGAGACAGGCCGGGACAGGGCGGCAGTGTGCGACGGCGCATTAGTGGCCCGGGGCGAATGGGGACAGTTGGCAAGCCGTGTTTCCGGTATTCGCGTTGTGATGGTTGGCAGCAATGTCGCTATCCATTCATCTGTTTCCATTCACCCTGCCGCCGCGCCCGGGGGCCTGGGGCGTGGGGCCGCCGCGGGGCCGACCCGACCGCAGGGGCCCACCCGTTCCCGCCCGCGCCCCCTCGAGACGCTTGGATCCGCGTCGTTGGTTGTAACAACGTGAGACGCCACCGACCTACACCTGGTGCAGCCTCCGAAAAAAAAAAAAAAAAAAAAAAAAGAGTCGGGCTTTCTTCTGTCACTGGCGTTTCGGACGACAAAAGTGTTGATGCATCCGCTTGGTGGCGTTCGCTGTGCGCCTCGCACGCGCGCTAAACATCGCTCCTTGTTCTACACTTGTCGTCACTTTCAAACGGCGGGCCAGAAGTCCCGACGAGTAACAGATCGCCCAGCTTTTCGCTCTCGCCGCGGAGCCACTGCACAGTGGCCGCGGACGTCGCCGAATTCCGTCGGGGTCTCCCGCCGACGCGGCACGCACAGTGTGGGCCGGCTGGTCCTGCGCTTTCAGCCGTGTTGTCCGGACCTGGGCCCTCAACGTTGCCCTGAGTGCTGCCCGGTGGAGCCACAGAGCTGCATGAACGTGTTCGCATGTATGACGTGTCCAGTCGCGGACGGACTCGCCGTGCCGTTCGCGGCCGAGCATCACAATGTCAATAAAGAAGCGCGCGAAAAACTTCGCAGTGACGAACAAGCGAAATGCGGTCTCGCGTGCAGGCTGGCCAGGCGAATGACGCAAATAGACCGGCTGCACGGCCACCAGGCTGGCCAATCCCCGAGAAGAAAGAGTAGTGGCGTGTGGAGGGATTGGAGGGGGTTGGGACGGGAGGAAGGGAGGAGGAGGGGGCATGATGCAAAGAGCGGCGATATGTATTTCGGTGTGGTGCAAGCAGGCGTCCCACCTGCCCGGCGTCTTTCTCCAACTCGACAGATGGCGCCGAAAAAGATTTACGCCCCTCCGGAATTCGGGTCGGGGACTTGCCTTCCTGGTCACTCGGCCACCGCGCCCTGTGGCTGTAGCGGGTCGAGCGACGGGCCTGTGCTTTTCTTCCCCAACTTACCCCTAGCTGCTGAAGTGCTTTTTGGAATCCATGTCCATGGGGGTGCCCATGGACTGCCCTCCGAACGGGGAATCCATGGGTGGCGTCATGAGATCCCGAGTCAGACGGGGAAACTGGAGCTCGAAAGTCGGCCGCAACTGCCCGGAGTCCGTACAGGTCCTCGCTTCCGTCCACTGCTCCACTTGGGTCGCGAGCTGCTCCGTGCTGCCGCACAGTGTCGCGTGCGGCCCTCGTGCGTGCGCGTGTGTGAGTGTGTGTGGTCTCGGGAACCATTCAGCAACAGCCCATTCAGTGCCTCACCGTGCCGCGCCGCGCGCCGCCTAAGAATAGAAGCCATTCACAAACACTGCTGTTCGTCCACGGGCCACGCACTCAAATCCCGCGTCCTCATCCTTCCTGCGATCCTCTTCCTTTTGCTTCGATCCCCTCCTACGCGCTCCCCCCCGTTCAACGTCGCCTTGGTTCGCGAAGTGCTACCGTAATAAAAAATAAAAACCTCATCCTGAGACAAGATGATAAGGCTACTTCGATTTAAAAATAATGACGTAAATTTTTGCAAGAGAAAGGTCATCTGGTGCAGGACCGATCCCCGAACCGGACTGGGTGTAGCGCTGTCCCGTGTTCTGCCTCCCATCTAGCCGCCGGCAAGCTGAGCTCAAGCACTAGCCTCGGCGCAGAGAGGCATCCTGGGCGCTGCGCGGCTGCGCTGCTCCGCGGCTCGCTCCAGCCTGCCGCATAGGCACCGCCGCGCCGCGCCCGCTGCACGTGTTGCCTGCACTCCGGGCGGCCGCCGTCTCCTTCGGCGTCCATTTCGAACGGCGCCAAAGCAGAAAACGGCGTCTGAACGCGGACAGGATGCCGACGCTGTGTGGTCGCGTGTTCCTGGGTGGGCAGCAGCCGCCAGCTGAATGCTTGTGGTCTCGTCGCTCTGTCTCTCTCGCACTCGTGGGGCGTCCCTTGGGGGTGGGAGAGAGACAGAGGCAGCCTGCACGGCCCTCGGGCGACAAGAAAGCGTCATTCATCGCGGAGAGAGCGTTTAGTCCCGCGACCCTGCCTCGCTGCGCATCCCTGTGCCCGTCCGGGGGGGATTCGTTAAACTCGCTCCCACCCGCTCCACTGCTCAGTGGGATGCTGGGTGACATTAAAGTTCAGAGAGAGGTTGGGTGGGGGGGGGGGCTCACTGCGGTAGGGTAGTGGCTGGGGTTGCTGCCTGCGGCGGTGGGGTAGGCCCAACGTGGTGTCGCGGGTAAGGTTTGGCTGTGGGGCCGCGCAAATGTTTGGCAGCCATTTTTGGGTCGCGAGCCGAATAAGGTAGGGAACCGCTGGGATAGGCAGACGGATGGCGTGTCCGCGCTGACCGAGGTGGACGATGCACGGCACGCGCTGCTCGGTACAAGCGGTACGGCGGTGTGGGCTGGACGGATGGGTGAGCGGCGGGCGCAAGAGCCGCGCGCACAGAAGGGCCACAGAGACAGCAGGTGCACGGGAAGCAGTGAAACAGAAAGAACAGGAACAGGATCGCTGGTTTGGGGGGGTAGGGGGAAGACAGGGGCTTTGCTGAATGGGCGCGGTGGGGCGGGGCCGCGGGCGGGGCGGGGAGGAAGACATGGTCGAGTAGAAAGCACAGCGGCCGTTTTATAAATATTATCGCCGCGGAGGCCTAGCGAAGCGTGCGGCCGCGAGCCCCATTCAACATCGCGCCACTGTCACAGCCCCCGCCCCCTACCACCCCCTCCCCTCCACCGCCCCTAACGGCCCCGGCCGCCCCCAGGCCAAAGCGAAGGTCTGCACGACGATAAAGGTGTGCTCGCGTGTGGTCGTGTCTAGTTTCTAGTGTCTATTTTATTTTTAAAAGGAGGGAAAAAATTGGTTTGGGCAATCGAAGAGCCAGGAGTTGACTTGATTTGAGGGAGTTAATAGTGCCTCGTAAAGTTGGGGCGCCGACAACGCGTAACAGAGTTGCCTAAAATTAGATCTCTGGTTTCCTAACGCACTGCATTACACTTGTCTCCCCGTTTCCGAGACTTAAGGCCCTGTAAAACTGCGAAACGCGGATAAGTCATGGACCCTGAAAGAAGACAAATGACTTCAGAAAAAATGTGTTTGAAGAAAGAAGTAAATGAACAGGCACAGTTCGTTCAGAACTAATCATACTTACAAAAAATACTTACATTCTAAGATGACAGAGCATTAAGAATTCAATGAGCTGAGTAAGATATGGACTTAATCTAATGATTGAGTTTAGTAATAAATGAAAGGAATGAGAGTGAAACGGCAAACATCGTTTTTGTCGCGCTGCTATGAGTGAGTAATGATAAGCGTGAGTAACTCTGATGACCACACGCGGTCATCGGCCTAATATCACAATGAGTATCGTCCTGCGGGACGAAGGAACGTGCCGTCCGCTTCGTAGGTTAATAGCACAGCCTTTGATGAGCTTCGAGGGTGAGGACGGGGTGGTCGTCGCTACCCCCCGCCTCGCGATGGAGATACTCCACTAGGGGTGTGTCCGTACTCCGCGCGCCAGCACGGGGGGTGGTCTTCATCTGAACGAGTCGGCGATCTCCCTGAAGGTCTTGTTCTTGGTCTCCGGCACGCGGAAGGCCGTGAAGAGCGAGAAGAAGAACAGCAGCACGGAGAAGGGCGCGAACACGAGGTAGCCGAGGGCGGCCTGCATGGGCGGAAAGGCGAGGCTGACCAGCAGGTTGGCGGCCCAGTTGACGGTCACGCTGCACGCCACGGCGGCGGGCCGCGGGCCCTGCGAGAACAGCTCGGCGGTGATGAGCCAGGGGATGGAGCCGGGGCCCAGCGAGAACAGCACCACGAAGGCCAGCACGGACACGACGGCCAGCGCGCGCACCACAGCGCCCTCGCTCGCCAGGCCCAGCGTGGCCGTCACGGCCAGGGAGCTCACGAACATGCCCCCCAGCCCCAGCAGCAGCAGCGCTCGCCGGCCCAGCCGGTCCACGAACTGCGTCGACACCAGCGTCATCAGCACCATGATGCCGCCCGTGCCCACTGTGGCCAGCTTCGACGTGGCGTCGTCCAGACCGGCCTTGGTGAACACGTCGGTGGAGTAGTACAGCACCTGCAACATAGCGCGTTCAGTTAACTGTCCCAGCAGGGTTGCAAACCTCAGCCTGCGTGCGAGGCAGTAGCCATCTCAAAATATGGGGACCCTAAAAGTATGCAAAAAAGGCTCCTTTTGGCAGCCTAAAAACTGGAGCATGCGACAAATCTGTAGTCATCTGACATAACAGCATATCTACTATGGGTTTCCCGTATGACATATGCTGTTATGTCAGATGAACACAGTGCGCCCAGTCCTAGGGCATGCCATATTTTGAGTGTAGGGACCAGCTGCAACCAAAACAATGGATGCAGCAACGCCCAAGAAACAGCGGCGCATTTTCCGAGACGCGAAAAAAAATGGCGAGCAGGGCGGTACCCCACCCCCACCCCAACCCCTTGGCAGCGAACACGGCGGCATTATGCCCCGCCCCGACCAGCCCCAGGCAATTAGCTCACCCCGTTGATGCCAGACAGCTGCTGGGACAGCTGCAGGACGACCGCTACGAGCAGCGGCTTCCTTAGCGACGAGCTGCGCACCAGCTGCAGGAAGCCCATGGCCGGCTCGGCGCCCTGCTCCTCGTCCTTCATGGCCTGGACCTCGGCGCGGACGTGGGCGCCGGGCGCGGCGCGCAGCCAGGACAGCGCTGCAGACGAAAAGTCACCGTCACTACCCCGCGCGGCGCTACCCCACACGGCGCTACCCCGCGCTGCGCGCCACCCCCGCGGCGCTACCCCTTACCGTTCTCGGCGGCGTCCAGGCGGCCGGCGGCCAGCAGGAAGCGGGGCGACTCCGGGCAGAACGGCAGCAGCACCAGCAGCAGGACGCACGGCACGGCGCTGATGCCCAGCAGCACGTCCCAGCGCTTCAGGCCAAAGTCCGCGCCCAGCAGCTGCGCCACCAGCAGCGCTATGGTGACGCTCAGCTGGTTGCACACGCCCAGCGCGCCGCGCATCGACAGCGGCGCCACCTCAGAGATGTACATCGGCGACAGCGACGTAAACAGCCCTGCAAATACTCCCGCCGTCAGGGACACTGCGACGCCCGGTGTGGGGTATGCCCGACGCGCCGCGACGCCGCCGGCGATACCCCACCCGCGTATAGCGATATTATTGGAAAGGCTCTCTAGCGCCATCTTGGCCCGCGACGCGAGCGAATCGGTTTATCCCCATTTCTTGCGAGGCTTACTTCAGACCAAGATGGCGCTGCGCCGAGTATGTACAGCCCCTGCCAGCACAGACTGCAGGCCGCTACCGCCCCCTGCCGGCGAACGCCGAAGCGCGTCAGGCGGGGCGAGTCGCAGAAGTAACATTATGACAGTGTACTCACCGGAGCAAGCGCCAATCAGGAAGCGGCCCACCAACAACATTTCGTGGGAGTCCGCCAGTCGAGCAAAGCCCAACAAGAGCGAGGCTACAACGCCAACGGCGCTAACGAGCAGTAAACCACCCTTCCTGTAACGAAAGGGGGTGGTTATGCGCAGTGTTCACCCGGCCTGCAGCGAAAGGCGGTGACCCTGCATGTCTGTTTGTCTGTCTGTCTGTCCGTCCGTCCGTCTCCACTCAATCAGGGGGGTGTTGGGCGACCTAATCCGGGGTTCAACACCCGGTCACGCCGAGTCTACCGACTGTCATGCGGCCGATTATAAATCGATGCACGGGAATGGATTGGCCGATTACAGAGCTATAAGCGTCAATGGAACAGGCAAGCTAGCATCGACCAGCCGGTCACGGTGTACGGATTGCTGATAAGACTGACTGCGTGACATGTCACATTGTGGCGCCGTGTCGCCGGATTGGGCGATTGGTCGTCCATGCGTCCTAATCCGCCGAAGGCGAAGCCTGGGCCGAAGTGAGTCTTGAGGACGAGCGCGTGTTAGATGGCGGGCGCTGTGACGACCGTACCTGCCACGGCCTTCGGAGAGCCACCCCGCCACGGGGCCGCTGACCAGCCCGCCCAGGGCGAAGGCGGCCACGATGTAGGAGAAAAGCGACTCGGCCTGGACCTCGGCCTCCTCCTCGTTCGCCGGCGGACCGTACCGCGTCACGTACACGGCCTTGATGAACTTCTTGATGTCCTGCGAGAGCGAGAAGGCGGGCTGAGCGAGGCCGCGGACACAGCAACCTGCAGCGATCGGCTGGGCTTACGTTCTTGGGCGAGTTGATGACGCCGGTGTTGTAGCCGAACGTGAACATGCCGCAGAGGGAGGCGACCACGCTGACCATCAGGGTCCGCGTCAGCCTCCCCTCCACCGTCGTCTGGAACCAGAACGCCGCTTTGGACATGGGTGTCTATTTGTCTAGTTGGGCATGGGTCTGGCCGCCCGACGCGCGGCACTACCCCGCACCGGGGGGTGGGTGGCGCTACCCCACGCTCCGGCCAGCACCCCGGCGCTCACCTCCTTGTCGCCCTTGAATCCCACGGCTGTCATGGCGTCGCTGCGGTGTTTCGGCATGGGGAGCTCGTCGCCGACTAAATGCTGGCGGTCTTCACGCCACATCGCTTGCCCCCCCTTTCATCTCATATCTAATCGCTACATTACGGTGCAGAATTTTGAGGGCCGGCCGGGCGGGCGCTGGCCCACAACACCTTCGTGAATGACGGTGCAGGCTGCCGGTCTGTAATCCAGCATAAGCGGGTGCCGCCAGACTAGCCGGCCATTCCGCGTCGCAGGCGGTCGCAGGCTAGACGGGGACACGCCCCGTGAGTCGGCAAGGGTCAGCGACTGATTCCCCTCTCGCTCTCTCTCTCTCGCACTCGTGGGGCGTCCCGTGTGCGCGCGAGAGAGACAGACCGACGGGCCTTCCCTCTCGGAATCGGCCCGCAGACCCCGTAATCTTGAGCGTCACAACCGATTCAGTGAATTGTTTGCGCGTATCTGGGCTGTGCTATGTACCCTCTCCTTTGGCCGTGATATGGGCGAGGATGAGAAAGGAAACCAGAAGTAACAATAAGAAATAATGCATATGTAATAAAGAAACTATACACAACAGCATTGTACAACACTCCGACCATCTTAAAGCGACACAGCTTTGGTAAAATCAATCGTTAGATACAGGTTTATTTCCATGTTTCATCGTTAGTCGAACGGATAAGACTTACAATCTAAGCATTGAATTAGGCCCTGCATTTTACAGCAATATGCAAAGACAGACGAAAACGGTACCTAGGCACGTATGCAGTGATAGGAACCAAAGACACAGCATAAAAAAGACGAACCGAGAGGTGCATTTAATGGTATGGACTTCCGCATTGGCTCTTTATTCTATATTCCACAAGTACTCAAAAAAAAAAAAATTTAAATCGGCAATAACAAAAACAGATGTCTTCAATTCCTGTCACAGTTCAAACAATTTATCTAATTTCGAAAGTGCAACAAATTACACATAAAAAGAAAGTGACGAAAATATCCTAATTTAGTTGCTAAGACTGAATCGTTCACTTTCCCAGACGCTTTATGACGTTTTCATTGGCAGCCCTGGCGGCCCCGCGTTCCCCATCCATCCCGCCTAGCGATGGATCGGACCAACTTGCCAGCAAAGGCACAAACAAAGAAACCTTCCCACTACTTGAAACATTGAGTAAACTCTAGCTCGTGAACAATAATAACTATATAATAAATAAATAAATGAGTAAATAAATAAATAAATAAACAAATGAACAGTAGGTGACGTCAGTTCTTGTACATGTCGCACAGGACCTTCTCCATGGGCGTGCTGCCGATGGTTCTCTGGAAGAAGATGGCCTCGATCCTGAGGGTGCCGACGGAGCGCAGCAGCGGCAGCAATGAGCAGCAAGCGGCCGAAGCGCGCCGCCTGCCCCGGGTGGTGCGAGCGCGTGTGCTGGCCGAGCATCACCTGCGCCTGGTCCTGCAGGTTCTCCACCTGCCCGGGGTCCTTGAGGCCGCGCGTCTCTGCGGGACCCAACCGGTCAAAGTCACATTCGTTGGCAAGTAATGGAGGGAAATTCCACAGATATATCCGAAGAAATATAAAAGTTATCGCCGGTTTTCTGTTTTTTTTGTTTTTTTTGTTTTTTTTTTTTTGTTTTTTTTTCAGTGTCGGCTTATGTAAACCACAAACGCGTGCGAGCCCTCGTCACGCCCTGCTGCCTACTCACCAGATCGGAAGAGCACGATGGCCTTCATGCAGGCGAACTCGGCCGGGTCCACGGCGTGCGCCTTGAACCTGAGCAGCGTGTCGTGCAGGGTGCGGACGTCGGCGGCGGTGCCGGCGGGTGGGCTGGAACCCCTTGCCGTTGAGCGAGGAGTGCTCCTGGGGCGAGAAGAGGGGAGCGTGCTCCAGCGGCAGGCACTCCTGCACGGGCGTTTGAGCAGGAACAAGCTCGGACCAGGACTCCTCCAGGAGGATGACCTGCGGCAGCGAGGCAGGCCGTCAACTGGCGCACTCTCCGGCGTCGGTGGCAAAGGCAGTCCAAGAGCCG
>CM060095.1:13330229-13674661 GCA_030522485.1 Stenchaetothrips biformis | reverse complement strand
ATGATGATGACACCACTACTGCTCTGTCTGCGCGCGCGTGTGTGTCTGTAACACATTTGTTTGTTTGCTTTTTTTTTTGTATTTTTTTTGGTTTTGTTTGTTTTTTTCAACCACCACGGACCCTGTTCACCTCCAGTTGGACCGGCGGGGATGCCAAACCGCCACTTACGCCGTGCGTCTCTCTGAGTATCCCTCCGCCCCGCCCATTCCTTTGGCGCCTCCATCCCCGGCCGTTCCCCCCTCGCCCGATTGCATCCCCGATCCCCCCCCCACTCTGTCACGCCCCGGAAAGCCTCCCTGCCCCGGATTGGCGAGCGGGCTACAGCAGCCAGTCGAGTCACGTCGCTCCACTAGGTCGGAGGAGGGGGTCGGAGGGTCGGCCCCCCTGTAAAGCAACAATTCCGAGTGTCGCTGGCAGAGTCCATTTGGAATCGGGCGCAGTCGCGTCGATCTACCGCTCCCCTGGACCCGCGCGCTGCATCTCGCCGCTGTCCCTCTGGAGACCTAACAATTCCAATCGAAAAGGTGAGCGCGGGCTCTAGGGACAAGGGCTTTGCGCCTCGCTCTGCTCGACGCAGGGGCTGGGCCACTAAAGAGACAACTCCCCCCCACCTCCCCATCCCGCGGCCGTGCCTCGAGAGCTGAGGCAGCGGATGTCCTTCTGAGCGACTGTGGTCCCGTGCTGTCCCTCACACCGCAGCCAAGCAGCGAGGCGCTCTCTCGCTCTCACTCTCTCTCTCCTCTCATTCTACATCTCGTCTCTCTCTCTGTTCTTCGCCCGGCAAGCGTGTCGGCTCCTTTCCCGCGCAGAAAGGTCTCTCTCTCTCCTCATCTTCTCTCTACTCTCTCACTCTCTCACTGCGTTCTCTCTCCATCTCTCTCGTGCTCTCTCGTCTCAACTCTACATCCCCTCTATCCCTCTTCCTCTCTCTCGGTCTCTCCTCTTCCACTCCTCTCGCCTCTCTCTCCTCTCTACACGCTCCTCACTTTCTCCCTCTCTCGACGTCTCATCTCTCCTCACTCTCACTCTCTATCTCTGGTTGCGCACACAGTCACGCGCAAAAAACGTTGGTGCGACGAAGAAAAATAACGCCTCAAGTTGTTACTGCCTATTCATCCCCCGTAGTCATGAAATACAAGCCGTAATCCGGACTTAAGTCCCTGCCCTCTGTGTGTCTCTCTCGGAACTCACGCGGCACGGACGATTAGGGAACAAGGAGGGAAGAGAGAGGGACGCGCGCGAACGGTAAAGAGTCAGGAAGGCAGTCCCTTGTAAGTCTCCAGCGCTCGGCACTGTCCTTATTCGGCTTTTGCATGCACGCGAGCCTCGCCGATTTATGAGCCTGTGTCGATCTTAGCGCAATGTGGTAGCAAGGGGTGGCGCGCAATTTAGGGATTACATAAAACAGTTTGGGTGCAGCGCCCGAGAGTTCGTTCCATCCACTCTCGACTGAGCCTTCAGAGCGCGAGCGTACTTGGTATGACCCTACTGGATATGTAGCGCTCCGATAAAGTTTATTCAACTGTAGCGAGTTATTTGGTGATCTCCATAACCGGCGGATTCTAGGCGCCTTCACTAATCTCGCTGCTTTGTAGTCAAACTATCCTCGGGTGGGCAGAAAAGTAAGGTGTGAGTGTACACACTGATGTACTAGAACAAAAAGTATTGGTCTTCGCAAAAATGGACTGTTTCCGGCGTTGTGAGACGGCAGTTTGTGCCACGGACGGTCCCAGGCGACCAGAAACCGTGTTACATTTTTTCGGCTGTGACTCATGCTGGAAGATGGTTATGGATAGGCAGATATGTGGCCCTCGAGCGTTATCCTCCTTTGTTATAGCTGCATCAACCGTCCATGCCGTGTTGGTTGTTTTTTATAGTGTGCCTTTTTTTTTGGAGTGTTAATCGGTAATTTAATTGCAACCCTAAAATTTGCTTTGGTTTTCAATCTGGTTTTGAACTCCATTTTGCTGTGATTCCTCACCCTTTTTGCTTCACTGTACCTCTCCCTCCTGAAGCACTTGCCCTGCCGGGGGATGGACACCAGTGTATACCGGGGTGTCACAGCTGATCCGATGCCTGCTTAACATTCATGGGTGGGGCCCAGCACGCGCACACACACACACACACACACACACGCGCGCACGCACGCACAGGAACATCGTCTGCGTCAGAGGCTCGCCCGCAAAGGAAGCTGCAGATAAATTCAGAAACAAAACACTCCTGCAGGATACGCGGAGGCGTTGGTTATGTTGACGGCGCAGTGAACTCACCGTCGTCCACGTCGTCCTTGGAGTTGCTGGGGCTCTGCGGCGCCAAGGTTCATGCCCTGGACGCCCTGCGTGTACCTGACCGGCGAGAAGCCCATCGCCAGCCCCACTGGCGGCCTGCCGACACACGGAACACTTGCCATGAGGACGCGTGCGTCACGGCGCCACCCTCTGGCTGGCGGCCTTTATGGAAATTAACGCCGCCAGTCAGGCAGGCAGCAGCAGCCAGCCAGCAACAGATGCAGCGGATTAGTGCGACCCAGCAAGTCCCATTACAAACGCTTTAGCATCGGCCAGCGAGCAGAGCAAGCAGAGCGGTCGGCGGCACCACCAGTCCCCCCGGGCATTGACGTTGACTTCTTGTGCCGGACCGAGCGGCCCAGCTGGCGCGGAGTGACAAACGACTTAGAGCGAAACGCTAAACTAACCGGAGAATTTTCGTGTCATCACAAGTCCACTTTTTTAATTTTTTTTTAAATTTCAAAGTTTACGGTGGGTCTGGTGCGCTCAGCTTGCCCAAAGGATGTAAATATTTTCCTAAGCTTAGAACATATTAAACTTTATTCTTTTAAAAAAAATCCCTTTGTCCGAATGTGCCTTTGATCGTGGCGCGTGAAGGGCCGAAACATGACCTTTCACTGCTTGCCCTGGCCACCTGCCTGCCACCTGCCCACCTGGCTCTGGCCCTTTGGCCGCGACCTCACAGCCCAGTGGGCTGCACAAGCGAACCACGCGGAGGCAGCGCGGAGCCCAGCTTCGATCCGCCAATCCACGCATCAATGCTCCGAAAAGTCTGCGATTGCACTTCTACACCCGCTTACTTCTCTCTGCGACGCACCTCATTACCATTAATTGATTATTCCTTGCCGCCTCCTCTGCCACTAATCCAATTTCTTTTCAGATTCAAAACGCGCGCGCGGTCGTCGCGATCCCCGCCTGACTCCGCCTGCTCGACTCACCCGAAGACGCCGACGGCCACGGCCGCCTCCCTGAGGGCGCGCTCCTGGTCCATCTCCACCAGCGCTTCGGGCCGGATGGTGGCCGTGTTGCGGGGCTGCCGCTCATTTCTGCACGGCTGCAACACAACATGGCAAGGTGACGTTGGTCGCTCTCCAACAAAGCCTTTCAATTAAAATAAAATTAAATTAAAATCATTAAAAAACAAAAAATGATTAAAAAAATAATTTAAACATTAAAAACAAAATAATTAAAATAAAACACGGACACCAAAAAAATAAAAAATTAAAAATTTAAAAAAAACAGACACCAAAAAATTTGAATGTATGGTTTAGGGAGGACCAAAGGGGGGAGGGCGTTGAGCGATGTGACTGTCCGATCCGGCTGGCTCTCCAAACCTTCGGAACAGACAGACGCTGCCTGCAGTCGGCTGGCCGGCCGGCCGGCGGCAATCAGTGGCCGGCCCTCACGCCGCGCAGCACCGCGCAGCGCTAGACGGAAGGCGCGGCGGCAGACGGCACTATTGTTCGTGCAGGTGTGCGGTGGAGTGCGGCGGGCCGCGAGGGATGTTTCAGTGCCGACCGCGGTCTCTGCCACTGACAGGTGAGGTAAGGCCGCGTGTTTGTCCCGCTGTCATAACAGCCGCCGCTCGTTGTTGGCGGGTCCACGTGTGGTCCGGCTAGGGTTGGGGAGGAGGGGGGGGGGATGCGGTAAAATCGTCCTGGTTTTGTTCGGCGCGCTGCGCCCGCTTGCCGACTGCCAGAAACAAACGGCTGCGTTCAGCTTTCAGAATCTCAACGGCGGCGGCGCCAAGCACAGGCCAGCTCTTGCAAGGCAGATTCCCTTTCGTCGCTCTGTCTCTGTCGCACTCTCAGGGCGTCCCGCGCGGCGCGAGAGAGACAGAGCGATTCTGTTGCCGAGTTGGATGTTTTCCCAGCCCGCCCCATGGGCCCCGGGCAGGCAGCCCCCCCACCCCACCCCGAGGGCACCACGCCACCACGCACTCAGTCACTGGCGCACGGCCCAGCCAGCACAGCTTGCCCGGCACAACGGCTCCATGCCGAAGCGTCGCTGCGCCTCCCTTCGGCACCCCTACGCGACGCGCCGTGAGTGCGAGAGAGACGGCGCTGCAGCCACGGGCCACGGCACGGGCAAAGTTATGTGCGAACCAGCGAGGCCGTGCCCTTCCCTTCCCAAAGGCAGGCAGGAGCCCCCCCGCCGCGCCGCGCCGGCATCCCGCCCGCGGGGTCCGGCGGCAGGGCGAGGACGACGTGCACCCTCCTGCAGCCCGCGGGCACCCAGTGTAACTCTCTCACTCCCGCCGGCTTGACGTCACGCCTCCCCACCAGGACCCCCTGCGCCGTGGCCGCCGTGGCCGCCGTGCCGCTGCGGCCACAACAGGGTCCCGTTTAGCGACTCTGGAGCGCAAAACGCGCCTAGAAATTTGGCCGCCTCAACGGTCCTCGGACCCACTGTGCGCCGAAACTCGGAACTGTGCGCGGCGCGCCAAGCTCCACGCGAGGGAGCGCCGCTGTCAAGTTGTGTGGAGCGCGTTGGGCACGGCCAGCCCTGGGCCAGCCCTGGGCCAGCCCTGGGCCAGCCCGCCGGCTCTGTCGGCCGAGTTGCGTGCGCCTGTCTGGCCGGGCTGCGGGGCCAGCCTCATCGTCGTGTGCCTCACTCGCGCCCTGTTACGTGCGTTACGTCATAAAACTAAACACTGCCCCCTGTCTCCGCCACCCCTCGCCCGGCGCGCCACCCTTGTTTCTTTCGCTGTTGTTCCCGCGGCCGCCACGCCCCGCCACGCCACGCGCCGAGCAGAGGGCGAGCGGGCACTGTTTCGTGGAATAATGAGGTTTGGTTGAATAACGCTGCAAACTTTGCGGGCGAGGCGCGCGGCGGGCGGCCCGGGGGGGGGGGGCGTTGCGGCGCGCTCCGCCCCCGTGAGAAGGAGGAGGCGACTGTAGCCGACCCCCCGGTGTAGCAGCCTCGCGGGGATTATTTGCATAATTCGTTTGACACGTTTTTTGGCACGCCCTCGCCCGCCCCGCCCCGCCCCGCCCCGCCCTCGCCGCGCCTTCGTCTCTGTGCGCGGCGTACTGCTGCTCCGCCCTGTCTAATTGTGGCAAGCCGAGGTGTTTCTTTCTTTCTTTGTCTCTGTCTCTCTTTCCCGCTTTCCTCCGCGTCTCCGCGCGCAGCCTGCGTGTCGTCCCGCCGTGCGCGCCCTCGCTGCCTACCCGCCAGGCGTCACGTTGTCCGCGGAGAGAGAGAGAGAGAGAGAGAAGAGAGAGAGAGAGAGAGAGAGAGAGAGAGAGAGAGAGAGAGAGAGAGAGAGAGAGAGAGAGAGGAGAGACAGAGAGAGAGAGACACAGAGAAGAGAGGGAGAAGAGAGGGAGAAGAGAGAGAGAGAGAGAGAGAGAGAGAGAGAGAGAGAGAGAGAGAGAGAGAGAGAGAGAGAGAGAGAGAGAGAGAGCCATTAGCCTCGCGTTGCTGCGCGCTGCGCATCGTCCCGACGCTCTCTTTGAGAGTGGCGGCCGGCGGCCAGCCACACGGAGCCACGCGCCTCGCCACGCGCCTTATGCAGATGTTAGCGCATCGCCTAATTGCTGGAACCGGGCGCAACCACGGCAACCACGGTAACGAGCGGGGCGGAGCACTCCCTCTCAGTCCGTGATTCCGTTTTGTCAGTCGCTCAGTCAGTCCGTCCGGCCGTCAGTCAGTCAATCCGTCAGTCTGTCTGAAGCGTTTTAAACAGTGCGGGTACCTCGTGTACGGCCCGCTCCCTCTCAACAGAGTGTCGTCGGACGAGGACGCTCACAGCAGAAAACTAACTTCGGGGAAACGTATCAGGCGGACCACGCGGCAAAGGACAGGAAAAGAGAGGGGGGGGAGGATTCTCGCTGTGATTGGCGTCGTTAGGGACGAGGAGCCGCCGCAAAGTTGTGACAATCGATGGCGAGTGGAGGGAGGGGGGAGGGGGAGGGTCGTTGTAATGGAGTTAGCGGGTAAAAACTCACCGTCTTTGTTCATGCCCATCTGGAGGCACTTCTTGAGCCGACACGCCTGGCACTGGTTCCGGTGCGCCTTGTCCACGATGCATCGGCCCGTGCCGGCTTGGCATCTGCAAACAACAACAACAACAACGTGAATCGTTTCCGTTCTGCGGTGAAAGACAACAACGTGTGCTCCTGCCACGGCAGGTTGGGCCCAAGCAGACCGAAGGCGTGACTGCACTCTTTTAATAACGCCGTCCCGCGGCCCCCTGTGGCCCCCGCACTGCAGCCCGCTATGCGCCAACATACTGCGGCCTCGGCGTGGCTGCGCTGCGACGCGAGCCGCTCATGCGGAACAACCTTTGAAGCTGCGAGGCTGCCCCATAGACGGGCCCAGCCAGGCAGCCAGGCCCCGGCCCAGGCGGCGCGCCTCCAGCGAGGCGTCGCCAGAAAGACAACAAGCGGCGGGCAGGAGAAAGAAAGTGCGCGAGTTGTACGCCAGCGACCACAAAAGGACGATTACGGTCTCCGCCGCGCCGGGGCGTCGCCTTGTCGGCGGGTCAAAGGGCCGAGGGCGCCCGCCTCGAACCGGGACGCGGTCGTGCGTGCAGGTCGAAGCGACGAGAAGAACCACCACAAATACCTCGTGACTCTTGTGATTTTTTTTTCCCGGTCCCCAGTGTCTCCAGAGTGTTTTCTATCCGTGTCTCGGCCAAGTGTCTCCAGCAAGCGCTTGCCGCCATCTTGATCTCCAGGCTTGCGCCTCGCCCACCCGCTCGCCAGGTGCTAAAGGGGATAGCGACCGAAAGGGTGGCTGCGCTGCTGCTGCTGGCGGCGGGGCGGCGGTGGAGGGGCAGGGGGGTAGCGAGGGGGTCGCGCCTCAAGTTGCGTAAAAGCAATCTCAAGATTGAGGTTCGGCCGGTTCGCGCTCCGCTCCGCCCCTCCCCTGCGCGGCACGGCCCGGCACGGCGGCGCCTCGGCCTCGGGGTGGCGGGTCTTGGCTCCGCCTCCCGGGGCCATACTCACTCCCCGCCAGGGCCCGCCCACCCGCCTGGCGTAGCCCGGCGTAGCTTGGCTGCCTGGCTCCTGACACGGGCAGCGCGGCCCGGCGCAGCCACACCAAAGGGGTCCCTCACTCAGAATTTCGGAGTGCGCAGATTGTTTGATTGTGTTAGATTGTTTAGAATTTTTAATTATTTTGTCGCGCTATTTGCTTACTTACAGGCGTTTTTGAGGCAAGATTGTCGGGGGGGGACCCCTTGAGTCACACTCTCTACCCCATGCACACGATTTTGCGCAGACTGAATTCCGAACGCTTTTAGCTTGTAGTACGGATGGGTCATATTCCTCGTGCCAAACACTCGTCTACACGGGGGATCCTGTCAGGTGGATTCGATCCCGACTTGTCGGCTTGGAGTTCCGGCACGCTACCCCTAGACCACGGACGGAGTCCCCCAAGGAGTCCCCCACCCCGCCGGCGTGCACATCCCGGCAGTATTGAGCCCCTGCCAGATGATCCTTCGGGCGGAAGCCGCTGCCTCCAGCCCTCTACTTGTGGAGGCTGCGGCGCTTTGCGAAAATAACGCTATTCAGTTTATCCCTCCCGGCGTGAAATCGATCCCCAGGGATCCCCTGCCACCCTGCTTGATCTCCGGAGGGGGAGGGGGGGGGCACGCTGGTGGTCAAGGCCGCCCCAAGTAATCATTTCGTCATGAAGCAGACGAGCGGCTGAGCCGGGATTGCTGGCCCGTTCGGCCAAATTGATCCTCCCTCTCTCCGTCTCTCTCTCACTCAATCAAAGCGCGGCATGTGGTCGTCACGCACATTGCTCTGCTGGTGCTTCGTCGCTGCTACACTGTCTGCGGTCGGACCGGACCGCGAGCCGCGCACCTTGGAGACTGGCCAGATCAAGTTGGCTAAAATTTAGTGGATTTTCAAGGCCATGTTGTACTTGACTCCCTGCAGTCTGTAACCAAATTAATGTTTGCGGTCGTTTTGACTTGTCTTTTTCACGGGGCTATGGGACCAGACGAAACGTCGTACCGACATGTTTCGAGAAGCCGGTCAAGGACTAACCTTTCGGGAAAGGGTTTCCTTGATGATCGCACTTAGATAGCGAAGTAGTGAACGAAAAAGGTTCCTCTTATGGTTTCGCAGCGAGTCAACGATTCCCCGACGGTTCCTGCCATGCGGCAGCGCGGCGCCACATGCCGCGGCACAGCGGCGCAGCGCCACTGGCCCATCTAACCATAATCCGTTTAGCCTGAACGCATCTGATCCTTGACATGAATCAATTCTCTATTCGCTGCCTCTCCCTCCCCCGCCCTGGCCGCGGCACCAGCCGCCACCCTCCGTATATATAGCGACATAACGATACTTTAAAGCTCCCCCACCCCGACCCCGCCCCGACCCCGCCCCGACCCCGCGCCGACCCCGCGCCACTTGGGCTCCAACCCCATTAAACTGCGCCACTAGCAACCCGGCCCGCAGCTGCGGCCCTTCCCCTCTCCTCCCCCCCCTTCCCCTCTCCTCCCCCCCCTTTCCCCCCTCCCCTCCCCCGCGACCATCGCCGCGCGAAACGTGTAATGGCATGCCGTCAGGACGCGACAGCTTACCCCGGCGGCGAACCTTTGCGGGAATGGGTTGCGGATTTGATGGCCGCCCCGCTCGCTTTCAACGGCGCCTGCCTTAATCTGGGAGATGCTGGAGAGAGGGAGAGCGGGAGAGAGAGAGGGGGGGGGAGAGGGGGATGAAAAGTGGAAAAAAATAGAAACTGGCGCGCGCGCGCAGATTTAAACAAATTTGATTGGGGACGATGTGTAACAAGGTTTTTAGCACGACGCTGCCGCGCTGCCGGGGAGGCGCTGTGCGTGTCGCTGCCGCCGAGGCGGGCCTTGTGACCCATTGTCGCCCCGCCAATAATTGGATTCGCAGCAGTCGTGCGCGAGTGTGTGTGTGTGTGTGTGTGCTCTCAACATGTTGGTTGAAAGGCGACGGCGGCGGAATTCGATTCCCCGGCAAGCACGCTTGGCTGGTCCTCGTCGTGTGTCACTCTCACACGCGCGCGCGCGGCGTAGGAGTGAGAGTGGGGAGCTGGTGCGTGACGGGATTGTTGTTGACTGATAATAGTCGGTTCACAGAACAAAGGCCTTCCAACACGCCAACTTTGACGCGGCCTCACCTGTAGATGAGTTTCCTGCGCACGCTGCGCTTGAAGAAGCCGCTGCAGCCGTTGCAGGCGAGGATGCCGTAGTGCTTGCCGGAGCTGACGTCACCGCAGACGACGCACTGCAGGCCGAGGTTTGCCGCGGCCCTTGGCGCCGCCGTGCGTGGCGCCGTGCGCGCCGCCGTGCGCCGCGGTGGCGGCGTTGCCGGAGGACGCGGCCAGCGACAGCGGCGCGCTGGGCGGCGGCGTCAGCGGCCCGAAGTGGAAGGCGGACGACGGCACGCTCAGGCCGGCCAGGTGGGCTGGTGGCGTGGGTGGCTCACCAGGCTGGCCCGGCGCCAGCTGGCTGCCCAGGGACGTCGGCGGCAGCAGCGACGAAGGCAGCGCCAACGGGCCCCCCTGCGGGGCCCACCCTGAGGGCCCCCCTGAGGGCCCCCCTGAGGGCACGACGCGTTACATGGCACAGCGACAGGGGCCGCGGCGAGCACGACGACGCGTCTGGAACAAAGCCTGGAATCAGTCCGCGGGAGAGAGAGAGAGAGAGAGAGAGAGAGAGAGAGAGAGAGAGAGAGAGAGAGAGAGAGAGAGAGAGAGAGAGAGAGAGAGAGAGAGAGAGAAAACCAATGAAGCGCGTAATCATGCACAGGTGTGTACAGGTGGCGCCCTCAACAAGTCGGGCCGCTGCCATTACTACCAATACAACCAAGGCAAGTGTCAAATCGCAGCCCAATCGAAAATTAATTATCCGCTGCCTGCGTACTCCACCCCCAGCAGCGCATCTGGCGTTTAATCACCCCCACCCCTCCTGGCCGGCCCGGCCAAGGCCCGGCCGCCCGGCCCCGCCGGCCCTGGCTGCAGGCTTAGGCAGCTCAGCGGGCAGCAGCGGTGTTTAATGACATTTGGGTGGCGGCCCAGTGTGCATGACGACGACGGCGAGGATGGAGTGCCCGAGACGGAGACTTGGGGGCTGGAGTCTCCAGGACGCGCAGCCTGCCGCCGTCCTACTCGTGGGTCGTCATTCCTTACAGCATCTTACCCCTTCTAATTTATTTTCTTTTATTTGATTCAGATCAGACGTCTGTAATTTTACGTAAGGTGAGATGTTACAGAGGCTTCGGGTCGACAACTAGCAGACAGACAAATAGACAGACAGACAGACAGAGACTTAACTCAATTCCTGGCAGTGACGCAGTGCGCCCTTTCGCTGCGAGGCGGGGCCAGGCGGGGCTCTGCTTGCCACCAATCAAGTCGAATCCCACTCAACCCTTCCCTAGTGCTGCGAGAGGCGGGCATCAGGCGCCAAGTAAAGAACCCCCGCCTCCCCCTCCCCCGACCCGCTGCCCTCCGCCCCCCGCCGCTACCGACGACGGAATAGATATGCTAATGAAATTTCGCAAATTGCTTCTTCCTGTACTCGGCGACCGGCCGGCCGGCGTGGCGTGGCGCGGCGTGGCGCGGCGGCGACAGAACAGAGTGGCGGGGGTGGGACGGACGTCGCGCGGAAGGAGGCACTTCCCTCTAATGGGGTGAGAAACATGAAGTGCGTCGCGGTCAGCGCCGTTCCCTCTCGCACCCCTGCGGACCGCGGAGCGGGTGCGAGAGAGAGGAGAGAATGGAGCCATCGTCCACTCGGCCGTGATGTCGGGGCCGGCGCGGCCAGCACACACGCCGGGCACCTGCACTGCGACAAGGCACCTCTTCTCCTTCTTCTTCTTCTTCTCCTTGGGACAGGAATTGTGGCGGCAACTTTACAAAGAAATTGTCAACCTCCCGCGAGGGCTCTCTCTTTCTCTCTCTCTCTCTCTCTCTCTCTCTCTCTCTCTCTCTCTCTCTCTCTCTCTCTCTCTCTCTCTCTCTCTCTCTCTCTCCGCGCACATGTGCTTCCTCCAGCCGCGACACCGCGCGAAGAGGCGCAGAGCGATCCCCCTTATTTCCGTGTCTCATTTTATTTCACTTTCCTCTCTTTTTTTTCGATCTCCTTTTTCCTTTTTTTGTAACTTTGCGAAACGGCGCGCGACGCTCCCCTCGCGGCGGCTTAAGTGGCGAATGGCGGCGCGAGGCGTCAGCGGCGCAGCGAGGGGCGCGTCCTTAAGTGCGCTCATTCCTAACCTGCGGGAAATTCAATCGGCCTAAATTGATTGTCACCCACCCCTCGAGCCGCCGCCAGCCCGGCAGGCAGGCGGGCAGCCAGGCAGGCAGCCACCCCACACGCTAAGCCGCGGCGCCGGTCGCCCCGCCGCCACCCCGCCCACCGCACGCCTCTATCACTTTAGCCTGCACTCTCGACAAATTGGTATTCTATCCATGACATTTTATTGGCCTTATTAATATGAGGTTACTGCGCGTACAATGCCAGCTTTGTGGCGGCGAGGGTGCGGCGGTGGAGGGGAACATGTTGACCTCGGCGAAGACGGAATGGAATGGGGGAGACTGCCGCGACGGTGTTGTTGGTTTTGATTCTGTAATCGTATTCCCGTTCCGGGATCGGCGAGGCATGCTCCTCACTTTTTGCGCGCGACTTGGGGTGGTGTCGAACCCGTGTTGCTTCGATTGGAATCTTTGCCAGGGGAGGGGGTGCGTCCTAACCTACATAAGCATAATGTTTACATTTGTAAACATTCGGTTTCCGCAAAAGAAATTAAAATATTTTAATGAGGAGGGAAGCGTCCGTTTGACGGCCGCAGCAGCTTTGCATTATTCTTTGAAGATTTACCAGCAAGGCCACTTTGGTGCTGCATTTCTCGACACACATTATGATCGGGCGCTCCAAAGTGTATCTTATCTACCGATATCTCATCAAATTTCTGGTGCACATTTGAAAACTGGCGCACACGTGGTTTGGGCATCGCAAGGAACAGCGCTGGAGCGGTACGAGGAGCATCATCATCAACGCTTGCCTGTGCCTTACAAGAATCAGTGGAGTGACCTCAACGCGAGGTGTGCTCGGGCTGCACAACGCATCAAAATGTGAATGCGGTACAGAAAAGCTCTCTGCGGTGGACCTTTAAGAGAGAGAAAAGTCGACACCGCGCAAATAACAGGCCTGTGAAAAATACACCAAGTGATTATGCACGCTTAATTTTATTTTTTAATGATTTTTTCCATGTCACGATTCCGCGTTTTCTGTTATTGTTTTTAGGGGTTCCGACAGGAGCCCCTATTGCATTTGACCGAAATTTCTTTTTTTTATTCCACCGTCGTGACTTACGACATGTCAGTGACATGTTCGTGACATGTCAGTGACATGTTCGTGACATGTCACAACGATATTATCGTTGACCTCAACGATACTATCGTTGACTTCAACGATACTATCGTTGACTTCAACGATACTTCCTGGTCATGACATACGACATGTCAGTCATACATACAAACATGTCAGTCACATGTTCGTAACATGTTCGTCACCACCGTTGTAGGGGTGGCCACCCCCTATCGCCATCTGCTCGCCCGGGAGGGGAAGTGTATTTCAAATGCCAATTTTATTTTTTCTCCGTTTTCCATTATTGTACAAAAAATTAAAATTTTTCAAAGTTGGCAATTGTTAACTGTCTATTGGTAAAAATCTATTTTCCTATGTTGGCAACAGGCAGGGCACGGTACTCCACAATCGGTACCGCAGTACTTTACCGGTACTACCGAAAAATATGGTACCGCGGTACTTTACCGGTACTACCGAAAACTATGGTACCGCGGTACTTTACCGGTACTATCGAAAATTTCGGTGCCGCGGTACTTTACAGGTACCTTCGAAAGTACCGACGGTACTTGACGTACCCACGGGTACCACGGGCTCCATGCGCTGCAAACCGCTGTACAGCGGCGCATCCAACAAAAGAACTTGGAGGAAAAAAAAAGAAGAAAAAATGGGGGCCCTTCTCCCACCTCCCCACACAGTAGGGAGGACCGCCTGCAACTTCGGTGGATCGGGGAACCGGTGCATTCCAGGCGGCGACCCCAGGGGTTCTCATCTGATGTGGGCCGGGTGAAGGGCGGGGGTTGAGAGCCTTTGGTTTTCGCGGGGTGGTCAGTGGTACCCACAGTGGTACCCCCGCTGTCCGGCGCTCTCTACCGAACATGCAGTGTGAAGGGCCAGCTTCAAAGGACTTATCAACTCCAAACCGACGAATCAGAATGGACCCACTCGCGACCAATTGCGAGTGGCTGGAACGACCGGGGATCGAACCAGTGCCGAGGCCAATCCGCCGAAGCGGACTGCTTTTTAGACACCCAAGCATAGTGGACGACAAATGATCCAGACCACTACGCTATCACGACTGCACGTCCGCCGAGTGTCGGACGACGGGTTTGAGTCGTATTGGGATGAGGGAGGCAGTCGTAAAATGTATTGAAATGTTGGGATTCGATCCCCGGACCTTACTGTTCAAGTCCGACGCCTTAGCGATGTCAGCCACCACGGCTCATGGTAGATGCGGCGTCAGCCGGGCTCTAGACGCGGCAGGGATGGAGCCGCAGTGAGCGGGTCATTCGAAAAATGATGAGAAAAAGTGGGACTCGATCCATCGACCCCGGTACCGGGAACCGACGCCTATACCACCTGTACCACCTGGTACCGCGGTACTTTACTTTACTTTCCTGCCCATGGCTGGTTGGCAATAAAAAACTACTTTCGCAACTATTTTTTAAATTAGCGGAACACCACGCAATGCATGAGCATTGGAATTTTTTTATTTCCTTCCGTTTTAGAAAGGCGTTTTGAAGTAAGAACCTGCAACCAGGAACAGAAACGACAGCGCGAGGACGGTGGTGGCGAGACGCGGAATAGAGGGTAGAGAGAAATGACAAGCAATATAATCCCCGACTGGCGGGCGGCACGCGCAGACTTTACTTTTCTTCTGCTGGGCGCCTGCCTGACTCTCTTCTCATTCTTCTGCGAGTTTGACTGCCACCGCGTCGTAATCAGGGAGGGATTTCAGAGCCCGCTGCACTGAAGGAGTCAGCAGCAGCAGCAAAAACAACAACTAACAACAGCAACATGTCTCCATATTTATAGCTCTTTTTCTTTGGCGATCGCCGGGCAAACGGCTAGAGGCAGCCGGAAGATTGCGAGAGGGATTTCGTGTTCGCGTTTGTGATGCGGCACGGCGCGGCGCGGCGGGATGGGTTTGAGGTTAGGGGCCGCGCGACGCTGCACGACGCCCCTGCGGCAATCTAATTCCGGGTTTCCCCCAAAGTTTTCCTGAAGCCATTGTTTCTCCGCTCGTTGGCGTTGTTGCGTTGTTCGGCTCAACCGTCACGGCGATAAATAATGGCGGCGGTGACACGCCGTTGACAAAACGGCGGCCGGGAAAAGGAACAAGTTTCCGTCGCGCTGCCGGCCGATTCCGAAAGTCGCTGTGTCTCTGTCACACCTCTACGCAACGCTTTATGAGTGTGACAGAGACAGCAAAAAAGCAGCCCCTATACACCGAAATGACACGAGAAGAGCAAATGTAATCTAACCGTAAAAGGGCCGAATGATCCGTTGGTACGGAACCGTCGGGCGACTTTCGGCTTTCGAGCTGCGCTTTGAAAACCATTAATAAACTTTGGAGCTGCGCTTTGAAAACCATTAATAAACCTTTTTAAGTGGCTCACTGATGACCCCGCGCTGCTGCGATTCATTTTAAAAGCGTACAAGGGGGCGCCTCTGGTTCCACGACAATGTTGCCGCCCTGCCACGCCCGGCTTCTGCCAGGTCCTGAGTGGCTTCGGCTATTGTTGCGCCACGTTCCGTTAGTTTTTTTTCCGCACGCGTTACTTCTCATATTCAGTGAGATGAAAATTCCGGTGATCCTTTTGCCCGACTATTTTTGGCGAAGTGGTTTGCGCGTCGGAGGCATGGGTGTGCATCACTTTTCAATTCGTTGGTTGATTTATTTCTGCTACGTGCGGAATAGCTCTCGCCAACCACTCGGGAATTGAAAGCCTACTCGTGCGTCGAGGGTAGCTGCATGCAGTGGACTGGACACAGGCACTCAAAGGGATGTGGGTTTGCAGGCCACGAGCTAAATATATACATCAATCGCGTCAAATGACATAGATTGCACCTGGAGCATTGAGTGTCGGATCGAGGACACCCCACAGTGACAACATGCAACCCTCTAACATCAACGTCGGCGATGTCGCCGTTGACAACTTCGAGGGCGTCCCTTATCACGGTGCGCGCCGAACACATGAATCTCAGGAGCTCGGCCACCTCCAGGAGCGCGCCAAGCACGTCCGCGTCAATGGCGCCGAACACTGGAGGGATGCTGAGGAGGGGCGGCCGGGAACTCACCGCGGTAATCCTGGAGGTCCTGGTGGTCCTGGAGGTGCTGCGGACTCTGTCCCGAGGACGACCCTGAGCGAGGACTCTTCATGGCGAACACTGGACCATCACTGCGTACGGCCACGGCGCGGCACTGCATCAAACAACTGCCACCGCGGGCGCGCTAGCCCTGCCAGTCCTGGGGGCGGCGACGAGGCGACGGCGGCGGCACGCGGGGGCAGGCCGGGCCGGGGGCGGACAGGGCGGACGGCGGGGGAGTGGCTTCCGACGCCATGGCTCCGGATGGGTCAGCAGGCACGCGGCGGGCTGGCGGCGGCCCGGGGGTTAATCCACCCTCCACCCCCTCCACGACGCGCCCCCACCCCCCGGCGCCAACGCCAGCCAACGCCCAATGCGAGCGCGAGGCTGCCGCCAGCCCTTTGACGCTTCACCCTCCCACGAGCCGGGCCTCGGTGGTGGGGGCGCCGCCCTCCGCCCGCCCCGCCCCGCCCGCCCGCCCCGTCGCACCCCACCGCGCCCCGCCGCGCCCCGCCACGCCCCGCCCTCCGACTTGCCTGCTGACTTTCATCGGGCGCGTCATGCAAGTCGCAGTGCAGGCGCGCTCCAATCGGCTCTACGTTGACTCTTGGGGTCTGGAGGCCTCGCTGGAGGCCAGGCCGCCGCACCCCGCCCCGAAGCGCGGCCATTTCTGGACCGGATAGTCAGTCTCAGCAACCGGTGCGCGAGCAAAGGCTCAATGTACTCGGATCCACGCGTCTGCAGAACTGCAGAGGCCTGGTTATGACGACGTCCGTGAAGAAGCACCGCCAACCTGGACAAGACCCTCCCAAACTGCACTGCCAACGCCAGAACAAAGAATAGCGAACGACAGTGGCGCCGCGGAGGCCGACAGGGTTTGGCGCGTCTCCCAGCTACCGTGCGTGCCCGCCGTCAGCCCGCAGTGGTGGCCCACCACGCCCCGCGCGCCCGGCAGCGGTCGATAGGCCACCCGCCACAGCGCCGTGTCGAGCGGGTTAGCCTGTCGCCCTCTGCTCGCTGCGCCCCCCGCCTCTCCTTCCCCTTCTCTCTCTCTCTCTCTCTCTCTCTCTCTCTCTCTCTCTCTCTCTCTCTCTCTCTCTCTCTCTCTCTCTCTCTCTCTCTCTCTCTCTCTCTCTCTCTCTCTCTCTCTTCCCCACTGCGCGTGCACCGCCCTCCCTCCCCTTCTCCGACTGGTGCCTGCTGCTGCCCCTTTGCTGGGCTGCTGGGCTGGAACTGGCAGGCCGCGACAAACCAGGCACTGGAAGTCGGGCCGGAGGGGAGGGGCGGAGGGGGGGGGACCTTGGAGGGTGGCGGGGCGCGCCCTGACGGCCCCGTGCACGGTCGGCGCGGCGGCGCGGCGGCGCGGCGGGGGGCAGTCAAACCCAGGCGCATCTGTGAGCGAGCTTCACTAACAGCGGCAGCGCATTGACTAGCCCGGATATTCACCGCCGCGGTGGCGTGGCGCAGCCGGCCGGCGGGGGCTTTTTATTTGCAGTTGTTGGTTCTCTCTCTTCCTCCCCGGCCCGCCCGCTAAATAGCCCGCTCTTTGTTCTGCCGTTTATTTGTTTGTTCAACTGAGGCAAGGGCGGCCTAGAGCTGGGTCTTGCTCTTGATGAAGCTGCGCACGTCGGGACTGCCAACGTGCGTGTACACGCCGGGGTACTTGGCCTGCGCGCAGCCGTGGCCGAAGGACACGATGCCGACCTGGACGCCGGAGCCGTCCACCAGCGGGCCGCCGCTGTCGTACTGCAACACGCCGAGCTTCAGCAAAACACTCAATGCAGGACCGGTGTTGCCAACATGACAACGGTGCGCCGGTGTCGAAAGGGTTGCCAACCTGCCAGGCAATACTCAGGCTTTATTCTCGAGAAGTCGGCCTGCCTTCTAGCCAACACCTCAAGAGCCAGATATTGCCTCGGACGGGCTGAGGTTGGCAACCCTTCCAGCGCCGCAGCGTCGTGGCGGGTCTCGCTCACCGTGCAGGCGTCCTTGCCGGGCGCCGCCGCGCAGATCATCCTGCTGGTGAGCACGGCGTTGTACGAGGAGGTGCAGGCCGGCCTGCTCACCACGCGCACCGTCACCTTGCGCAGCTGCGTGGGCAGGTCGGGGCCGAGCAGCGCGCGCTTCTGCGGCTGAAAAACACATTTATTCATTTATTTTTTGGTGACACAGTGTGTGTTTTTTTGGAAGTGTGTCAGCACCCGTGGATTACGTGCGTACGAAATGGGGCGTTGGCTGGCTGTGCTCCAGCCTCTCTCAAGTGAAGCGCGGCCGCCTGCGGGTCGGGAGAAGCAGTCCCGCCGACAGGGCTGCATCCGGACTGCCTACCTGCCAGGCGCGCGGAGAGTGACTGTGTGACGCGCCGGTGCGTCGCGACCACGGCAGGTCCTTTGCGAGATTAGCCTACCACTCTCCCGGCAGCCAGAACACGGGGGGGATTCAGAGAAAAGGCCTCATTTTACCGCACCACGCAATTCCACGGGACTATTGGGTGGATCCTGCGTACCGTGGTGAGCCCCCAGCCGCTGACGACCACGGGGATGTTGGTCTGGGGCTCCTTGCCGCTCGGGGGCAGCAGGACGGGCCTGATGGTGGCGCCCAGGCTCAGCGCCGAGGCCAGCTCCAGCACGGCGACGTCGCTGTCGTACTTGCCGTGGACGTACTTGGGGTGCACACTGGCGGCGCGGACCGCCACCAGCGACCCGCCCATCTGCAGCTTGTCGGTGCCGGCGCGAACGCCCAGCGAACCCACGGGGATGCTGTGTGTCGCAGGTTCAAATACCGCCGGCATCAGTTTGTGTTGCTGCCATTTTTTTTTTCCGGTGAGGCCTCTCAAAATGGCTTTATCTCGCTCACCCATAGACGCAGTGCGCGGCAGTGAGGATCCACTTGGTGGACAAGACCGATCCCCCGCAGTGGTGGGCCTTCTTCAGCTCGATAGACACCTGCGGTCAATCAAGGAACGTAAATAAATAGCAAGTAAAATAACGGCTCCGCTGCGTGACTGTATACGTCACCTGGTACGGGACGGTCTTGATGTCGGTCGGGTCACCCCCGATGATCTCGAGATCCGCGTCAAGGGCAGGCACACCTAAAACCACAAAAAAAAAAACCAAAAAAAAACTGCGTTTTTTTGTTGTTGTTTTTTGTTTTGTATTTTTGTGACACGGACCAGTTCTGCGGGTTCGAGTCCCATTTAGCGACTCTGGAGCTCGAAACGCGTCTGGCATTTTAGGGCCGGGCGCGCCGGTCTGCTGGCCCACTGTGTGACTTACCGGCGGGCAGCGCGGCGGCGGCGGCGGCCACCAGCAGGACGCACACCAGCGGGCACGGCGACATTCTCGGCGCTATGCCGTGTGTTCTGGCGCTGGCTGGCCGGCCCGGCTTTTAAACCGGCATGTGATTGACGTGACATCGATAAGGAAACGCGCCGAGAGGTTTACGCCGCGCAGCCACTCGACAACGTGAAGAGGAAATGGCAACTTTGCTGGCCGGCAAAGTCAATTAAAGTGCCTCCGGTGCGAATGAGCAGATAATAAGCTTGCAACCTGCGTCAGCCTTGAACGGACTTGACTGTTTTGCGCCAAAACGTCTCATTCGCGTTATTTGGCAGTATCGCTGTGCCTCTCGCTCGGCGATAATCGGTGCGGGGGCAGCCGGCACGGGTTCACTGTGCGCCGTGTTGTTGTCGGTGGCGGAGGGAATCGCCGGGCGTCGGACAGGCCCCATGGGTTTGGCGCCCCGGACGGCGCCTCGCCCGTGAGCCCTTCTGCCCGAGGAGAAACCCCGCATTGATTTCTTCGGACGTGGGGATGAGGACGGCGGCGGGGCGAAGGCGAAACGGGACGAGACGCAGGGTCGTCGGGGCAAAGGCGGCCGCATCGCCTGTCTCTCTCGCACTCATGGATCTTGCCGCGTAGGGGTGCGAGACACACAGAGCCACGCGAAGCACGGAATCTGCCTGCTTGCCGCGCCGCGCCGAGTTTATTCAGTCACAACTCCATTCCTCCCCTCCGCGGGGCTCCGCCGCTGCGCCATCGTCGCCAGGGCCCCGCATGGGTGAGGGGCAGGGCCGGCAGGGCCGGCAGGGCCGGCAGGGCCGGCAGGGCCGGCAGGGCAGGGGTCAATTCAATCACACGCGAGGCCTCCCTCTCTGTCCCACCCGCGTCCGCGCCGCGCCGCGCCGCGCCCTCTCCCTCGGTCGGACCCTCGCCTCGCCGGCCGGCCTCCCCGGGGTGTCGTTACAGTAAATCTAGTCAGATCTGCCTGGCCATCAGTCCGCGCGGTGCGCGTCGTGGTCGCGTAGCGCCGAGGCGGCAGGTAAAAGATAAAGGTGCAGCGCCTTTGCGACGCACCGGTTTGCCTTCGCCTGTTTGTGTGTGTGTTTTTTCCCCTCTTTTTCGGCGACTCTCGCGGAAACGCGGCGCTCTCGCCGCGGGACGAGCAGAAAGGCCGAACCGAACGGCGGAAACAACGCGGACTGTCAGATGCAGCGGGCGCGCTGTGTATTCCGTCGATTTATTGACCGCCCCGCCCCGCCCCGCCATCTTCCACCCTGTCACATTCCTGTCAAGTCCACCCACCGCCCCGTCCGCGGCGCCGCGACAGTCCCGACAGCGCCGCCAGCCACAATCTGTTACGCTGGCAGCATTCCCAGCAGCGCTTTCGTCACTCTGTCTCTCTCGCACCCACCCTCGCGCCCCTTTGGGTGCGAGTGAGACAGGGACCACTGCTGTTCGGAGTCATGCATGCAGTGCCACACTGCGTCGTGCGCGAGCAGCGCTTCGAAGTGTAAGTCGCAGCGTGTGGCCGTTTGTAAGCACCGGCTGCACTGCAACCGGTCACAGTGTATCCGTTGGAACGTGTCACCCCGCCCCGCCCCGCCCCGCCCCGCCCAGTGGGCTCGCCATCGCTCGGGTGGTGCTTTGGCTCGCTTTGCGCGGTGGCGTTTCGCGCTCAGACTCGCAGCAACCTGCCCCCGGGCCCGGGAGCCGTGCGGACTCCAGCCCTCGGCCCTCCGCACCGAATCGATTGGAGCTGGCAGCGCGCAGCTCGCGCAGCAGCGCGGCGGGTCCTTGCCGTCCTTTCTGCGGGCCTTCCGAGCGTCGCCTCCGTCTCTCTCGCACCCCTGCGGAACGCCCCGTGGGTGCGAGAGAGACGGAGAGACGAGAGCGCTGTTCGGAGCTATTCGGAGCCAGTCTGCTGGGCAGGGCGCGGAGCGGCGGGCGGAGCGGCGGCCCGGAGGAAAGGGTAATCCCATTGGTCGTCCGGAGGCGCGCTTTGATGTCGCCCTGATACGATTGGTCGCTGCCTCTCCATCTCTCTCTGTGTCTCTGTCTCTGTCTCTGTCTCTTTCTCTCTCTCTCTCTCTCTCTCTCTCTCTCTCTCTCTCTCTCTCTCTCTCTCTCTCTCTCTCTCTCTCTCTCTCTCTCTCTCTCTCTCTCTCTCTCTCTCTCTCTCTCTCTCTCTCTCTCTCTCTCTCTCTCTCCCTCTCCCTCCCCCCCTGCCTTCCGCGGCGGAAGTGTTACATTTACAGAGATTAAAATTCAGGGCACGACGCCGGTGTTAGTTTAATCCACACAGCATCCCTTTAATTCACTTTGCAGCGGGGCAGCTGCCTGCCTTCCATGGTGGTGGATTTCAGGGTTTTGCCTACACCAGCAGGCGTTTTGAAAACTGTGGCGATTTTGCTCTTGCCCCAATCCACAAGTTCCCTTAATTCAAAAAGCGCGCCACGGCTGCGAATAAAACAGCAGTGTTTTTGATTGTTTCGCAATATGAATCTGAATCCCGTTCCCCTCGAAGTGTTTTAGCAGACTGTTGTGAAGGTGTGAAGCTAGAACCGTAATGACCAGTGAGGCATCAGCGAAGCAGCTGTATTTGATCTGTTTGTCTCAATTTGTGGCTGTCAGCGCTTGCAGTCGCGCCAGCAATGTCACTGACGGCGCGACTGTTTGGCCGAAACTGCCGATCGGCTCTGTCGAGAATCATTTCGGGTCAAAACAGTTACGTGTGCAAGGGGCCCGGTCCCAGCAAAGTGCAAAATTATCAGTCACAGTTTCCCTTTTGGGAAAATTCCTGTCGCTCGTATGCTAGCCAATCTAATGCGAGCCCATGCTGGAAATGTGGGACGTCTGAGAGAGAGGCTAGGTTTTTCTGCAAGGACTGCAATGCATTGCAGAAACCAAACAAAAATTACAACTATTTTCACCTCTTGGATCTGAGTGAGACATTTGACATCAACTCCAGTGAGCTATCTAAGAAATTTCATCAGCTTCAGTCTGTACTTCACCCTGATAAATTTTCCAATGCCTCCGATGTAAGTAGTTAGATTCCTTTCTTATTTGTGAGAGTTTTATGTCCCTTTGCATATTTCCTTGCCATTAGGCACCAAACGATTAAATGTTTGTTTATTAGGATGAAAGGGAGTTTTCAGCTGAGCTATCCTCATTGGTTAACAAAGCTTTTAGAACCCTTTCAAACCCTTTAGAAAGAGGGCTTTATTTACTCACGCTCCACAACATTCCGATTCTTGAGGAAAACACATCATTTAATAAAGAATTTTTGTTTGAGGTAAGATTACTGCAAATGTATTTTAATATCTTTCAATTTAGTGCAATTTTTCTTATAAAAATTTTCTCACTAGATCATGGAGTTGAATGAAGAACTTGAGTCTATTTCAAATTTAAATGAGCTGAAGACTTTCCATTCTAAGAACAGAGAAGTTTTGATATCAATTCAGAAGTGAGTATGATTTGGAGTTCATAGTTGTATGCTAAATGTCTTATGTGTGCTTCACTTTATTTCTTTCCCATTCAGAAAAGTTTCAGAGTTGTTTACTGGCCAAGAGATTCCAAAAGCTAGGACTGCTTTGATGGAAATGAAGTATTATGTAACATTGGAAGAGAAAATAAAGGAGAAGCTTCTGCGGCTCGAAGCAACAAACTGAACACAAAAGTCTGTAGTTAGTTGCTGAGACAATTTATTGATAGTCTCTGACATACAAAACCAATGGTAAGTGGAGATATTAAATTCTCAAAACTCCAACTAAACCAGGACCAGTCCCTCCAAAGATCAAAATGAAATGAAAAATTAAAACAAAGTCAAATGTAACATTGCCTTCACAGAATTTGATTTCATGGAAATCTATTTGCTGTTCAGTAACCTCTCTAATCCTAGGCTTATCTTCCATTGTCTTCATTCCATGATTCTATCCAGCTTTCAATCCTGTTCAAGTTGCTTTCTTTATCTGCTGGAGTGTTACTGGGAATCTCATGAACAATCTCTTCGGGATAGGAAGACCTTGCTTCGTCCAGTAGGGTCTGGAAAATCTCACACTCTACATTTTCAGTGAGCTTTGTACCAGTATATCCCCTGAAATAGATGCAAAAGGTACAAGTAAATTTTTTTTGTAGGGCAAGTGTGAAAGAATACCCCTTACTTTCTGAATACTTGATAGAAAACACTTACCGCTCATGTAGTCTGTTATACAAAATTGTGTTATCAGTTCTTGTGACAAATACAATATCAAACCATCTCTCAGGGAAAAGTTCACATCCATGGTAGTCCACTATCTTACCACCACTTGCCATGATTGGTTCCATAGTATCAAGCAACTTAGGGAAGACAAAAATTTAACAGTCAGATTTTAGCAACTAAAACATTGATTGTTTTCCATAGAGATGCATACCTTGTCTTCGTCTAGAATATTGCTTTGATACTCTTCATCAAATCCACTCACACAGTCCCAGTCAGTGGCCAGTTTTGATACTTCCAGCCATTGAAAGCCAGTACGCTCCGCCAGTTCTTTACAGAGCGTTGATTTCCCTGTACCAGGAGTCCCTAGAAGAAACGAATCAATATGAATCTATTTGTGTATCACCTTTATATATTGTTACAATATAGTGGTGAGATTTTTATCAGATACTAAAAAGGGAAACTGAAAAAACTATAAACTAAGCTACTGTCAACATACTGTTCTCACACACAATAATCCACTATTCTTTAACTCTTTACCTGTGATCATAATATTCGGTTTTGTACGAACAGGAGCAGGTGACATCGTTATGATGTTTCCCAACACTCAAATCGCGAAACTCAACAGAATTAACAGCAGTAGATCCGGATAACCAACCTATCCAAAAGCATGTGCTGCTGTGTGTTGCTTTTCTGCTACATACGTTATTTGCAGTAAATTCTCCACCAACAGTTATTGACAGTTTCAATCATTCATGACATGACTTCTGTTTTCTGTTAGTGATAAACATCTCAATCGTGAGTGTTATTATTTTTCTCCTATCTTTCCTTCATTCTAGTATTATTTGTTCTAGTTTCACCCCAAAAAGAATGAGTTTTGAGTTGTCCTAAATCCGAACACTTAGGTTATCTCTTCACTCTGCATCTGACTTGTGTACATCTTTTATTTTTCTTCTGTTCTAGTGTTTTTGTGAAGACAGTTCTTTGGTGAGGAAGAATCTCAACTTCTAGTGACACTCCCCAGACATAAATTTGTGATTCTTAAAACATGGAGATCCCGCAGCTTGGTGAGCGTTGCTTTGTCAGTTCCTGCGCCCAGCTTGACTTTCTGCCAGTGAAATGCGCACATTGTTTACAAAATTTTTGTAAGGACCATTCGTTTCCATCAAACCATGAATGTCCAGATGTACCTGATAAGACTGTTTCTGAGCCTTTGTCTTCAACTATTGAAAGTTATAAGTGCTCGTATGATGCCTGTTCTGAAAAGGAGGTGATGGAACTTTTGTGCAATTACTGTAAAAAACATTTTTGTGTTTCCCATCGGCATCATGGCTGTAATACTCCTAGAAGAGAAGCTCAACGCGCCCGTCGTGAAAGGTTTGAGGCTCCCAAAAGACAATTTAAAGCAGCCAAAGAGGCTGTTAATAAGATAATTGATGCCAAAATCGAAAAGAACCGTAACCTGTCTGGTGCGAAACAGGAAACTGCAAATAAAATTCAGGTCATGAGACTGAAACAGAAAGCCACAGGCCGACGCACTGTCCCTGAATCTTTGCGTGTATATTTCCTTATTCATTGGATCCCTAATGCTGCCACTGAGTCAGAAAATAAGGCTGTGTTTGTTAGCAAAGAATGGCCTTTAGGAAGAGTGGTAGACAGTATTGCTGAGTCATGCAAAATTCTAACAGATCCAAACCCATCTGCTCCTAAATTGAGATTATTCCATATGAGTGGTGAGATCTTATCGGAAAATATGGCGACTCCACTTCAAAAATTACTGGAAGATAAAGTCACAATTGATGGTGCTAGTCTGATTGCTGACTTTTATTCTGTGTCAGAGTACGGAGAATCTTCAGCAGAAAATTAATTGTCCACTGCTACAAGTGAAAGTCTTTCATGTAACTTTGTTTCAAACATGTTAAGGTGAAATTAAGATATTTAATAAATTGTTAAACAGAGGTTATCAGGTCGACTTAGTTTTCTTCTCTCTCCCTGTTTTTCTCTCACTCTCTTTTGTTAACAAGGGTAGGGTAGGTGAGACAAAACAAACAGTTTCATTTGCTAATTCTTTTATTTAACATAATATACAATGATCTAATACATTAATAATAGCATTTTAAAATCAGCTTCACTGGAATGGAGGCTGCAAGCATTAGTATTAAGCCAAACCAATACTGATTTTTTCTTTCAAATTGCCAATTAATTTCCATGCAGCTGAGTGCAATAATACTACAAGACACAAGAATGAACACTTCCTGCTGAAACCATTGTAGCGATAAAAGAAAATTATGACTGCCAAAGAAGCTGTCATTTTGATAAAAATACAATTTGAAAGACACTGTCTCTCAAAGCCTCAAATTTGTGAAAAACAGGTCATAAACAATCTAGGATTTGAAGGAACCACAAAGGTGATCATTTTAATGGATAAAACTACCACACCAATAAACTAGTGTTGCCTCTTTGGATCCTATTGTGACTACCACTTCATAGCTAAATTTTAAAATGGCAAATAAGTAGTTAGCACTTTTTTCAGCAGATCTGAACTTTCTGTGAAAACTAGATTTTGAAACAGTGCATCCCCTCCCACTTCCATGATCGGATGAGGACATGGCCATGGTTAACTAAGCCAACCTAATCCATTAAATAGCAGTGATTCTAGCATGAGCAAATCAGTTTCAGAGAGCATTTCAGATCGGAATTAAATTTGCCTGATAATTTTCTATTCCTCAATGGAACAATCTTAAACAAAATCTGTACCTCACTTAATGCATAAAGAGCCTCAATAACAAGACCTAATGTGATATGCATAACTTTTGTGAAACAGAATGCCAAAATTAAACATCAAAAGGCAACTTTGGTGTGCAAGAAAAATAGTTTAAATGCTAGTTACATCCATAAAACAAAAATAGAGCTATAAATGCTGGTAAATGAAACTGCGTGACTTGGCAAATATAATGTGACGCAAAACATGCACTAGGCATGTGACTAGGCTCCAACAATCCAAAAACAAGTAACTTGATTTAAATTTTAAAATAATTTACAGGGTTTTACAAATGCATCATTTGAAATTCAATCATCACATTGTTGTATACACCAGCTGAATTTTAATTCCCAGTTTACTTGTATGGCAAAGAGTGTCTGACCTAAAAATACAGTAAGTTTGTTTAGACAAGCAAGACGGGTAAAAAAATAATTTCAAGATGGTTGCCACCCTTTCCATACAATCTTAGCAAAAATGTCCTCCTTCAGCTGGGGAACAGGAGTACAGTTCATGTAATAATTTTAAGTAACAAGACTAACAATTAAAAGTGATCCCAAGGAAGCCACTTAATAGTGAACTTCAAAATAACAGCTTCAGTAAATAGAGAAATATCCAAAGATAGGAAACATAAGGCCATTTTCTTAAACTGAAAATAAGAAATGGAAGGATTCAATGAATTATGCAACAAATTACTTCAATATAACAAAATAGAACAAATTTTAACTTTTCATAATGTAAACACACCTGTGAATTACTTGACACAACAAAATACAGACAACAAATCACTACAGATTAAATATATCAGTACAGCACTTAAGTACCACTTTACAAGTATCCGCAAGTTTAGATGAAATTAAGTGGTCATATGTAAAGGTTGTTTTTCCGCAACTGACAAAATTTTGTAAAGACAAGAATTAAAATAAAAACTGATGCCAAAAATAAGCCATATCTATTACAGTCTGACTAAATGGAATGTCTAAGCCATTCTTACTCAAGGGTTAAAGAACTTGAATAAATATTCTAGCAGGACTTCATGATAGATATCTGGGTTGTGAATCAAACAGGTACAGGAAGTCTGAATTGCAATCATCCAATACACCAGCAAAAAAGAAGTTCAATCTTCAACACGGTATCTTTTAATGACTTGATTCAGCATTCTTCGGTTTAAAATAAAAAAAAGTATGTAACATAAGCATGTAACATAAGCATGACAATAAGATTTTCCATTTAATAAATACACAGAAAGAAACAAAATGATATCACACCAAAGAATACAACGGCTCTCCCAATAGTCTCTCTATACACACATCACACTCCTGATGCACGGTATCACAGTTTTGCAATGGAAAACTTACGATGAAATTGATTAAAAATGATATTTTGAATTGAAAACATATGCACACTGGTAAGCAATAACAATGGACACATAATCAATTTACATTTTAACAGATATATCTACATAAACTATTATATATGCACTTTTGTAACAATTGCACCCGAGGCAGAATTAAACATTCGCAAAAATGTTAATGCTACCAGTTAAATATAGCAACAGTGGGGTACATTGGTTACAGAAAAACAAGCATAGACTTGTAATGCTTTGAGAGAAGCTTTCCACACCCTAAGGACTAAGTACTCAATAATCATTAGAGATGCTGAGACTAGGTTTAGCCCCTTGGCACAGGGCACAAGGAGCACTTTTGTAAATGCCTGCATCTGACGTAACAGTAAAGCAAAATTTGTAGACCTTGAGATTTTTCAGCTTGTGAATGACTAGTGTGGATCCCCCTCATTCACACCACTCTTCACCTCTGCTGCTCCACTGTCATCATTTGTTGACTCTTCCTGTTAAAAATTTTAGTAAGTTGTAATGCTTGCATTGTACACACTTTTAACATCAACAAACTTGAAGCACTTACCTCTCTTTCCTCAATAGGAGTAGAAGCAATTTGGCTAGACTCTGCATCAGTCTCTTCTGTGTGGGCCGATTTTGGAAGCAGATTTTCTAAACCTAGAATTAAACCTTCAAACTCAGCATTTTGACCTGCTGCTGTGTCCGATGATTCACGTTTCTCTCTCCTCTGACTTTCATGCATCACATGAAGTTGCTCTCGACATCTTTGAAGCTCACGTCTCAATCTCTCTCTCTCCTCATCTCGTTCTTTCATCATCTTTAATAATTGTGTTAATTGAGCACTAATCGACGATGAGACATCTATCAGCCGATCTACAGGGACAGTTGGTATGCAAATTGACCGACGATCCAATCGAGGTGATGTTCCTACTGAAGCGACAACTGTGTCCTCTTCAGATACTCTTAAACTTTCATTCAGTACAGAAGAAAGCAAATTCACTGTGAAACAAACAAAAAAAAACATGCTAAATATTGTTAACAATGTAACAAATAGGTTATAAGGACGTTAGATACAGCCAGAGCGCCCCCACTCACTACTCCAGTCACCATACCTTGGTTGATGGCAGCAAGGACAACCTCCGCTGCTTCCTTGTCATGGCTAGGCTGTGCAGCAATTTCAGCTATAGTGTTAAAATCTTCATGCGGCACATGCAAAATGTCAGCCACTAACTGCTGTTTTTCTAAGAGAGCTTGACGTACAGCCTCATCTTTGCGCCGTAACCGCTCTAAAAATGAAGACAAGATAAAGATAATACAATACAAGAGACTTTAATACTATTATTTTCACTTCAAAGTATTGTGATAAAATCATACCTATAGGTGTGAGCACAGGCTCAGCAGTTAAGACGGGCCTTTGTGAAATGGTTACTTCAGAGGGTTCAATAAGGGCATTCTCTTCCGTAGTCAATCGTAAAGGCTCACTTCTTCTTTGTAAGGAGGGTGAGACCTTAGTTTCTCCTTCAGCAAGACAAATCATGTTAATTTTGAGCAGTTTATCTTTCAAATGCTAAGAAGTAATTAGGGGAGTGGGGTTATTTTCACATACCTCCAGCTGGAGTTTTGGGAGTTGAAGTTGATTGAGGTGCTTGCATGTTACCACTTGCAACAGGTGTGCTGGTAGAGGATGAATCACTTGCCAATTTATCTGATACTGATGTATCATCTTCAGGACACCCCTGGGCCACTCCATCATCAGACCTAGGAACCGTCCATTAGAAATCATGTACTTAGCAGTCACAGAGCAAAGAGAGAAGATCTAATACATACCCTTTGGCTTTATCAGTGTCCATGGAATCATCAGCAGTATTATTGGGAACTTCAGATCTTCTACTTCTGTTGTCAGTTTTCTTATGCTTCTCAGCAGCATCTGATATCCTTCTAAACCACCTGCATGCAACAAAAAAATATGTTATAAAAAGTAAATCTTAATCAATGCAAGAAGTTTACACTGAACTTACACTTTTCGTTCAGAGGACGAAGATGCTACTAAATCATATATTTGAGCCCCATTATGAGAAGTATTTACTAAGTAAAGAGCCTTTTTATCTGAAAACAATGTGAAGCATACCATTTAGACTGAAATTCATTTGAGGACAATTATTGTTCAGTATGCAGGTGATCAAGCCAAAGTACCTACCAACAGCATTTGGTCGCACCAAAACAGTAGAGACTTTGATGATTGGGGATAGAGTTGGTGCACGTTCATTAGAGCTAGTACCACCTGCATTTACATTATAAAACTTTAAAATAAACTTGTCATCTTGTCTTTGCAGCAATATGATGATTTCTTCCATAAGTAGAACATGCAAGTCTACAAATTTCTGTCTGTTGCCGATGCGCCAGCTGAGGGGACCCTCATGTACTAGTTTGTGTTTTGTGATATCCAGGTTCTAATAGGTTGCAAAAAAATGATATGAAATCAAAAAACGAAAATAAAACAAAACAAAATGAAAAGTGGGAACGGGGAAAGGAGATAGTTACCCGGAACTCTTGTGAAACAGAAAAGTCCAACTTGTCGAATGCACTTCGATCAATACGTTTTTGAATACCCTGCAGTTTCTGCAAATCTTCTTCCTCCTTGACAGCAACATTAACTTGATTCAGAATTTCTTTGCTTCTCTCCAATGCCCTCTGCACTTTGATGTATTCAGCTGATGGAACATCTTCAGTACAGGTTGTGTATTTTAACAAATTTTCAAAGAGCAATGGATATTTTGTAAGACGGAGCATTCCACTAGGAATTATGTCTTTAAGCTGGAGCCTCCGACACATTGGATTGCCTTCAGCTTCACACAGAAAGCTGTGTAGCTTAGCATCCTTTTTCCTCCGTTCTTTCAAAAACTCCAAAGAGGTCTGTTGTCTGGCACAAAACTTTGAAGCTGCCTGTTGGAAATCGTCCCCTGCTGGTCCATCAAACTGTAATCATAACATAAATGTCTCATAAAACAGTAAGAATTATTTGATAATGAAGGACACAGATAGGGATAAGATGAGAACAGCAATGCTTACCATGCTAAGTAATAAATCACCAATTTCACCAACTACAGGGTTTTCTTTACGTTTCATTTTGAAGCTATTATTGAACCCCGAATGTGTTTCCAGCATCTCATCAAGGTTGGCAAATATGAGACCCATGCTCTCTATTGACAAAATACCTGACTCAGCCAGTGGTCTTCTAAATACAAGGTCCAACACTTTGAGGTTACGAACGTGGGAGCGTTCAGTATGGAACAGTTCTGCAGAGGAAAATGACAAAAGTTACTATCAAAGATAACGTGAATCTGTGTCTAGAAACTGTGCCCAGTTTAATTCTGACCGTTGATAACTTCCTGTCGCTTCTTCTCACGAGAGGTGAGACTCTTGAGGATTTCTTCGCTCACACTACTAGTCCAGTCTGGCGGGTCTGGTTCGAGTTCGGCATCAGAACCCCACTGAGGCGGCGCTCCTGCACTGCCGGATGCTCCATGGCTTGCATGGCCACTGCCCTCTCCAGTGTGGTTGTGCTCTTCAAGACTCCTGGAGAAAAAATTAACAACACTTTATTAAGCCATTTGGGACCATACCATCCCACAATGTTAATAGAAGCAGTAAGCCAGTGGGACGGAAATGGTACTATCACACCAAGGGGAAGAAGCTACCTATCACTCCGCATTTACTGAACGCTCCAGATCAAGTGACATTGAACACTGCTGTATACCGTACCCTACCCTTTCCTCACCTGTTGGACAGACTTGAGTTGCTGGAGCTTCCAGAGTGGTAGGCCGCCAGCCCTGGTACTCCGTGACTTCCCTGGCCGTCCAAGTCCGCATCACTGCAACCACCACGCCACAAGGCACATCCGGTTATTGTCACGCAAGAGGTAACATTCATAGCCAGCCTTGTTTCGTAATTTCATTTTGCAATAATGGCACCCTGTATACCATCACCTACAGTTCCTCTAATGAACTGGGGAAAGACAAGAAACTTGGGCCACATGACGAGCAATGACAGACAGAAGGCGGGAAGGCGAACACACACGGAGGGAATGGTCCATTGCCAGCCTGCAGTCCCCACCCAAGGACACCAGGGACTCAAAGACCGACTACCAAGCCCTACGCTGGGCAACTCACCTCTTACGCTCCGGGTAATAGGGACCCAGGGGGGCCCTCGTCTGTCGCCCACTCCTGTCCTCTACATGTCTGGGGGTCACAAAACACTAGGGGTTAAAAAAGTTCCCTCAAGGGACAGGGGTACGGTTCAAGCAGGATGGTCAGCCAACCCCATTCGCGTATTCAGTAAATTGCAGGAGACAAGGCACAAATGGGAGGGATAGCTATCGGCCATCTATCTAGGCTACCCGCTCGCTAAATGCTTCTAGAATGATGTTGATGTTCTTCAGCCCCCCACTACTTGCTGTGGCAGCCTAGCACGAACCAACAGCATCTAAAAAGCGCGCGCACACATATTTCATGGCAGCACAAACACTCACTTGCTCTTTGACAGGTTCGGGTCGCTCGTCTTCCGCCGCTCCCGCAGCTGTTTCTGCAAAAAAAGTAAAGGCAACGTGTAGTAGAACAACAATAAAATAGAGGGGATAAAAGTGGAAAAAGAAGCTGGTATTTGAACCCGCGCGCGTCCCCTTTCTTTTTACCCACTCCATCCCCGACCCACCCCGACGCCAGCCAGGTCGGCCTGCAAGGTCTGCATTGCCAACCATCGCCACCGGAAGAGCGATCATAATCCAGCTATTCTCAGAGCGGGCGCCCCGCCGGACCACGCCGCGCCACTGCCCACGACATGGTGGCCTAGCCAGTGGACGCACAAAGCATACCGCCGGGGCGCAAAATAACAACAATAAATAAGTCGTTCCCGAGCGGGAAAGGCAAACGGCGAGGAGAGGGGTGGGCCGTTATCGCCCACCGGTGGGCGCACCGGCAGGCACTCAGATTAGATACAGCGCCACCGGGGACCGGACCGGACCGGCCGCAGAAAGGGGTCCAACGAGGTGAAAGACCACAAGGAGAGAAAATATGTAGAAATTTGAAAAAAAAGTTTTAAAAAAAGCTAATTAAATACTGGAGTTGAACCGAGAGCTTTCCGTTGCGGCCGCGTCCGCCGGCAGCGCAGTCCAAATGCCAAGCGAGCCAGCAAATGCCACAGCTACCGCCTCGGCACGCCTCGGAACGGCGGGGGCGTCGCACAAAAGAAAGCGACTGCGACCGGGATTCGAACTTGGGCCCGACGGCGACGCGTCACACATCGACAAGCTGTCGCCAACAGCTCTCAGCCGCCTGCGTCGAGACGGCCGGCAGGCCGCCCAACGCAGCCGCCGCGCGGGACTGCCTACGTCACAGGGGCTCGGCCGAGACGTGCCGCACCCACACACTCACCTTCTGAGACACGCGCTCGCGGTAGCTCTCCGAGCGGTTGATGTTGGTGCCCGTTCCCGAACCTTTGCCGGACTTGCCCAGCATTCGCGACGGGCTGCAACACACAGACACACAGTCAAACATCGGCAGAAAATGAGGCCATTGGGAAAACAAAGTCAACCACAACTACCACATTCACCAAACAGATTGGAGACGGAAAACAAAATACTCAAGGGGTCCGAAACTTACGGGGACGCGGGGCCAGGGGTGGCCGCCAGGGTGAGCAGCTCGGCCACGTCCAGAGGCGAGCGGGGGCGGGGGAGGGAGGGCGGGAGCTGGGGAGGCAGGGGCTGGGTCGGGGACTTGGTCGGGGACGGCGGGGACGGGCGGGACTTCTTGGTGGACGGCCGGCGGAACAACATGGCCATGGCGGCCCTGGACGGCGTCGACGACGCGAACCTGGGCCTTTCCGGGGACGAGGGTACCGCCAGGGCGGCGCAGGACGCCATCAATATCCAACACTACTTCTAGGACCGGCTGCGGGTTCACTTTCAGGGAACGTAAGAAAGGAGCGGGGGTTCGAACCCGGGCACGATGAAGGGAATGACGCGACGGAGCCTGAGGGTGCCAGCGCCGCGACTGGCGCACCGTCAGGCGTCACTACACTAGCTCAGCCAGCCGGGCGCACGCGCGCCACACTTCCTGTGCTAATTGCCACTACGCCGATCAAGCCAGCGGCTCACCCGCCCAACAAACGGAACACAGAGAAGCCCCTCTTACCTGGACTCGCCCTGCGACTCGGCCAGACCGCCAGCTCCGGGCGCCGGCAGCGCCGCGGTGGGGCTGCCCAGCGACGCCGCCCCCGGGCCGCCCCCGGACGGAGACGCCGCCGCCGACGTGGCCGGTCCCGCCGCCGCGGCCGCCGCCTCCGGCAGCCTGCTCCGGTCCTCGCCGCTGCCTCCGGGGTCGGAGCGGTCGCGCTTGTCCGTCAGCTTCCCGGGCCGATCACCTGCAAACAGAAAAGGAAAAGACGAAGTCAGCCGACGGACGGCCAAGCAGCCTGACGAGGTGCAGCGACGCTCAATACCGCCCAGTCAGCACGACGGGGGGCTCGGGGCGGCGCAGCGTGGTAACGCGACCTCACCCAACCGAGGCCCTGCCGAGGCCCCGCCGAGGCCCCGCCGAGGGGCAACGCCTAGACGCCGCCGGCCACGTCAATTCGCCCCCCTGGGTGGATGCCGCTATGCCGCGCCGCCCACAATTACCACGAGTGCAAGGGCGCGCGGCCGACGGATTCCGAGAGGGACGCCTCTGTCTCTGTCGCGCCCACGGGGCGTCCCCGCCGGGGTGCAAGCGAGACAGCGCGGCGTCGCTACTGCCAGGTCGGTCGCTCGGTCGGATCGGGGGGCGCCGCCGAGGAATCCCGCGAAACGCGCGGACACTGCCACACGGCTACTCGCCCCATCCGCCTCTCAAAAAAAATGGCAGTGCATTTGGCGGCGGCAAGGGTGAGGACGGCAGTTTGGCCAGGGCGTTGACCGTGGAAGTGGCACACGCGCCCTGCCTGGGCAGACACGGGTACCCGAGACACGGCGCGGCGGCGCGGCCTTGGCGCTTCGACGCGACGCGGCTACGCGGCCACGCGGCCAGATGGACAACAAGCCGCGCAGACACGGCCAGCATCAACGTCTCTGTTTGTAGTCACAACTGGCCCTCCCCCGAAAAAAAACGCGCTTAAGAAGAACGACGTAGTACCTTCCGCCTGAGAACATTTTTCTGCAAAGCGCGTCCATACCTCGTTCCCCTTAGGCGCAGTTCGTATAGAGACAGGTGGCCACTACTTCACAGGGGCGCCAGCATCACCCCGGGGACGCACCTTGCACCAGGACGGTGAACCAGTTGTAGTACATGAAGCGCACCAGGTTGGAGATCTTGGCCACGGGCTGGTCATCGTCGCCCAGCCACATGGCGGCGGCCCCTCGGCCCCTCGGGGCACCCGGCCCTCCCTCTCTCGCTCACACGGCGAGCCTCACAGGCTAGACATGACGCCGCGCCGTGTGCCCGAGCCGCGCGCCGTGTGGGCCTTGCCGGGGTTTCGCTTTCGCACACGCGACGCAAACGAGATTATCAAACTGACGACTACACAAGCGACCCGCCGCCGCCCAGCGCCGCGCGCGCAGCGTCGGCCGGACGGGGCCCAGCCCGACGAACCCCAGCCGCGCCGAGCCGAGCGCGGCCGGCGCGGCTACCCGGTATGACATTCCACCCACACCGAGCGTCGGAAGCAAATTACCCCACCCAATCAACATGGCCAACGTCGCGAAAAACCAAAACCGGCGGGGCCACTCCACCGGCCGCGGCTGCAGAGAGGACGCGCCACCCTCGCTCCGGGGGCCAACGCGGCGACAGGGGAGGGGGAGGACTGTTGCCGCCGCGCCGTGGCCATGCATCCCGTGACCTTTAGCGGGTGGTATTTCCCCGCCGCGCCCGCTGCCCGGCCCACCACGTGAGGGCCGTGAGGCTGCTGCGTGGAGGAACCCACGCCTGGCAGGTAGGCAACGCGTCCGAGTCCGGCAGGACTGCGGCTCGTCTGGAGTGTTGGCCCCCAGCGCCGGTCTTCTGGCCCACTGTGCGCGGGGCGAGGCAGACGGAAGTGCGCGGGGCCGCTTCCTTCCTGCAGTGCGGCATCGCGGCTGTCCCGACGAGCTATTTCCGAGCGCGGGCTTCAGGGCGCCCCGGCGGCGGTGACGGCGGCAACCTCACCGTAATGTCAACCAGCGCGCGGCCGCGCCCCGGGCCGGGGGGTCGGCCCAGACCCGCGGGCTGCAGCATAGAGTCGCTCTGTCTCTCTCGCCCTCATGGGGGTGGGGGTGGGGCGCATCGGTGCGACAGAGAAGAGGAAACCCTGTGGCCTGCGGCGTAACAGCCGCTGGCGTACAAAGAGGGGAAAACCGCGAAAGCCAGAGCCCCGGCGGAGTTTACGCACATGTACACGGGGGGCGTCGGCGGGCGGCGCCGCGTCGGCGGCGCCGCGTATATATACTAGCATTTTTCGCGCATGACTCACTCACACCGCCACCTTGCCGCGGTGGGCGTGCCGCGGCGTGCATCCACATCATCCCCCGCGGCGGCCCACGCACCACTCGCAGCACCAACACCAGCAAAATAAAGCCCCTGAGTGGGAGCTTCAACCCGGGTCACGCGTCACGTCCTTGCCCACTGTCCCGGTGCTGGCCATCATACTGCGAGAGAGAGAGCGAGGTCGGCGGGGGCGGTCGGCGGGGAGAAACGCTGGCACGCGCCGGTGCGAGGGTGCGTGCGAGCGTGGTGTGGGTGCGAGGCGGGCGGGGAGCCACCCCAGGCAGACCCGAGGCAGGCCCAGCTAGGGGTGGCGGTCCCTGGCAGGGACGCCGGCCACACCAAACCGATACTCGGAGGAAGGGCGTGGCGGGGGAGTGCTCAGGAATGACGAGGGGAGGGTTGCAAATGCAGCGGCAGGCAGGCAGGCAGCGAGGGGTGGCGACGGTTGACTCCGAGTCGAATCGCGTCGCGGCAGCAGACCGGATTCCGAGAGTCGTTTGCGTCCCCGTCGCACTCATGGGGCGTCGTTTGTAGGTGAGTGAGAGAGAGATAGTGAGCGACGAGAGGGACTCTCGGAATCAGTCGCCCAGCGGGGCGGCGGGGCGCCGAGGTCGCAGCGCCGGGTACCAGGAGGCACCCCATTGGGCCGGCCAGGTGCCCTTGTGGGGGTGGACGGCTTCAACGACGCCGCGCCCTCGAGGAGGGTCGGCTCCGGAGCTCAGACCGCGTCTAAAGTTTTGGCCGAATGCGCCGGTCTCCTGGCCCACTGTGAGGTGGACGCACTGCGGCTGCATCGCCAGGTCCCTAGGGATGCATCCTCCACGCTGCACAAAATTTCGTGGCGGCGCGAAGGGAGGGGCGGGGGCGTGGCGCCGAGGGTGGCGCCGACTGTGGCCACTCGGTCCGCCCCCGCCTCGCCCGCCCCCAGTCGACTCGACACGGGCCGGCAAATTGATTTCCATCGAATGCATCGAAACGTCGGGACGGTGGGACTATGACGAGACAGCATGTCAACACACCGTCGCGCCCGAAAGGGGTGCCCCCGACGCCCGGCCCAAACCAAATCAAACACGCACACCAAAGGGGACGGACAGACAGTTAAGTTTTTAATTTATTTTTTATGGCGAGGGGAGGGGGTTGAAATTTACAGCATGAGGGATGATGAAGGACGGCCGGGCAGACAGACAGGCAAGCGCGTACAGCGCGGCACGGCCGTGAACACGCGGTCTCTGCGTACGGAGGGTGCCTTGAAACAAACGCCCGTCTCGATGGCGCATGCTGGCGCACTGGGTGGAGTGCCCTAGACTCCAAGCGCCACGCCAGGGTGGAGGTATTTGGATTTTAAGACATTTGTGGGGGCAGGGCCGCGGGGCGGGGGAAGCACACATGGTCTGGCCAGGTGCCAGTCCTAGCAAAGAAAGGGAGGGAGGGGGCATACTCTCAGTTTAGCCGAGAAAGACTGGCGCGCTGGCTGGCTAAAGTCCCCGCGGCGCGGCCTCCCGTACGCCAGGCAGCGCCGCGACGCCGCGAATCCGTCTCTCTCGCATCCCTACGGGACGCCCCATGAGTGCAGCCGAGACAGAGCGACGCCACTGCAGAGCAGAGGCGCGCGCGGACCCATCAACCCAATTTTGACGAGGCGGAACGCAAAGCGCAAAAAAAAGCAACGAAAATAACACGATTGGTGGATTTGTTGCGGTGCACCGGGTCCTTGTCACGGCACGGCGAGCGAGACGAGCGCCGTCACCCGACACCATCACACCGTCACACGACACCGCGCTGTGCGCCGGGAGTGGGCAGCGCTAGCCGGGGCAGCGGCCAGCCGGAGTACGAAAAGCAAAGACTCTGCGGCACGGCCTCAGGACTGGGCCCAAGTCCCAGCTCCAACGAGGGGGCGGGAGGCTGGCGCTCTTTTGACAGGCAGAAGAGGATTCCGACGGACTGCCTACACGGCGACTGCCTACCTGCGCAAGCTTGGCGATTCGGCAGCGATTCAAGTCTCCGGGCGGACCTCACGGGCGAGGATCTCACGCGCTCGACGCGGGCGGCACGGCCGGCGGGGCCTGCGCGGTCAAGATCGCGGGGTGGTTGACGAGGCCAAGGGCACCGGATGCTGCCGTCCCGCTGACACGCCGCGCCGCGCCAGCAACACAGCCGCACCGGTGGGCCGCGCGGTCAAGACTGACGGCTCGAGGCCCCTCCACATAGCATCGCCTGCCTGTGGTAAAAAGGGGTTTACGTTTCCCGCCAAGTTATGTCCGCCACGCAGCAGCAACCTGGCAGGACAGGGCGGCCCCCTACCCCGCAGCGCGCGCCGACCGCTGGGTGTTACCTCTGGACCGCCTGAACGCCATATCCTGGACGGTGTCGCGTGACCGATGCACTCGGCTTCACCGCAGCGGGCAGGGCGGCGGGCAGGGCGCGGCGATGACCCGGACGGACACGGCCCGGACGGACGCGGCCCGGACGGCGGCCGAGACGAGCTCACAACCATTTCGGCGCCGCGCCCCGCGCGCCTCGGCATCTGGCGGCGAGCATGTCGGCGTCGTCGCGGGGTCGGGTCGGGTCGGCGCCGCGGGGTCGGCGCCGGCGCGCCTTCTGCCTTCCCTTCCCCCGGGCGGGTGGGGACCGCTGGCCGCACACGCCGCTGGCGCTGGGGGCAGCAAGCCGGGCTGCGCCGCTGCGCCGCTGCGCCGCGTCTTGGCGCGATCGGGGCGAGTCAGCTGGGCGGCGTGGCGGAGCACGGCGGAGCACGGCGCAGCGTGGCGCCTCAGGAGTCGCCGCGCGGGGGAAGGGCGCCGACAGACTGAACCAACGAGGCAGGCAGGCAGGCAGGCAGGCGCCAGCCATGTCCACATCACACCGGCACCGTCATGCACACCCCAACCTCCCCTCTCCCTCGGCGTCGGCGGCGAGGGGCGGGGTGCGACGAGGCACACCCGGGGTTGGGGCCGGTGGAGGGCCGAGGGCGGGGCAGCCCACTGACTACGGCCCGCTTGTTGTTGTTGTTGTTGCTGCTGCAGCGCGGGGCAGCGCAGGGCTCAATGGACACACGGGAGGAAGCCACGCCATGGGGCACTATGGGGGCGAGGGCGGCTAGTCGCCGACGTACTTTATTGCCGCGGAGGGGTGGCTCGACTCCCCCCGCCCCAACCCGCAGCGCCCCAGGAAGACGGCGATTGGCCATCGGGGTCTCGGTGGAGCAGGCGAACGATGCCAGCTAGCAACGCGGTTTTCATTTGCGTTTGCAATTGATAAATTGCCAACTCACCTGACACGGCGTCCCCGTCCACCCCGACACAGCCGTCATCGTTGAGCTCCGATTGCCGCTTGGCTGCAAACGAGTAAAGTTAATGTTCAGATGGGAAGGGAGCGCATCCAACGCACAATTAATGGCAGATAAAAGAAAATGAGAGTGAGTTCTAAATAAAAGCAAGCACCGAGGGCATAACTGTGACTGATTCGATACAGCCAGCCAGGCACGCACACAGGACAGTACAACATAGGTAGGGGCACCAACTGGTGAAGGATTCGAGATAAGAGAATGAAGATTCAGGTGAACTAACAAATAATGTTCACGCTTGTACGACAGGTGACATCACTCATGCAAAGTACAGAATGTCGATAATTTTATCTACACCAACCCCTACAGGCCTAGAGGCTGCCATGATACTGACAAAAATAAACCATTGGGCAAGTACTCTATCTCATACCAAAAGATTTTCGATAACTGGAAACCCGGCTAAAAAATTGGTTCTTAGATGCATAGCCATTCTTTTTCGGATTGGACAGGAGAGCGACGTGTCCAGACTGGAGCCGTTCTGTGAAGCATAAATACAAACGATCTAAGAGTGAAAAGAGATAAAGATAAAGGCAACATGCAGCAAATCTACAAAATAAGAGAGGTACGCTTTCACCAAACAAAAGAAAGGCAACGAGACGGGTCACAAGACACCATGCACATCCACATCATTTGTGAATGGAGATCAAGAAACATATATAGTCCATTAAACAATGATATTGTACGTAGGTTTTTTTGTTGTTTTTTTTGGGTGGGAGAGGAGCGAGAAAAAGAGACTACAGGTGTAACAGAACAAACTAATTGCTAAGCAAGTGAAATGGAAGCTCTGCTGCAGATGAGTGCAGATTCAAAGGCACGACTTGGATACTGACTAATGGTGAGAAAAAACAAAGATAGGGTAAGTATTTTAGTCCACACAGTGTTAAGGAAGCAATAATCCCCAGTCAACTACAATTCTGCTCTCATTACAGGTCCCTTGACAGAGAGGGATGATCACTTTAAAACCATCAGTGCAAACCTTGCATTTTGCCATTTTCAGCTTACTTAGGTTCACTGAGCTGGGTTTCCTCTTGGGCTCTCTCTCCCTGATTCTTTCCATCAGCTTGCTAATGCTAGCATTTCCACGTTCTTTCTTCACTAGAGGACCAGGGCAATTCTCATCCACCACACGAACACATTGACGGTGGACATTAAGACCACAATCTAAAAGGCATAACAAAACAAATAATAATTTTTTAAAGGAAAATTTTTTTACAGCAGTTAAGAGGCTAGGTGGCTCAAGAAGAACTTACGAGTACACTGATATCCTTGTGGGCCAATACCCCAGATAATGTTCTGACAGTGATTACAGAATGTCACTGAGTAATATTGATGAGCATTGAAGTTATGGCCCCTTACTGAGACCTGAAAAGAAGATTCGTGCATAAAATTAATACTCTGTTGAAATAATAATTGAGCGTCACTAATGCTGTGTCAAGCTTACTTTTCTAGATTTTCCAATGAGTCGAGCCTTGAGAGATTTGTCTTTGGACACAAATGTGGGACAACGTTCCAGAAGGGAACTGGAATGCGGACCACGAAGGCCAAATACTTTAGCCATGACAGTCCCAAGGGCAGCTGCCGTTGTGTAGCGTCTGATATCCACATTTTCCTTTTCAATGTCATCTCTGGAACAGAAAATGCTTGATAAGGCCCCTTGAAGAAAATTAGCAAAAAATATTTTTTGATAAAAAATTACATACAAATATGGTTCAATTTTGGGGATGAGAATATTTTCAACAATCTTCATCTCTTTCCCTTTGTCATGTATACTCTCATCCAGTTGAGCATCAGCTGGTCCAAACAAAGTCCCCAGACCTGCAGTGCGCTTTTGCTGGAAATCAGCTAATTGCTCATTTAACTCTTCTTTTGCTTTAGCACGGGCTTTCCAGAATACCTGTACACAAAGAATAGAAGGCTGTAAAAATCATGAATAACCAGGATGACCATTCAGGTAAAATATTAATTTAGTTACCCTTCTTAAGATCTCTTCTTTATCTGTATCCTTGACAAGGTTGTCATCTATTTCACGAGCAACATTCTCATCAACATTACTCAGTCTCAGAGGCTGCAAATAATTTCATCATAACTCAATAGCTTTTGAACGACCACTATTATTAATTTTAAAAAGTTTGAAACTTACCGCTCCAGGCACAAGAAAACTTGAATGGATTTCATATGCCCATTTTTTCATCTCTTTGGCATTGCCTTCCTTATAAAGATCTGTTACTAAGTAAAACAACTAGAAAAGAAAAAAAAAACAAAGTTATGAAACTGCAGCCTAAACAAAAACACAATCAGAAAAAGGAAATTGAAGTATGTGTAGATACTTACTAAGCTGGACGGATCACTGTTGGAAATTACATAGTTCATGAATACAGCTAAGTGGGCATTATGCTCCCACAATTTAGCCAGACTTTTAAAAGGACCATGATCTTCCAGCTGAAATTAATTACAAAATAAGTGAGTACAACAATGAAATATTATTCAAATGCCGCGCATACAGAGACAAATACTCACAACTTCCTGATCTGACATGTCATCATCTTCCATTGAAATAATAGGTTGTTGGGATCTTTGCTGACATTCAGGGGAGGTATCCAGGGTCTACAATGTTCAAAATAGGATTTTAAAAAATAAAATGACAAAATTAGAGAGGGTAGGAAAGTAATCATTCACAACGGAAACCCCAATTCCATACCTCATCTAGCAGCAAGGCACTTTCATCGGTAATGTCGGCAGTTGCTGAGGATGACTCTGTCCTTTCACTTCCTGGGGTGATGCTGTTGGATCCACCACCGTATGGAGGAGGGGGTGTACCAGGGGGTGTTACCCTTGGGGAGTCCAGATCCCATCCAGCCTTGCTTCTCTTAGAATTGGAAAGGTCCGACAGAGACTCTGACACAATTAGCCGCTTTGACGCTGTAAAATATAATTTAAAGGTCAAAGCAAGTCTATGAATGACAAAATCCTTGTTGAAATCAAAGGGTTACACACCTTCTGCATTGGATGAGTGATTATTGAGGGGATCCGGGCTTGACTTGGCTCGATGGTGTGTCTGTACACTGCTCTGTGACCCCTGAACAACAACAAATAAACAATGTGTGAGCTTAGAACCAGAACAAACTGAAAATGTGAATAGGATTAAATAATGCATAAGTCTAGTGCCGTGCAGGGGGAGTTTGGTGAGCAGTTTACAAAGCAAATGTGTTCAAAACATACCAGAGACAAAAGGCAGTTGCTCTGCATGACTGTCATAGTCTTAGTTCAATCACAAACAAATTAATTTCAGAACCAAAAATGCAAAAGCGAAACCAAAATTTTCTTTCTTTTAAAATATTTAAAATAAATTGAGAATTCTTGCATTTTATTTTTGTATGACGTAACTGACAGAGGCAGCATGCACAATTTTTTTTAAGAAGTGACGCAGCAAAACAAAATTTGAAAACAAGCAGATTAAATATGAAATGAAATACATATACCCCAATCAATCAATTAACTAATTCAAATGTCCAACTTAAAAATCAGGCTAAAGAAAAACATACTAATTGGAACATAAATTTTAATTTGTGAAAAGGATAAAAATATAAAAAAGGAAACAACTCTATGACGCGGCAAATACGAATCTGACATGCACCTGCTGCCAAACATGTACAATGTAGATGCAGAAACATTCAAAATAAAATCAGGAAGAAAGGGCACTACAAGAGAGGCCCACCTATCATGTTTTGCTGTCTTAGACGTAATATAGATTTCCTGCGGCTGCAACAACAACACGACAACAGTTGAACACACCTATCTCTTTGTTTGACGCCAACCAAACCAACACGTAACACAACAGTTATCCAGAAACACAGCCCGTCATCGATTGAGCAGAAGACAAGATTAAGCGGAGCACTACTTACATGGCCATTGGATCCAGGTCCTTCCCCTCCGTGGTCATGGGGACTGTGGAGAAGCGGGTGGGGTGGCAGGGGGGGAGGGTCGAGGTAGGAGAGCCCGGGAAGCCCCGTGTGGGTCGGGGGCGGCACCAGCGAGGCGGGCGGGGGCACGGAGGGCCTGGGCGGGGCTCCGTTCGAGCCAGACGCCGAGCCAGAGGGGCGGTTCCGCTGAGGAAGGGGAGGTGGAATCTGACCAGGATCTTCCCGACAGTGATCTAAGAACGCCGCCACCGTGCTATGGACGGAAGGGGCGGGAAGCGTTTGAGCGTGCTGCAAGAGAAGCAACCGGTTAGGTTAGAGCCACTAGGCCAGGCTGGAATTGCTGCAAAATCCCAAAGCACAGCATAGGGGACACCTCAGCCGAGTATATGTACAGTATAGTATACAATGTATACATCCAGAGCCAAGTGACAGTTGTTTTATCTGCTCTACACTGAGCAGGGATAACCACTGCACACTTTTCCCCTCTTGAATTTAGAACAATATGATAGGACAGATTCAGAAAGTGACGCAAGTATCCTCGTATTCTGAATAAATCCCAAGAAATTTGAGCCTATATAAAACTCTGTCCTTAGAAAAAAAAATAAACAAATAGGGACAAGAAGCTTAAGTTGTTATGAAAAGCTTGAAGAGACAGATTGAGGACATTATGGAGGAGTGAAACATAAAACAAAAATAACACTTAATTTGTTTCATTGCCAAAACACTTGATTCTTTAGTTAAAGAAAACCAAGAAGCAGGATTTTTGTTAATGTTTACTAAGCTGTAAAGGTTACAGCAAAGTTAATAATTATCTTGATATAATATCTAGCCAATCATTGAGAGGTGAAGGTGGCAATAAGCACTTACTTCCCCATCATGGTTTGGTCCATGATTATGGCTGTGAGCTTTGGTGGTCTGACTAAAGAGTTTCTCTTGGAGTGTTCGAACCCTGCGCTCAGCTCCTGTTAGCTCTTGGACAAATTTGGTCTCATTTGTAGGGTCAGTACAACGAGCCAATTCGCTTCGAAGAGCTTCCACATAGCGTTGTTCTTTTTCAAGCATCAGCCGAAAAGTATGAACTCTTTCGCATTGGAGCTGTCGTTTCTTCTCCAACTAGGGATGAAATGTGAAGAATGAATGAGGTGGTAAACGAAATCCTACACATCTCACAGGTGTGAAATACAAATGGTTGCTACTAAGAAATCAAAAACTCACATCAACTGGCTGAGGCCCTGTTATCCGTTCCCTTGAAGGGGTGGAAGGACTGTGGAAAAAGGTGCGGTTGCTCATGGTTGGAGATGATAAAGGATTTGTATTGTGAGGCCTCTGTTGCACAGTTAAAGTAACTTGATTTGCAGCTGAAATGAACAAACATAAACCAAGTTAGAGAAAATTGACGACACAAAAACACAATAAATTTGTGATTCTCCTACTTACATTTAATCAGTTCCACAACTTCAGTGTGAGTAGAATGTGCTACGTTGACTCCATTCACCTTCATTATTTTGTCTCCAGAATGAAGGCCAGCTCTTTCTGCTGCACCACCTAGTAATTTTAAACAATAAATGAGTGAACTACTTGTAGACAAGACATTAAAAAATCTCAGGTTAAGTAAACAGTTAAAGAGGCAGTTTGTTAAGCAAGGATAGATGTTAAATGATGCAATGAAAACACTTACCCTCTTTTACTGATTGAACGTACACCGGGTTATCCCCCGACACCTTCATGCCATAGCCCTTGTCATCCATTTTAACAGTGATTGTGGTAATTTGTTGGTAGTGATGGTGGTGAGGGGAGTGGTGTAATGACATGGATGAGGGAGATGACACTGGGGATGTACTTCCCATTGGAGACATAGCCGAAGCCTCCATTTCAGAAACTGCAGAGACTGGTCGCCCAGTGTGACCACGGAAGGAAGGGCCATTGTTGAAGCCCACTTCCATAGCCCTGGAAAATAATTGAAAAATTAAAGATATTTCAAGGTCTTGCAGGAACTAACTACTGATATCTTGCCTAGCGGATTCAACTGTAGTTCCAGACCCCACAGTGGATTGAGCCATGTAGAAGACAGGCTTAGCGCAACTGATAATACAACTCAATGCTACATGCACTGGGCCCCTTTTGTTTGTTTTGACTTCAGGTCTCCAAAAATAAAGGGAAAAACTGGGCATAGATTTTGACTAATAATTCTTTAGCAGCCCGATAAGAGCCACTACGTACGACTGTCCAATTCTTTATCTCACACTGATCGACCAACTAGCCACGTCGAGGAGGAATGCTTCGTTTAAGAAAAGTGTTACAAATAGAAAGCAACAAGCATGAACTCAAAACTAACCTAACAGGCCAAGTACTGCGTAATTTACTATGGCTACTTATATAAAGTACGCAGTTAATTTAAAGTTGTTGTATATTAACTAGTGATTGTTTGGGGGATAATTCCAAGATGCTAATAATTCGGGACTCTAGCTCCTGGGTCAACGTGTAAACAAGCCTTAAATGGTGAGGTTATGTATGTCAGTAGCTGTGAGTAAATTATTGTTCAACAGGGCGATGAGAAAATTGGGAAGGTTGGTTCCGATTTCGTAAAGCAAAGAAAGCGTAAAATTCGATACGTATTAGAAGAGGGGAAACCTAGAGCAAATTTAGGGTGAGCTTTTCTCTAAATGATGCACGGCTTGGAGCCAACACACCAAGTCTTACCTGTCTGTATTTCCAGAGGAGTTATTTTCCATTATGTTACCACGGAGAGAAGGCACTCAGACCTGCATCAACCATTTTAAAACTAAAAAACATTCATGTAAAGGGAAAACTGTACGAATTTGTTCAGTCGACTTGAACTTTTAGGCTTATGAATCTTCTCCTTTCATATACACACTTGGATTAAGAAGGTCTCCTCTATAACAAACGCCATAGAAACAATAACAATTTTTTCTTTGAACGAATAAAATCATCATCAAATCAAGTTTCGGCACATATTTGTGACACTAGGATAAAATTGACCGAGAATTGCAATAACCAACAAGTGTCAGCCAAATTCATTCATCGGGACTACTACACGGATGGTGGAACATTTCAACTGAGCATCAGCCAGAAAATAGTTCGCCCGACTGCAAAAAAGCATCAAGGAAGGCAAAACGTTATTTTGTGGCAAGTCTGCCCAGTACAGCCCTTCGCCGTAATAATTTGTCGCGGTGGTCTGACGAAAATGACATCCAACAAAATAATCAAAGTAGTACACGACAATATTTATGAACACAGCGCGGAGGGATTTTAGGGTGAGGCAAAGGCCTGGCAAAGGCTGCGGATTTGTAAACGCAGACGGGGCTGTTATCCTCTTTTTCTTTTCTGGTTTGACAGATGGCCCTTTGACGTCCCGGCACTCTCTCCCTGTTCTTTGCACGCTATATGGACTGGAAGTCAATTTTAGAAGGTCGCTCCTCTGATCTTTGTGCCCGTGGCCTCGAGTTTAACGATTCTAGTTGAAAGTTAAGAGTATCAGAATGCCGAGGGGTAAAAATAGATACTGTTATGGCAAGCACAGGGCACGTGATTGTAAACATCCCCATTGTCAAGTCCAGACCGGGGAAGAGGCGTCTATTTGTTGAAATTAATACAATATAGGAGGAAGAAATGTATGCAATTAACACACTAAAAATAAAGTTTTATTCACACAGAAAATTATAAAACAAGACATCAGTCAACAAAGTTCATTCACAGAAATTTCTGATGACAGAAGAGTGCTCAATGCTATCCCCAATCTTCAACATGAATATCTTGAAGATTGAATGAGTTCCATGGCTGTAGTGATGGGGGGAGGTCTCGCCACTCTCTTAGCTGCGGAGGCAAGTTGGTGGACCATGCCTTCGAGACTGCCTGCACAGCTGGTTTTGCAGGCTTTAATGCTTCGGCAGCCCGTTTAGTTTTCCAGGCTGATAGCCAGTCATTTACCTTTACTGCGTCAGGGAGATTTTTTAATGCTTCATTCACCGCCTCTATTTTGATCGATTTGGCATCTTCTTGCGCTTCAATGACAAACAATGTTTTAAAAACCATCATCATTTCAAAAGGAGGAAACGACATTTTGTAAAGTGTAAATTTACCGTGTTGACGAAGCCTTTCTAAATCAGTTGGGTTGTAGTGAGAATATTTACAATTGTCTCCGAATGGACACATATTCTGCATGAGGTGTTTTCTGCATGGATCCTTGCCTATCTCATCTTCATAGATTTCCTTTGCACCTACCCAAGAAAGATGAATTAGCTTTCGCTGTCAGGAGAAGAATGTACTACCGCAGAGTGAGATAGTAGATGACAAAAAAACCGATAGGCTCACAGTAAAGCCAAGAAACTCACTTCTAAAAGGCAAGTAATATTGCTTCTTCATACGAGCGTGTTGCGTTCCTGTCAAGTGCTTTTTCCTAGCTGCAAGATCATCCAGAAACGATCGATCACAGTATTCGCAAAAATATCGTATTTTTCCCATCTTTGAGCTCAAACTATGAACCCACGAAAGCGAAAAAATATAACCTCACGTTGCGTTATGTTTGTTTACATTATGACATGGGCGCTCGAGGGGAGAGGAGGAAGGGGGATGGTCGTTAGCAGGAGGGCTTCTGCCGAACTGACGGCGGCGAGCGAACCGGGCATTCGAACGAACAGGCTGGCGGGCGAACGCCTCCGCGGCGCGAATGACAAGATGGACGAGCCAGCGGCGCGATGAACGAACGTGGGGAATGAATCGAGCGGGAGGCGCGAAGGGAAGTCGCGAACGAAGGGAATGATCGGATGCGACCTCTTGCATACATTGAACGCATCCGTGAAACATTCACTCCCAATGAAACAATTCGTTCGATCGCCCTCGTTCCTCGTTCACGAAGACCGCTCGTTCGGGCTCTTCGTCATTCGTAGTCATGTTCATTCGCCGCGAGTCAATTCGTTCGCTTGTTCGCATGTCCGGTTCGCTCGCCGCCGCCAGTTCGGCAGAAGCCCTCCAGACGACGCACAACGAAACAACAGGGAAAGTTAAGTCTTCGTCAAATCCATCCAAAATAAACAATCTCACATTTTTTTCATTATCATGAACAAAATTAATTTGTTGTTAAAATTTTGAAACAAAAAGAACCGAAGAACACGGAAAAACCTATCGACTCTAATTCGATACCTCGTTGTACAAACCGGAAATCGCTGTTTCACGGCGGTCCAGCATTTCTTTAGGGTTTCCGGTGACCCAGAGTGTAGCACGTAAAGGTTTGTAGTAAACGTTGTATATTTCGATAATTCTGAGGTATCTGCCGTTCGGCCCGTCGGTTCTCTCCTACTTATTTCCGCGGTCATCCCTGTCAAGTTTCGGATTGAATTTTGATTGTGCGTCACGGATGGGAAAGGATATGAGTGTCACTGTTGTGGACGCCGTGCATGTCCATTTTTGTGGGCACGTCATGAACTTAGGTTACGTGCACGTAAGTGCCTCATTCTTCCTCTGATAAATTGTCTAATTTGTGTTGTAACTGTCCACAGCACTTACAATGGCACCAAGGAAGGGGAAAGTTCAAACAGAGCAGGTGCAGGTTCACCTCGGACCCCAAGTGAGGGAAGGTGAAATTGTTTTCGGTGTGGCGCACATCTATGCCAGTTTCAACGACACATTCGTCCATGTCACGGATCTCTCTGGAAAGTAAGTCTGTTAAATTTACGTTATTATCATTCCTAACCACCTGTCCGAGGCAAGAACTGCAGACCTTATTTTGCCCACCGATTTCTTGTTGAGATCTCTGGTTCATAACCTTACTTTTCGCTACCTGCCGGTTCCTTTGGCCCCCCTGTTTTGTTTTGCCTTTTCTTTACCGAATCATGGAGGTTACTGTTTTTGTTTGCTTCGCGTTGCTGTTCAGTAGTGTTGTTTCGTGTTGCCTAGCATCTCATTATTTTTCTTCAGTGTAATGCTACTTGTCATTTGGATTTTGCTCTCACACTTCCATTTATCTTTGGGTCTATTGTGCTTGACCGCAATGACACTGCTGGTGTTTTCTCACTCGAGCCTTTCGATTCCAGGGAAACCATTGCCCGTGTCACTGGTGGTATGAAAGTCAAGGCTGATCGTGATGAAGCTTCACCCTATGCTGCTATGTTGGCTGCTCAGGTATGTGATAATGTTTCTCCTGGGGGTAAATCCTGCCACCATATTTCTCTTGATGGTATTTGTTGCGACCCTTGTTGTGAATGTCATTTTTTGGCTGTCCCGTGTTTCTGTGTTCCTCTGTTCCCTGATGTTTCCTATATCTTATGTTTGTTTGTTTCTGGTTAGGACGTTGCTGAGAAGTGCAAGGCTCTTGGCATCACTGCCCTTCACATCAAGCTGCGTGCAACTGGTGGCAACAAGACCAAGACTCCTGGACCCGGAGCCCAGTCTGCGCTGCGTGCTTTGGCCCGTTCCTCCATGAAGATTGGCCGCATTGAGGATGTTACTCCCATCCCTTCAGACTCGACCAGGAGGAAGGGTGGACGACGTGGTCGCAGATTGTAGGCGGGCATTTTTGTCAATAAATTTAAGTTTTCCCACGCTAGGGAGACAATTTAATTTGTTTTTTACCCATATTGCTATAGTCGGCATCTTTGTATCATCCAGTTTTCCTTGACACACAATAGTTTATTATGTTCCTATTTAATGGATTTTGTTTTGCTGCCAAGAGATGCAATGTCATTCAAAGTTTATTGTGGGGGACTGATCCTGAAGGGATAAAATTGAAGTTGAGTTTGCACACAAATGGGAAATACAAGGTGAAAAATCTCTATTCCGCATATGTTGAAAAATATGACAAATGTCTAGATTGAACAGTTCTAACTATTATAATGATCAATTAAGGTTTATAATAAGCTCTACACCTCTCTTGGAACACTTTCAATGATCTCTCCTTGACAACCTCCTCGACTCCAAGTTCGGACTGCAGCATCCTCAGCTGTAACAAAGCAGTATACGGGTCAACTGGTCACCAAGCATTGGTTGCAACATAGAAACAAATTCTGTACCTTGGTTTGCTCTCTCCGCAAATCCTTCAAAATGGATGCGTTATCAGGGTCTGCGTCCTTTTTACCGGCAAGTAATTTAATGTGATTGGCTGATAGAGTTATGCAGCCCTTGATGACCTTTTCTCTATGTGCGTAGGTTGATGACAACTAGAGAGAGACACATAATATTAATACGGTGTGAAGGCATTGCTTGCGACTAAAAGCAGATACACACCTCTGCGAATAACTCTTTACATGTTGATGATGGATTCACATCATCCCTTGAAAAGTTTGTGGGCAGCTTAGAATTCAGTGTATTGATGATTTTGTCATCAATATCACGCATTACTTTGAGATTAGCCTGAGAAGTCGAAAGTGGAGTAAAAACAGAAAGAAGTAACAGTTATAACCTACCCTCAGCTCAATGTTTTTCTAATAAAAACGGCACTTGATTCGAAATAAGACCTTAACATACACAGAAATTGAACCAACCTGAAAAAGCTGAAAATCTGCGCACTCAACGCGCTGGGTGAGATCCATTTTAAAACAGGCAGTTCACTTAAATATCCAAAAATGAAACTTCACACCTTGCACACCCACCCGGCTGCTGCGGGACGGACGGAGGGGACGGATGGACTTCAAACTGATTATTCGCAGCTGAAATTATTTTCAGCCCAGCGCATCCTTCTGTTTTGGTTAATCGTGCTCAAAAATAAAAGAACACTATGCAAATTTTCATAAGAAGCTAAACGAATGAATAAACTCTGATTCTTGATTCCAATTAGTTATTTAAAGTGCAAAGCATCAACTTTTCTCGTTTTAGTACAGTCACACAAAATTCAGACACCACTCAAAAAAGTGATTCCCACACAAAAATCTTGCCCTTTCGAAAAGCAGAGGATTTGAACGTATTGTAATAGTACTTGAAAGTTGCTCGCCAAGCGGGACAAGCAAACCTATATGTTTCTTGTTTGTGTGTTTTGACCTTTCCACAGCGGAAATGCCCCAAGTTCCATCGAGCGCGATGCGCCAGGCCGTGAAATAAGAGGTCTCTCTCTCTCCATCAGTCGATGGTACGCAAACCCTAGCGTGATTAACTTCCAGAAATAAATACCAAGTCGGGCGTTTTATGGTGCATTGGTGCATTGGGATACAAGGCATTTAAGGTATTGTATTTTTCCCCACATACCTTTTATTTCGCTCTATTGTTCGGAATAGGTGCCTGGCGCAGCTGTTCACTCTTACATCATTTTTAGTATTGTCCTACGACAGGAGGTTTAATCTGTTATAGTGCTCCCCTCTATTTATTTTATCTCAAACTGTTTAAGACTATTGATGCAAGTCTTCATTTTGATAGTGTAACACATCTATCTTGGTTCCCGACAAGGTTCAAAGATCTAAGTACATTAACCTCACATTTTGATTGTCACCCCTATTTTAAGTCAAATAAAACAAAGGTCAGTCTTACTGAAATGAGTACGAGCTTATTCAGAGCTGCAGCGTACGTTTCGCCTTCTTTGTTCGGTAATTTTTGTTTGGTGGATTTTTTTTGTCTTGAGAATGATTGCACTGTCTCAACTGCTGTCAAGGGCAAACATGGTTTTCATCAAATCAATGTTATTCCCCACATCTATTATTCTTTATGTCCTCAGTGGATTGCAAGGCAGTGGCTTAATGGTTTTCTCTGTTTCTGAAACGCTTTTTTTTTTTCTACCGTTGCTTTTAATAAACCATCCCAAATGCTGATAGATATTACATTGCACTTTTTTCTTTCAATGAAATCTTCTGTTCCTTAGCTACATTCCTAGGCAATAGTTTGATGGTAAAATGAGAATTTTATTGTTTGTTGCAGATGTCAGGGCCTTCACACAAGCATCGTTACAAGAATTCTGGACTAGACTCCCGAGAGTTACGAAGAAGACGTGAAGAGGAAGGAGTTCAACTCCGTAAACAAAAAAGGGAGGAACAACTTTTCAAGCGCCGAAATGTCAACTTGCCAGAGTTGCCTGATGATGATAGGCCAAAACAAGTACGTTGTCAGATTTGTGCTTGATGGATTGCTTTATTTACTTACTTTTGCTAAGTGTCCTACTCTTAAATCTTTTTTTAACTTTTGCTCTCTTGTTCTTTTTTTTTAAATTTTTTTAATTCTTCAGGATGATTCTGCATCTCTTAATAAAATATCGAAAGATATGATTGAAGCTCTATACAGTGAAAATGTAGAACTTCAGCTCTCTGCTACTCAGAAATTTCGCAAGCTTCTCTCACGAGAGCCTAACCCTCCAATTGATGAGGTTATTCAAACTGGAATTCTTCCTCGCTTTGTTACATTTTTACAAAGTGTTGGCAACCTAACTTTACAGGTATGATGTTTTATGTTTTGGGGGACATGCATATAATTTTTTAAGTACAGTCTATTGATAAATTTTTATCTGAGTACACTGTACAGGGTACAATGTAACTTGTTGCCTTATTTGTTGGAAAACTACTCCTATTATCTAATAAAGAAAAAATTTGCTAATTTTAATGTGTGTATCCCACTTACAGTTTGAAGCAGCCTGGGCCTTGACCAACATTGCCTCAGGAACTTCAGTTCAGACTAGAATGGTAATCGATGCTGGAGCTGTTCCAATATTTATTCATCTTCTTAGTTCTGCCAGTGAAGATGTGCAGGAGCAGGCTGTTTGGGCTCTTGGTAACATTGCAGGAGACTCCCCTGATTGCCGGGACTATGTTCTTAACTGTGGAGTTCTTGTTCCTCTATTACAGTAAGTATCTGTTTCAATCATTAAAATTGTTGAATCCTCTGCTCTTTCTTTTCTCAGCTTTTTTTACTGTGGCCCTTCCATCTCTTTTTCTCCTGAGGTTTCCTTACAGCTTACCCTGTGTGTGCAATAATTGTGACCTTTTTTTTCTTAGACTTCTTACTAAATCAACCAAGACTACCATGTTGCGAAATGCGGTTTGGGCGCTCTCAAATTTGTGCCGTGGCAAAAACCCTCCTCCAGATTTCAAAAAAGTAGCGCCATGCCTTCCTGTTCTCTCACATCTGCTCTTCAAAGAGGACCCTGATGTGCTAGCTGATGCTTGCTGGGCATTATCTTACCTGTCAGACGGCCCCAATGACAAAATTCAAGCCGTAATTGAATCTGGCGTCTGTCGCAGGCTTGTAGAGCTGCTGATGTAAGTGTTTCTAAATCTATCCCATAATGGTCTCATTTGATAGATTCTCATCTCTAACTTTGTCTATTTTTCAGGCACAATCAAGATAATGTAATTTCAGCAGCCCTACGAGCTGTGGGCAATATTGTGACTGGAGATGATGTTCAGACTCAAGTCATACTCAATTGTTCAGCTTTGCCTTGTCTTCTGAACCTGCTAGGGTCAACCAAAGAGGCAGTAAGGAAAGAAGCATGTTGGACAATATCAAACATAACTGCAGGAAATAGGCATCAAATTCAGGTATCATGTTTTGTTGTAACACGTGCAGATAGAGTAGAGGTCATGTCCAGATCTTTATCAGAGTTGTAACGGTCCTTCTTTCCCCCCAGGCTGTCATTGATGCAAACATCTTCCCTGCCATTATTGACATACTTGGGAAAGCAGATTTTAAGACTCGCAAGGAAGCAGCTTGGGTAGTGACTAATTCAACTTCAGGTGGTAGTCCTGAGCAAGTTCGGTATCTTGTAAGTCAGGTAAGTGTAGAAAAAAGATGGATATCTTCCGTTTGAGAATTGTAACCTATCATGCATCTTATTTATGATCTTCATCACTTTTGTAATATATTTCAGGGCTGCATTCCTCCGCTCTGTGAGCTACTGACGGTTATGGATGCCAAGGTTGTGCAAGTTGCCCTGAATGGACTAGAGAATTTGCTGAGAATAGGTGAACAGGACGCCAGAGCTGCTGGGGTTGGAGGTGTTAACTTGATGGCTGTTTCAATCGAAGAGTGCTATGGTATGGTCCACAATTTATTTGAGGGTATTGTCTATTTTATGTATAATAATTTCGCCCATGAGATGATCCCATTTTTTAAATGTTTTTTATAGGTTTGGACAAAATAGAATTCTTGCAGTCCCATGAAAACTCAGAAATCTACCAGAAGGCTTTCCACATTATTGAAGAGTTCTTTGGGTCAGAAGAAGAGGATGCCCGCGTTGCACCTTCTGTGGATGCAGAAGGAGGCCAGTACCAGTTCACAGACCAGAGTGTCCCAATGGGAGGTTTTCAGTTTTGAACTTTTCAGTCTATTTCTTCCCATCCAATGCAAAACTAATTTAATTGTTATAAAGCATAGTTGTTTTACAGTACATCATATTTTGCCGTCTACTCATGTGAATATTGTTCACTTCTGTAGAAATGGTTGAAATGAAATTTTTAATTTACTTGTTGTTCTTGGGAAGTTCATATTCTAATACCGTTTGCCACTCTGCTATCCTATATGGACATTGGTTTATGTAGAGTATGATATGTTGCTGTTTTCTGCATCTTAGATCTAATACCAACTGTCATTCTAATACAAATGAAGGCGCAGTAGATTCATCTAAAGTTGAAAGATTTGGAGTTTGAAACGTTTTTCTTGCGTTTAATGTGTTTTTCAGTGATGTCACAACAAGGTTTATAGTAATATATTTCTAGTAATTTAATGTGTATTTTGACAGGGTGTCCAGATATGAAAGTAGCAATTTTCATAATTTCTAAAAGTGAAACTGGGTGTATTGTGATAAATTTCTTTAAAGTCCATGGAACCAGTAATGTTTTACCTTAACACTTATTATGCTCTCTTCTCCATTAATGTTGGTTCTATGGTATGTTTGAAATGAGAGTGAAGTGCTTATATTCCTTTGCAATACTATCCAGTTGATGAAAAAATTTGACCTAGACACCCTATTTTAGGTAGTGTGGTCTCTTATTTTGTCTCCTCCCTATTCACACAAATCCTGTTTTGAAATTATTAACTTGTTGTTTTCTTATTCTTAAGGTCATGTTGTCGTGACTAATTTCCATGTATAAGACTTTGACGGACAGTAAATGACACTCTGACGCTTTACTTTTCACAGTATTAACTGCTTAGTTGTGATTACCTTGTGCCAAGTGATAGTCCTCTGCGTAATCAGAACTACAGTTCCTTCCTGACACTTTTTCTATTTCAAAACAATTCTGTACCTGTGGCCAACACAGCTGCCTACATGACAAGCTTTGCATGAGCAAGGAAACTGATGGTTTCCAAATTGATTTGCAAGTTCTTGGACGGATGCAATCACATTTCAGAGGAAGCAGTCCCTTTTTTCAGCGGTACTTTGGTAAAGAAAAAATTCCTTTGATTGCTGAATACTTCAGTAACAAAAGCCAGGTGTGTTCATTAGAACAAAAGCTCATAAAAAGGTTTAAACAAAGAAAACACTAAAAACATCCAATTGATTTTTTTAATTACTCCAATCAATTATGTAAACGATGGTGCCCATAACAGTGTCATCACCTTGTAAAATTGTTTTTCTGTGGTGTCCTTTCCTGGCATTTTGCTTTTACTCGATAGCTTGTTTCAAAGTGAGGGAAATCTTGTTTTTATGTTAAAAGAGTTAAAATTTAGGAAGGAAACCCCCTTTCGCCCCCTCTTTTACTCTTATTGAGATGTGTTGAATGTATTTTTGTGGAAAGTTGCATTTATAAAATGTGTGAGAGTCACTTGTTTCAAAAAGTTCAGGTGTCTGTCAGAATGAAAATTTAGCATTACATGTATTCTTCTATGACAGTAGTATCCCTAAAATTTAGAAGTTACTTAACTTGAATTCCAAATCAAGTGCAATCAAACAAAATTTTCGTACCTGACAAATCTGTAGTTATTTATGAAGGAGGAAGTGTTCAAAAATCATTTCTACCTTGGCAAATATTAATGAACATTTGGCACATCGTGACAATTGAGACTGTTTCGTTGTGTGGGGACTAGTAGTACTGGTAATGATTGTATTTTATTTGGAGTTTTCAACCTCAAGGTAAGTTGAAAGATCATTATATTTAATTGACTACTTGTTTGATTGTTTCTATTCTTTTTTTTATGGTTTTTCCTCCAATATGATCTTTCTGAATTCTTATATCTAATTCAAAGGGTTTTTTTTTTTTTTTTTTTTGGTTTTGTACTCACTGCGCACTTCTTCAAGGTTGGACTGGAAGTATTGCCATGATGACTGTTAACCCTGTTACACTGTGCCTCTGAAGAATATGTGGTTAATGGTGAACTTCTTAATTAAAGAGGCAACATTTTGTCATGGTGCATGTTAAAAATAGGTGCAATGTTTTGTAACTTTGATACTTTATCATTTGTATGTGAGACTTATGATTACACTTTTAAGCAGCAAACTGAGCAAGATCTGTACACATTTATGCATTAATGTACATTGTTAACTTTTCATTTCCTGCGTAGATCTTCTTTTTGAATTGTGGGTATCCTTAGTAATCAAGTGTCTGCCTCATTTTGCTGTAGATCTTAATAATTATGAAATCTGTGATATGGCTCTCAAGCAGCTGGATAATAGCTTTGATTAAAAGTTTTGTTCCCCTAGTGCTTCACTGGGAAGAGGCTGGCAACATTGTAATATATGTAACTGAAAAATTGTAATTAGCTGAAAAGACACACCTGTAAATACTTCCTTAAATTGGGATTTTGCAAAAGTAGATTTGGCACATTTGGATGATACTTTCTAAGTACTCTTGTCTTTTTTAAAATGCTGTTTATTCTAATTAAATCCGGCAAACTAGGACTGTGACATGAAACATGACTCACCAATTTGGTTCTTCTCCCCCTTAATCGACTACTTTTTAAAAATGTTTTTTGTGCAGCCTTCAGAGCCATTATTAGCACATTAGCATTAAGATCTAAACTGTTGTTGTCTTGCTTGGGATGCTTCCCCATAATGAACTGTACTCTAGTGGCATTTTGCTGATGCACATGCAAGAGCCGCTTCAGCAATTATTGGTAACAACATTATCATATCTTATTGTACCATAACCATGTACTTTGATAGAATATCCTTGTGTTTTGAAGAAAAAACATTGCTTAGTAATGTATCTGTAAGCCAAAAATATTGACCTTGTGACAAAGCATTCTACAATTAGCACATAGATAATAAATAACAATCCTAGTCACAGCTTCATCTCTGACAGTCATATTATTATTAATATCTTTGAACAGTTTTGACTACAACCCTGTCTTAAATAGTTTGATGCATAATTAGCTAAGTGCAGGCACGTTGCAGTTTTTATTAATTCAAATTTTCCGCTCAGATTGTTATTGATTCAAAGTGAGAGGTGGGTTATCAGTGTGCTCAAAAGAAAGTTATTTTCTCAATCACCTTTATTAGAAAATAGATACCAATAATAGACCCAAGAAAATAATACTGAGTTTGCAATTAATCGCAGTTCAAAGTTTTCTCAGGCTCCACAAATACAACAAGAGATGTAAGTCGAGAAATTAATGCATCAAGGTTGTCTTTTTGCATAGACTCCCATGAAGCCCGTAAAGCATTCTCAGCAGTTTTGGTGGCATCTTTTTCAATATTCTTTACGGTCATTGTGAGGAGATAAACAGCCTTGGCAAAATCAGTCTCATGCTCATCACAAAAGAAGTGGAGGAATCCAGCAGATACAGTAGGAAAATTTTCAAGATGCTGAATCACCACAATGCCATGTCTCATGACGTTCTCTCTCTGCACCTCAACACAGTCATCACAATTCAGGTCATCACCATTCAGGTACAAAGCCCTTTTTTCCTTGAACGGTAATACAGGTGCAGATTGGTTGGCCACCTAAGGAAAATAAAGAACATTTAATACAAACTTCAAATGCACAGTCCCTACTATGTTAAAGCATAGTATACTTATTTCATTGTTCACTAACCATTCTTACAAAACATTGACTCGTCAAACCATCTTCTCTATCTAGGAGAAGAATTACCTTGGGGCATGAAGTGTCACTTCTAGAAACAACTGCCAGAACTGAAAGTAAACTTGTCCACAATTGGTCTTGTTGAGTTGGAAAATTCCTTTTGACATTTTTTAACACTTTTATTAGTTCCTTTTGGATTTCCTCAGAGTCAAGTTCACGTTCAGGGATGAATTGAAATGAAACGAAACCAAAAACAACTGCTGCTAAAATTACCCAACCCCAATAGCCAGCCCCATTTTCTTGATGAGGAGACTGCTTCAGTGCAACTTCATCCTCTGATAATTCCACTTCTTCGTCTGGTTTTCTTGACTCCCTTGAAAGAGATGGAAGATTTTCAGGGGCACTTATGGGTTTCCGTCGACTCTAAAACAAAACAACACAGTGTGTGTGGATGAGTGACTTGCAGCTCAAACCAACAGTAAACCTATAATTACAGAGAGTGATATGAAAAATGAATTCAAAATAGTTAAATGAAATCCAAACAAATCAATCGCTCAATGCTCGGCTTTGATGTTCAATACTAATAGAAAGGAAATCATTTATGAACGTTTTGTACAGGACTTTGACAGACAAGTAGCACACATATGGAACAGTTAAATGATAACTGCAGCCAAGAGGATAAGAAAAAAATTTGAAACTGCACCATGGCTTAAATCTGCTTAAAGGTGATTTCTTCTTGAATTAGATTTGTGATTATTGAGAAATCCTACAAGAAATATCATTCCCACACCCAAACGTCACTTTGTATATTTTCGGTTAGGCCATTGCCAACGTAAAAAAATACATCGAAAACATCTATGCCCTCTTACAAGCGCATTTAACCGGCCTGCACGGTGCTAAAGACGTTAATTTGATTTTAAGCAAGAAATAATTTCGATCTTGAACGAAAATTAAGGACATTAACTGTGGTATGTCCCAGAGCGTAACATGGTACTAATCGTATTGTAGTGGTTGGTGAAAATGGTGTCTATTCGCAGCCTCTGTCGTCTGCTCTATAGTTCGGTAGCAGAAGGCGGCAAGCAGAAAGCGGTAGTGGAAAGTGGAGTAAAGCGATGCCAGGCGTTAACAACTCTCCTGTCGAAAGGCCGAAAGGCCTGTATGACTCACTTGTCTGCGTCGCATGTGGGTGCACAATGCTGCTGTTCATGTTTATTTTATCTTTGCCACCCAACTAGCCCAAGCCGTCTCGCTAGAAGTTAGTTGTATTTGTTGACGACTCGCTTCCCTATCCCCTGTGTTCACACTGTGACTCCATACATCATTGGAGTAGCCACGTTCCCCAAAATTGAAGGGACTTGTTCCAGTGCCAACTAAGTATTTCTAAGGCAATAGGAGTAGATTTAAATAAAGTACCTTATAATAAAAGCATTTAATCCACAATATCCTTAGAGGAATATTACAACAATCTGTGTAACTTTTATCCTATCAAAAATGCTCAACATGGAAAAATTTCTAACAATAATACATTCCATAAAAATATTCATAATAAATTGTATATCATAAATATATGTATAACATACACATACCAAGAACAATGTTGAAGTTCCTTATGTTAAGAGTTTTGTAAAGCACTTAAACATCTCTAAAATGATACACAAAAGCCATTAAATTAAAAGCTTTTCCAGTACAAATAACACATGCAGTGGTTGCCTGCACATCAGAAACTCAACATTTAATTTTTAAAACCAACAACAGCAACCAATTTTGCTACAGAGAACAGTTGCCTACACAAAGAGAAAACCCAATCCCAATGAATCAGTAAAGTATAACAACATTTTTAGTACATATTTGACAGATAGTGGACACACACTCCACACAAAACAGATTTTAAAAAAATTTAATATGATGATGTGGATGTTATGAATTTATAAAAGACAGTATCATAAGCACCACATCTTGAATTTATGAGAACACACAACAACAAAATGTAATTCAATGCACAACCCAAAAAAAAAGAAAAGAAAAAGAAAAGATGACCAACTGTATTTTTACCATTGAGATTTAATTTGATTTTGAAGTAATATTGGGCAAATTTAGATGTGCAACGCCTTTCATCACAATCAGTTACAAATTTATGAGGGTCAAAAATCCTGGAGTTACGGGTTCATAAACTAAAGAACATATATACACGTTTTACAATCAACCTTTCATGAAAATTACATATATGCACACAAATACACACAGACGTACACAAAGTACAAGCGAAAAACAAACAGGTAGTTCATTATAGTAGCCAGTCTGCCTCACCTCAATACAGAACATAAACTTAAAATTATTTCCCATAAACTACTCTCAAATTGACATGTGCAACATGATAATTACAATACAATGAAATGTTTTAAAAAAATCAAACAGGTCAAAGTCGAAGACAATGTAGCTATCTTGGAAAATTGTTGTTCCGAAATAGGAATCTAGAGATAAGAAGTTAAAATTCTATATTGCTTGAATCTGGGCACCCTGGACAAGACATATCATATCAGAGCATATTAGAAACTCATGTTCTCTACCAACCAAAATTATAATAGGTCACAGTAAACCTCATTCCATCAGAAAACTGTTTTTCCTGAGAGCATTGCACACATTTGACTTAAATGCAATGACATGAGCTGCTCAAAAACTTTGCAACATTGAATCAGCAAAGAACAATTTACAATATTATGGACACAAACTGATACCATAGAAGACTTGGCAGTTGCTCAATTATTGGTGTATCCGCGCGCGTCTGTCTCGTGGCCAGTGGGCCAGACCGGTCGTCCGCAGCGGCAACATCATTGGCATGCGCCATCAAGCAATACACAGTTTGTGATGTAACAAAACACTTTAAGAGACAAGTTGAGAGTGCTTTCTCTTTTACAAATGACTTCAATTAAAAAATATCTTTTCCCGTGAAAATCAGAAAAGACTACGTCTGTCTTCAGAATGCTGAGCTTATAAAATCAATCAGCCAGTCTTCTGTGTTGCAGTATAATTAGATGACAATGATATAGATAGAACTCTCTTTTACTGTGCAAAACTTTTAATACTAATTGTCCAGGACACAGATATGCGGACCACACAAAGAAAATATTTAGTACTCACACATACAAGTGTGCTTGATCACACTCCACATACATATTTTAAACATGAAATAGTGGTCATGGCAGTCATAACAGAATTACAAAATTTAGAATTTTGAAGAATTTAATTTAAAATGAAAAGTTGGCCGCAACAGGTGTGTTTTAGGTATATTTATCAGGATCCAAAAACCCCCAATTACATTCCTACTCCAGCAAACTGCGGATTTCCTTGTGCAATTGGCATAAGAAATCTACATATGAAGGAGAACCATCAACACCACGGTCTTCAGCGAGAAAATGTTTCATAACCATTTCCATCTTGTCACGTTGTCGCACCAAAGTAATCTAGGGAGGGCAGTGAGATATTGCTCTCGTAAGTGAAAATTCCAATAGAAACTGTAATGATAAAAAGGCTTTTAACACTTACCCTCATACACCTGCGCCTTTTGCTCCGAATTTCACTGATGATCTGTCTTACTCTGTGAGACAATGGGGTGTCAAGTTCTGGGAGGAAAGGTCGATCAACATCAATTTGATTGGCAGATGTGACACCAAATACAGCCTGAAGCCATTCAGGACTTGCAGCCAGACCAATCCAAAGGAACAAATGAATTCCATTTTCTAGAAAAAAAAATGAATGGATAAATAGGAAAGAAAAATCCCAGTACAATGCTAACATGGAAAATAATTTCTCTACAGAAAATACCTAATAAGTAAATTCCTGTGTCTTCCATATTCTCAATACTGCAGCGAATTGGGAAAGGAATTTCCGTTGATTCAGTGCTGACATTAACAAGTGGGATAAGTCGAGGATAAAAGTAGACAACAGAAGAGGGCACATCGAGTGTCATCACTGCTTGCATGACAAATGATCTATCATCAATCGTCATATCTGAGCCTGTTTAACAGGTGCACAACAAAAAGAAAAGGAAGTTAAAATATGCAAACCTCAATAAGTGCAAACAATTGTGAACTAATACCATCTTACCTCCTGACAAAGCATCGTTTTTGAGCAAACAATTGAGGTATAAAGGAAGTAACTTCATAGTTTCCGGCAATATCAGTTGTCCAACAGACGATGGACTCGCAACATTCTTGCGATAACAAGCCAAGATCTGAGCACATACGTTCACTAAGCCATCCTTGACTTGCTTGGGAGGGTGTTCAAGGAGTCTATAGCATGCTGTAAGCAAATTAACAAACAAATTGAGAAGACTCTAAATTTACTACTCACATTTCATAACACACGAACAGTACTTACCAAGCTTGGAAAAGAAGTTAACAATTGTATCCAGATCACATGTTCTGAAGACATCACCCATTTGAGAACATGTTTTCAAGCCAAGATTTAAAACGCGCAATCTTCTTTGGCCTCCACAGGATGTGTAAAGGAGAGCAACTTGAATGTAAACTGAGTCGTCTTCCGTCAATTTGTCATCATGCTTAATTTCTACAGCCACACCCTGAGCAAAATTAAAACATGATAACATCAAAATTATTATTACAATTGTAACCTTGAAAGCAGAAGGATCAGAAATACAGTACCTTATCACAGTCAACACTTGCTAGCTCCATATCTGTAGTGTTGCTCATGAAGAAATGGCCATAGAAGTCTGTGGCCCGCACACCAGTAGATGTTCGAACCCTCATGATGGAATCAAACGCAATGGGTCTGCTAATATTTCTTCTCAGATCAGCAATCAGACGCTCACCATCCATATCAGCCTTAAACAAAAGACAACCAACATACTGTGGGAAAGCACATCACCAGAGAAATACACTTTTCTTTCTGTGACACCACCAACCTGGAAATAGGTGTATTTGTAGACTTCTCCACCAGTCAGACGGGCCACTTGGCCAATAGTTGCAACATCAATATACGAATTATTAAAAATAAACAAGTCTACACTACACCCTGCAGCTACACACTCTTGGCCAAGGTTGTTGTACACATTTGTTTGTGGTGTTAAAACTGTTTTTTCCTTATCCGTTCCAAGAAGCTTCCGGTCATCTCGGTTCTTCAGTTTTCCCGGAGCCTCAGCAATAGGCAAAGAGGAATGGAAGACAAGAAGCTTGCCAGCACAGTCTGCGGCCTTTAATGCTTCCATACCCGCCTGAATTGCTGGTGCTAGTACAGTTTCTGTTTCTCTTGTTTCACCAAACATGGCTGGAATCTGTTCCATCAGGGCATCTATTACAGAGGCAGATTCTTCTGGGTCACACAGGAATCCATCTAAGAGCGGCATAAACATTTCTTGAACATCCCCTACAACCATCATCTGGGGCTGAGCTAAACAACTCTGTCAAAATAAAAGATCACAAGTAGTAATAACATACATTGAGACATAACAGACATCAGTAATTCTCAAACAAATCATATACCTTGATGTTATAGAAGTGAACTGTATTATTGTATGTAATAAATCCAACCCGCATGTTTGTTCTTTGAGCATTAATACCTGAATCAACAGGCAATACTTTCAGCAGGTCTTTGATTTGAGAACATAAAAGATGAACCATTCCTGACTTGATGTTATTGTAGGAGACATCTATGCAAAAGATAAGGGCTGGAGGTTTAGGAAAGGTGTTGTTCCTGCAGTATTCTTTTGTCGCCACAAATTCATATGCTCCTAGCATCAGCTCAGGTCGCTCAAAGCGGTCAACTCGCATGCCAGTGTGGTCCAAGTGCTGAAAATAGTCTGGAGGCACCTCAGTGGTGGCTTTACAAAATAGGCAATGGAATCTTCTGCCACCATCAATAAACTGCATGAACGGACACATGTAAGCTTTGCAGCGCACACAACGGACTGGTCCCACTTCGCCCAAATCAACAACGGGAGGAGGCGCTTCCTGAGGAGTTGTTTCTGCCATAGGACTGATAACTAGAGCAAGTGGAATCTTTGTCTGTAAAAAAAATCAATTAAAAAATAGTTCAGAAACAGGAGCAAAGCTAGAGACATATTTGAGCACAGAAGAACATAAATTGTGATTTAACTTGCCTGTTTCATGATGTCTACAGTAGTAGGAACATTGTACATGGATGCACGAATAAACCTAGGGCTGCAGTAACCCTGATCCTGAACAACAAAGTTGGTAGTAACAAGAGGAGGGGCACGGCCTTTCTGGCAAGTATTAAAGATACCACCATTATTTTTTTCATCTTCTTCCATGACTTGAATCTGGAATCAATACATGTTTGTTTATCGAGACAAATTTTTTAAACATAAAATGTAGAAAGGACAAAATAGTTACACCGAGTTTCTTACTTGACTTGGCATATGTGCTGGATCAAGTCTCTTCTGCTGTTTGGGTTGCTGTTGAGCAGGGAACATGCCCCCTTGGGCAGGCCCATATTGTGTGGGAGATTGCATTCCTCCCTGCAAATGATGTGCACAACACAATGCATCATGACTCATTTAACTCACAGAACCCTTATTCATAGGTACACCAGAGGGAAACTCACCGGCACAGGGGGGTAACCCTTGTTCATGTGGGTGGGAGGCATGCCTGGCTGTTGCGGGTAGCCCGTTCCCATTCCAGGTTGTGGTGGATAGGGACCAGGCCCAGGCATTGCTGGGGCTCCACCCTGATACCCTGGATGCATCATATGAGGACCGTTTGCAATGTTTCCAGCTGCAACATGTGAGTCAGTCATGAGCCCATTTAGACTATCGTATAAATCCAATCAGTGAGAGAAACAGAAAAACAATCAAAACTTTGTATTTTTGGGACCAAGCACATGTGGCACGTACCAGGGGGAAGGTGTCCTCGGTTCATCCCCGGTTGTGGTTGCCCAGGTATGCCATTCATGTATGGACTACCTTGCTGCATAGGAGGCCTGCTGTGGGTTGGGGACTGAAGGTTCGGCATCCATGCAGACTGCATGTCTTGCTGCATGGGAGGTCCACCTAGACCGTCAGAGTTACCTGGCCCTCCATTCAGAGCAGGGGGAAAACTAGCAGCTGGCATAGTCCTTGGACCATTTTTCAAGTCACCAGACTGTAATTCATAAGAGATGCGATTATTCCTTCATGCCAATCTCGAAAACCAATGAATCCAAGGACAAACGTAGATTTCAAAATCACCTGAGGAGGTACGGGAGAACCCATGTTGGGCACAGGTCCTTGTGACATGGGAGGGCCTGCCTGCCTCGGGGGCAAGGTGCCTATGTTCATCCCTGACATCTGATCTGCCAACTGAGTAGGGTTGGCACCTTGTGGTGGGCCACTGAATTGCTGAGAGCCAGGCATAGCAGAAGGGTTGGGTCTTCCAGGAAGTCCCATGGGCCCTAGTTCACATAAAAAAAACAGTAGAGAGATTATTCAAGCAACACCACAACACATTTAACACGGAAATCAACAAATCTGTCCAACCTGTTGGAGGGCCAGTGGTGAGCCCAGAGGATACTTTTGGTGGGCCAGCTACGGGGCCACCGGCCATGGGGCCACCAGCCATGGGGCCACCAGCCATGGGGCCACCAGCCATAGGGCCACCAGGAGGCCCCATTTGAGGACCACCAGGGGGGCTCATTGGCTGGCCAGCTGTAGGACCACGAGGTGGACCCAGGGGAGAGCCAGATGGTGGTCCTGACGCAGACATGTTGGGAGGAGAACCAAGGGTGCCAGCAGGTGGGCCAGTAGGTGGTGGACCGGCAGGCATACCCCCAGTCTGGCCGGACATAGGTCTGTTCATACTAGACATGGGGGGCCCCTGCATTGGTGGCCCCTGCATTGGTGGCCCCTGCATTGGTGGCCCCTGCATAGGTGCCCCCTGCATGGGTGGCCCTTGCATTGGTGACCCCTGCATAGGCGGGCCTGGCATAGGTGCCCCCTGCATTGGTGGTCCTGAAACAAAGCGACTGGTGAGCCATCATTCACATTAACTAGATTACAAACGCTTTAATATACCTTGTGACATTGCTGGTGACGGCCCATTGGCTGGAGGCTGGGAGAACCCTCCTTGATTTGGGGTGCTTTGCATCATTGGAGGGTTTGTTTGCCCAGGCATTGGTGTAGAGCCAGGAGGTGGGGGCCCTCCGAAGTTCCTTTGAGGTGGAGGCCCATATCCTTGACTTGTTGCAGGTTGACCAGTAGGGAGCTGTCCATAACCAGCACCTGGGGGTGCCCCATATGGTTGTGGCGGCTGGTACGCCGGATTCATGCTAGAGTATACCTGCATAAAGTAGAAGTCGCAACTTACTATGGTTTTCCATGGTGACATGTAGTTTTGATCATAATCAGCTAACATGACAACAAACAAGGCTGAGACAGTGACATCATTAAAAATAAGCAACCAACAACAAAACTCGAGATTAGAACACATAAATTGTAGTCTCCATAAAAAATATTTTAGACATGAAAATTGACTTGAAGTCAAGTGTCTAAAGGACGTAGGTTGCATTTTTGGCAAATTTGACAAGAGTAAAGAGGTTATGGTAACACGTCATTCCCCTATGAAATAATTGATTGAAGTAAAGAGTGCAAGATTTTGAGATTCAGAGAACCTATTTTAAGAGAATTGGGACAGTTCGAAACATAAATAAAGTCTAAACCACGTGAACACATCTGAAACATGCAAACTTCTAACTAACCTCTTTAGCGACCGAAAACAAATCGACAAAAGGGGGTTTAAAATGGTCCACATAAAAAAATAATCAACAAATTTGTATGAAAAAAGTCCCAATACCCAATTGAGCGAGTAAAACTGCCACGATACAACACCATGTCATAAGGCCGACCTGTACATTCGCTCAGCAGATGAAACTGTCATCCTGCCGTTGCCTTCACCGCTTGCAATGGGTACATGACACTAAAACAGCACAACACGTTCTGAGAAGGCACAACTTACGTCGAGTTACGATAAAAGAGGCAATTCTTCTATCAAGAACAACCAAGAGGAAAAATATGTTGACAAAAATATGTTTTTAGGGCACTCAATTCCAGCTGTCGAACGTCTGCCACGTAAGGCAGGAACAACTCAGTCACAGACGTGCAAACATAAACACCGACCCGCAGCTACGGTTTCACGCGCGCCCGACCTGGCTTCCGCCTGAATTTGTGAAGACATTTGAAACGCAACATACCAAAGATCTCACGTCAGTTTTGAAGGACGAAAACGGTGTATTTAATTGACGATAATAGCAAAACGCGCACAAGTGGGGATGTTCTGCACCCTGTTTGTCTCTGCTCGTCCTGAGTTTGTCCCCATAAATTTCTCATACGACTTTGTCTGTATGAAAAATAAACCCATGTCGTCAGCCATGTTGTCGTCTGCTGGTGTTTAGTGTTTGGTGTTTTAGTGTGTGTGTCTGTCAAGCTGTCTGCTGTCCTCTGTCCATTCCGTTTTTCCTCATAGCTATGTTTTAATTGCCAGATGAAGTTAAATTGATTTTAAGATGTCGAAAGCTAGAGAGGACATTTTTCAATCTGGTTTGGATCAAGCAATCAGAGAGGAGAGATACCGTGCTGATCAGAGGAGGAAAGAAACAGATGGCATAGACATTGTTCACTTGTCCTGCAGTTGTGGTGAACGCTTCAAAAAAAAATTACTGACTGACTTGCTTATTTGTTCTACCCTATCGTTTGAAAAGTTTATGTTTGGATTCTTCTGTGAATCCGTCGAATCTCAGCGTGAAATCCAAGTAATGAAATTACTGTTTAAAGGATAGTTTTGTAAATTATTTTCTGTTTTATATCATGAACTTCTCTTAGTTATTTTGTATTTTTCAACACTTCTCTCTTAAATTGCAGATTATAACAGAGCAAGCAAAGACACGAAAAGATCATCCGTCAGTTGTCCTTCTTGAATACCTAGCCAAATCTGAACGGATTTATACAGTTACGGACATAGTAAACAATTTGGAATATGCTCATTTATTTCGAGTTATAGCAGGCTTTGAACATCAAAGCATTCGAGGTAAGTGAATGGCAGAGTGACTAAGGGTAAATTAAAAAAATTCAGAAAAATTATGTTTCTTTTTTGGGGTTTTTTCCATTTTTAATGATGAAGTGTTGTTGCAATTTCAAGTGGAGAAATTATGTGGCAGCTGCAAGGATACACTCCAATTTAATCCTATATTTCTCTGTTTTAGCTTTAAAAGACCACTTTTCATTGCACAGACATAGTGGTAATGACTCATTTATCTTGCTTAGTAAAATTTGCCATTCTTTTAAGCGAATTTACCAAAACTTTTTTTTTGCTCTCTATTACAGCATGTTGTAAAGCACCATTCTCTCGAAGCAAATCCTCACAAATCGTACCGCGGGGTTTGTCTCAGTCAAGCTGCCTTTCAGGATCTCGCACAAACAAGGTGAATTTTTTTTAGGATAATGTCTTCTGTTTCAGTTGAAACAAACTTTCCTTATAAAAATTTTATTGTTTTCAAGGCTTATCGAGGTATCATACTGCTGACTTTCATGAATGATGGAAGACACCATGCTTTGCAAGTGAAAAATATACTTGAAAAGCCTTCAAGGGAAAGCGGGCGTTCTTATATTGTGTACTCACTTTCTGACTTCAGAGGGTATGTAACCGAAAACTTTATGAAACACATCATCTGGATTATGTCTCAGGTAATACATATCATTGTTCTTGAACTGTATCTTTCCTTCTGTCTTTTGTCATTTTGTGGCTTGACATCTTTCTCCATTTACTCTGTCGTAGGTTGATTTTGTTGTGCCAATCTTGACAGAAGAGTACTTTCAAATGCTTGAAGAGGAGGGGGACATGAATAGGTCAGATCTAGATGAGAAATATGCTCCATATGTAGCAGAAGTGTTGCTAGCAGAATGGGCATCAAGCTTCAGGAACAAGAGGTTACGAAGTCTCAAACCACAGGGTGTGAAGTGGCCCTCAAGGCCAATATATCCCCCTTTCCTAACATGTGTGGATAACCCATCCGCATTACCAAGCATACTAATAAAGTCCAAATAATAGAGATGAATTGTATATTTTAACAAAGTCTGTTCTTCTCACTAGATTTGATTGACCCTGTGGGATCTTGAATAATATGCATAATTGTGGGAAACTTTTATTTTCTCAGGTCTAACACGTACATTGAATCCATATTGATATGGAGACAAAAGAAATCACAGTCTCAAGTTTAAGGAACAAATCATTCTGTAATTGATGGCAGTTTCAGGTATACCAATAATTCACAATTAGAAGATAGGGAAACCATTGGCTGTGAATACAATAGTCCACTTACATTTGATAAAATCCTTACCATGACATGTTCACCACAAAAGGTAAATCAAACTAAGTTCATTTAAAGAAAAAAAATTAAGTGAAAGCACCATACATTGAATTCATGAAAACATAAAATTATCTAGTGGTTTAATGACCCTGCCATAGAACCACAAAAAGAATTGAACAACATGAACATGACTTCTAAATTTGACATGATCAATACAACAAAATATGATCAAATGCATATTCCAAACAATATGTCAATGCACTCTCAGCTATTGCGCTATTGCTTTTCGAGAACTAATTTACAACAAAAATAGATATATTATATATATATTTATCAACGTACAATTGGTAAAATATCAGAGCCAGATGACACATAAAGTGATTTATAATGCCACGATTTTATGACTAGTACGGAATTTTACTACATGTGTGTCGATATTTCTGGTCCACACAATCTGGCAAGTGGCCTCCTTGCTTCAAGCAGTCTATCCTTTCCAAAAAAAAAAATTATAAAAAAAAACAACAACACAGGAATGCTGCTACATTAAGTACAATAGTATTCATTGCAGCCCTCATGAACTTTAAAAACTTAATTAACAGAGAAGTTCTCTGTGCTAGCAGGAGCAAGTTACTAAAAGGTAATAAATTACAACCATGACAACAAAGCACTATTTGATTTAAAAAAAAAAAAAAAAACGCTGACAAGACATTTTAAATATTGAGCCAATGCCGTCTGGTAAAACAAACTAGGCCCAACTTCATCATATAAATAAAAATACCTCTGACTAACAAGTGCATTACTTAACTAAGTACACAGGATCATCCACAAGAATCCCTCTGAAGGGACCAGATACACAGCCATGCCTTCAACAAAGTTGATTCAAAGAACATTTTAAAATCCTTTTTCTGGGTAAAGTTAAAAATTAAAACGTAACAAGAAGAAAAAAGCATAGTAACCCACCAGGCAACGCGTATAAAACAAACCATGATTTTGAAAAAGAAAAAAATAATCAAGCAAAATATGATTTTTATACTAAAAACAACAGAAACACATGTTTCATTACAAAATAGTAAAAATCGGTAGATGTATAAATAAAAAGTAAGGCGAGCTCAGTTGGTGGGTAGACTAGCAGCTGGCAAACTGGCCCACTTCTAGGCTAGTAGTTCTCACACATCCATACTACAATTACACACACACTCATCCCATACACATGTACACACACACATACACACACAAACAAACACTCACGCATGTATTCTTTCGGACACTCCATTTCTTTTTTCTAATATTTACAAAAACTGAATCTTACATAAACAGAAGTCATCAGTTTTCTCTACATGCGACTGCTGCCACTAATGCGGCACCTCGTCCACTGCCATCTTCTGAGAGCATCAGGTCGAACTGGAACAAGAGACACATGGAATAAAAATAAGGACACAATTCAAGTACAAAAGATTAGGAGATAGTTCAACTCACCTTAATACCAGGAAGGATTAACTGTTTGATTTTCTCAACCATGAGGTCATGGAAGTGAGGGTGGAAGCGGTACACAGATCCATCAACACCGACGGTTAAACTGGGTTCCTTCATTTTATTGATAAGAACGGCAATGCCAGCCGAAACGAGATGTGCTGCGCGCCTGGATACACACTCACAGATGTAACGCACATTGGCGCAGTCCTGTTCAGTGGCATGAGACAGACCCAGTTCACCAAGCACTTCCCGGCAATTTAAGAAGCTTCCACGCTTGTCACTGTAACAATATGTTGCAAATTTGTTAGCTTGGTTATAATTTTTGATTTGACGAGGCAATTAGAACAGCAAGTAGAAAAAATCTACCTTTCTATTTCTGAAACATATTTAGTGAAGAAGTTTCCGCGTTTGAATAGGTGGTCAGACCCTTTACCACCAAATAAAAGGTTGTCCTTTGTAAACCGAACCAATGCCAGTCGCACTAACTCTCCCATGTACATTCCTGAGATCATTTTCTCAAACCTAAAAACAAATATGTCACAATATTATTTTTAAATGTAAATTTCTACAGACCACTTAACCCTCCAAATAGTATGTACTTACAGTTGTTTTCCAGGGTTAATTGAGTTTTCATCAATCTCTCGATCATACTCTGTGATGACAATATCCAATGAACCGTCGCTGCCAAACGCACCCCATTCAGTGTTTACAATGCAGTCCGGTTTGTTGGTGTTTCCATCAAATAATTCACAATTTTCAGTCTTCTCCACATAGCAAACATTGCAGCCAGTACCTGAGAAAGCAACAAACACATTAACTTAAAGTGTACTTAAGAGAACATTCATCACTAACACTTAATAAATTATCTGAGCATGCAAACAATGGCTTCCATATTTCCTTGGAGCCATTTTCATTAAAACACATGCAATCCAAAGTTAATTCAATTAAAACTTCAAGACAAGGTTAAGGAAGATCCACTTTAAATTTTCTCCCCCTCGTAAGCTGACATGCTTTACACAGTTGCACTCACTACCTTACTCAAGATCACAGGGCAGCAATATTTCTGATATTTAACTTGCACCTTGTGTATAATAGATAAATTGGTGCCCATACCTAGTGTCACTCAATATAAAATTTGAAGTTAAACATAGAGACAATATGATGGAGAACATACCAACAATGAGACCTATTCGGCAGTTGTGGTTCTTCCAAGCACAAGACATGAGAGTGCCTGTTGTGTCGTTCAGAATAGCACACACTTGGATCTGAATGTCCTAAACAAAATCACAAGCCACACCATATGAATAACCCTAGTCCCACATTCCATTCACATAACAGAAGCATACCATCAGGATATTATTGTTTGATACCAAATGAATGACCAAAGACCATAAGTATTTAACTTTCCAGCAGTATTATTACTCACTAATTTGCAAAAGCTTCCGTTTCAGTTGCTTCCTCAAAAGCCATATAATCTGATTTTTTTTATTTGGATTATTTTTTAAATGAATGAGAAATGACAATTCATGACTGAGCTTACGCTGCACATTCCGTATGGATTTTAACTCGTAACAATTTCCCACTGAAAAGGCACTTGAAGATGCAGCCCCATGCACACATGAGATTGTTTGATGCATGAATCAATCAAATAATTTAAATTTGCACACCTGAGTGGGTATGCAATGAACTGGTCTGGCATGTGCCATAAGAGGCTATGAAAAATTATTCCTCCCAGACATGCTTGCCAAAGCTTTGCCCAAGTTTTTTTTCCTAGGCTCAGCCAGGCCACTTACCAACAATTAACCCTATACGGCAGTCATGTTTAGCAAAAGAACAATTTATCAGAGTACCAGTTGTGTCGTTCAGCAGGGCTACAACAGACACTTGAATATCCTGAAACCAAACGCACAAAACCCCATGGCTGCCTTGAGGGTATACATGACCATTGTCTTTTGGTCACTCATTGAAGCAAAACTTATCTTCCACTCTGGTCAATTGCCACTCATTCAAGACTCATCAGACCAAGAATTATTTTATTATAAAGAAACTGCATACAAACAAAAGTACATACCCCTCGTCGCTTAATAGCATCTTTCAGAAGTTGTACAACATCATTGCCGACAACACCGCTGCATTTGAAACCTTTGGTCCAAGTTTCAAGAAGTCCCTTTGTTAGACCAAGTTGTTGAAGCGGAAAGCTGAAGGTGAATCCTAGGGGAAGTTTGTGACTGAACAAACAAAAAAAGCAAGCAAATGATTTAAAGTCACAGAAAGTGCATTTTAGATAGCAAAATTGTAAATTTAAAAGAACATTACCTATACACATCGTGCTCTTTCATAAAATTTGCCAGACATTCTGCAATGTGATCAAACAGTTGTTCACCACTGCCCACCATGATTGATTGTGGAATGGCGTAGATCTTCGACTGCATATCAAAATGGTTTTCACCCAGGTGAATTAAGAGTACTCGAAAGTTGGTTCCACCAAGATCGAGGGCCAAGAATTCTCCTCGTTCTGCAATCAACGGAAAAATGTGTTATACCCAGCAAAGCAAACTTGTTGCGGCAGACAATTCGATCCTACTCAACCAAAACACTACCCTGACCCAAACACACTATTTTCAAGGATTTCTATGAAGCAATGAATGGAGCGATGAATGAAGATTGCTTACCTGTTCCATTTGGCAGGTCCTGAACATAGGTGATGAAACATTTCACAACCGCTTCCTTGTGCGTGTCCTTGCTCAGGCCCTTCTCCACATCGCTCATGATCCGCCGCATCAGCTCGGCGATCGTCTCGTCCGAGAGGATCAAGTCTTTGCATCGTTCACGGATCTGAAAGCAAAACGAGATCAAACGTCATTCATAGGAACACGAAAATCCTGACACCCCGAGTAACACTGCAGAACATGCTCTCTACGGCTGAAAAAAATCAATCCACAAGAAAAATTGATCAAGACCGCCTGAACTAACCCACAAAGAAAGGCCAGTTCAAATGCAAGGGCACTGTGTCCTTTTAGTGGCAAATCGACATCGATCTATTTTACGCTCTCGATTGCAGGAAATAGCGAGAGGTTATGGGTCTTTGGTAGCATTCCCCTCGCCCCCCACCCCATTCCCCGCGGACACGCACCAGCCCAATATTCAGATTCCGTCTACAGTCTACACAGTCGCCAAGACACGAATGACATTCCAGCGCTTGCCTTCAGACACACTTGATTGACCATCGTAATCCGGCAGGACGGCGAGGAACCTAGAGGCACTGTTCAAAGAAGCGTTTGAACACGGCGGTGCCGGAGGGCGCCCTGATCCAGAGAGCGAGTTGGAACCAGGAACAGTGCACTGCAGGCAGCTGAGCTGGGCGGAGTGGAGTAGCAGTAGTGGTCTGCGGTGGTGGTGGTGGTGGTGGTGGTGGTGGTGGTGGTGGTGGTAGTGGGTAGCACGTAGGCAGGAAAAAAGGGGGGGCTAAGGCCAGCTTGGCTTATTTCATGACAGCACATCAGAAGGTCGTTCTGGCAAGTCAGAAGGATTTCCACTCCACTCAAATCACCCTGGCCATCGAGCAAACTAGCGACCGAACTCCAGTTCAGTCCAGTTCAGCGGGGGGTGGGGGGGACTGGAGAGCAGGAGGAGGGGGACAAACGGCCGAGGGAGTGCAACCGCGCAACCTTTCACTTTTGTCCAGGATCCTCAAAGAACCAGATCCAGAGGAGAGGGCAGGAGCAGCCCGGCCAGCGGAAGGGCAGCGAGCAGCTGAGCCGAGTGCAGGCCGAAGTCTGCCGACCGCGTTCCGAAGGGCGCTTCAAACACGCGAAGGGAGGGTCCGCGAAGGGAGGGTCCCCGAAGGGAGGGAGGGTTGCGCGGCGTGGCCGGGCGTCGGCGGGCCGCGAGGAACTGACCTTGGAAGGGTTACCCTCCCTTCACTCCGCTCCATGCCTTCCCTCCACGCCCGCTCCGTTTTGATCCGTCCGTCCGTCCCTGTCCTCGCCGTTATCGCCGGGGTGCGTGCGACTGCGTGCGATGAGCAATGGGAGGTGTCTGTCCGTGATGTGCAGAGCATTGCATACGGATCAGGGGCGCGTGTTTCGAGCCCGGGATGGACCGTGGCGGACGACGACCTTGGACCGGGTACCCGAACCAAACACCTCTCTGGGCGCTTGGCGGCTGCTGCTGCGACTGCTGCTGCTGCTGCACAGCGGACAGTCTCCCCCTCCCCCCTCCCCCTCCTCCTTTCCCACACTACGCAATCGATAGGGAAGAGGCAGGGGGCGACGGGGCCGGTGCAGGGGGAGGGGGAAGGGGGAGTAAGGGGAGTTATTTCAATCCCCCCACCCCTTTCCGTAAAAGGTCTGAAATGGAAAAAAAATAAAGAGATCGCAAGGGAACTTTTAAATTTTTAAAATGTGCACGCGGCTACGAGGTTGTACTCCTGGACCCGGGAGAGTAGCCGGGCTGGAATAATAAACTTCAGGAGGCAGAAAATGTCAATGGGAGGGGGTATGTTTGAAAAGTCGTGCCGGATGAGAAATAAATAACGCGCCCGACGTAAAAGCTTGACACCTCCGAGACATGTCTCGGTGTTGCAGTTGCAACTCATGTCATTTACGATCGCTGGGTTGAGTAATTGAAGGGAATTCCCGCCACTATGTGGCGACTGGCGAGCTAGCTGTCAGGTGGACCACGAGGACCACTCACGCCGTCTCCTTCCAGACCCGTCTCTTTCTCCTCGTCCGTGACATCCTCGTCAGTGACAATAATGTGTCGCGAAATGGGAACCTCTTAACTTGATTCACTCCCCCCCAAAACGCTCGGCCGAGTCGGCCAGCGAGCCATTTTAGGGCCTCCGCTGCCGCCGCGCTGCCGCCGCGCTGCCGCCGCGCTGCCGCCGCCGGACGCGAGTATCGAATCGAGTTCCGTCCCGCGATGCGCCGAACAGCTGACCCACATTGAGGGGGGGGCGTGGCGTGGGTTCGCGTCCCGGCGGCGGCAACGTCGCGTTTTTGTCAACCGACCCCCACGCGGCTCGAGTCACTCACCGCGAAGCTGGGCAAGAGGAGGTTGTTCCCCGCCTTAATGCCCATCCCGGCTACGATCAGACAGTGCAATCGACTGGGCGAGCGGGCTGCCTGCTGTCGTGTTCCGTGACGCGGGGAGCGGGGCGCGGGGCGGGTCCAGGCGGCGGTGCGAACGGGGGTTGTGCGAGGCGCCGCGCGAGGCTAGCCGTGTGGCGTGACTAGCGTGGAACTGCAGGCCGCTTGCAACTTCGGCACGAGCACCCGCGCCGGCAGAATGAATGAGACTGGCGAGCCGAGCGCCGCAGACCCGTGCCGCCCGCAACGCGCCGAAGGCTGCCCGAAGGCGCGGAACATCGGCCGACGCCGTTTTCGGGCGCACCCGGCGTCGGCACACGGCCACACCGTCGGTGGGGGGGACAAGGACGGCGTCGGCCGCGACGCGCACGCCACCCTCGGGGACCGAGGGGGCGGGGGAGGGGCAGGGGAGGTGGCCAGTCATTGGTCGATAGCGGCGAGCCCCCAGAAAGCGGCCTCCCCATTGGCTGGCGATGAGGCAAACCCGCGCTGCACCGCACACGCAATTCCGCGAGGAGTCAGGGCGACGCAGGGCGGCGGCGGCATGCAGCGAGGCGGCCAGGCCGGCCAGGCCTCGGGACGCCGCCGGACACCTGTCGTGTCACTCGGTTAAACCTCTCCGGGGGTCCGAAAAAGGGACGCGGCCCCGGCCAAGGGAGCAGGGCCCCGCGAGGGGGCGGTGAGTGAGAGACGCGCAGGGTGGGCAACCACGCACCGCCGCGGAGTACGCTACGCCCAAGTGACGTCACGAGGCGCTGGTGTGACGTCACCAGACGGCTACGTTCGCGTGTTGGCAGCAATGGCTCGCGAAAAGAGAGGCGCCCCTTTCAAACGTGTGATACGCACAGCATGAGACGGCACGACGGCACTCAAGTGGCGCGCGAGTGGCCTGCCTCCCCGGCGCGTCAAAGTCGCAACGAGGCAGTCGCTTCGATTTCCCCTCGCCCAGTAGTGCAGTCAAACCCGGCCGAGTAAAGTCGCAGAACGCAACTCTGGAGGGGATTTCGTCGCCCAAACCCAGGCAAGCGGGCGGCAGACAGGGGGTGGCTGCGGCTGATGCAAGAGGGGAAAGGCTTTGCGTCTGACGCAAGGGAATGCATCCTTACCAAGCCGGGGCGGGGCGGGGCGGGGCGGGGCGGGGCGGGGCAAGGCGGCGCCACCGGCCTGCGTCCGGTCCGCGTCTAGAGCGCCCGGAGTCCCGCGAGTCGTTCGCGACGTTGTCACATGAGCGTCCCCGCGGAGTTTAGCTCCGGCGAGTACAGCCCTTCTGCAAGTCCCATGTCCTCCAGGATGTGGCGTCCGCGTGGAGTGCGGCCTGCCGCAGCCTCTTGACGTCTCGGCCGGCGATAACGGCCAATATGCGCCGCGGCCGGCAGCGCGTCGCAGCGTCCGAGGCCCTCATCTCTAATTAAAGGCCGGGCCGCCGCGCAAGTCAGCATCGCGTCATGACGTTATCAGCGCGCGCGCCGGCAAGTCACACGGCGCCAGGAAGGCCGCCTGCAGGTGCAGGACCTTCGGGACCTTGCTCCCCTCCCTGCGAGGGGCTGTATCTACGGCAAGCGGCGCGGTACAGTCGGCGCACGAAAACGCAAACGCTGGCATTCCAATTGGCCCTGCATTCAATGACCACAGCCGTCTGTCTGTCTGCCCGCCCGCCTGTCCGTCGCCCGTCCGTCTGTGGGTCGCCGCAGGCAGACGCGCAGACAGTGGCGTCGCGAGTATGAACGACCTTGGCCGACCTTGACGTTCTGTGGCAATGCCTGGCATTGTGTGCGATCCAGAGCGGGCCACAGGCAGGCAGGCCACTGCGCCGAGGAAGGCGCCATCTAGCGGTCCCGGCTGGCACTCGACGCGCGCCCCGCCGGCCCCGCCACCACGCCGCCGCACCTGCCGACGGCGCCAGCAACGCCAGCAAGCAACGCCCCAGCCTCGCCAAGTCGAGTGGGGTTAGGTGCGCCAGACGACAGTCGGTCCACTCTCTAACCAAGTTCCGTCCGCAGCGCACCCCATCGCGAGTAGAAGAGATAGAGCGCGCGCGCGCGTTCACCGTCCCACAGGGAAGTCCATCAAGCTGGAGTTCAACAGCCAAACTGGCGCGCGCTATCGCAGCACGTTCGAGAAGGCGTTGACGAATTCGCGCCAATCACCGCTCGCATCACGCGGATGGATAGTCGGCCGGCCGGCCGCGCCAGTCAACCAGCCAGCCGCTCACTGGGCCGGGCGGCGCGGCCGCGTGGCCCTCGGTCGCCGGCGGAACGGAAATTTCCAAACCGCAACAACATTTTGAGTCCGGCCGATGCACGCCCTGCACGGCCGGCCTGTGGCCGCGCATGCGCGCATTCCGCGTCGCGCCGAGCGAGCCGCTCTAGGAACGAGAGTGACCGCTCCGCCCGCCTCGCGCTTGCGAATAATTGCCGGCGGGACTACTGAGGTGACTGGCTTTATGGAGATAAGCGAGCGGCAGCCCGGTCCGGTCCCGCCAATGAGAAGGCGGCTTTTTGGCGGGAAGCGCGAAGCGGCGCGGCGAACAGACAGACCCTGTCACTCGTCGCCGAGTGGATAACAAAATGAATGAAACAGCCGGAACCAGCGGCGCGCCACCTGGCGGCCGTTTCTGCGAACTGCGCCAGGACCTGGCAGGTTTCAGCGCTGGACAGTCCACAGCAGCGGCCGCTAGGTGGCGCGCTGCTGGTGCCTGTTCCGCCCGTGCTTCGCGCGAGCTGCATCACTGCGATCGCTCATCAAGGGAACCCTGTCTTCATCTCATTCTGCCGCCACTCCCGATGTGAGCTAGAGAGAGAGGGTTCTGCGAGAGAGCGCCGCGTGGCGCGGTGCCGCGGCGCACGGGTGCCTGGCGGATTGGCCTACCCTCCCTTCGTCAGGCGCTCCAGCCAGCACACCAAGCCTAGCGCTGCCGCAGGGCCACCCCCGCCCACCACATGTTGCATCACCCAGTAGGTCTTCCCCCTCCAGCACTATCCAAAGTGAAGTCCACCAAGTTCTCCACCCTCCAGCACCCAGCCAGTGCAGCCACACAAGTAGTCAAAAACTTCCACGATATCGAAAAGGGTCGCCGGCCCCTCTGGCGAAGACAACGTGGAGAGCAAAGCAGATGTCGCTGGGGTTGGCAAGCCTTTCGACACTGGGTGCATAGAGGGGATTTTTGCATCACTGTTCCCTAGCGCTTTTTTAGACGAACCCTCCCTCGAAAACCAGTTATTTTGGCGGCGGCGCTCGAGGGGGAGGCGCGGGGGTGCGAGGCCCGGGACTAAACCGCGTTCGGGAGCCAACTTTTCCTGCAGCACGTGCAGACCGGGGTCCTTGTTCCACGTCACACTTTCGAGTCGCCCAGTCCGAAGTGGCGGCGCGTGGTGGGGGACAGGTTGGCCGTTCTACGAACAAGAAGAATAGCGGCGGAGGAGGAAGTGGACGGGGGAGGGGGAAGGGGAAGGGGGAGGGGGGCGTAAACGCACCGCATCGCAACAACACGCCCAGCAGCGACCTGCACACGACTGACGGCGAGGAGTCTTTTCGTCGCGCTGTCTCTGCCGCACTCACGCGGGGCGCGCCGTCGGGGCGCCAGAGAGACAGAGCGGACTGCCCGGATCAAGAGGCGGGCTGCTGGCGCTGCCGAGCACCAGGAAGGCGGAGGCACTGGTCCCGGAAGCGAGGCGGGGCGGATTCACTCCGGACAAGTCGAGCTGGCCCGCGGGCACCGAGTCCCTCCTCCGCTCGGCCCCAAATTATATGACTCACACGGAAGGTTACGGAACTAACGCGTCAACCGGGCGGCATACAGCCAGCCAGCCCCACTCCCTTCGTGCATTCCCGCGTGTACAGCACCAAGGACGGCCGGCCGGCCCGCCTGCACTGCCCACCCTCCCGCCTCCAGGCGCCGTCAGAAGAAGGCGGCCAAAGTTCTAGACGCGTTTTGAGCTCTAGAGTCGCTGAATGGGACTCGGCTTGAACGACGTGTGGACCCACCAATGGCTTCCTCGTCTGGAGAGGAATTCCATTGGCGAAGTCACGCGTTCGATTCGAGTCCCATTTAGCGACTCTTGAGCTCAAAACGCGTCTAGAATTTTGGCCGCCTCAACGGTCTTCTGACCCACTGTGCGCCGCTGCGCAGTACGCCTCCGAGTGACGGGACAAAACCCCGCGAAAACCTTTGCGTCAACGAGCAACGATCGCGACGTTCACTTTCTCTGCTCTGCCAATAATAAGTCAATCGCGTCTTTATTTACACATGGACGCAGGGTGGCGGGCCTGCCTGCGCGACGCGGCCGCCGCGGCGGGGCGTGTCCGCGGCCGTCCGTCATAACCGGTTTGTTCTAGGCCCGGGCCATCCTCATCGACCGCCGCGCCGCGACGCGCCCCGAGCACCGCGACGCCGCGGGGCCGCACTCGTTACACTTTTCCACGCACCTCGTCACACGCGCCGTCACCAGCGCCGTCACGAGGGGGGTCACAAGTGCGTCACACAATCGGCCCTCCCCTACCAAACAAAAGGCAACCAAAGAAGTCTTGCACCAGCGTCACGCCAGTGCTCTATGCTAATGCCGCGCGCAACGACCGGCGGCGACGGCCGCCTCGCCAACCAGCCCAAATTGAATTGGGACTTGATCCCTGACGGCTACAACAGGTTTGGGTCGCGCGGATCCGAGCCATAGATAAGTCGCTCAACTAGAATGCGGAGGTTGGCGGGGGGCAGAGGAGCAGGGACTACCTCACGGCGTCGTCCCCCCCCCCCATCGCCACCCAGTCGTCCAGGTTCGACTACATTCCTCCATTCTAGTGCTGCGGTTTATAAATAGAGCCGCCGAACCCACAGCGGGCCGCTTTATTAATAATGCCTCGGCATTGCTCAACGAGCTTTCTAGGACGTCCACCTGCGCGCGCCTCTCATTGCGAAAACAAAAACAATTTGTAAACACTAAACACACCACTACTACTGCGCACCGCCCGGCCGCTTTCAAGAACCGACGACGCGCCGACTTTCGGCTGGTATAATGACTCGTCCACAGAAAAAAAAAAAGGTTGGAAGGCAAATGTATTCCGGAATGCGTGGCGCTACTCCACGCCACTGAATCTATAATGGCGAATCTGCTCGCAGGGCGGCCGGGCCCTTACAGACTTTCGGCTCTTCGGAAGGGTCAACGGACTCGCAGCAACGAACTAGGTCAGGCCGGATCCCGGGTTCAACTACGCGCAGCGCGGCGTTTTTTTTTGTTTTTTTTTTGTTTTTTTTTTTTTGTCGCGCAGATTTCTACGGACAGGTATATCGAGAGCTCGAGTGACGTCTCGGATCGAGACTCTCGATCGTCGCTCGACCGTCAGCTCCCGCGCGCTGGTTCCCGGTCCTTAGGGCCCTGGGACAGGGGCGGACTCGCGGGAGTTTACAGCAAACTTCGAAACGTCGACCGACCTTTCATTCAGGAGAGTACGTGATATCAAATAACTTTGGTTTTTAAGATAAGGGGCAATTGAGATTGTTTTGACGTGCTTGTCAGGCCGGAGGCTGCCCGCCCCTTCTCAGTGGACCCCGTCTGGGGCCGCGCCGTGATTAGACCCTTCAGAATGTCACGCCCCGGTCAGTGGGCCCCCCCGCTCGGACTACAATCCCACCGGCCTAAACTACCTTCAATCAACAGCGAAAAAATGTTTAAAAAATTGACTATAAAAGATGCTGGTTTTTGTTTGTTTGTTTGTTTGTTTCTGTTTTGCTTTTATTACTACATGGAAAATGGAAATGTCACGCGACAGTCTGTAGGTCTGCCCAATCCCCTCTCGCTCTTTAATGTCGATCACCCGTCAAAGCCGCGACCTTGAAACAGCAAGCGGTTCTTTAGCGCGCTCACAGACGTGCGCACACACACACACACACAAACACAGACGCACGTACGCATCCAAGTGTGCACAGTAACAGAGAACGGGGTGAAAAAAGATGAGAAAATGCGAACGAATGTGAAAAACAATTCTACCGTTCGGTAAGAAAAAACAAGTGAGAGAAATACTGCCTTTTTGTTTTTGCGTGATGGCAGGATGGCATTCTACAGCACTGCCAATGCCGATGCGACAAAATTAAATGTTGAACCGAAAGGAAAAGACGGTGATGCCGGGCGCCGGCTCCCAAAACTCGGCCCTCAACTTGACCCCGACGCCTGTCCCACGCCGCCCAGACCCCTAACGCCTACGACCCGGCCGCCGCCGAACGTCAACAGACAGAGCAAGACAACAACACTAACCGGCACGGAGGCGGTCACTTCGGCGTCCTCGATGTTGCCCACGCCGCCCAGGATCTGCTCCGTCTGTCTCATGGTGGCGTTGTGGTCGTCGGCGCGGTGGCGGAGTGTGTGGCTGTCCCGCGGCAGGTGGACGTCAGCGCGGTGCGGCGCGGTGCTGCCAATAACGTGCGGACTGGGCGGCCGTCGCGGACACACTGGGACGAGGGGAGCGGCGCCTGCGACGTGCTGGCCGTGCTGGTCGAGGTGCCTGACGCTCGCCTCGCGACGCGCTGCCCCTCAGACACAGAGTCAAGTGCGTCTCGCCTCGCTTGCCGCGACAGCCAGCCGCGGCCGGCCCGCCCAGGCCCGCCCAGGCCCGAATGTCTAGCCGTGCGAGTGAGAGGGAGACGGGGAAGGGGGAAGGCCCTCCTCCTCCCCCCCCCTCTCCCGGCCGCGGGACAGGCGGACGACGTCGCGCGCCCGCGGTAGTGGCGACCGTGATTCTGACGACGGCAGGTTGGAACCGCGATAGCGAAATGATTGTCGCATTTGGCAGTGAAAGAACGGCGGCGGCGCTCGCTCAGAGGACAGTGGACTGGCACCTGTTGCGAAATCGGGCCGCGGCTCACTGGCCGCCGCGACGCCGCCGCGACGCCGCCGCGACGCCGCCGCGACGCCGCCGCGACGCCGCCGCGACGCCGCGCGTCATGGCTCGGCTGAGAGACCAAACACAACCTCCGTGGTGCTCCGCTTGCTGCGCTCGCTGCGCGCGGCGTGCACCACACTGCCTGCGGCGGCGCGGGGCGGGGCGGGGCGGGGCGGGGCGTGCACTACGTGGAAACCAAGAACCTGATCGGGTGACCTTGGATGTCGCCGCCCGTCGGCCTGTCGGTTCATGCCCGCGCCACGGGAGACGTGTGCCCCGGGGTGCAACGCGCCGCGCTCCAGTCATCCGAGAGGCGTGAGCAGCAGGCGTGTGTGAGGTGGTTGTTGTGGCGCTGGCGGACGCGCGCCTCGGCCGCCTCGGCGCGGCGCCCAGGTGGCGCCAGGCCACTGCCGCACGCACGCGGGCCGCGTTGTGCTGAGCGCTGCAGCTTGCAGCGGACGACGCTCTGTCTCTCTCGCACCCCTGCGGGACGCCCTGCGAGTGGGAGAGGGAAGGCACAGTGGGCCGCGACGCGAGCTCCGGGACGCCGCCAGGGCTGTCTCCTGGTGCACTGGCGCGCGCACGTCACGAAGGCCGAGAGGAACGGTTTCCGCGGACCCGACGCCACCGCCATGGCAGTGTTGTGGCTAGGTCGGCAGGCTCGTTCCAAACAAGCGCTTGTGTCGCTCTGTCCCTCTCGCACCCCATATGGGGCGGTCAACGAGGGACACACCGCCGTTGCGGGAGAGGGCGGGCGCTACGATGCACTAGTGCCACCTTGCGACTGGCGAAACGCGAACTTTTGTCAGGTTGGCACTCTTGTGAATGGGCGGAGCCGTGTCTGCAGGAAGCGGAACCCGGTTCGACTCCCCGGTTCCCCGGTTCGAAACGCTGCAAAGCGCCTCAAGACAAGGAAAAAAGAAGGATCGAAGGAGCGAGTGCTCCAGGATAATAACAGTGGAGGTGCCGCCGCGGCCGGGCGCGGCACTGCGCCTTGGCCTTCCGTGTGTCTGCCGCCGTCGGCCGCCGTGGGTTCGCAGGTTGGTGCTCCTGCCGCGCCAAAGGGAGGCGGCATTTCATTCCCGTCATCCGCTCAGTCTCCGTCGCACTCTGGGAGCGTGCCCTAGGTGTGCGAGAGAGACAGAGCGACGGAATGACTCGGCTGGCCGCGACGCCGCGACGCCGCGGTGATGGGCCCGTTCTCGGAAGCCTCTTGACTTACTGCATAGTGCTGGGCATTGATAGAGGCCGGCTCGGAGTGCGAGAGAGTGCGCGCGACCATACGCTGTGAAGAGCGCCCCCGACCACCACGTCGGACCAGCAGGCTGCTCTCGTCGCTCTGTCTCTCTCTCTCTCTCTCTCTCTCTCTCTCTCTCTCTCTCTCTCTCTCTCTCTCTCTCTCTCTCTCTCTCTCTCTCTCTCTCTCTCTCTCTCGCCTCTACGGAACGCCCCATCAGTGTGAGAGAGACAGGGCGGCGAGACACTGTTCCGCAGGCGTGGCGTGTCGTGAACGCGCCCAAGTTGAGGCGTCTTCAAAAGGGCGGGGGAGGAGACAGTGTCACGCAACAAGTGCCCCTCCTGACCTCCAAAAGCGGCACTGACTCCGTCTCGCTCCCTTGCGCGTTGCCGAAGGTTGCCTGCCTGGGGGGCGCCATAGGGTGCATGAGAGAGCGACAGAGGGGAACTGGTCGCTCTTGAGAGAACAGAAGGTACATGTACCTCTGAGTCATGTTCCATTTGGCTGGCAATCAGATGGCATTTTGCGGTCGGTGATAAGCAGCATTTTATTTTTATGGCGCCTCATGCCGGCAGAATGGGACGCGGGAACCGACCATTCCGCGGAGACGGCAGTCAATACAGTAGTGTAGTACGGTCTTGGAAAAGGAAGTCAGTTCGCTCTGTCCCCTCCAGCTCCGGGGTCAGTGCCTGCGCCGCCAGCGCCGCGCCTAGGTTCCATCATCCAGGCTCCGGCCTGGGCGGGGTGGGGCGGGGCGGGGCGGGCACGGCCTTCTCTTTCATTTCCCCACTCCCTCCCTCCCTCCCACCCAGACTGCTGCGTACGCGCGCTCTAGGACCATTGCGCCCCGGTGCACGTGCGGCCGGTCGGTCCGGTCCGGTCCGCCTGCGGAAGTCAGGGTAGGCCAGCCCGCCGCATGCCTCGCGGCGCGGCCTACCCGCCGATCCGCAGGCGCTAGTTGGATGTTTCTCCTCCGCGCCCCGGACTCACACCGCGGAGGGAAGGCCAAGGACCCGCCCCTCCCCGCCCCTGCCGCTGAAGGACGCCATGGCGCAGGGCTGGTTGTGTTCCCTCCGCGGCCTCGGACGACCAGCGGGTCGGCGGCGTCGCGGTGCCTCTGCCTCGGCCGGCGGTGCGCCGAACGCGCCCGAGCCGGCTTCGCGACCGCCGGCTCCTGGCGGGCCGTATTTCGTATTTTTAGTGCGACGCGATGATGTGGGGACGTTCGTTCGCCGCGTGCGCCGTCTAGCGCTGCATGGCCTTCCCCGAGCGTGGCTGTGGCCGGCGGCCGGCGGCGGGTGCCATTGTCTGCAGACCCTTCACGCAGCGTCTGCCAGGCCGCCACCGGGGCGAAGTAAAATAACTCATCGTTTCAGGAGTGATCCAAAAGTGACGAGTTATAACTTATTTAACGCCGAGGACAACGTTTAGTTAGACGCACCTTCGTGATAAGTCACTGCGCCGTTGGCGTTTGCGTGGTCGGCGGGGATCCGAATCGATGGTCCTTGTTACAACAAGCTGTTAATTTAAAGCGTCGCGACGTACAGTGGCGCGCCCGGCGTCGCGGAGTGGCGCAGCGTGGCGGGGGAGGGGGCGTATCCCGGCGTCAACCCGTTCACCTTTAAATTGGGCAAGCGCTGCCGCTGTCGCCGCTGGCCGTCCGAAGCGCGCACCGCCACGACCGCGAGGACTCCGTCGACGAGTTTCCATCAGCTCCAGCCGGCCGCGCGCCGTCACGGTCCTGGTCCTGCTCGCGGCCCTCACCCTGCCGGCCCTGCCATCGGCCCATCGGCCCTGGGCGCGGAATTTTCCTGGACTGTGCCAGGGACTTTGCCCCCCCCCCCCTCCGGCACGCTGGTGCGGCCGCTCGGCTCGCGCTGGGCATTCCCTGGCGGTCCTCGGCGGCGCGTCGCTGGACCAAGGACTCCCAGGACCCCGTCAATCACAAGTCCCGAATTTCCAATGTCGAGCTTTCATTTTCGTTTGATTTCCACGAGGGCGCTCTGGCTTCTTGTTGACGCCGCCTTATCTTTGATTACATGGTTAAGGCCGCACTGCTTGTGTTTTTGAGTCGAGAAAGTCCCGTGATGTAACCAAACGCGATGCGTGGTCGCCGCTATCAGCCGCTTTATTCTAACCAGCGCAGTGATTACCCCGCGTCCATCCACCGATGCCCTCGCCACGACGCGGGGTGACACGGGTTCCGACGAAGCGGACTTCAAAACGCAAAGTCCGTCGGAAATAATCAAAATCGACAACAACTCGGTTCTGCGTCGGGCCAGGCAGCCACCCTCCCTCGCCGGAAGGCCTGAGCGTCCGTCAGGTGGTCGTCGTCGCCCCACGGTGATCGACAGCCAGCAACATGTGCGCCCTGCCCCCCCCTCCCCTCCCCCCTCCCCTCCCCCCTCCCCTCCCCCCCTCCCCCCCCCTCCCCTCCCCCCTCCCCGTCCTGGCACTCGGCCTGCATTCAACATTCCCAGGTATTAATAGGCCCGCAACCTGCGTTCAAAGTCTCTATCACTCCACAGAGGGCTTCCTGCGAAGCGGGCAGGCAAGGGGCACACGCACCGCCGCCCGTCTCTATCACTCAGGGGGGGGGGGGGCAGCGACTAGAGAAAGAAAGCTGGACCAAAATTAAGGCGCAGGAGTGGAAGTTTGGGGCCGTCTGTTCGGCTGTCGGGCCGTTCGGCTCTCGCCGCGATCGACCGGCCACTTATCGCGGCTCTGCTCGGAGGACTGCTGACTGTCGCAACGGGGTCTTTATCTGCCGGGCAGCTCCGCGATGATAGCATCCTGACCCACGCGAACCCTCCCCCCCCCCTTTTCCTCCCCATCATTGATGTCGTCGTGACGTCCGCGCACATTTACAATTTAGCATCCCCGAGCGGCCTTGGTGAGATGGATCGGCTGAGACCCGTCAGCCTCAGGGCACTACTCCCCTCAATTATTTGTGCAGGATTCATTCAGCCTTACATTTTTTTTTCCGGCGGCGCGCATACCCTGTTGCGGCAACGCCTGATAAACAGCTTCCTGGTGCAGGGATTGGCCACGCGCGCTGATAAAGGGGCTGACTTTCTGACGTCGGCTGGTGTCAGGATGGTGTCAGGGCGGATGGGCGATGAGCGAGGCAACCGGAAAGGAGAACGGAAACCCGATCACAGACTTTGGACTTTTTCAAGCATTGGTCTTTCTGGCTTGGGCCAAGCCCCCGCACTATCGATCACCTGGCACTGAGATTCGGCTGCCATATGTCTGCACTCCACTTGAGGCAGCGAAAAAAACAAAAACAAAACCAACAACAAACGACCAACTACCGATTGTACGGACCACGGCTTAATCGATGGCATACGTCATCTGGTATGCAACCAGACTCGTGACATCTTGGACCCAACTCGAAAGGGATCCGCAAAAGCCCGTTAACGTTAAAATAAAAGTGATTTTTTTTTAAATTAATTTTTTAAAAATTTATTGGCCCAACAATGTGCCTTGCGTGCATCACTATACGTGTTGCTGATTTTCGTTTGTTTTTGACAGTGTTGGTCCAACGCTTCATCACTATTAGCGAGGCGGTGCGGGTGTCTGTGCATTAGCACCGGCCAGGCAGGCGCCTTCCTCCGGGGGTGTGTCCTGTCGCCCTCGTCACGGAAAGATCCAACGGCCGAAAGCAAACTCAAATACGCTTTGGCGCCTCGCGAAGGAGGCCTTCATGGTCGCGGGTTCGAGTCCCGGCGGGTCCAAAGTGTACACACTGTAGCCGCGCGAGTACAGAGTTCGGCAGACTGCCTGGCAGCGTGAGCGCGGCGCGCGGCTAAGTCGAACAAATCCGCCACTCGCTTTGTGGGTATTTGAACCCGCGGACTGTCTCCCGCCGTTACGAAAGTGAATCACTCCGTCGATTGGACGCCACTTGGCGCTCGCCACCCCTGGCTGGCCGCGGCGCCGCGGCTGGCTGGCCCTTCTGAGGACCTTGACCGAAATAAGTCCATTTCCAACTTAAAGGTCAGGTAGTGAGGCTGCAGGGATGCTGCGCCGGGCCGGGCCAGCTGATCGGGGTGCGCGTCGGCCTGCAGCGCGGCCCAGCCCGGCCCAGCCCGGCCCAGCCCGGCCCAGCCAGGCCCACCGTGACCTCTCTCTCGCCGAGGACGACGGAAGGGTGTCCTCCGCCGCACTCACCTGCGCGTCCTCTCGAAGGACCCCGTCGTCGCTGGCCATGGCTGTGCCACTCCGTCGCTACGTCACTCAAACGCTCGCCCTCACGCTCGGTCACGCACGCTCGGTGTGTCGGCGCCTCCAAGTCGTCAGTGAGGTTGGTGCGCGGTGCGCGGCCGCCCTGGGTGCCGAACTGCAAACTGAGGGAGCCGACGGCGAGCAGGATGTCGGCGCGCAGCACCGCCGTCTACTTCGCACGGCGCCCCGTGCGCGCCGTCCCGGCTAGGCCACGGGCTGGGCCACGGCTAGGCCGGGGGAGGGGAGGGGTACGGGCAGGGCCTCGCGCGGCAGAGTGTCGCGCCGCGAACGCCGCCAAGCGCTGCCGCCTTGAGGCGCGGCCGCGGCCGGCGAGGAGCTCGATCCGAAGAGTCCTTCCCTCGCTGTCGCACCCATGGGGCGTGCCGTTGGTGTGCGAGAGAGGCAGAGAGATGGCGCGGCGACGGCACGATGGAAGCGCCCCTCCGCGCGTCTCCGTCCGCTGAGAGTCTAGCCTGTCTAGCCTCGCCGGGGGGCCGCCAGCTTCGCGCTGCGCGCTGCGCGCCGGGTCGGTGAGCAACCCATCGCACGGGGGCGTCCCTGTTCCCAAAGGTTAGCTCTCGCTCGGGCCGGTAGCGCCTGTGAGGTAGGCCAGCGATTCGTCCAGCAACACACTGGTGTGGAGACGGCGGCCTACCTTGCCCCTGTTGGGCGCCTGAGGTAGGCAGTCCCGCATCGCGTCTGAGCGGCCTTAGGGCGGTCTCCGCCTGTCTTGCTGTTTTATATGTTTTACTTCTATAGGGGTTCTAGGATGGATGCGTGTGAAATGACCAGACACTAAAAACAGCATATTTATGTATATATTTCATAAATAACACACAATAAGTTTCAGAATAATAGCAAACTCTTCGCTAAAATATAAATATCTGACGACTAACATGTCTTTAGAAATAATATAATTTGTCAAACTATTATATACAAGATATTGAGCGTATCTGCAACAGCAAGAACAGAATAGAATTTAAATACATCCAACATCTAATATCACATGATAAAAAATCTATATCTAAAAACTACATTTGTACACAAACTTACAGACTGAATACATTTTGCTCTATTTACAATATATGAATCATTTCATAAACATCAAGTAAACTGCATCATTACATAAAAATATTTGTTTAAAAAGCAAGCTCTGTTCATGGTAAAATCCAAAGAAACAAGGAACAAAAAAAGCTTTCATTTACACAAAGTCTTTTTGATGCAATCACAGACATACATGTCATTGTTTGTGAGATCTACTCAAAGAGAATTTAAAAAAAAAAACAGATAAGTGGTCCAGTAACAGACCATAATTTCCTTATAAGTCATAATAATGTTTCTGAGATCCACTTGTGAGAAATTTGAAATTCTTTGCTTACAGTTTACTGGCTTTGAAACATGTCAAAATATTCGGGGAAGTCCCCAGATGGTTTGGTACTTGTCTGATTTTGTTGAGTATTTTGCTGCTGCTGAACCTCTGTGGCAAACATTTTTCCACTGGCCAGAGTTTTAGTAAGGATCGGAAAGTCCATCATACCAGCACTTGTGGTCACAGCAACGAAACCTATTTGGTGCGAACTCGATTGAGCCTGGGAGAGAGGATCCGTTTGTACCTGAACTTGCGATTCAACCTGCATTTGTACTTGAGCCTGGGCATGCATTTGTACCTGGGCTTGGGCTTCAACTTGTGCTTGGACTTCAGCCTGCACTTGGGCTTGTATCTGCGCTTGCATCTGGGCTTGTGCTTGTACTTGAGCTGCCTGTACTGCTTGAACTTGCGCTTGTACTTGAGCTTGCGTGACCTGCATATCTGCTCCTGATTCATTGTACACAGGTTTATTGTAGGAGCTTGGTGTTGTTATACAGTTCACTTGCATTCCCTCGTTGGAAGGTGCCTGTGTTCTTACCAATGAGGAGTCAGTCAGTAGACTTGAGACCTGCGTATTGGTGATGTTGAGGAGAGGAGCAGCAGAGGCGCTATTGCAGTATGTTTTCATTTCAGGTGACTGGCTAGGGTTGCCCTGCTGGATCGGCACAAAGCCTTGCTGTCCAGCATTCATTTCCATCGCCGAGTGCTGTCCTCGGAGGAAGTGCGAAAAGGATAAGTGAGAAGGTCCCTTGTTGTGCTGTTCCTCTTGCACCATCAAGGCAGCATTGCTTGCTTCATTATGTAATATTTGAGCAAGCTGCTGAGCAGTTGTCGTCTTCACATCAACAGCGTGATTGCTGACTTCATCTTGCAACATTTGGGCAAGTTGTTGTGTGGCATTATTACGGCTATCATTTGCCATCATCTGAGCCATACTTTGTGATGTCGGAGGCTTGCCATCCATTGTATGACTGCTGCTCTCATCATGCAACATTTGACCAAATGACTGACAAGACGTCTTTACTTCTCTTGCATGATTACTGTGGTCACTCTGAAGAATGTGTGCAAACTGTTGGGCTGTAGATGTTTGGACATCCAGAGCATGATTACTTTGATTGTCCTGCAGCATTTCAGCTAAATGTTGCACTGCTGTTGTCTTCACTTCCAAGGCATGGTTACTCCTCTCATCGTGAAGGAAACACGCCATTTGCTGTGCAGCTGATACTTTCACATCAACAGCATGGTTGCTTCGTTCATCGTGCATGGTCTGACTTAACTGCGTTGCCTCCTTGCTGGCTTCATCATGTAAAATTTGTGCAAATTGGGCATGGTTGCTAGAATCATCATGCATCAAATGACCCATCTGCTGAGGCCGACTGGATTGCTCACTGTGCATCATGTGGTTCAGTTGAGGATTGGAGAGGCCTGCAAAGTGCTGGTGGGGCGACGGCTTCAGCTCAGTGGTGTGGTTGCTGTTATCATCATGAAGAGCAGCATCTGATGTAAATTGCGGCGGAGATTCGGAGTTGAGAATGGACTTCTGCGCTATAGGTGAGGTATTGCAATTAGGGGGCAGATATGACGTTGTGTTCAAAGGCGCAGAGGGCCTTGCTACATACAAATCTTGAGTGGTTACAGGAGGTGGATACAGGAGTAAGTTGTCCATTTGAGGGTCCATTTGAGAAACGATTGGTCCAGGAGTAGGATGGGGCGGAGCATTCATAAAAGGCTCTGCTTGAGGGGACTCCATCATGGACTGTACTTGCATGGACATCGATATTCCCTGTTCCTGATGTGATGGCTGGAGTTCAGGGGATTTGTGTGGATCCAATGGTGATCCCTGCTGAGGGGACTGCTCTTGCTGCTGTGGCGATTGTCGTGGAGGTGACTGTTGCTGTTGAAGTTGTTGTCTTTGCTGTTCGAGTGCCAATTTATCACACTCAAGGCGGTTGAGAAAACTTTCCACACTTTGTCCACTTTGAGTTGGTAAGCAGCCATTAGCTTCTGAAGGTCTCATGAACTGCTGAATTGTAGCCATCGAAGGACTCTTCATTGAGTTCATGCGCAAGTCGACTCCATGTAGATGTTCAGCTGAAGGCGTAGGTGGGGGAGGCATACTTGATGGAAGAACAGAAGGTGGCATTACTGGGTTGGACATGGATGTCATTATCGGCTCGTCCATGACTTCTGTCTTTAGAGCTGGCAGTGGGTCAGGGATTATGAGAGATGGTCTTCTAGTGGGAGCCATGGAGGTTGGAGGTGGCATGAGCTCCTTCGCCTTCTCCTCTTTCAGCACCTGACCGGAGGGCCACAGCATCGAAGGGTGCACATCCTCCTTGACAGGACTCGTACCTTAAAAAAATCACAAAATCAAGACAATGGGTCTGATAAATTCATTAAATAAAATAAGTCCGAGAACTTGACAATGATCTTGACTTACCACTGACAGGTGCAAAGGGCATCATAAGAGACGGGCCTGGACCAGCCACTGCAACTGGTGGCGGCACATTGCCTGGGACCAGGAGTCCGGAACTTGAGTAGCTGCGATTGAGTTCTAAAACTGCAACAATATACCATAATTTATTCATAGCTGTGAACATATGTCACAAGAAAATTACCAAAAATGAATATGAAAAATAATTACCTGGAGGAATACTCTCTGATGAAGCTGAGCAGCATTTTGATACGTCGGATGAACCCACTGTGAGCAAAAGGTACGCAGTTGTAAACAAGTGTGATAAACAAAGTGCTCTTAATAATCATGAGAACATAGGGCAGCTCTTATGCTGAAATAAAAGTGGTACATGCCATCAAAACAAGCCATATCAATATTAACTTTTTATTTTAGACCAAACTTGAATAGTTTGATTGAACATACTTTAATTTAAAAATGTACTCAATAGCATGTTTTGAAGGCATAGCTCACAGTGCTTGTGTCACAGAGATCACCACTCATTCTTTCACTATCACTCATTCTTTCAAACAGTCAGTCACACTCCTTTTTATTTAATAAAAGTCCACTATTTTTGTGAAATAAATAAAAATTTGAATGCAAAATCATTTATTATCAGACTCATTAAAAAGTCACCAATCGCACAGATCCATTTTCACAGATACATTCTCACACAAGAGAAGACCAAGTGCAAAAGATTTATCAATCAATCCCAGTTCCTTTGACCAAGAACCCTTGAGCATATGGTTTCAACAGATACCAATCAAGCCCCTTGCCAAACGAGTTCTGAAAAAGCAGGCTTCATGCATCACATGGGGTGCTCAGGTCCACCAGACAATGCTGTAGCAACACCACAGAACTCAGAATTCTGTTGAACCAATGCTCTCAAGGGACTGCAATATGGGTTGTGCTGTTAAATCTAAGTACACATTGGCACCAAGTATACATAAGCACTGTGAGTTGAAAGGCTTAGGGAAACTGTGACCCGCAGCACCTGAAATAATCAAAGTCCGATGAAGTCTTCTGACTGCACTACTGCAAATGCTGAAAGCAAACAAACCACATAAACACCAAACACAACAGTCAATTCTCAAAATTATTACACAATGAAATATGTGCATTTAGGAAAAAAAAAAATATAATGGATGTTCTTATGATTTTGAAAGGAAAAAAATAGATTTCAATGGCATGTTTTATGAGCGTGGAAAAACGAAACTGAAGGATGTTTCACAAAATTTACTGAAACATCATGCTTTTTTTAATTAATAAAAATTAATCTAGTTATTTTTTTACAGGGTAAAATGGAAATTCTAAACTGGGACATGAAAGGCTTGGCATAGCAATGAACTTTTCACATAAAGGTACTTACCTTCAACCTTCATCTGAGCTAGTGTAATTTCTTAGAAACTAATATTTTCAGAAGAGATGATGAAAGAAAAGTGAGTGCCCAAAGAAATTGACTAAACCACATAGACGCTAGGGTCTATCACAGGCAAAAGAGAAGCTATTCCCTCAAACTACCCAATAATTGAAAACAAAAGTTTACTAAAATAATAGAAACAACTAATTTTCTTAAAGCCCAAGATCCCCACAAACAATTTACTTATCACAGCCACCATCTAATCATAAAAACAAGCTTGACTGTACAAACTAAAGCATGCTTATGAGTCTAACTATGCCCTGCGCAAACATGAGATCTAATGAGAGTGATGAGTAAGATAATGTGAATATCAATGATAGCCACTCTGGGCGATGACAGAACCTGCCAGACGCACACGCGGTCGCGCTCTGGGATGGCTAGCATGGGGCTAGGCTACCCCCACCGACTCTCTCGGGCCCCGCACCAAACTGCAACCTGTAAACCTGTAGCTGTGGACGAAGGAACAAGCAACACAGAGTCAGCAGCATAGAAAAAACCCTCAAAAAAAAGACACTGCAAAAGTCTGGCAGAAGTGGAATACTCTAAGAGAAAGAGCTATCCTTTAATACCTTCTCGGTATGGATTGCCTTGTTTTTCAAATTCGCACAGAGGCCATAGTAAATGGTAAATTTAAAAGTAAGGCGACTGATAAGACTTATAAAATACGTGAGCAAAATTAACGAAACAGTATTGACAGCAACTGTGAAATAGGCGAGCAAATTTTAATGAATTGCCTCTTTAATTATAACCATTGAAAATTTGTTGCAGATATTTGAAAATTAGGTGACTACTTTGCCACGATATTCAAGGTTGTGCTTCTGCCAGCTTACAATTATTGCTATGGAGCACAGGTACAAGTAGGATCCAAAGCATTTTCTGCTGCTTTTTTTTTCTTTTTTAAGGCACTCATTAGTTATTGTTAAAAAAGTAAAATAAAAATTTAAAAATAGGAAATAATGGAAACACAATTACTCAGTTGAGCCAGTTACAAGTGAATGAATAAAGAAATAGGTCTCTGTGCTCCATAAGCTCACAAAAAAAATGTGGCAAATGTGTTACAGGATTCATTCAGCACTCTAAAGCACCGCCTATGTCTGGGATACAAGCTACCCTCGTAACTTCCTAACAAACTATGTGTTACAAAATAAATGAATTTACAACTTCTTAATGCTAGTTCTGATGGTTTCCTTGTTTTCATGTTCCTCTTTCCAAATGAAACTATGGAGCGTCTTTTAGTTGGGATACATCTCACTGACATTTTAGTCTAGAAAGTACTCATACTTTCATCCACATATATAAGCACATACACGATCACCCACACTCACCAACATTCACACACAAACTCACATTGGCTGATGCAAACACATACTAAATGATGACTATGACTCACAAGCTTCCCAGTCTCATTCTAGGCTTCACTCTGGACACACACGCGCGCACACACACACACTCGCTCTCTCTGTCTCACACACATGCGTGCACACATTCATTCTTATCAAAGAATATTTGTTAAAATTCATTAATCGATTAGTGTGCAGCAATTGCAAGACTGCCATAAAATGTTTTCAGAAATCATATTTCTGAAGTTCAGTATATCCTTTGCAAAAATCCCTTTCACTCACATGCACCTCACTCATTCATTAACATTTGCCACATTTAAGATAAGAGAAATTTATGAATATTTTAAAGAAAGCCAGCGACCAGTCACTTATGGAGGATAACTGATTAATGGAAGTTCCCCTTCTCTTTAACTCATATTTTATAAAATTACAACAAAAGAAAACCACAGAAAGTGACTGATGGTTGGCCTTCCCAAAGACAGCACAGAACAAAGATCCACAAATTTAACTATTTTCTTTTCAACAATTGTTTTTTTTTTTTTTTTTTTTTTTTTGAAGGGAATAATTTATCTTGGAATGTAATTTAATTGCTGTTGAATTGTGATCTTCACTCTCTGCTGTCTCATTCGCCTCCTGATTGTACTCAAACATTGACACACTCAGCTAAGGGTCACACTGCACTCCATTTTACAAAATACACCAAGAGATGGTAAAATACTTCAGTAACAGGAAAAGAGGGTCTCTCCCCTTTAAAACTATGAAAACTTCTTTTGATGTACTTAGCTGACGGTTCATGAATGTTCTTCCCCCTTTAGAGGAAAAATCCAAAGTTTTCCCCTTTTGTTAGTGGGAAAATTGTTAACAGGAAATTGGTGTTTTGTTGAACACCAAAAACGTTAACAAATTAATTTTTAAAAATTTCGATTGTCTCTCAAAACCTTGGGAAATTTCATACGAAAGGCTTCAAAAAAATAGATGCTTGTTGAGATTACAAGATATAAAATAACTGTTACTAAGACCTGGAGTGTTTGAGGCAGTAAATGTGACCCAAGCTGTTCAGCATAGTGACTTGGAGATGAACATACCTTGCATTGCAGGAGTAGCAGGCATTGCAGCAGATGTGTAAAGAAATGTGTGCGCCTCACTCGCCTTACCACCAGACTCCACCAAAAGGCGCACGTTCACTGGTTCCGTTAAAGTACCACTTGGGCAGCGCAATGCTGGTACTGTGCAAACAAGATGAGTCTGCAATACAAAGTCCTGTGTTAATATCGTGTTCACCATTTAACAGGCCTGTAAAATACACAATAAAAATATATACTGCACCTGTTGCAGGTATTCCTTGTCAGGTATAACAACTTCTTTCCAACAAAAGTCTTCATCTTCTTTCTGGAATATGACTCTGGTATCTTTCAGGAAGTTCTTGCCAATAATGAATAGCTCCATGCCACCAGTGCAAGGTGCTGTTGTGAGAGACTTTTTACAAATTTCAGGAACGCCAGGAGGTTGGGCTGAAGGGAACATGATAATTATGAGAAAAATGAAGACTATTAGGCCAGTTGGCATGGACCCTGAGGGTTGTTATACATACTGCAAACTATAGGCTGTGATGTCACTTGTAAAACTTCTTGGGTACCGTCTTCGTTGACAATTGTTGCTCTAAACACCATGCGACACCTTGTAGACTTTTTCTTGCTGCGGCTCGTAGTCTGGTCTGGGAATCGGTGTTCTACATCAACGTTTCTTTCTTTGAGTATTCCAACGCAGTCACAACTGCAAGCATGAGACAGAAAAATCAATTACTTCAATTGCATCAAAAGTCTAGTTTATGAGAGGCTAGCAGAAAAACCTACGTGACTGTCATTTCCTTAGACGGTTCAAAATCCACTTCAATTACGACAGTGCCATCTACTTTCTTCTCGACACAAGGGGTTGAGTTTTTCCCACAAACTCGACACGCTTGATAAAACATGTGAGGTGCAACACGTCCCTGATCTGTGCCAATAAATACCTGAAGCGTGGCTGCCTTGTTGTAGCCAGAAAGCTGAAACAGACATCAGACCAAGATTAAGCGGAGTCCAGGGGGAAGGCAGGGGGGGGGGGGGCAACCGCGCGCACTGCAGGCACGTCCGTGTGGCGGGCTGGCCTACCCCCGACCCCGCAGGCGCCCCTTCAGAAGGCTTACCTTGACCACGGGGAAGCCGTTGCCGGAGCGGTCCTTGACGGCGCCCCTGCTGCCCTCGGTCTGGTAGCGCGCCCGGTGCTGCGTCTCGGGCTGGTACACCATCTGCAGCTGCACGCGGCCGTCGCGGCTCGTGTTGCCCAGCTGCGTGGTGAGCGTCACCACGCCGCCGGGCAGCGCGGGGGGGACCACGCCGCCGGCCGGCAGCGCGCTGCCGTGGTGCACGCCGGCGCCGGCCGCGCGCCGCCCCAGCGACGTCAGCGAGGTGAGCGGCCCCAGCGGCAGCGGCCCGTTGAGGAGGCCGCCCGCCATGTTGGCGGCGCGCGTCAGCGGCCGGCCCACCACGCCGGGGTTGCTGCGCAGGCCCTCACGGAGCCCCTCGCGGAGCCCCTCGCGCAGCACCGCGCCCAGATGGTCGGGGGCCACCCTGGATGGACAGCAACAATCGTCAGCGGCGCCTCGCAGAAGCCGCAGATACCCCACGCCAGTGTCCCGCAGACACCTCGTCGGCCCCCGTTCCGGAAGGAGACCATGTCGGGAAATACCCCGAAGCCACTCACCTGGAAGACTCCGATGGACCTTTGACTCTCATAATGTTTTCTGGGAAGCAATAGTCGTTGGCGTCATCCGACTCAACCTTGATGTCCAGCCGCCTGCGCTTCGTCTCGGGATGCTCCTCGTACCAGTTCTGCGGCAAAAGCGAGGCCTGGTTGTAGCGTGTGTGGCCGAGGCCTGCTCAACGGCCGGGCTGTGACAGGTGCACTAACCTCCTGCTCGAGGTACGAGAGGCTCCGGCGCGCATTGAGGTGGTAGTCCAGGTGGTGGTCGAATCCCAGCCCGGAGTCGCTCGAGTTGTCGCACGGGTCGACGCTGGCCTGGAGCTCCTCTGCAAGCACACAAGGCGGGACGCTGTCACGGGGAAGTACCTAACCATTCGGTCCACTTTCTACGGAGCGTCGACAACTTGGTGAGTACAAAGTTACGCGCGTGAGAGCACAGCAAAATTACAGGAAGGTAACTTCAAAAAAAAAGGGGGGGGGGGGCTCCCTCTGTACGTGACCATTTTACACCAAATTCGAGATAAGGAAACATTTTTGCGCGATGGCCGAACCAGTCGTAATCTGACGGCGGCGGGGACGACGGCATTTAGCGAACATCTTTCAAAAATAATTAATTAACAACCGTCACGTCAAATGCGTGAAGAATATTAAAGACAAATTGAGCCGCCAGCGCCACCGCAAAATTGCGTCTGCTTCGCCGTTCGACACTAACAAACCTAATAAGTTCTGCAGAGTCCCTATCGCCGACAAACCTGGTACTGGTCTGTTTTTTCCCGACGACTGTCGCTTGCCGACTCGTCGAGGTATCCGTGGGGTCTGCGATATACCATGCGTCATTTTCATGTTGCCTAGAAACAGAGAGACAAACGCACAGGTTTAGAGCGAGATCGAATATTGGCTATGTGGCAGTAAGGGCCCCCTACAAAAAAAAACAACATTTGGCTGAGTTGTGTGTGTGTGTGTGCTGTATGTGTACGTGCGGGCGCCAATGCCAGTGATCACATGCTGCGTTTGTCCTCGTGGAGCCCCCATTAATATGCAGAGCCGAAAGGAGCGCTACGAAGACAGACATACAGACGGACGGACTTTATGTCGTAACCCAGACGGCCTGCTCGAGCTGCTCCGTGCTCGGCGCCTCGGCCGTTCAATACCTCTCTCTCTGTCTCTCTCTCTCTCTCCCCCACACGGCGAGAGAGAGAGCGATGCGCTACGCAGAGCAGCGCGACTCGCAAAGCCCTTCCACGGAAAGGCCTGCCAAAATAAACGCGACGACGCCGATAACGCTGAAGACCCAAACCACGCGATAAAACGGAGAGCGGCCCGGCAAACACGCAGCTGGGGTCGCCCGGCGAGGCGAGGGTAGCTAGGCTAGGGTAGCTTCTTTCAAGCGATTATTTGCTGGTGTCCTAAAGACCTGGGCTCGTCTCTCTGTGCGCTCAGCCCCGCGCCGCGCTGGGGACTGGGAACTCCCTCGGCCCGTCCGGCCGCCCCACAGAGTCCCTCGACCAGTCACTAAGCATTATCAACGAGCCAAAGGTTATCCGGACCGCTCTACACATTAGTCACTTCCCCGCGCCACCCGCCTCGCGTCGCCTCGCGGCACTGCCTGCCGATCCAGCGCAGTCCAGCGGGGCTGCGGCCCGAGGACCGCCGTCGCGCCGCCTCGCAGACATTGTTTCGAGTGGCGCGCGGCTCTGGCTCCACAGGTGGCAAGGCCGCAGCCACTGGCGATCGACGCACGGCCCGTACAGCTGTGCGCCGCTGTGCGCCGCTGGCCGGCATCACGGCCAATCACGGCGACGCAGTGCCGCCGCGTGCGCGCACACAGGAGCCTGGGAGCCTGCGCTAGCCTGCGCGAGAGAGGGAGAGAGTACGGCCTTCCGCGGGATCAGTCGGTCTGCCTGCCGCGCCACACGACGCGGAAGCGGCGATACTGCGGCCCAGTCTGCAGAGTCCCTCGCGCGAGGGGTAGCGCCGTGTGGAGCCGCGTAGCCGCCCCTCCGAGCGACACCGTTACGACGAAAACACCGCCTACGAGCAGGGCAAAACAAGTACGAGACCTTGAACGGCCCGCCTTAAGGCAAACACGCGCGGCTATTTGATTTGCACAGACGCAGACAGACACACACACACACGTGCGCACGCAATCACACAGACGGGTGCGCAAATAAACGAGTACCCTTCGCCAGCCGCACTGCACTGCAGTGCACAGCCCCTCAAGCAGTCCGTCGGGATGCACAACACCGGGCGGCAGGGGCGTAGCACGGCCACCCGGCCGGCGGCCGCGTAGCATTGCACCAAATGTGGTGTCGTTATCGCATTGGGCTAAAATACAGCGATCACGTGATGGGTCCGTGGGTCCGCTCGGCGGCGGCGTGGCGCGGCGTGGCGCTGCCGCCCGGGGGATGAAGCTATTCTCTCCGTCCCCGACGGGCAGAGCGAGCCGCGGGCAGCCCCGGATGGCGGCCCGCCCAGAGGCAGCCCACCCGGCCGGATGCACTCTGACGGACAACCTAGGCACAACATCTCGACAGCCATCTGTTAGGTTATTACAAAGCGGACGAGCCGGCGGGGAGTCCATCGCCACCGCCCCTAGTTCGATCCGTCCGCGACTCTCGAGCTGCATGCAGCACCGCTCCAAGCGGGTACCCTCACGTTAAAAACAGAAAACACACCCGGGCCGCAAATCGAGTTCCTTTCCTTCCTCCGCCTCAAACCCACTCGAACGGCCATCTTCCGCCTCAAACCCAGGCTGCACCGCGGCGGCAACGCGATGTTCCGCGGCCGCCTGGCCGTGGGCGCTGCGCCGCGCTGCAGCCTGATGGCGGTCATTAAGCGCTTTATCTAGCCTAGCGTCTCTGTCTTGTCAGGTCGGATATCAGTTTTTCTTTTTCTTACTCGGCTGGATTTGGGGCGCGCGACGAACTGCTGTCTCTGTCTCGGCACTGCGCGCTTATCTCGGCGTTCCCCACTAGACTGGCCGGCTGTTTGGCGCAGCGAAGCAGCGGAGCCCACAGCCCCGCCGTGCTGCTGCCTACCCGCTGGGCGGCTTCTGGCGACTAGGCAGCGCGAACCTCGCCGCGGTATGTGTCCCGCGAGGAGTGAACCGCGCATGGTCTGGAGTCGGGTTGCCCTGCCAAGAGCCAGGCCAGCCAGGCCAGCCAGGCCAGCCAGGCACGCCAGGCACGCCGCGCGCATCACAATGTTATCGCAAGGCTGGCCGGCACGGCCCGCCCCGCGGAGAGAGAGAGAGAGAGAGAGAGAGAGAGAGAGAGAGAGAGAGAGAGAGAGAGAGAGAGAGAGAGAGAGAGAGAGAGAGAGAGAGAGAGAGAGAGAGAGAGAGAGAGAGAGAGAGAGAGAGAGAGAGAGAGAGAGAGAGAGAGAGAGAGAGAGAGAGAGAGAGAGAGAGAGAGCGACGAAAGCAGCACTGTTCGGAACCAGCTACGCGAAAAGAGATGAGGGAGGGGTGGGGGCGGGCTGGACAAGGCCAAGGGTCAGCAGAACAACGAGAGCGAGAGCGCTGTGGTGTGTGCGGCTGGCCGGACGTGCGGGCCTACACCACACACATGCAACCTGCCCGTCCGTCGCCTGGTCGCCGCCAGACTCAGAAAGGGCTGAGCTTGAGCAACGACAGCCTGCATTCAGCCCGCTCGCAGAGGACGTACGCCGCGCAGAGTGCGAACAACAGTGCGAACATGTGGCGCGGCATGGCGATGCAAACAGACTCGACAACGCAGCCCCGCGATGACGGCGATGACGGCACGACCAATGCACTGGCCGGCGTCCAAGCGGAGGCGCAGGCGCGGAGCACCGCGGGTCGTCGCACGGCCCACTGTGCTCCCTCGCAGCCCTGCGGCTCGCCCCGGACCATGGGCGCGACAGGGGCAGAGCGACAAATGTTTCCGGAATCAGCGAGAGGCGGCAGGCAGGGAAGGGGGGATGCACCGCGGCGCAACAACAACAACAAGCAGCGACTCTGCATGACGTGGACCGCTAATTACACGTCTTTAGCCCCGAGTTTGTTGTCACACAACGCCGATCAAAACAGTCTTTTGGAATTTCCCTCTCCTCAGAGCTTTTCCACGCGACGCCGCCGGCTTTCCTGGAAGCGCCAGGCCAGGGGTTTCCCTTTTCTAAGCACGCAACCGAATTATTATTGATGGTCGCGTGTTTTCATTTCGCTTCGCCTTACATTCCCTCGCGGCTTCGCGGAATCCAGAGCCGCGTGCAAGCAGCAGCGGCCCCGTCCCTCGGAGCCACGCCTCTCCAAGTCCATTTTCGTACCTTGATGGTGACATTGTTAGCACCCCCCCCCCCCCCTGGCCCTTCAAGGCCCTTCGGCCGACGGAAGCCGAGCCACGTGACACTCGCGGCGCGTGGCGGAACAGCTCTTTTCTCGGAACCTGTCCTTGATCCGCCGAGCTAGACTCATTTTCCGGCGTTTTCATCGTCTATTTTCCGGACGGAGAGCGCGGGAACAGGGCGCGGCGTTTCAATTAAAATTTATTATAAAATGGTTTCGAGCGCACGAGCGGGGAAACTATTTGTCATACCATCGGCGCTCTTCGAGCACCCTCTGGACTATATAATCTGGGAGTCTAAAGACCGAGCGGCCGGACCACTACAGTGCGGCGGCCGCGACGACGACGACCACCCCACCCCACCCCACCCCGCCCCGCCCCACCCCGCCCCGCCCCACCCCACCCCACCCCGCAGACTCGTCCTTGATCTCCAATCGACACCCAGCCACCGCCGCGGGCGACGCCACAGTGATGCCACAAGGCGAAGGAATTGGCGAGCGACCGCCACCAATCAACGCGACGCCCTGCGGGCCGAACAGGGCTTTCTGCCTCTCCGAGGAGGGAAGCACTGCAGTAGCCCAAATATCCCGTCCGCCGGACAGTAGATGCCGCACGGCGCTGCCTCCGCGGCTTCCGCGCGTCTCGCTCGTCACCCTCAGCACGGCCGCGTTGTCCTCAGCGAGGGCCGCCGGGCCGCATGTTAAAGCAACGAGTTCACCGCGTTGCATGTGTTGTGTGCGCTTGAGCCGCCGCCACGGCATGCACACGTCACGTGTCCCTGCGAGCGAGCGAGTGTCCGCGGAGCGTGCGTGCGAGAGAGCGCGCGCGCGCGCGTCGTGATTACAGTGACGCCAGCCGCCGGCCGTGACGTCACTAAGTACGCCATCGCGCCGCGTCCTGGCCCCGGATTGGTCGCGGGCCGGTTTCGTGCTCCAAAACGACGCGCGTACCCGCCGCGCCACTCGCTGCGCGCCCCGGAGCGAGCGCTGCCGTCAGGGGCCGTCGGGGGCCCGGCCGGCACCGAGTCGCACCGAAGCGTCTAGAAGTGACGCCGCCGCCATCTAGGCAGCAGCGTCAAAGGCCCTGCAGCGTCACCCACGGCGTTATCCCTCGGGTGCTCTCTCGCTCTCGCTCTCTCTCTCTCTCTCTCTCTCTCTCTCTCTCTCTCTCTCTCTCTCTCTCTCTCTCTCTCTCTCTCTCTCTCTTTCTCTCTCTCTCTCTCAACAGAGAGAGGCACACACGCTGGTAGCGCCCCCGGCCTGCCCGCCTCGGCCACACCAAAGCCTTGCACGCTCGTCATAAACAACGAGAATTAGCAATAATTGAAAGAAGAGAGAAAGGGCGACCGCCGATAAGCGTGTGGTGCGCGGCCGCGCCGCTAACCGCCGCTCGACAGCCACCGCATCCGGTATCGAGTGTCATTAGTGCACGGCCGGCTCACGGGCAGAGTCGCGGGATCGAATACCCGAGCAGTGAGTCAAAAATTTTCTCAGTCGAAAATGACGATCGCACTGGGGGCTCGAACCCAGGTCCCCCGAATTCGGAGTTTGACTCCTCTACGCTCTCAGCCATCGTGAGCCATGAGGCGCATCTGATGATGCGATGGACCTAGAGGTTCCGCGACAGAGTAGGGGCGGCATTCGCTTCCGACGCGAACGCGAGCACCAGGACGGCTGGTCCATTAGCACGCCGTCGAGAACGCGCCGCCGCACGCATGAGGACATGAGGACTGCGAGTCTTGCTAACAGGACAGGCGAAAAACTGCCAAACTATCTCCTTCTGGCGCTTTGCGAAACGCGTGTGCGTGCTGTGCGGCACACCGGTCAGCTGACTGCGTGCTTCGAGATTGCGGAGAGGGTGGGCCCGGCCGATAGGGCGCGGCACACTCAGACACAACACAACTTGCGGGAACGCCGATAGACAAGACACCACATTGTCTCGGACGACACAATGGCCGACTGTAGACGCCTTTCGGTTTGACGCGTGGTTGGCGAGGCAAGCTGCTGAAGCCCCGGGCTGAGCCACTCTGGCTGTCTCTCTCGCACCCCAACGGCACGCCCCATGAGTGCGACAAGGACAGCGACACCCTTCGGCTTCCGCCCCGCCCCCATGCACTCCCGGCCCCCAGAGAGCCATTCTACGGTGCCCCTCGCGGGGCGTCAGCGCGTCCGCCTGCTGCTGGTCTTCGCCATGCTGCCCGCCTCGCGCCTGATTCGCGTTGGCGCCCACCGGCCCGAAATAGAGTTCAAAACGGCGGGAAGCGACGCCAAGCCGCCGCCGCGGCCATGCCGGCCATCGGGGCTGAAGCGAGGCGCAGCGGCGCAGCGCTGGGCCAGTGGCGCCGAGCAGTGCAGGGCTGACCAGCGCGTCCGTGTCGATCTGGAGGGCCGGGCGGGACATGGCGATGGCGCTGGCGCCGCCTCGCCGCACCGGCAGATAGAGGCGGGCGACGACGACTGCTACGGCGACGCCGGTGGCCGCGGGGGTCGGGCCGGCTCCGATAGCGACACGCATCAAGTGGATGATTCACCGAAACCAAACAAGCATCGATGTCCTGCCCGCCCCGGCCGACCTTGCCGAGCGCGCTCCTGCCTACTGCGTATAATCTGCGGCCGCCGCGCGCACCCATTCAAATTTGCCGCGTTTCCGTTGGCCAGCTGTAGCCGCCGACGCGAAGCGGTCCTCGGGCTGTGTCATGCCCGAGCGGCGACCGAGCCACTTGTTGCCCCACTGTATCACGAGAACGGCCCGGCCGGCTGGGGTTCGAACCCGGGCCCCGGCCGCAGCGCTACAACGGACCACGACGAGACGGCCCGGCGTCCTGGCGCCGCGTCCTGGCGCCGCGTCCTGGCGCCGCCGGAATCACCTTCCCTGTCTGCCTTTAAAACCGCTGCTTGGAAGGGGACCTCCTCCTATCTGCGGGATCGCCGCTCGCCGCACGGGAAGCACCTCCTCCAAGACCACCACGCACTCGCCGATCACATGTCACAGGCGCGGTCACGAGGCCGTCACGTGACCGTCGCACTACAACACCAGCACCACGTCGACGAAGGGAAGGGGCACCCGGGCGACGTACCGTATCGGGGGGTGGACGAACACTGCGGTTCGACTCCATAAAGATGAATGCTGCACTTGTTGTCTCACTCGCACTGGTTGTTGAGGATGCACTGGCACTTGGGGAGGCGCACCGATGGGGCACACGGCTCGCGCTGCTACGCTGCACTCAGTGCACACACTGCTGGGCGCGGCGACTTGCCTTTACTCCTGTCTCCTCGGCCTGAGGCAGCTAACTAAACTGACTGACTGTGCCGCGCTACGCGCTGTGACTGGCGGCCATCTCTTCCCTCTCTCTCTCTCTCCCTCTGCCCCTCGCCTTTCGCCCGGCGCGCGGCGACGGACAGAGACAGAGAGAGGCGGCGAGGCGAGGCAAGGCGAGGGGAGGTGGGGAGTGGACTGTCGAACTCCCTTCCCCCTCCACGTCCCCTGCCCCTTCCCCCGAGCGCGCGGCGTGGCGCGGCGGGGCGCGGCGGGGCGCGGCGGGGCGCGGCAGTAAGCGGTGTCGCTCGGAACGTCAAGCCGAACGCAGCTTAAGTCTTGAGGGCCCGTTCGGCTGACTGATGCCGAGGGTCGTCGCTCTGTCCCTCTCGCACTCATGGGGTGCCCCGTGTGGGTGCGAGAGAGACAGAAAACGACTCTCGGAATCAGTCTGCTGGCCGCGCTGCGGTAGTGGATCTGAGTCCCGCCGCCCGGGCCGTGGCGAGCGGGGGCCTTGTGTCGTCTGCTCTTCACGTGCCTGAGTGTGTGCGTGCGTGCGTGCGTGTGTGCGTGTGTGTGTGACCGCGACAGGGCCAGGGCCAGCCACGGCCGGGGAATAACAGTGGAGCGTGGCGGGCTGCGGTCGCGGCAGCCCTTTCAAGGGAAATTCGTTCACACGAACGTTGTTAGTACGAAGGAGCTGGTGCATGTTCGGCGGCTCTGGGCTTTTCGCGTGACTGGCGTGTACTCTCCATGTCGCTCACGGCTGGTTGTACACGCTCCATGGCGAGGACTCAGTGTGCACGCCGATATTACATTGTTTGTCCGACCAGATGTTGACGAATGAATGACTCCGTGAGTCGTTTCCGCCGCTCTGTCTCGCTCGCACTCACGGGGCGTCCCGCGTGGGTGCGAGAGAGACAGCCGAGCCTGCATCGGCTGCAGGGCCTGTGGCGCCAAAGGGTGTCACGTCGGAGCCGAGACGGGACGGACGCGGCGCTCTCGCCGTTGTTTGGATTCACGCGGGATAAAAATACGGTATAACGCGACGCCGCCGCCCAGCGTCGCTTTGGCGAGGCGTGGCTGCCTCTGACTCGCACCGTTCCCCTGCCATTCCTGAGGTGTTTTGGTTTTGCTATCAATGAGATGACCGCGTGTAAAGTCGATTGTGCTGACGGTCACCGCGACGGGATGGAGAAGAGGAGGAGGAAGAAGATGATGATGACGACGGAGAAGAAAAACGAGAATGGTGAGACCGCAGAGGGGCAGCGTAGATTCATCACAGAGTCGGGAATCCCGACTTGGGACGGCGTTTCGCCCGCTTCGTTTGGGTCAGCTCGGACGCAGCGCGCACACACACTAACTAACACACACACACACTGAGGGAGAGAGACAAACCCGTCCTGTGCGACAATAAGCCGTTTTCAGCAAGTCTTGTAAGTCAAAGACGGCGGTAAAAGTTGGTCCAGGCCGACGCGCAGCAGCGCAGCAGGCCCAGCATTCTGTCTGTCTCTCTCGCACCCGCGCGGGACGCCCATGAGGACGAGAGAGACGGCGTAGTCGCTGTGCCGGCGCTGCGGGCAAACGACCCGCCGCCCGGCCCAGTCGACCGGGTCAAGACCGTCCAGTTGAAATCAAGACAAGAGAAGCAGCAGGATCACTCCTTCTGTCGCTGTCTCCCTCGCACCTGTACAGGACGCCCCGTGAGTGCGAGAGAGACAGGGCGTCGCAAACGACTGTCGGAATCAGTCGGTGCTATGCCAGTGGCACCAGCAGAGCGTCGCTCGTCTCTCGCGCCGTGACTGGCTGAGCCCAATGAGTGCGAGAGGGACCGAAACCGCACTGTTGTTCGGAGCCAGCCTGCGCTCTGGCCGGGCCGCTACTCTGTGGGTGCAGCGTCTTCCGGGTCAACATCGCACTGCGGCACACGCCCAACTCGTCGATGGAGCAGTTCATCCAAATTCATCCATAATGCGGTAGAAATAATTGTTTCGAAATTTGCAGTACTCGGAAATCATTCAGCGGCAGTTAGACAGGTAGCTCTGATGAGTGATTTCCCCCCCCCCCCCCCGCTCAGCCTAACCGCGCGGAGAACTCACTGACCGGTCAAATGGCATGTCACTCGCACCGCGTTTACCACAACAGTAAACACGCATCGCCACAGGTGGCCGTAATGTAGTATCACAGCCAGCGGCAACCACGGCTCCACTGTGCGGCACAGCCGCGGTCGGGCCGCCGTGTTTTGGCTACGTTGTCCTTGACGGCGGCGGCCTCGCGGTCGCTCGCGGTGCTGCGGGCACCTCGGCCCGGACAACGACCTGGCGTGTACCACCTGTAGTACAGCTGCATTTCCCGAATTGCCCGAAGGGAAGCCCGAAGGGGTCAGTCGTAAAGGGGGAGCATGTCACCGGATGCCAACGGCGCTGAAGAGAAAAGTGCAAAAATCGACCAAATTTCGTCTAAACTATGGTCGATTTTCTCTGATAGACTATTCTACTCGACCGCGAGCGAAGAACAAGAAGAATCACAAAACCGGAAACGGCTGGGAAAAAGAGGGAGTGGGGGGCGGGCTTCTCTCCGCGCGCGCCACCTAGCCCGCCCCCCACTCCCTCTTTTTCCCAGCCGTTTCCGGTTTTGTGATTCTTCTTGTTCTTCGCTCGCGGTCGAGTAGAATAGTCTATTGGTCGGTTCCGGCCGTTTGGACGCTGCGGCCTGACTCCCAAGCAGCCCTGCTCCATGAGGCACACGTCGAGTCTCAAGTCCACTCTGGGAGCCCTTATCGCGAGAATCCGTTTGTATTTTGAGTCCGGCGTGTTGTGCAGCGCCACACACGCTCCAAAAAGTCGAGCTTGCTTGCGCAGATAAGCGGCCAGAGCAGCCAAACTGCACGTCGTGCAGTGCCGCCTCACTTCATGGAGTTCCCGAGAAAATCTGGGTTAAAAGTCGGGACTCCCTGGCCGGCGCGCTGTGGTTGATTTGTTGTTTTTAGCCGGGGGTGGATGCACTTCGCGGTCACCGGAACTGAGCCGAGCCGTTCGCCGGGAGTCTGCTTTGCCCGAGCGGCTCGGCTCTGCCGGCCAGCCGGCCGGAGCGCCCAGTCGAGGCGGCGCGGCGCACGCTCCCAGCGCCTGCTTGTTTCGGAGCTCGCCCCGCCCCCGTCACCCCCTCCCTCCGGCCGGCCGGCCGGGCGGCATTTGACCACCACCGGCCGCCTAGCCGCGCCCTTGACGTCAGCCCGTCCGTCAGCCCCAGCCGAGAGGGGAGGGAGGAAATGAACGCGGTGCGTTTGTTGATGGAGCACAACGGAGACGCTGATTGCATGGAAGGGCGGCTCGTCGTCGCGGCGCCGCCCACGCCGTAACAACAGCCTTCATCGACGCAGGGTTCCGAATAAACTCACAGAGGGCTCCATCTGCTTTGTTTCCACGGTTCAACCAGCAGTGAGGGCTGCGTTGTCCCTCCCTTGGGCTGACTCTGGATCTGCCACTGCAACCAGACCTGTTGTGTGATTCACGTTGTCACTGTCCTGGGTTACATCCTGTTGTCTTCGGCGTTGGTTCGTGTTTTCGTTTGGAATGCGCTGCCGTCACTTTCTTCGAGCCCGATGAAGCGGGACTTCTGTAGAGTTAGTAAACCGAACTGTACCGTTATCACGAGCTTATCAGAAGTCAGGTTGCGCACATCGCCTGACAAGGCCTCGAGCCTGTACCCACCTGAGAAAAGGTGGCAGCATATTGACGTCTCGGTGAGTGTTTCAGTGGAAATCAAGTCTGCTGCACGGTTCCACTTAATTTTTAACAGACGATGCATTGGAAATTATCAACAACTGTTTGTACAGTCACATGCAGTCTGCAACGAGCAGTGTGCAGCCAGCCTGGCAGTCGGCTGGCCCACTGTGCAGCGAGCCGGGCGGCCCACCTGCCCACGTTCTTTCCTCACTAAGTACTCTGAGTTTGTTTACTGTTCGCCGCTGAAAATACGCGGTCGCCTCACTACACTTCCCGACTGAGTTGATGGGCCGCCCCGCCCCACCCCGCCACGCCAAGGCCGGCGGCGGTCTAAAATTAGGACTGAAATCCAAGAAGGTGCGAAATCGAGCATGTGTTAGGTTATGGCCACCGAAATATAAACAAGGCATGCCGCTCTGACGAATCTCCATGCTCGGTGCAGCTCGGATGGTAGACACCGAGTGGCGGTTTGCAGTCCCGACCGCTAGAGATCGACTCTAGACAGAGACCCGCACCGCTTTGACTCCCGTGAACTCACCGACCGGCGGATCAGTTTCGCAGTGCTGGTGCCTCATTACCGGTCGCTACACCGCCACTAACAACAACAACAGTTTGAATGAGCGCGGATGAGCGACTGCTTCGTTCGACTTTTCGGGGCCATTTTTGGATATGTTTCACGACCCGAAGGTAATTCTTGTGTGTACCGGGGGCGTCGGTTCACTGGGCGATCGAACGCAGAATGCGTCGTCCTGCAAATTACGACCGCTCATCCACCGGACAGCGTCCGCTCCGCCGCTGTCGGTTAATGGAAGGAAAATTCCGGCAAGCTCCTGATCGCGGGCAGGCAAGCTGGCAGGCAAGCCGGCAGGAGAGCTGGCAGGCGCGGGCCGCAAGGGCGCCAAACGCAGAGCGCCGGGCCGGCCGGGCCCGCCCCGACCTGCCGCAACCATACGACTGGGCGAGGCAGCTGCGAGGCGTCGCGGCAACCCGGTCCGAGCGAGTCAATGCACTACGCCATGCGCTGCGTCTTGGAAAACAACAACAACTGGAGGCATGACATCCAAATTGAATGCGGTCGGCACTTCTAGATGAAGCTGCGACCGACGGACTGCAAACGAATAAATACAAGAGTTAATGGGAGCTAATAACGAGTGTTTTTTTTTCCCTTCCCGCTACGCAGTGTGCGCGTCCGTTTATTCGCGGTCGGGGGCCCAGCATACTGATTCCGAGAGTCGTTCTCGGCGCTCTGCCTCTCTCGCTCCCATGAGGCGTGTGTGTGGGCGCGCGAGAGACAGAGCGACGAACACGACGGCGCTCAGACCGCTGTCTGACGGCATGCCCGGAATAGATTATCTCCATTTTATTCCGCCCTCGACAATTCGCCTTAGGTTGGAGTGACAGTGGCGGAGGACCACGGCGGGGAGGGGGAAGCGGTGTTGGAAGTAAAAGAACGCACACAGTGCACCACCGCGATGCAGGCCGACCAACCCGGATCCCGAACGGCGCGGAGTCATGCTGGAGCAAGGACACAAGGCCCACGGCAACGCCCTCGCGCCACTTGCAAACATTTCCCAATTAATTCATGCTTCTGGTAATGAGGCGTCCGGTAAAATGCAAGCGCTTTCATTTTATTTTTGTAAAAATATTGGGCCATTAAAATTTAGGGAAGCTGTACAAAGGCATCCGATTCCCACTGAGATTCACTGATTTGATTCAGGCCGCGTTGAAGCGTGCTCGTCTACGAAGAACCGGATAACCCTCTGAGCGCAAGTCAAACTAGGTTCCATTCGGACTACCCGTTCGGTGCGTGGTCGTCGCGGAGTTGGCCGGACTGCCGGCCGATGCAGACCGTGCTAGATAGCTCGGGTTCAACGCCCCGCGCGTCGCTGCAGCCACACCGTTCACCGCTTTGACCAAAGGCCCACATTAATCTTATCCGATCACACGCCCTTGCCCGATTATCTGAATTTTTTTGGTGATACGGTAAAGTGGGCCACCGGCGGTGGCGGTGGGCCTCTTATTGCGGGCCCAACCGAGGGGTGAATCACTAGTGTACTGACGTGTACCGATTGACCCGCACTCAGTGGAGTGGAGTCTTAAGTTTAAAAATAGCAAAAAAACTTAAATTTTTTGCACGATTTGGCGCTGTTTTCCACTTGAAAAAAAAAATAAAATAAAATATGAAGACACGAAAGACTGCAGCCTTCTGCTGGATCGCATCTCATGCCACCCTTACTGCACCGGCAAGGGCGGGCCATGGGCGGGCACTGCGCCAACGCAGAGCACAACGCACTCGCGCCGCCAATCATGGAATCCCCTCACGCCTCGATCGCCAACCGGACCCTTTGCTTCTTATTGCAGGCCGCGCGGCAGGTTCAGGCGCAGCGATGCATACAGCAGCAAGTGCATCGTGGAAATTTCCTCGCAGCAGTGAGGTCCCTGTGTAGGACCTTGTTGCTGCATTGCCGCAACGCGACTAAATGACGCGTAATGGACGCACACTTGGCTTTCAAAAAACGAGAGAAAACTCCCGGTTGGTTGGGACATCGCTCTGCTTCAGTTTCTCTTGTTTCGTTTTGGCGCGACTCCGACAAACGGCGCGAACCTTTCTCCTGCTGCAGTGGACCGATCCGCTGTTGTGTCCAGTGTCCTTCCAAACTCCGAAATACACAAAAAATTGCGGAAGAAAATACGAAAACTCCTGCTAATGTTAATAAAAAAAAAAAGTTTAAAAAAATGAAAGGTTTTGGAAATTAAAATAAAACAACTCAGGGGAAATGGACACAGGACGTGATATAAAATGAGAACATGGCAGGGAACAGCTACGTACCACTGGCACAAAAACTCGCACGTACACGACGCCATCGCGCATGCGTTGCGTAGAATTATTTGTGACCTCTGGACCTCATCCGTCTTCCCCCTCCACCCCATTTCGAAGCCTCTCGCACTCCGGCCGAAACCCGTCAAACAACTGCCTTTTGTTTTGATTTATTTTGTTTTGTTTTGTTTTGATTTCCTCCAACTGGCCGGTCGGGCTGCTAGCCCAGCTGGACTTGACTCCTCCTTCGGCTCCACCTACCCGAGGGGAGCCCCCAGCAGGCCGCAGGGGTCCAAACGTCGTGGTACTGCTTCCACACTGATTCGACTCAGGACGTCATGTTGCTGTTTAAATTTCTCGCTCGGTGATTCCCGAGCCGAAGGTAGAAGTAATTTGAGCCAAGGCGGAGGCAAACGACACACCAGTCCCGGGTTTGGCTGCTGAAATACCCGAAGAGAGATCGCGCCGCCGACTCCCGTCTCCTCGTTCTGTTCTAGGACATGCGACGGGTATCTATGCGCGCGGATGGATCGTGTCTCCTCAACGAGTTCCTGCGATCGGCGGCGGTGGAGGGGGCAGAAGCATGGAGCGCCACGTGAGGACTCAGGACGCGGTGAGGCGGGGCGCGGCGGGGCGGGGCGGGGCGGGGCGGGCTGAGGCGCGCCGCACCGAGTGACCTCTGCGTGTGCATCTTGTGTGCGGATGTTGCAGATGCGAGGCAAGTACCAAAGCCTTATCGCCAAGACACAACGGTAGGACGGCCTTCACGACGGAGGGACGGACCGACAGACAGACAGACAGACAGACAGACAAGCGGGCGGACCGGCTGAGCAGGCGTGAAGCGCTTTCACTGCCTTGTCTTCGCCCTCTCCACTCAGTGCCCTGCTGCAGCCGGACTGAAATCAGGAGGCACTACTAACTATCAGGGCAGGGTGGCCATTCCGGTTCAGGTTACGCTCAAGTCCAGGCGACCGCTCCCCTCCTTCTTCGGTACCTTGGTCCTCCGTAAGTTCGTCCGTCAGTCTGTCGGCCTGTCTGTCGGCCGGTCTGTCTGGCTTTCTGTCCGTCCGTCTGCATGGGTTTCCCGGCGTAAACACCTTTCCGGGTCGCGCTGGCCGGCGAGGCAATGCCCTGGCGAGAGCCTCCACGTGTATGTACTCCGTCTTCACCGCCAGGCGGGGCACCAATAAAGGGAAGGGTGTGCTGAACTTGCAGAACCGCATAACAAAACAACAACTGAGGAACCTGCTTTGGCTCGAGGGCAGCAGCTCAGCAGCCGCAAAACAAAATTATAACTTATTTTGGGACACGAAGGGCAGGGCATGCACGCGCGAGGTGGCTGCGTCTGACATTCGCAACTCGATTCGTATTTCGGAGTGGGGGAAGTACCTGGATCGACACCATCAAGACAACAACCACACTTGGAGCAAAGCGGAACCAGCAGGGCTGGGACCAGCAGATGGGAGGGACTCTTGCAGAAAGCCGAACTCTAGCAGGTAGCCAGAACTCTGGCAGATGGCCAGGACAAGCCATGCAAGCGCCTGTGACGGAGCGGGTAGGCAGCACCGCAAGACGATCTGCTCTCTCTGTCTCTCTCGAACGTCTATGGGACGGCTGGGACTTGCTAGAGGACATGTGTGTTCCCATTACCAGCATATCCATGAATCAGACGCAGCGTGTCTGGTGGATCCAGTTAGAAGCCACAACATTTGAATCGGTCTTAGCAGCACGTTCTCGTTGGACGACTGGCGGATCCAGCCACGTGTAGACGGCCTGCAAAATGCGGTCAGGTGGACGAACGTCTGGGGAGTCGGCGGGGATCCTCATTTATTATCTGCAAAGCCGCTCCTTCTTCCTTTTTTTTTGGGGTTATCTTTTCTGTTTCTGGGCTTACTCATATTGCGAATTCCTTTCCCTCTGATGATTTACCTGCTTTGGACCAAGGGCCTGGCAGGTGCCTGTCTGCAAAAGCTGTAGGTTAAATAAACGGCAAAATTTCGGCCAAAAAGAGTCGGTTTGACTTGTATTCTAACTCCCACCTCGTCAAACAACACAAAAATCAGTGTAAAATAGTGATATCAATCATAATTGGATTATGATTTTATGATTTATGATTTTCGTCCCCCTTTCCGCCTCTGCTTTTTGTTTATAACTGGCTAAAAGTTGACTGACCTCACTCAACGTGGCATACTGACTCTCTCACACTCGTGCCCCATTGAAGTCCCTCTAGGCGACGGCCAGGGTCTGCATTGACGTCACACGGGTTACGTGCGGCCGGCGTCATGTGTGTGTGTGTGCGAATATGTGTCTGTGTGTGTGACCACGTGGGGTAGCGTCGGATTGACGTCACGCACGGAGGTGTGTCCAGCCAGCTGATGCACCTGGAGCTGCTAGGTCAACGCTCTCTCTCACACACCCACACTCGAGCACACGAACGCACACAAGAATTGCCTTGAGGTAACTCATGGGCAAGGGCGAGGCTATTGCAACCCAGACTAGCGTAACTTACTCTTCGACGATTTGGCTGAAACCGGCGGTTCTTCGGTCATCTGCGTAGCTAAAGTTGGCAACATTTGGACAGAGATGCCTTCGTAAATTCCGAATATTTCTTTCAGCAATATTGAGACTCCCAAGTGTATCAATAGTACATCGCAGGCGGTGCATACTGTACATGTACGTACCCTGAATCTGCTCTGGGACAAACATGCCATTACACCGCTGCATCTGCATGCCATGTGCACACACGCTTACTGTGGCTAAAAATAAAGATTGTTTATTGCTAGCGTGTAAAATTCAGCAACACAGCCTGGCACAAGCTTGTACACAGGTATGCGACGGCTGGAGTAAACATGCATGCTCATGAGCTCCACGTGGAGGCTATACATATTGCTGCGGCAATGCGCAAACATTTAGCTTACTCCAAAAATAATAGTCCTTCTGAGAGTGTATACGCGATTCTGCGGTCGATAACGCGCTTCGTAGCCACGCTGCCTGTACGTGTTTTTTTTATTTTGAGCCGGAATCCTCGTCAAATTGCGCCGAAGCCTGCCTGCCTGCCTGGCCGGCCGCTCGCGGAGGTGTCGAGGCTGGCCGGCCAGTCTTCCGGCTGCGGATCGGCCGTCCATCCGGTTGGTCGGTCAGCCGTCCCCGCCTGCCCCACTTTGTTATTATTTTTCACTCATTAATTTTATATGCAAACGCCCTTGGCGCTCGATCCCGCGCCCCGCCCCGCCACTCACGGAACAACAACAACATTCGTCCAGTGCGTACTCTAAAATTGGAAACGCCGGACTTGAAAAGGAGCAGACACAATTAAGTGAAGCGGGCCTTTCTTGCTACGTCCCGCGCTCGTTCCGCACTGCGAGACCCACACGAAGGAGGCGACTCCCGATTTCTCTGAATACGGCGAGCGTTTTCTATCGACGATCGAAGCGACGTCGCTAGCGCCACGTGTAGGGGGCTCGAGGACGGCCACACTGGAATCAGGTTCTTGCGGCCAGCCAGTCGTCCACCTCGTCAACCGACACACACATGCACGCGCACACACACAGACGCGCGCGGCTGCCAACCAGGCGCCCTCGAAAAGCCGTGCGGATTCGGTCTTTAAGTTTTATTTAATTTATCGGCCGAGATGCCGCAGCAGGACCACGATTGGGTGGATTAACTTTATATTATTAACTTTGAGAACGTACCTGCCTGCTTCGCTGGCAGAGACACCGTCACGCAAGCCCCATGTTTTTCACACATGAGTATTATTGTATGATCAAGTGCCCACATTCCACCGTTTCCGACGTGTGACGCATATTTTTCTTTCTACGCAACTATCCCTTATTCCCGCCCACTATTTAACTATACTAGTAACTGTGAGCACTAGGAAGTCACATGTGAATGCGGTGAACAAACAGACAACCCGCCGGACGGGCTCCTCGCATAGCAAAGCGCCAAGATGGACACGACAAATCGTTTGCAAACGAGTTTTAGTGCTGATGCGCACTCAGGCACCATACACGCCTCCGTGTAGTGCACCACTGCAATCAAGATGACCAGGCGGAGATTACCTCATCATACCACTACACTCTGAAAAATAAAATCAGTGGTGGTGGCGTGTCTACCCGGGTGGAAGGATCTGTAGTAAAACTATAGTTTAAACTGTAGTATTGAAAGTGCAGTTGCAGAACTATAGTTTATTCTTACTTTTACACCCAGATTTAGCTTCAAACTGAGAGAAAACTAGCAGAAAACTACAGTTGTCCGAAATAACTGGTACTTTTTCCACAGTTAAACTGCAGTTAAACTACAGTTAAACTACAGTTTTTAGGTATACTTTTGACTACAGATCCTTTCTCCCGGGTACTACAGTCCATGACCAGGGACCATATCAAAACAAATATGATTCCATTCGGAAGGATGAAGTTTGATTCGCGTTGTACAGGCCTATGCCATTGTATTACCCGGTATCTGCGGTGCAGAAGTTGCTATAGGTGCATACAACTTGTCGGCCAGGTGTCCACGAACGTGAAGCCCAATCCTTTTTGCCAAAACAATCATAGCTGCACGCTGTACCAACTCCCCCAAATCGTGACAGGAACCGTCAAGCCGGAGAGCGATCCCTTCTGTGCGACACAGCCGGCATTGTTGTACAGTCCGAGCCATGACCTACCCCGTTGCCAGCTGACTGTTAGGTAATCCACGACTCGTCCTTTGACGTCAGCAGTCCACGAGGTGGCCGATCGGCCACAGTTGCCCGCGCCGAGTTCACTACCCGCCACTTGCGTTCCAGGCCGCTCCATTGACGTCAGAACGCATCCCGCTGCGTGAGTATTCCAGGAGCGGGGCTCTGACGTCAATCGCGGCTGTGGCTGGGGTAGGTCAGTGTCAAGGTAGTGAAAGTGTCAGTGAACCCTGCAACTGTTGTGGTGAACGGTGTCTGCCGACCCGGGGGGAGTGGGTAAACGGGGCTGGACGCCACCCTCAAACTAATGGAGGGAGTTTAGGACATGGCACTTTGATTATTTTCTGGGTCGCGACTTAGTGGGAACAAAACAGTCACCATGATGTTGACGTTATCTCAAAATTTACAATTTTAGACCAAAATGACTCGATCTTGACTTCCCTGTTTTTCCTGGGGTAGAGCAGCCTGGTGGAACTAAATTTGAATTCATGCGATTGAGTTTTTCTGAAATCGTCTTCTTGACGCGTCACTGTGTAGGAGGTGCCTTTGGCGGCGAAGGGACTGGCGCGCTAGCCCCTGTCGGCAGGACGGCTTCGGCTGCCAATACGTGTATGCGCGGTGAGCGTCCACTGACCTTGAAAGGCCGACTGCGTTTGCACATAGAGTGGCAGTGGCGCCCGAATGCCTTTTCAAAGAACTTCGCGTCGGTCTTCTTTCTTTTCACAAAGACGTCTTCTTATACCATGTTTGAGTCAACGACGATAGTTGTTTGTTTTAGAAAACGCAAGTATTTTAGCGGGATGCTGTATTATTAATTGGACTGTGACTATGTCGATCAAAGTGAAAAACTAGATTGGAGTTTCTTTGAAACCTTTAGCGTGACTGTTGTGTTCGCTATCAGACGCTACACGCGCGCGCGCACACACACACACACACACACACACACACACACACACACACACACACACACACACACACACACACACACACACACACACACACACACACACACACGGGCTGCACTGACATGCACGCATCTGCTGGGTCCCCCTCCTGCCCCGTCCAGTCAAGGAGAACCTGATATCAAACGTTCCGTGCCTGTTTCAGGTAACCTTCAAAGGTCTTTTGCGTTTGCGGCGCAAATAGGAAGTAGTCGCCGAAGCGACGCCTGCCAGCGCCGCGGCTGCCGCGGCTGCCGCGGCTGCCGCGGCCGAGAGGCCGGACTCGGTTTGGCGGGACGCGCAGCGACATGAAGGCGACTTCTCGTCGCATAGACGTGCGTTGACTTTTGAACTTGGCGGCCGGCGCGCGCGGCTTGCGCGTGAAAAAGTGAAGCGGTCGGCTGGTCGACGCTGGCGCCATGGAATGCTGTCCCGTCGGACCGGCCGCGGCAGCCGCGGCAGCCGCGGCCACTGCGACGACCCGGCCAGCGCGGCTAGCGTGGGGCACCGCGGGGACGGCAGCCTGACGGCAGCCTGGGGGCCATCAAGGCCGGGCAGCCAGCCGACCCGGCCGGCCCGGCCGGCAACAAGCGGCGGCGCTGGCCGAGTGCGGCTAGCGCGGCGCCGTAAGGTGCCAGCCAGCACGCCACACCGAGGGGGCAGCCGTACTGCTCATGTTTACATCGGTTCGCCCAGCGTCCAGCAAAATGCCATCAAGTATATAACCACCGATACTAAATCACGCCTCAGCATAATTGTCATCGATTAGTGAGTGGCTTGCTCAATAAAAGGGGCTCCGGAAGAGTGTGCACGCAACAGACTGGTCAAATCGAAATATGATACACAGAAGGCTGAAGGACGAACCCCGCCGGCCTGCCAGGCCAGACAAGAGCGACAAGTGTGGTGCGACGGGCCGACGCGTGCCACCACACCGCCTAACCTAACCTAACCTAACCACACCGCCTAACATAACCTTTGGTCGGGTAACACCGTGCCCAGAGGGCAGGCTGAGGTTGGCAGCCTCAACACCAGTTCATTTGCCTACGTGTGTGGCAACACTGACCACAGTCCTTTAGATGACATGGGCGCGGCTAAAAGCCCAGGAGCGTTCCGACAAGGAGTATAAAACGGCGTGAGTTTGAGGGTGATTGACAGAGTGAGGTTCTCCCTGTTGTCTCAGTGTGTCAAGAGGCTGTCGTTTTTTCTTCGTCTGGACCAAAGGCGAGAGAAAATTCAGCTTCATCCAAAGCAGGTTTATGTCGAAATGTAGCTATCGCAGATACTACCACATTTTTATCTGCACAGCTGAAGTTTTTCGGGTTCATGAGCTGGGCTTAAGCCGCGAGATTTAAATTTTTCAGCACAGAGCTTCACACAGCCACTTAGCAGAACATTATCCCAACTGATCTGGGCCTTCTCTTTTCGCGGTGTGGTTGAGCTGCTAGTTCTGGATGGGTCCGGTGTACAGAGCCGACTGGTTAGTCTGGTGCGGGTTTACCTCTCTGCCTTCTCCTCGCTCGGCCCTCCTCCTCCTCCTTCTCCTCTCTCCCTTTCGTCCTGTAAGAGAAATTGCAAACCAGACTGCCAGGGGAAATAATCAGACAGGTCGCCTAACCTAACCTCACCAATTGGGACCTCATATTGTTGGGAGGTGTTGGGAGGTTTGACGGGCCCACTGGGACCTCTACTTGCGGCGGGCGCGTCGGTGGGAATGCCTACTCTCTGCTCCGCGGGCGTTCCGGCCCACTTGCTGCCTGGCCGCCGGCCTGGGCCTTCGCCCTGCGGCCCTAGCAAGGCCCTAGCAAGGCCCTAGCAAGGCCCTAGCAAGGCCCTAGCGGCCCCAGCCCCCAACGGCCCGCACGCCGCCGAAATGGGGCACGCTATCGGCGCCAGAGGTCCAGACCCGGCGCTCTGCCTCTCTCGCACCCACACGGGGCCCACATAAGTGCAGGAGGGGGAGGGAGAGAGAGAGAGAGAGAGAGAGAGAGAGAGAGAGAGAGAGAGAGATAGAAAAGTCCTCTGCTCGGAATCAGCTTGCAGCCCCGGCGCAGCCCGCACTCCTAGCTGAGCCCGCCTGTGCCTGTTTATTTGGGTCAACAGTGTCTTCGGACGGCGACGACGTGGACACCACGCGCGTCACGACAACAGCATTATCGCGAGCGCAGTATCCGCAGTCGGTGGCTTATCGCCAAAGTGATTATTCGCAGACACGCGGTAGCGTTCCGGATCGCGAGCTGTGCAGGTGGCTCCAGCCTTGCGCTGCGGATAGTGCAGACGGCTGCAGCCTGCGCCTGGCGCGGACGCCGCGGACGGCGGATGCTAGCGGTGGACACTACAGTGGGAGACACGACATGGCAGACACTCGAATTCCTCCCGCCTCACCGCCGGACCAACAACATGCTCATTGCCTGCGCGACCACCGAGCAGCGTTTCGTCGCTCTGTCTCTCTGCTCGCAGCCCGACGGGATGGTGCACGAGGGAGACAGCGCGACAGCCTGCCTGGCCTACGCCTCGTAGGCGCGGCGGCGGCTTCTCGGAACACTCGGAAGCAGCAATGCCGTGCTACGCCGCTGGTGAGATAGCCATCGTATCGCTGTGCGTCGGCTGTGCTGCTGACCGCAGCCACGGGGAACCCGCCCCGCCCCGCCCCGCCCCGCCCCGGACCCAAATGCCGTAGCGTTGACAAGTCCAGCTTCCCGCAACAGACCGAAAAACGACGAGCCTGCCGAGTAGAGTGAGGTAGTGTGTGACTTTTGGCCACATCGAGGAGGTCCATGGCCTCCACCGCCTTCTAGTGCGGGACGCGAGGCAGCGCGGTCGTTGACGGACGGCCCCCTCGCCTCGTCGCTCTGTCTCTCTCGCACCCCTGCGGTCCGCCGGGCCGCCCCGCGAGTGCGACGGCGAGGGGCAGACAGTCTGCTGGAGACTCCGGAGCGCCGCGGGCGGATGTACGCGGAGGTGCGAATGCTCTCGACTCCGGCCTCAATCTGACGAGTCATGAGTCCCTCTGCTCGGCGCACACAGGCCCCGTGTCCTTGGCGAACGCAACCAAGGGTCAGCAGTTTCAGATCAAGACAAAAAAAAAAAAAAAAAAAAAAAAACCACTCAAAATATTTATTCCGAAAACCCGCCTTGAGCCAGAGTCACCACCATTTCGTGCATCTTCACCGCAAGCTAGTCGGAGCGTGAGAAGCGCATTAATTGTAGCACAATCGTTGTTGGGATACGTTCCATTCTGTTGGCCGTACAGCGGCACCAGCAGCCGTGAGAGTAGTATGTTGTTGACGTTCCTTTTTTCTTCGCGTCTTGTTACGTGTCGTCCAGTAGCTACTCGGTGAAAAACACATACACACACACACACCCAATCACGCACGCACACGTTCACACTCGGCAGCTCGCACTGACACCAACACACCGACACGCGGGGCACGATAATAGGCGTGGATTTCCCCGTGCCCCCGACACCACCCAGCGTATGCCGCGGAGCGGCCGCAAGGCGCCGCATTCAATCCGTCTTTAATGCGATCCATTTTGGCGTGCCTCTCACGAACGTGCACTGCACACTCTCTCTCTGTCTCTGTCTCTCTCTCTCTCTCTCTCTCTCTCTCTCTCTCTCTCTCTCTCTCTCTGTCTCTCTCTCTCTCTCTCTCTCTCTCTCTCTCTCTCTCTCTCTCTCTCTCTCTCTCTCTCTCTCTCTCTCTCTCTCTCACACACACACACACACACACAAACACACGTCTTGCCACACGCGGCGGCGTGCCACACGCGCGTGCGAACCACAGGGACAGAGTTGACTAGACTGCCATATTACCGGCCGTGCCGTGGCGAGTCGCAACGCCGCAACCCGCGAGTCCGGTTTGGGATTCGCATCCACAACAACCAACAGCCCACACATTCAGGCGGCAAGACCGAAAAAAAAAGAAAACCTACACGCACGCACACACACGCGACCAAAAAACATGATAAAAAGAGCAAGAACTTTATTGAAAGATTTAAAAGGCTAATGGTGACGGCACTGGCGGCGTCACGGATCGCGCTCGGGCTGCGCGGCTGCGCTATTGGTGGACACATCATTAGCCGAGAATGCTAATCCGTGTGATCCGAGGAGGCGATTCCGCGCTTTGAGCTTTGCGGTGTGGGAGTCGTCGCGGTCCACGGCCGGTCACTCATCAAGCGCTCTGTCTCTCTCGCTCTCATGGGGCGGCCCGTATGGGTGCGAGAGAGACGGAGCGAACGGCCCACTGCACAGGGCCCACTGCCGTAGAGGCCACGTGGCACTCCGGACATGAAGGCCAGTTTTAGCGGACATGACACTAGACCCGTGCCGCTGACGTTTCTAAATGAGACTCTCATCTTTTTTGACTTTTTTTGGGGGGGTGAGGGGTGAGGGGAACCGGAAGTGACGCTGGAAGGGACGGAGGGCGCCAGCCTGATTGGTGGTGGCGAGGAACGAGGCAAGGGGCGACAGGGCGCGAAGCCCCGGGCAGCCCTAAGAAGGACGGAAAACAGAAGGACAGTCGCGGAGCACGCTGCAGGGCAGCGGCCGAGGAAGCCCATCAACACCCACCAGCAGCGAAATGAGAGAGAGAGAGAGAGAGAGAGAGAGAGAGAGAGAGAGAGAGAGAGAGAGAGAGAGAGAGAGAGAGAGAGAGAGAGAGAGAGAGAGAGAGAGAGAGAGAGAGAGAGAGAGGGGGGGGGCGTCCTAACCTAGGAGAAGCTGCGAGGCGTTGACCGGGCGGCATGCTGAGCAGAGCAGCGCGGACGAGTGGAGGTGAAGGGGGCTGGGGAGGGGGCAATAATGGAGCGCAGGCTGAAAGGGAGGGGGAGGGGGCGCAGCGAAGCCCGACAATACAGCCGAGTCACGACGACCACTGCAAAGGGCATGGCGTTTCTTCGCCGTGGAAAGTTACACACTCGGCGAATTCGGCCGGCCAGTCGATCAGACAGCATCGCGCACTCTGAAATCTTCACCGCCTATTTTGATCGCATACGTTGAGCTTGCAAAGAAAAATTGTTGGAAATTTTCGAATTAAAATATTTCGCAGCGTAAAGTGAAAAGTGAAAGTGAAAAGTGTGTACCTTGCATGGGTTCAAATTAATTTTTTTTTGTGAGGTGTGTACGGTGCAGACAACGAAAAGCATCGAAAGTAGGCAACGCGGCCACGACACTGTATCTCCACGTCTGACGGCCCAGCGGAGCGCCTAACGAGTGGCGGGTAGGCAATCTGGGGCCACGCCTGTCGACCGGCTGGCCTACCCTCAGGGGGCCCCACCAGGCCCCAGCCAGGCCCCAGCAGTCTCATTCCGAGAGTCGTCGCTCTGTCTCTCTTGCACTCCTTCGGGAAGTCCGACGGAGACAGCCGTCCGTCTGGAGGGCCTCTGCAGCAGCGGCTGCACGCCTCGACTTGACTTCCGCGATGGTTAGGTTAGGTTAGGTTTAGCGCCTCAGTCTCAGGGGCTCGGGGACTGCGGCCAAGGCTAGGCCGAGGCCTGGTCTGCTGCCTGCCTGCTGTGTCGTCTCACGGAGGCGCCGACTGACCCGATTGGAACCGATTCAAACCGACGGGCGCGCATGTGAGGACGCGCTGTCCAAACCTCGCGGTGTACAGTGTCCCAGAATAGCGTTCCCAGGGACTCAGCTTCTGATTCCGAAGAGTCCATCGCTCTGTCGCTCTCGCCGCACAGAACGGCGAAACGACTCTCCGTAATCAGTCTGCAGGTTTGATTAGATTACGCACGTGTGCGGAGTCAAATAGGTCAAGGTCGCAAATCAGCAAGCAGGTGGGTTGCCAATAATGGTGTGATGCGACCCGTGTTGCCTTTTATGGTCTCGGACTTGTAAGACTGTCAGGTGGTTTTTGTCTCCAGGGCAGCCGTCCCCTTGCAGTGCCCCGGACACCTTGTGTCGCTGATTGACCACGTGTTGCCACGTGCTGGACGAGGGTCAGTCCGAAGGGAGGTTGGTTTAATACCTCCCCCCCCTCCCCTTTCCCGCGGGGTGCAAATACGGCAGGAGAGGGGAGGGGGGCGCGTCGCCATGCCAACGGAACGACGTCACCGCTTCGCCTGCTTCGCCCCTCTGGTCAACAAAGTGTCGGGGCGGCAGCGAATGATACGTCCCTTGACGGGCGAGCGAGGGTGCTTCGGTAAAAAGGGGAAAAAGGGGGGAGGGGTCGTAACAGGAGCCGTCAGCGCTGGCGGCCGGGCGGTGGACCGACTATCCTCGTACCGGGAAACCGACGCGTCGGCACATCCAGCCACCACGGCACATGATGGTCACCGCGCATTGCTGTGGCTTTGAAGCACACTGGGGAGGGCATTGAAAAATAATCAATGTTGGATGTTGAACCGATGCCTCAAAGATCTCAGACATCGCAGTTGATGTGGGTACACAGCTCACATCAGTTTTGTTGGCCTCTACATGGTTTCTCGGCTAACAAAACAGATGATGCGATCCGTGGTCTACAGTCCCAGGTTCAACTTCCAACATTTATTATTTTTCACTGTCTTCCCCAGTGTGCTTCAAAGCCACAGCAATGCAGCAACCATCAAGTGCCGCGTTGGCTGGAGGTGTAGACGCGTCAGATTCCTGGTGTGAGGATCGGCGGTTCAATGCCTATTACTTCACAACTTTTTATCTCTGACCGCTGCTCATTGTCGCGTCAAGAACCCGCTTCAATCGGCATCAGACATGAGCCGTGGTGGCTGAGGGCGATAAGGCGTCCGACCCCGACCATAAGGTCCGGGGATCGAATCCCCAAATTTCCTTTCATTTTTCGAGTGGCTTCCTCCCACAGCGACTCAAACCCGTCGTCCAACACTCGGCAGACGTGCAAGTCAGGGTGGTGTAGTGGTCTAGGCTCAATCCAGGCCATTACACCCGGGTGTCTAAAAAGCAGTCCGCTTCGGCGGATTGGCCTCGGCACTGGTTCGATCCCCGATCGAGCCAGCCACTCGAAATTGGTCGCGAGTGGGTCCATTCCGATTCGTCGGATGGAGTTGATAAGTCCTTTGAAGCTGGCCCACTGACTGCATGTTCGGGTCTGGGAGCGCCGGACAGCGGGTGTACATTTGGTACCGACCAGCCTGCGCAAACAAAAGCTCCCAAAACTACTCTCTCTCTTTCTTTCTTTCTCTGTCTCTCTATCGTCTCTGCCTTACTCTACTCTGCCCATGTTTGAGGCGTGTCGGCGTCCTCGGGTCCTACTGGGTCCCCCGGCGTACGATATCGAAGTCGCTGGATCGGATTAACCCCAGTTACCTGATAGCACCGGTTCCCATCCCGAACACCGAAGTAAAGCAGGAGGCCTCCCCATTAAGACTGGGGAGGGGGTGTAGAGTTCCATTTTTTGAATTTATTTTTAGTTAAACACGATCGCCAGCGCCTGGGTACACCGTTTCCCATACCGATTACCGATACCGAATAATTTTTCGGACGATCTATCGGCGGTCAAACGACTGTAACTCGGCGTCGAGTTGCGTCGTGAGAATAAATCATTGTGTAGTATTAAACACTTTAATAATTTAATACCATATAAAAACATACAAAGATTGAATTAATATATTATCTAACCATCCTTTAGTAGTCAGTTGTACAATTTTTCTTTTCAAGATGAGAATAAAAGCTAAAATATACAGGTAGAAAATACCTGGTCACTGGTGGGTGTAAAGCTCCTTTACACAGTGTAACAAATTTACAGTGAAATTATATTTTGAGCTTAGGTTCTATGGCCATTGCAGTATTTATAAATTCAATTAAATCTCTGAACTACAGCACCAGTGCTTGATTTCAAAAATGCACATCATGTTTCAATTTAAGAGAGGGTGCTTCTCAGAGCGAAGGGTCCCAAAGTGTAGCAAAATTTGTTCAAGTGTCTTGCCCAGAACAAAAATACAATAAGCGATAGATAGACAGAGAATAAAAACTATTCCTTTTTGTTTGCGATGCATTTTTCATTTGTTGTTCATTGATGAACAAGAGAGACAAACTAGACACATCATAAAATATCATAACTACATTAGTTTTTTGTTTAAATCTCATTAATATTAATACAGAAACTATGCATTGCAAAATAATTAACAAACAAAGTAAATCACGGGAGGTACGAATTTTTAACAACTGACTGCACAATCCTTTACCTGGACAGTCAAGGGAAACCACAAGCACCAACGAGAAATTATAAAAAGAATAAGAAGATGCACGACACACACAGTTCATTGCAAAGCTTCCGAGACAAAATATATCATAATATCAAAGAACATGATGGTAGTTGGAAGCATTCAAATAAAAATTTCAGTCACAATTGATAGACATAAATATTGTAAGTTAGGGTCAAGCTGGTCACAGCCTTCAAAAATAAATTACTCATTGTATCAAATGCGATATCCAAACCCCAGGAAAGCAAAGCCAATCACAAAATGAACTGTACTTAAAATAATCATCCCTATTGAATGCCATCTAAGTTATCTAGAATGTTTTTCTTTGAATTGCTCTGTGCCCCTCTTCATCAAATTCTCTCTTGGACACCCACATCCGTTTGAATGTGTCCAAGGATGCCAGAATTGATCCACCAATCCATGTGGAGTAAAGACGTTCTTGAGGTGCAGATATCTGTTGGAGAGATACACAATTAGTATTGATTCATAAAATGAAAGAATCTTTATTTTACCAGGAAACCGAAAGGTTTTCAATTTTGAACTTACCCTGATTTTCACATCTTTGGGAGCAAGCTTTTTGATTTCTGATAGAAGACGATCTCCAAAGCCCTGAAAATGTGGTTCAGATACAAATTTGACCCATGGAAAAGGCGTGGAGAAGTAAAAAAATTGAGGCAATTACCTTGTATAATGTGGAACCTCCAGATAAGACAATATTTTGGAAAAGTACTTTCCTTAGATCTAGATCAGACTTTGTGATAGAAAACAGTAAGACTTCATGAAGTCCTTCACATTCCTCTCCTATCAAGTCTGGTCTGAACAAAACTTCTGGGGCACGGAAACGGGCAGAGCCAATCTGAAGTCACATCAGAAGAAAGAAAATTAGTTGAAAGTTTTCAATACAAGCATTTAGTTTGAAAAACCAAATTGGAATAACATCTTCACCTCAAGTTTGCTACCATCAGGAAGGGTGAACTGGAATTTCTCTGAATCCATAGTTTCTTCTTTCAGAGGTTGATTGGCCAGATAGCAACACTTTTCTTTGATTGTGCGGACTGTTTCAAATTCAGCAGTAGTTCGGAAGTTGACTCCCTCCTTCCGTAATAAAAGCCTACAAAAGAAAAATGGGTTAGGATGCAAGAGAGTTAAATTGCTAAAAAGCATAATTTAGCAATGCAGCAGCTTCTTTAAAATGATAGGGATTACCTCAAATGCCTCGTGACATCCCTGCCAGCTACATCTACTCTCATGATACTGTGGGGCATGGCAAAACCCTCATAAATCGGGACAGCATGGGTGACCCCATCGCCAGCATCCAGAACAACACCTGTTGTACGTCCAGTGGCATACCTTAAACCATAATAAAACACTTTCTTCAAAAAAATCGCTTTGAAAAAAAAATCAAAAAAATAAAAACTAGGTTTAACTTACAAGCTTAAGACAGCTTGCATGGACACAAACAGTGCAGGAACATTGAGAGATTCAAAAAATATTTCTGCAGCCTTTTCTCTATCTTTCTTGGGATTTAAAGGGGCCTCCGTGAGAAGGACAGGATGCTCCTCAGCGAATGCCTGAAGTTGATCATTACTGAAACAATTGAATTCATACAGTTCACAAACCACAAATCGAGTCATATCGCACAAACTAAATGCAGGCACATCAAAATTGGTTACAAGGGTACCTATAAATGTACTGCCAGATGCGTTCCATATCATTCCAATCAGTGACAATGCCGTGTTCCATAGGGTAGCGAATGCTGAGCAGACCACGATGTTCTTCAGCCTTAGGGCCTACAAACAAATCACCTTCTAGGGCTCCAGCCATGACACGTACATGCTTAGGCCTTCCAATGCTAAATAAAAAGGAAAGATCCAGCAATTTCATTGACAGCTGACTATGAAAGGGAAGTGTCACATAAGGCACATCAAAGTACTCACTAATTCGGAAAGCAGCACTTAGGAACTTGGTCACCAGCGAATCCAGCTTTGATGACTCCGGATCCCTACAAAACCGTTCAATAAAGTGTAAACATGAGACCAGGAACAGAAAGAGCCGTCACAAAGGCGTTCCGGACATGTCATGTACAGGTTAGGTTCCGTATCAACATAAGTTAACTTACGTTGTCGATGACCACCGGTTGATTCACAATAGCATCATAGGGCTCCATCGCGGCTGCAACGAAATCTACTGTTTTTCAAAGACTCCAATCCCTGGCGCCGTCGCTTCTGGTCTACTAAGAATCTGGCTGCTATTACCAGCCGACTAGCCTAGCTAGCACGTCAAACTCGACTTGTACGATAAATACTTTCAACCGTCCAAGTGTCCAGCAGTTTTCATCGACGCATTCTGTCAGGCCGTACAAAATTCATTTTTCAACAAAAGCGAAAAAAAGGGAATGGCTGGCTTTTTCAAAGTACTGTGACACTTGACAACCCAAAACTTAACCTCCTCGGTCTCTTAAGAGGGAGAGGGGCGAGGGCGGGTGAGGAGAGGAGGGGGAGCGGGGCGGGGAAGGCAAAAGGTGCGGCCGTCATGAAGAATTGAAATGTTGCCACATGTTTCGTGAAGCACGGTCACTTCAACTGGGTACAAAAGCTTTCAGTTATTTTCGGTTTACGCTAGATGTGTGCGCGTAGTGTGTAACACCCCTCCGAACTTTGGTTGAAGGAGGATGGAAGTCCGTCAGAGGACGCGTGTAGTGGCCAATCTGCATGGGTGCAGGGCGCGCCGGCGCGCCTAAATCCAAACACTGTTCCCAACAGACTTGTAGCCTCAAGTTGGTTGGAGCAGTCCCGAGTGTAATGCTACATTAGGATAGCCCCGATGAATGTGCATCCTTTTCCTTGCGTCTTTCAAAAATGTATCACCCTCCCCAGTACCACCCTCAAAAATAATTGCAACACACCTTAAGGAAAAGAGAATTATTCTCATTTATTCGCATCGATAATTATATCACAAATATAAATAAGTTTGCTCTATTTTTCTATCAGTCGACATAGATGACTTTGGAACAAGTACACAAAGCAAATATATACAGTGAAATGCTAAGTAAAAATCGTTGATAAAAACTGATGAATGATTCATCACAAATTACTAAAAAACACAAATACCTAAGCAAATGCAGCCTCTTGAAACCAAAATTCCAGAAATCAGTCAAACTAGATGAATAGGATACAACAACGCTCCTCTATGTGCAGCAGACCTTAAGGTCTTACCACAAAAATCTTTCCTACCACTCCATTAAAAATTTGTGGTTTGAAAGCATAGTTAAGTCTTTAAAAATAGAAGAGAAGGGAAGCATCCTTAACTTTAAAACATCAATTTCTTCCGAGTCTTATTTACACACTTTCGAAGATTAAGGCACAGGGTTCCCTGTCAGCTATGGGCCGACAAGTCTTCAATATGTTTCTATTTAATATCACGATATTCATGCTTCTTTCACATTCATATAAGAAGCATTCAGGATGTCTCGGCAACTGGTTTTACTTGCTTCCATTTTGTTGCTTGCCTTCTCCCAACTTTGCCTTTTGCCGTTTCACAAACTCTCTTGCCAGTTTGTCTCCCTGACGGTGCTCCAGAGCTTTCATCACATCGGATTCTGAAATAAATCAAAATACATGTCAGAAAAATAAATCTCGTTTTGATACAAAACGAAAACATATGGCAAATTATGAGGTACCTAAGACATTTTTGGGTCTGTGGAGTTTTAAGTGGACTTGGGGTAATGTCTGGAGACTAACGGAAGCATCATTTTCTGGTATGTCTTCAAACGAAAGGAAAGCCTCAGCCATAAACTCATTGCCAAGGAAATCTTGATCTTTCAAAATAAATGCTAAGATGCCTCGAGTTTTTTGTTCTGGTGATAAAGGACTGAAAGAAAAAAGATAAAAATATCAATAAAAATAATATTTATGTCGCCTAACGTAAACCTGACAAATTTACTTACATGTGGAAAATTGCTTCAAACAAGGGGAAGAGATCATTCTTGTGTGCCTTAGTGCGTGGTTTTTGCACATTTGCAAATTTATCTTCTGGCAAGAGAAGAATTTTGACATAAGGGTCAGCGGATCCTGTCAAAAAAACAAAACAAAAATGGTATTTGATTATTTCCTTTCTTGACTCTAGGCATTTCACATAAACGAATTACTGTGCTCACCATTCGAATCCATAGGTTTAATATTTCTAGCGTTCATGATTTCAATGCTCAAAGTATTATCAACAAACTGGGCACGGATTGTCAAAAGGCCCTCATAAGGCGCGTCTCCCATTGACTGCAATTTTTTCTGCTCCATAAGCCTTTGTACATAAAACTGATAAGAGAGTTCCGGTGTTTCCATACCATGAAGACGTAAGATACGCTCCAATCGTCTTAGTTTACCGTGCTTATCAACAGAGGAATCAATGACATCATCATTCTGCACCTCTTTCATACCACTCAACTATGGAGGAAAAATTAACAAATTCATTATCACAAACATTTCTCTTATATCTTATACTGTTTCAAATTTTCATGAACATTACCTGCTCGATTTTCTGTTGTTCTTGCAGTTGCTGTTCTAGATCTCCCTGCCTGAAGAATCCAATCAAAATGTTCAATGTTTCATGGAGATTTGAGAAAAAGGAAGGGGGTTTGCGTTTCTGTAGAGGAAGTGAAAACCAGTTTTTCAGTTAACTAGTTACCAAAAATAAGTAACAGAACCTAAATTTTCTCAAACTTACCTCAAGACTACTTTCAACCAGCTCTGAGAGAATATTAGACACGTTGTCCCACATAATTGATAGGATTCTCTCAAAATTTTCTGTATTTAATTCTGAGTGGAGCATAACTAAGTTTTCATCCAAATATTGCATTAAACGATCCACAGCATTGCTGTCCTGGTTCCGAAGGTCTGCACCTTCTTGAAGGAATCGCTTGATTGCTGGAGCCATCTTGAATTTAGAAAAAAAAAAATAAAAAAAAATAAAAAAATAGTGATACAGAAGCAAAAAATTTTAAATTTGAAAAGTTGGAACAGATTTTCTTTTACCTTGTTGGCAACAATCAGTAATAAATCAATAATTTTATTCCGAACAACATCAATGGAGTTTTCAATGATACCACTAAGAGTGCCTTTGCATTGCTCAGCAGCAGCCACTGATCGAAAATCAGCAAGGGCTTTGACTATATTGTCCATGCCTAGTTCTGCGACAAACGGTTGGATACTTTGGCGCACATAATCTATATTATTGATGGCAAGGCACCACTGCATGAAACAAATAGATCAAGATAAGATAACAATAAAAAGAGTAACTTATAATTTCTTTACTTCAAACGTAGGCTGCCTTCCTGCACCCACCTCTTGAGTGACTTGAAACTTTTTTTCATAAACTGTTCCCTGATCTGTTTCACCCATACCATCAACCTTCTGACTCATATTGTCAGCATAGACCTCAGAACATTTGCAAATATCCTGAAATGTCATGAAAAAAACAAAAGGCGTTATAGAGAACAGAACACCAAAATAGGAAACCAAAATAAAATGGGCTTTCCACTTACATCGATAATTTTGAGCACAAATGTGTATGATCCCTCAACATCTGGCCATGCAAGTTGTTGCCAAAATATTTTTATCTGGAAAATTTGAAGAAAATTAACAACACACATTTGTGGTTTTGGTCAAATGCTTTCAGAATTTTAGCTCATACCTGATAGAAAATTGCAAAGGTGTCCACAGCTGAGGAACTGTACTTGACACTGGAATCTACAGGAACTAATGTATCCAGCTCTACAGCCTTCTTCACCCTTTGAACAGCTTTGTAACAAGCTATGTCAAGCCACTGAGCAACACCGTGGTAAAACCAATTGTGGAATTTGGCAATTAGGAAAGAGTCAGTATCATTAGGGCATAAAGTACTTCCTATGCTGTAGAAAGAAACAAACAAAGACAACCCGATTTTTAATTGGCAATTTAAAAAAATAGAAATGAGAAGGGATTGGGATAAAAGACAACCAAGTTTTCCAACTTACAGGGATAATCTCTGAAGTGCCAGGTAGAGCTCAAACAATGTAGTACCCATGGACAGCGGCTCCTCCCGTTCCAAGTTAATCCTGGGATCAGAGTCATTGATGCGAATAGGTCGCAGCTGCCCACAAACATCCTTCACCACTGGCTCTGCTTCTTCACACACCTAGCATTGAGCAAGCAAAAATGTGAGCATTGTGCCATTAGAATATTCGCATATTAACTATTAGTCATGAAAAAAGGTCCTACTCACCTTTGCCTCATACACTTTGTACAATATACTTGAATAAGCAAGGCCAATCCCCCTAAAAAGATATTAAAATTGTTATCGATTAAAAATATCAAAGTCATTTTATTTTGCCACAAGGCATTAAAAAAAAAAAAACTTACTTATGGAAAATTTTGTCATGATATTCAATGGCCTTTGTTAAGTCAGAACGGACTAACTGGACAAGCTTGATTATGTGCCTCAATGCATCTTCTTGAGTTGGTCCATCAGCAGTATTGTTTTCTAATACATAGCACAACCTACAGAATGAGAAGTGTTACTTAACATCGAACAAAAAATATAGTAAATAGTAAAGGTTCCTCAGAAATGAAATGGTACCAACCAATCCTCAGCACCATGCTTCACAGCTTCAGTCAGTACACGACTAATATCACAGCTTGACTGATCTGACTGGTTGAGCCAACCATATACTGAAGAGGGGAACAGATCTAAACCTTCAGGTACAGGAAGGGGCTTAAGACAAGATAAAGTGCTGGAAAAGAAAGATTCAAGTTATTTACTCAGCAGTGACCAATTTGCGATGTAATAATTATACTCAATAACATACTTGACAATGCCAGATAGTTGTGTTAAAGTATTTTTGTCACAGTTAGACAGCTTGCGTAACCTTCTGATGGAGTTAAGGCAAGATGGTAAAAACTTCTTGGTTGCATCCCAAAAATGCTTCACCTGAAAGAAAAAAAGAATGATACATTGTAGACAGCTGGGTACTCAACAAAAATTCTTAATGCATATCCCAAGATTCAAATTTGATGACAAATACCTCCTCTTGAGACAACTTTTGCTCTTCGAGAGGTTTCTTCAGCTTGTTTGCAAGTTGAGAAAATAAGGCAAAGCTCAAAGGATGATCGACATGCACCGAACAGAATTCCATCCAGCGAGCCAGAATCTCGTCAGTGGATGAAAGGCCGCTCTGAACAGCGTGTTGACGGATGATGGTGGTGGCAAGCTCATCAAACTCACCACACCAAGCATATGGCTCAAGCTGGAGGCAGGGAAACACAATTGGTAAAGATAAGAGTCAAAAGTCCCATGTCGGCGACAAGTTGGGTTTCTACTACCTTGGCCTTCTCTAGGTGGTGCATCAGCAGCAGCCTCAGCAGGTGTCTGTGTTCCTGTCGGGCGACCTGCGTGTCCTTCTCCGCTCCAAAGGCCATGTGCAGCTTGATGACGCCTTGCTTCTTCGTTTTGTTTTTCTTCTCCAGGTTGACCCACTGCGTTTGACCGCCCGTCGCGATGCACTGCAACAACAAGCGTACAGCATTTCAGAGCTGACCAACGCGATACCGATGGTCCATCCCATCGCGACGACGGCGACTCACGTTCAGGTTGATCTGGGCCGTGCCGATGTACTCGTTGTTGTGCTTGCCCGTCGAGGCCGTGACGGCGATCTCCTTGACCAGCTTGCGCAGGCCGCGCACGCCCTTCACGTCCGTCAGCTTGCTCATCTTCTCCCGCACCGTCTCGGCGGGGTCGAAGTCCCACACCTCCACGATGAGCACGTCGTCCGCGGCGTTCTGCACCTCGCTGCAATACGCACCACTCAGTCACCGGTGCACCGCGAGCGCGACTTGCCGCTGAAGACAGCGGGTACTTACAGGGAGAAGTACTCCATCCAGGACGGCGTCAGCGTCTCCTGCTTGACGGACGTGTTGTAGCGGTGCGTGGGCCTCGAGGACAGGTACAGCGTGCAGAAGGGGTCGCACAGGCCTGCAACAGACACGCGTTGCACGTCAGTCCGTCTGTGTCGCGCTCGTAGGGCGTCGGAGCTAAAGGCAAGCACTCACCGTTAGAATCCTTGGGTCTCAGGTCCTGACCCTCCATCACCTCCACATTGAGGACGATTTTCGGAGCCTCCTTGGCCTCCACGGTGGCCATCAGCTGCTCGTGCTTCTCCTCGTCGATCTTGAAGGCTTCCTGCAGCAGGCGGCACATGTCGTTGCGGTCGCTGGCCGTGGTCACGTCGCTGCCCACGTTGTGGATCAGTAAGTACAGCACCTCGCTGTACAGCTCCTCGACCTGGGGGGACAGGACGCGGGGAGTGAGGCACCGCAAAGACACTCGCACGCACACGCGCCTTGTTTCTTCCCAGCACCATTTTGACCAGGAAGCACCACGCGAGCGCCAGGGACCCGAGGAGCCCCTCGGGCAGCTTGACAGGCCAACGCGGCCACGTCGAAGGACGCGGACAGCAGCATTGACAGCTTGACAGGACGAGGCGACAGGGAAGTCACTGGAGGCTTTTGGCACGGCAGCATTGTCAACCGCGTTGTCATGGGAGCGAGCAGTCGCAGGGGCACCCCAAGGATGTCAACGAGCCGGTCAACCGCATCACCTGTCAATCACGGAGCGCGCCTGCGAGGCCGTGGGTAGGCCAGCCCGCCGAGCGGCGCTGCGCTGTAAGCCCTGGCTGCCTACCCGCCGGCCCGCAGGCGCTCCGCCGGGCCCGTCTCAAGTTCTGGTCGGGAGCGGGGTTCGAATCCCGGACTCTTATTTATTTTGGTGCTGCAGTCGTCGGCGTCATCGCGTGTGCGGCGGCCTTGCCCCGGTTGGGCCGACGACGCGTGCGACCGGCCGCTGCCTGGCGGAGGGCCAGCCAGGGCCGCGGCAGTGCGAAAGGGCGCGTCGCGTCTAGCGGCCCTAGGGCAGCCCTAGGGCCACGGTGAAGGGCAGCGCAGTGTGATGCAAGGCGGACCAAACTACAAAAATACGGAGCCATGCCATCCGGCCGGGCGTCCGTCATCAGGGAGCGGCCAATCCAATCCACAGCGGGGGAAGCACTTGCCGGGGCGGTTATCCCATTGAGCGCGGCGCAGGGCGTGGGTCGACGGACGTGCCTCTCTCGCAGCCCAGCAGCGCGCACCTCACGTACCGTCATGGAGTCGATGATCTGCTGCCTGCGCCGCTGCAGCGCGTCCTTGGACACGCCCCTGAAGCCGTGCGTGGCGCGCACCATGTTCCTGGCGCGGCTCAGGAGCCCCGCGCCGTGGCCGGAGGCGCGGTGGCCCGCGTGCCCGTTGGCTGCCCCGTTGGCCGCGCCGTTGGCCACCCCGTTGGCCCTGCCGTTGGCGCCGCGGAGCCTCGGCAGCGTGCTGCAGCTCCCCGGCCACCCCGCCATCCCCACCAGCCCCCCGCCCGGCGGGGTGCGGTCCCTGCCGCCGCCGGAGTGCAGCGCCTGCATGGAGCCCTGCAGCCACAGCCAACACCGTCACACGTAACAGTGGACAGCTGGCCAGAGAGACGGTCCAGGAGGCCCCGTGCCTCAGCGTGGCGAGGCGAGAGGTTGCTGACTTTACGACGTGAGGAGAGTTGTTCAAACAGGTTTGCGAAAGAAAACCGTGCCCGAAACGAACCCAAACACGTCGTCAGTCCTCCCCCGCCTCGACGGCTGGAACCCCGGGCCTACCGCCACCCTCCTCTCGCGCGTCTCCAGCAGCCCCGGCTGCATCCAGGCCCAGCTGCGCTGCTGCCGCGCGGCCAGCCCCTCGACGCCGTCCTTAAAGGCCCTGCCCGCGTCCACGGAGCCGCCGCCGGGGACCCGCCGCAGCTGCCTGGAGCGGGACCTGGGCCTGGCTCTGGGCGGCGCGCTCTCCGAGACCGTGGCCACGCTGGCCAGCGAGAAGGTGCTGGCGCGCGCGGCGCCGACCGGACGGGGCGGCGGTGCAGCGGGCTGCCCCTTGACCCTGGACACCAGGTCCAGGACGCCGCTGACGCACGCCTGGAAGTAGGTGCACATCGCGGCGGCGACGGCGCCGAGTCACGCGCGCGGCGAGTCACGCATTCGCGCGTTCGCGTTGGCACGCGCGGAAAGGGCACGACGACGGCGAGGTTCGCGACGCCCTTTGGCTGCCCGTCGGTGGCGGACTGCCGAGCCGAGCCCGCCCTGGCCGCCTCGCCGAGGAGCTGGGCGGGCGTCGGGCACAGCGTCGGGCGGGCGCCAGGCCCGATGGACCCCACGGCACAGTTCTGGTAGACGCAGGCAGCCACCGCACCGCCAGGCTCCGCCCCCGGGGAAGTACCGCGGACTGTACTGTCAGCGCTCTCGCAACCCCTACCCCTGAGTGTGAGAGAGACCGAACGACGACGGAAACCGCGACCGCGGTGCCCGCCTCGCCCACTTGTCGGCGAGGACCGCCTACATTTACCCAACTACCTCGACGTATCAACTCGTTTCTGTCAAAGCACGGTGGTTTCAGCATCATTCTATTCTGCCCCGCGCTCGGCTCGCAACGGCCTTCCCTGCGGGTTGTTTAATTTAGGGCGCGAGAGCCCTGCTCGGTAGCGCAAGGAGGCTGCCTAGCGTGACCCGGTCTTCGGGGGCGTCCGTCTGCAAGCGCTAGACGGCCGCCGGATGGATAGATAGATAGATAACACATCATTTCGCCAATGGACGACCCAAAGGTTTGCGAAGCCGTCCCATTCCCCTCGCCGGCGCGCAAGTTAGCCCCCCCCTCCTTCCCCCGGGCCTCGCTATGAATAGAAGGCACCCCCTCCCGCCGCGCTCCTCCCCTCTAGAGCAAACATGTGGGTGGCGCAGTATGGGCGTTGAAATCTAGAAAGCAGTGTCGGCGGACGAACGGTGTGCAGCGTACTCGTCGTGGGCGGATCCAGGGGGGGGGGCAAAGAAGGGCGTTATGCTCGAATTTCAGGAGGCTCTCTAGAGCTCAAAGGCCTTTTTTTTTTTTTCAAGTAGAGCAAATTTTAAGTATTTACTCTCCCTTGTTGGATTGACTGAATCCGGTGCTGCGATGAAGCTCGCCGCCGGCAGCTCCGATACTTCTGGCGGTGTTTACCAGAGAGGGGCGAGCGCCGTGCCGCCGTGCCCCAGCGGCCGTGCTGTTTACCGGCAAGGTGGCCCCGTTTGGGTGCGACCGGCCTGGCGGCACTAAAGCAGCACTAACGCGCCCTGCTGCACTCGCTGCTGCACCTCCAAGAAGGGAGAGAGCGAGTCTAAATCCAAAGCCTCCTTTAGGGCAAGCAGCCCCGGGATAAAGGCCTCAGCGGGCTGCTTCGACTTGACTGACGTATGCGTCTGGGGCGGCGCCACGCTTGAACTGCAAGCATCCGCGGCGAGGCGGATGGAGTCGAACCTCCTCTTGGGCGAGAATTAACCCCCGCGGGGATTTTTGCAATTCCTTTCCCAGCAAACGGCAACGAACCCATTTGTCTGCTTTGCTTACATTCATGCCCACGAAGTCAGAGATGTTCTCCTGCTTGACGGCCTCCTCGGTCTCCGAGTCGGACTGGTCCATGCGCGCGGTGCCGTCGATCTGGAGGCCGGCGACGGCGTCCCCCAGGGCCTCGGACAGCGCGGGTTCCTTGCCGGGGTCTGCGGCCGCGTCCTCGCCGGCCACGGCCTCGGCCACGGAGCCGGCGGCCACCGGGGCGGCGCCGAGCTGGTGGGAGCGCGCCACGCTGCAGGCGGCCGCGTCGTTGACGTGCTGCGTCTCCCCCAGCAACGTGCCGAACTTCTCGAAGAAGCCATCGTCGATTTCCTGGACCCTGCGAGACAGACAAGTTGGATTAGTTTTCGGGCAGCTCGCGAGGATCTCGGACCACAGGCAACCATCAGTATACTACGGCACTGCTGGTTGCCAGGAAATATCCCCCGCCTCTGGCGGACCCGGCCATACTCCGCGCTCGGCTCGGCCGGCGGCAGGGGGTATGGCCGTGCGCTGGGCTGCGTCGCTGCGTCTTTCGAATCAATCATGTCAGAGGTCGTGGTTCGCGACGGCGGCGAGCTGCGCGGCAACGGCGGGGCGCCCCGTCCTATGCACGGACAAGGCTTTCTCCGCGTGGACGCTGCAGGCAGGCAGGACCGCGACGGCCTCGCCCACGTCACCGCGCACGCCGCACGCCCACCTGAGTCCACTGCTCTGCTCATTCACCGGCTCTTCCTCGGAGGCTCCACCCCGCCAGCTACGCGAAGCACGGGCCGGCAACGTTGTACACCGCGGCCATGCCCGATTCAGGCAGTCCTCCACTGACGGAAAACGAAAAGCTGCCGCGACGCCGCCGGGATTCGAACCCGGCCCGCGCATTGAGATCTCCACGCCGTAGCACGCCACGCCTGGAAGCCAGAGACTCGTCCTTGGCGTCGAGCGGCCGTGCTGTGAATCAAAACTCCGGGGACTTTAAAGGCCTCGCAGCATGCGTGGAGGGGGCGGGCCTAAGCTGCCAGGCTGCGGCCCACGTCCTTCGGGTCCTTCGGGTCCTTCGGGCCCCATGACCCGCATGGGCCTCTAGGGGGTCGTCCGGCAACCAGCAGCCCGCTGGAGCCGCTCTAGGCCTTGTGGTCCAGGACCAACGCCATGTGGAATCCTGACGGCCCCGCCGCCACCAAGGCCCTCGTTATCTAGCATACGTGAGTAATGGCATAGGGGACGGCAGACAACCCGGAGCAAAGTGTGTCAGGTCCACAGCGCTCTGCAGGTCGATTCCGAACAGCGTTTCCGTCGGTCTGTCTCTCTCGCGCCCCCCTCGGGACGCTCCATGAGCGCGAGAGAGACCGAGCGACGAAAGCACACTCGGCCTGCTGGGAAACGCGCAAGGTGAAACCATTTTAAAGCTCGCTGGCTGCGAAAGGACCGGCGGCACGGACCGCACGGACTCGGCGATGAGATCATCGGCTTCACTCGCGGCAAGTCGTCGGTGCGGTCGGTGCGGGGCGCGCCGAGCCGAACACGCCGGGGTTCAAACCGCGGCGCCGGCCGAAGCAGCGACATCCTGCCGCCATAGTGCTAGCCAGACCGTCACTTTCATTGCCATTCGAAGAAGGAGGACTGGAGTCTAGTCTGTGGCGCGTATGCCACCCATACTACTCAAGCAGGCCGTGAGGTGGAGACCGTGTCCGCGGGGGGCACAGGCTACCAATGACTCAACAGGAAGGCCCCCACGCGTCAGAGGAGTTCGACAAAACGCCAAAGTCGATTCTGAATCACCACACGGCGCTGCATCCGAGCGATAAGGACCCTGAAAGCCCCCTTCTGCTCTGACTTCCATGGCTTCCTGACTTCCTCTCTCGAATGCAGCCACCATCTCCAGCGAAGCAGTGAGTCTTGGTCGGTAAAATAAAGCAAACTGCGTCGGTATTTTACTTTCCGAGTCCCTCCCACTGGAGGCGCGGTGAGTCAGGGCCCGCGAGACGCCGGCAAGGCCGCGAGCCGCGCGTACCGTCCGCCCAGTCAGCTGACGGGAAGGGGGGGGGGGAGGAGGAGGAAGGCCCCTCTCTGAGGCGCTCTTTCCCACAAGGGACCGTCTCCAAACGACCCTGCCGAGCCATTAGAGAGACAGCACGCATGGAGGACGTGGTGGAACTGGAGCAGGGACTCAAGCTGCTCGGGGACGGGCCCCGCACGCCACGCTCCAGTGGCGCCAAAAGCGACGATGCGGGGATAACACGCCGTACAGAGCAACTAGATTGGAGAGACACGTGGGGCCGTCCGGTATTTTGGCGCGGTGCAGGGAGGGAAGTACCACACCACCGGCTCGATTCTCGGCCCGGCACGCAGCTAGCTCCCTCTAGCGACCAAACGCGAAATTCGAGGCCAAACCCCCGGTTGGAACAGTGAGCCAAAGAGTCGCTATACCAGTTGTCAACCTGACGTTACCGGCTACCTAGTTTTCCCGACACAATCGACGTCACTTTGACACTTGGTGTTTGACGTGGGACTCCATTAGGCGCCTTACCGTCTCCCCAACTGCTTCTTCTCCGCCTTCTCCTTCATCTGCTCGTAGAACGACTTCCACATCGCTTCCTCGTTCATGATGAGGCCGGCGCTGACTCCTCCCCGGCGGCGGTCTTGTTGTCTTGTCCGCGAAGGCGCGGCGATCGCGTCGCGGTACTGCTGTACTGCTGTCGCTGTCGTTGGGCGGAGCCGTTGGCAGCCGCTGGCAGCAGCAAGCCCGGACTGGCGCGCAGAACGGCACTCACACGGCCGGCCGGGACGAGTGCCAAAAATACAATGACACAGCCAGCCTGGACCGACACCGCCACACTCTACTGTTGTTGTTGTGGTTTTTCTGTTGTTGTCACTGCCGTCGGGGCGCACGCACCGCGATCACGATATCATAATCTTCGACCGGAAGGTGACAAACAACAAGAGCTTGAAGGGAAGGTGGGCTTCCCTGCTGACGCCTCGTCTGCTGGTTGTTGTTGTTGTTTGGGGTCGCGCGGTCCCACGGCTGGTACTGGTGCGCGGCGCGCGGTGCGACTGCGAGGGTCAAACAACGCCGACTGTCTGCCGCTGTCTGCCGCTGGCCGGCCAACCCGATCCCCGTGCCGTCCCGTGCCGGTGTCGCGGTGCCCCGTGGGGCGTGGGGGCCCGGCCGCCCAGCAAGAGGCAGACCCGGTGAGCCGGCGACTCGTCATGCCTCCGACGCAGCGCCGCCAGTGTTGCGTTGGCCGCACTGCTTTGGCGCGGCCGCGGTGCAGACGACCGCCGGCAGGGGGCGCCACTTGTCACGGCCAACCCGCACACCAAGCAAATCATCGGACTTCCGGAAGGCCGTGGTTGATGGACTTCCCCCTTGACTGTCTTGACTCGGTGGCGAAAGGGAGGGTTCGGTGTCGTGAAGGTCGGACATGGACGCACGGCAGAATGGCTGGGGAGGTTGGGGGTGGCTGTTTGGGATACAGCAGGTGGACGCAACTCGAACCTCTCTCTCCTGACAAAGTACAGTTCGTTGCAGGCCAGAGTTATTTTCCCTGAACTATTGTCGGTGACCGAGCGCCAGCGTCGATCAACCAGGCCGGCAGTGCCGGGCATGTGGTCGGCCGTGACGGCGACTTGCGGATGTAAGAGCGGCGGGTCAACCTGGCCGGAGTGCTGCTCGCTCATTGACGCCAGGATGCGCGAAGCTCGAGGTCCCGAGGGAAGTGCAGTCTGCGCTGCCTCACCAGCGCCATCTAGCGGCGGAGAGAGCAAAGCCGGGAAGCGATCGCGATGACTCACCGGAAAGAGAAGGGAGAGGGAAGGACAGACAGACAGGCAGACGCGTCGCGCTACACATAATGCTGGAAACGGAGTGTCGCTGTTGATTCCCTGCGCCCGGCCGGCCGGTCCGACGCTGACCGGAAGTGCAATGGGCACGCTACAAACCGGAAGTGCCACGCCCAGGCTGATGCCCTGTCAAGTCCAACGAGCCCCTGGGCGAGGGGCGTCATGGAAGTACAGTATGTGGTGTGGTGCCTCCATGGGGGGCGTCGGGGCGACGCCACAGTGGACTGTAAAGGAAGGAAACAGGTCGAGAGCGCCCGCGAGGCAGGCAGCCCATCCGACGGGCGCGTCAAGCGGTCGGCCAGGCGGCGAGGCGGCCGAAGAACGACAAGGCTGGCAGTGAGAGAGAGAGAGAGAGAGAGAGAGAGAGAGAGAGAGAGAGAGAGAGAGAGAGAGAGAGAGAGAGAGAGAGAGAGAGAGAGAGAGAGAGAGAGAGAGAGAGAGAGAGAGAGAGAAGCGACGAAAGCCCTGTTCGGGACCAGCCTTCCTGATTACTTTTTCCTGGCAGGCAGCGGTGTCCAATCCTGAGGCCAATCCATCCATCCATCCAGGCCGATGCTAAGTCGGGCCGTGGGACCCGCTACTGTCACGCCCACGCTGGCCGCTGGCCGGGGAGGGGAAGGGCAGGCGCCACGCTATCGCCTGGAGTGGGAGGGCAGAGGGGCTTTAAAGAGTTGGGGGACACCTGCACCACAATAACACACCGACCGCGCCCCCCCTCCACTCCCGCTGCGGTCACGGTGCGTGCGTGCGAGAGTACTTTGTTTGGGGAGGGGGAGGCCTGAGACTGCGTGGCGTCTATAGTATAGTGCAGGAGGCGATACAAAGCAATGCGGCGCAACTGGACAAACAGGCCTCGTCAGAGGCCTTTAAAAAAAATTTCTACGAGCCCCTCGCCGAAATCAAACAAGCCTCGTTGAATGTTTTTTTTTTTAGGGGTCGTTGAAATAAAATTCAGGGCAGGTCAAAACAGGGGTGGGCGTTCCGAACGCCTCCCAAAGGGCGTCCGTCCGCGAGTCCGTTAGAGCGGCCGGCCCAGGGCGTGCCGCAGGTGCCCGGTGATGTCGCTGAACTAGCGTGCGCGTGCATGCATTACGCGCGTGCGTGGCGTTAGGATGAGAGGGGGGGGGGGTTGTCGACGCGGTGCGCGGCCGAGCGCGGCGCCGGCCGGCCGGCGGTGCGCGCACGCGGCGTGCAGTGCGTGAGTCATTTAAATATGGACGGCGTGCCGCGGTCGGTGCTTCTGCAGGCTCAACGGGGCTTTCATCGCAGCGTCTCCCTCGCACACACGAGGCGGTCCGAAGGACTGCGAGAGAGACAGAGCGACGAAGGGCGGCTAGCGCCCCATTTCTGGACACCAGTGAGGCGGCCGCGGAGCCAATGACCCGCCCGCATAAGACGGACGTCCGCGCGGGCCGCCGCCGCCCCTCGCCGTCGTCGCCCCATGGCGGCGAAAGCGCGCCAAATTCAACCCGGCAGCGGCGTTGCGTCACCGTTTGAGCAAGGGAGGACGCGAGGCGGGGCGCGGCGCGCGCGGTCGACTATTACGCCCTTCACGGGCTGTCGCGTCGTTCCAAAAGAACGCTCTGCCGGCCGGGGCTGTTGGCAAGCCGCGCTGCCCGCCAATGTCGAAAGCTCTATGCGAACTGATAGCCCAGTGCAAAGTGATAGGAGAGTTCATCGTCGCGGTCATGCAGTCTCCTAGCCACCAGGAACACGTGGAAGAACGGCCCGGTCCCTGGGGCCAGGGAGACAACATGAACAACAATAGGACAGCAGGAAAAAGAAAGGCTGGGGTGGGGAGGGTGGACTAATCAGGCCGCCGCCACGCCCTTTCGCGAGAAGGCGGCCCTAGGCGGTATGGTCGAAGGGTCACGGTGACCACAGAGGTCAAGCATGCGCCCTGCACTGCACACCTCCGGCAGGTGCAGGATCGATACCGGGCGCCAGCCGCCTTCGAAAACTCCGTCGGCAATCTGAAGGAGCGACGCCGATGCCGATCGCGTGTTTCGATAAGGCACGCATCATATGCCGGATGAAATCATGAAAGCCACGCGCCGCGGCCGAGAGTCGAACCCGCGACCTACCTGGTGCAGGCGGCGGGGGCGACGCGGCGGGCTCGCCACTTGGAGTAGACGCGCGGCACGCGTACGTAGGGCGCGATGCAGCCCTTGGCGGGGCAGTCCTTGACGCTGCGCGCCTTGGACACGGCGCGGGCCTTGAGGGCGCGCAGCTCCTGCAGCACGGCCTCGGCCCACACCACGTCCTGGTGGCGGCCGCGGTGCTGCGGGGACGTCTTCGGGGACGCCCTCGAGGACGGCGCCGGCGACGGTTTCGAGGTGCGTCTTAACGGCGAGGCCGTCGTGGAGCGGCCTGCTGTCTTGAGGGGCAGCCCGAAGGCCGGCAGGGGCATCTGCGGCACCACGCCGAACGGGCGCGCGGAGGCCGAGGCGAAGAACGCCGTCCTCGGCGTCCTCGGAGAGCGCGCCGCGGGGGAGGGCGTCTTGGGGGCCACGAAGGAGGGCGCGTCGGAGGACATGATGGAGGGCACGTTCCGCCCCCTCATGGCGGGCGGCGTTTCCGGCGACACGCCGTTCGTCATCTTGAAGGCCGGCGAGGTCTTGATCGAGGAGGGAGACATCTTCAGGAAGGTGAGCTTCGTCGGGGAGGTGGCGAGAAGGGGCGGGGGCGGTCTCGGCGGCGGGGTGGCGGACGCCGCGCCGTGCCTCCGAGACGCCGCCACCCCCGCGGGCTCGACGCCCCGGCCCGCTAGTAGCATTGTCACACACACACACGTCGACTCGCGCACCGGGCCTCACATTGTAAACAACACTGCACCGGCTCCGGGCCTCCGGGCGTCCGCCGGACACTGAACCCCGGACTGCGCGCGCTCGCCGCTCGGATTCGCGGTGGACTGAGGGAGCCGGTCGACGCCGTGCTGCCGAGGACTGGCCGGGGACCCCAGCAGGGCTGTACGGCCCGGCAGCGGGCGTGGCGAGGCGTGGCGCAGGGCAGTGGTTCAGCCTGGCTGCACGCCGTCCGACAGTCGGTCCGCCTGTCTGCCCCCGGCGCCGCGGCGCCCTGCGTCGACGCCACCCTGGCAGCGCCACCCCTACCCGGTACCCACCACCCCCCCGTCGCCATGCCGACGCCGGGAACCGCGCCACGCGCCCATTACCATGTAATGCTGTCGTTTTGACCAGTGGATCTCAACTCGATCATTTTCCTATTTTCCACGTGAAACCAAATTCAAGGCTGTTCCCTTGAATATTTACAGGAATTTTTTTTTCCCGAGTCTTGGTGTGCGTGCATCGTGCCATGCGTCATTACTGTGGTTTTCAGCAGCAATTAGAGGCTGTGTTTGTCTGCGTGTCACAGCGACGTCGCGGCCGCGCCGCATCCGCTGTAGCAGAATGCACAGCCTTCAGCTTTCAGAACTTGCTCAGCGCTTTCAGCTCGGTAGGTTTGGCGGCGAAGTGAGCTGAAGCCGCTGAAGCTCCGCCGGCCTTGTCCCGCCATTCCCCCCATTCAGACCGGCGGGCCAATTCATTTCGTTCTGCCGCCAGCGCTGCCTGCAGTAAGTGGACGCAACTCGATACAGGCACACGGCACTGTCGCAAACTGGATACGAGCAGCGGCGGCCGACACTCCCAAAACGGATCGGAAAATTTAAAACTTAACATGGTGAAGATGATAACGTTTTCGATCCCAAACTCGTTAGAGTTTCCGGTTTGCGAAACGCCGATCCCATCCATGCACCAGGGGCACTTCGATAACGGGTCGCGTAGTGGTGTCAGCACAGGGGCAGGGGGGCTTATCGGAAACCTAGTCGAAAACGCTTCAAACTTGACAGAAAAAACGGCAAAACTCCCGCAGAGCAAATCTTTCCGCGCTCATTGTCTTTGCGAGGCCGGGCCGACCTCATCCCGGTGGCCAGACAGCCTAACGACGGGCCGACCAGCACAATGCGGGGCGCTGCAGGCGGCAGCGTCTGTCTCGCTCACACCTTCACGGGACGCCCCATGAGTGCGAGGGAGACAGACAGACAGACGCTTGGCAGGGCAGCGAGAGTAAAAACTGAAGCGAAGAAGGAGGAGGACGACGAGGAGGAAGAGAAGAAGAGCGTCTTGCCCGGGCAGGAATGCAGCGACACTTCCGGAGCAAAGAACCTCACCATTGCTGGAGTCTCCATGAAGTAATGAAGGACCGGAGAAGGTCTGTCAGTCTCTCTCTCTCTCTCTCTCTCTCTCTCTCTCTCTCTCTCTCTCTCTCTCTCTCTCTCTCTCTCGGCCACCCACGCAGCGCCCCAGTCGGTTGGGCTGCCTACCGCCACGGCGACCGCGTGCGTGACGCGCTATATACTCACTCCGGCGACAGCGCCCACCACGTTGCGGTCTGGATGGCGGGGTTGGCGCCGCCGAACAGCCGCAACCCCAGGCCGCTCATCTTGCGGTGCACCCAGGAGGAGGAGGCGCTTGAATTCATAGCGCTGCGGTGATTGTGCTGCAACAAACGGCCCACAGTGGGTCAGACAGCGCCACTCATGGTTTTTGGCGTGGTGGTGGTTGTGGTGGTCGTGAACAAGGCATCCGAGTGCTCGGCTAGCGTCCTCGTGATAATTGATCCCGACCGGTCGTCGGCCACACAAGGGCCTACTTGTCTGGGCTGCGAGTGCCATGGGTCTCTTCGTTTGGCAGCAGCCGAGTGCGGGAGCACAATGTGCTGTCAGACTGAAGATACTATCCCCTCCCCCTCCCCTTCCGAAAAAAAAATTATAATAAAATAAATTTTGACTCATAATTTCGTTGATAATTTTTATCATTGCCTTGTAGTATTTTTGACTTGCAACCCGGGCATCTCTCCAAGGAACCACGCATTTTCGCAGGCACTGACAAAGTCCTTGACTCGGCCTGCTGCTCGCCAAATGGCGCCATTTCACACGAAGTGCTCGGAGCGTGTTCCTTCCAGTTCCTGCGTGATGGGCTCCTTTCGTCGCAGCGTCCTCCCCGAGTCAGCCCGAGCGCGACAGATGTCTGTGCTTGCCCGCCGATTGGACGAGGCGTCACATCTTGTGCACGTCATCTGGTGCAGCATTTGACTGACTCACGTAGTCACGTGAGGAGGAGGCACGCCGACAGACGACAAAGGACGGGGGCTGCTTCCCGCCTATCTGTCTGTCTATGTGTAAGTGTTGGAGCGTTGGACGCGCACGGCGTGCGTGTGAGTGAGCGAATGTGAAAGGGATTTGAACCTGGGTCCGGCCCCGCCCGCCGACTTATCGACTGCCCGAATGTGGGAAGGGCGAAACGGAAGTGAGGCTGTGGCACACCGGCGGCACACGGCGGCGTGCGCGGGGCGCGCCTTCGCCGAAGCATCTCGCGTGTCGTCGTCGTGAGTCGCGGCGGTGTTGTTTCGATTCGGGAAATCCGTGGGAATGCCTTCAGTGGGTGCCCGAGCCTGCGCGAAAACGCCCCGCTGATGCGATTCTAATGGCAGCACTATTTTGATCCTGAACCCAGTGGCAGCGCCATTTGACTGAACACAATATGCAAAGTAATTACACGAGCATTTTGCTTTGTCATGACAAAAATGTCTAAGGACGATGTGCAGTTTTCAGAGTGTGCAACATTCTCGACAACATCGTAACCTGTTTCTAAGGATAAACAATGGCCCAGGTTCAACACTGTTTTGCTTGAGTCAAGACTGATAAGGTTCGCGAAAACCACCCACTTCTGACTCAGGCACAAGCGTCCTCGAAACGCGAAAGTTAGGCCTTGAAAAGGCCAAGACTTCTGCATGTAACGAGTAAAACAGACCCACCACTTGGAAGCGTCGGGGCAGGCGCCGCACACGCGCAGACGAGCTCAAAACGAAGAAGCACAACAACGCGCCTCTGCCTCATGGCACTCCCGCACCATGCCCGCGCACTCTCAGCGCGCCTCTCCGAGAGCTGATACCAGTACTCTCGGCATGAGAATTACTCCCGTTGTCGTAATGAGACGGGGGCCGGCCCACTGTGGGATCGAATCAAGGCCTCGTGAAGAGGAACGCGGCAAATTAAACTTGTTGCTTTGCAGCAAGCTCGCCGGCTTGACCAGGGGTTCGCATTGCGGGATGCAGGACGTCTATTTTGGGTGTTTGTTTCGCTGGTCCATCTGCCGGACGCATTGCCCCCCCCCCCCCTCCGCCCTTCGGGTGGCCCAAGGCCCAAGGACGTTCCTCGAGGTCGCCCAGCGGCCACCGTGGCGGTCACGGCCCACTCAGCAGGGGTACGCGTCCAAATCGCTCGGCGTCGCGGTCGGCACGGTGCACAGTGGGTCAGAAGACCGTTGAGGCGGCCAAAATTAAAGGCGCGTTTTGAGCTCCAGGGACTCGAATCGAACGGGTGACCCCACTGATGGATTGCTCTCCAAGCGAGGAATCCATTGGTGGGGTCACACGGTGGACTCGAGTCCCATTTAGCGACTCTGGAGCTCAAAACGCGTCTAGAATTTTTGCCGCCTCAACGGTCTTCTGACCCACTGTGCGTTGGTCAGTCAGAGCGCCGAAGACCGGCCCACACGGCCGAAACTCCAGATTCGCTGACGTGCGAATTCACCCATGGACTGCTGTTCGAACGACGACGGCGGGGTCACGCAACCGGTTCGAGTCCTGTTCGGCGAGCTAATAACACGTCTTGAGTTTAAGCCGTAGGGAACGCGGCCGCAGATTGGAGACTGAATCGCGTCACAATAGCACGACCCCAGTAAGACGCCAGTCATACCTCAGTTTGACGCATGTCGTACACCAGTGTGGCGATCGGACTTAGTTTTCGTGGTCAGAGAAGCGTCGGTCTTCTGGCCCACTCTGTACGCACGGCGTCCGCGCCTGCCGAGGAAGCGATCCTTCATCGGCAATCGCTCGGTTTATAAACGAATCAAGGGTTGCTACTCACGTGACACTGGTGGCTATAATCCAGGTTGGGCCCGCCGCAGCGCACTCAAAGAGTGTCACACACACACACACACTTCTCACTACCGATCGCCTCGAACTAGAAACAACAGACGCGGCCCATTTCGGCCTCCCTTCGACTCCACCGCGACGCTCGCGCTTATCGCCCTCTTCCGCTGTCCGGCCGAAATTCCGGCCCGATTCCGGCCGACTCCCACTACGAACTACTCGGCCAAATGGGTACTTCTGCCTGCGGCGGCGGCGGCGGCGCGGCTCGGCGCACGTGAGGCGACTGGCGCGGTGCCGGTACCAGCCGAGCCGGCCAGCCCAGGCCAGCGCAGCCCGCGGCTACAGGCTGCCGGCTCAGCTTAGGCAGTCTCCACTCCCAGTCCCAGGCCTCGCAGTTCCGCACGGGGAGGGCGCCAGGGCGCCGGGCCCGGCCGCGCCCTCACTCTATGTAGGCCTCTAGCCGCGCCTAACGCCGCCAAGTTATGCCCAAGCGCGTACGCTGGTCGCGGCGCCGGCCGGCGAAGACGAACCCCAGGAGGAAAGGACAAACAAAAGATTCGTTTTGGTAACGGTCAGGTTCGAGGCCTCCTGGACCTCCCGCAGGCTGGTTCCGAGAGACAGGCCGACGAGGCGACGCTTCAGAGTCGCTCCGCGCGGCTTGTTTTTGGGGTGGCAATCATTTCAACTGGCAGGCGGTGATGGAAATGGACGGTTGTTGTCCTTCGGCGCCAATGGCAATAGCTGTCAGTACTCACAGTGGAGGCAGTAGGGGGCGGGGGCATGGGGAGCACGCTGGGTTGCCTACCCACACGGCGCAGACAACGCCAACTAGACTCGAGGCTTCAGCCCGCACTCGACACTCTCATACACCCGTGTTCGCTGCTGACACGAGTATACCACCAACAAATACAAGAATTTGCCTGAAAGGTGAGGGCAAAATGAAAATTCCACCATAACATTAGAAGAGGAAAATTATTACTGTACTACAATTGGAAAACAAAAAGAAACAGACAATCGAGGATCAGGCTTTGTCCAAGCAAGTATGAAACAAAAAATAATTCAAATGATGGAAATTAAAAATTTACAGAAAAAATTATTATTATGCAATTAAAAATAAATACGAATAATCTAAGATTGAGCCTTGTCAACTACACTGAACAAATGCAACAATAGAATATAGTAATGGATGCAGAGAAATTGAACAGTTGAGAAGGTAACAAACTTGAGCAATGTTTACACAGTGCTGATGAAAAGTGAAGTCATAATACAAAGAACACTCCTGGTGGGCAAGAAATAGACAATTAAATTATGACTTTGTGCGACAGTTTAATAGATGAAGTATCAACAAAGAAGTAATCACCAGAATTTAAAGAACTGGCATAACTAAACAGTATACTTGCATTCTGAAATGAAACAACATTTTCACAACAACTCAAAGAACAACATTCATGTATAGCGGTTTACCACCTGTTATCTGCCTTCCCAACCAAATAATTAAGGATTGAGAAACATAATCAAGCCCTTTCAATTATCACATATACTTGACATAGAATGATCATTCATAATGTTTTGTTGAACAGACCATTGATAGGAGTAAAGTTCGTTCATGAATCACATCACACAGCATTTGAGTAAAACAAAATAATTTTAACAAACATATAAAAAGCACCCAAGGATGAGAAGAATTAAGATGAAAGTACATCAGGGGTGTGAGTAGCCTCTTGGGCTGGGGGGACCGGTTTCTCAGGAACGTCAGTTAATGGTTGATGACCTGTTCCATGGACAAATAAATTGGGAATATCTGGTCCAAAGTAAATTTTGCTATTGGCAGTTAGTGACTTGTATTTTGTCAACTCAAGGTACTCTGGTGTAAGGAGGAGTTTGTTTGCTTCAGCTTGTTTCTTTAATTGATAAAACTCAGCATCTGACCTACTCTTCTGACGATCAATATGCATTTCATCTGGAACAAAAATTCAAACATATAGAATTTTGCAAAAAAGGTGCATCAGAACAAAAAAATTAATGGGATCCCACAGATTCTTACCTTCAATTTGAGCCATTCTCTGGAGGGACTCCTTCTCCATGATTTTCTGCCCAAAGTGAATTTTTGCAACACTGGCTTCTTTCTCAGCCTCAATAATAGCTTTCTTGCGATCTGTCTCTGCATCTTTTTCAACTAACTTTTGATGCTGCTCTGAAATGAGCAACTTTGTCTTTTCTCCTTCCCTATTGGGAAAAAAACGTTAGGGTGAAGTAATGAATAAATAAAAATTGCACATTTGAGAGGAATCACAGAAGACTTACATCTGTTCATAATTTTTCCGAATCATTTCTGGTATTTTGGGCTTAGTGACTCGAACTGCTTGTATATATAGCCCAGGGGCCATTTCATTCAGATCTCTCTGAAGAGCTGTTTTGAGGTTTTCATCAATCTGGTCGAATAAATCAATGTACACCTAGAAAAAGAAATTAAAAGAATCATGAGACCAAGTTTTGTCACTGCATGCAACTCTAAATCTTAACAAAGAGTCTTTTCTCACCTCTTGAAGGCTGTGAACACTGCAAAATTGGTTCAGTTCGTGATGCACTTTGTTGAAAATTAATGTTTTGTCATAATCAGCAGTGTAATTCTTCACAATATCAAACACTGAAAGAGAATAAAAGATTTAGCATTGGTTCTCTAGAAATTATGGCCGTAACTAGTAAGGAATCATAAATGAAAGTATGATTGTCGGCAGCTTACCGCTAGATGCACTAAGTATGTTGACAACTTCAATTCGATCGAAGTAAATCATCACACCACCACTGGTGCCACAGGGAACATTTTTAACCTCATCTGTTTGTAATGTTACCTGCAAACCACATACATTTTGACGTAAAATAGACTGGAAGCAAATCTTATGCAATGCGGAAAACAATCTGGTAACAACTCACCTGCACTGATCGGAAGCTGGTGATGAATGGGATCATCATGTGAAATCCTGGTTGACTAGTGTTAGACAATAAAGCTCCACCCTGCAACAAGCAACAACTTTACAGTCACGTTCAAATGTATGTAAACCAGAGGCTTCCGATAAACAAATTGTCTCACCCTATAATACACTCCTACGTGTCCTTCCTCCAATTTATGGAGAGAAAAATTGACTAAAAAGGAGAAAATGCCAACGGCAACGGCGATGGCAGCTGCGTTTCCAGCCATTTTCGATAAAGGCACCAAAATAATCTAATCTTGGATAATATGTGCCTCAGGCCGGCGAGGCGGCGGTTCTGGAGGTTAGGGTCCCGCTGGTACTTCAACGCTGGAAAGCGAAACGTGGCATTGCGGTGCAATTAGTCCGACAGTTTGGGGCGAAAACGGCCAGGGAGCGCCTCGCATCGCCAGCTGGCCTTACCTTTCCCAATCAATACGATGAAAAGTGTATGTTTGTGGACATGAAGGTGGCGCGCCACGTTCCTGCCCGCTGTCCTGTTGTGGGCCGCCAGGTTAGCCAGCCGCTACAGGCACAGGGCTCGGCGGGTGGCCGAGAGCGGCGGTCGTTGTCGACGAGGAGGGGAGACTGCTGTCGGGGTCGCGCACTTTGAAAAAGACGGACAAGGGTTCACAGCAGGCTAACGGCTACTTCTTCAATTTTGCTTGAAAACGCGCGACGATTTCGGGTTTCCGCGAAGTCCGCGAAGCGGAGAGGCCGAGGGGAGGAAGCGCAGGACGGCCCGCCCGGAAGGGGTCGGGAGGGGGGAGGGAATTCCGAGCAGGGCTCATTAGGCCACGTAGGCCCGAGTGTGCGAGCACACGCAAGGGGGGTCGGTTTGGACAAAGGGTCGGTGGGGTCAACGAACCGAGCCCAAACTCCCGATTAACGCCTTCTTCGTGAAGGGTTCCAAGTGTCAGGTCAGGGAGAGACGATAACAGAAAAGCAAACATGGCTGTCAACACCGCGACTCGCCCTGTCGATTCCGAGCGATGTGTCACCCGAGCGGGCCACCTCCCGAGGGCGAGAGAGACAGAGCGACTGCCTGGCGTGCCTGCGGTTGCGTGGCCGAGGCTGCCGAGGCCCCAGGCGCTCGACGGGCGGCGCAGCGGCTGCAGCGCCATGTCATTCCCCGCGATTATTCGACCGAAATACAGACTGATGCCGGGGAGTCGCCCCGTCCCTGTCGCGCTCTTGCGGCGCTCAGTGCAGCGCGCCGCGACGCCCAGGCGACGCCGTGCAACATTAACCAATCCCAGGTCAATTAGCTCTCCAGTCAGCTGGAAGGGGGAGGGGCGCCCCCACCCCCGCCCCTGGTCCCTCCCCGGGGACGCGCACATGCCGCGTGTTCAAAGCGTAACAGCGTTCAGGGTTCGAAATGATTGCGGTTTATTTTTGCGGTTGACGCCGTTACGCGGCGTGGGCGTCTGACAATACATCATCAACGCATGGCAATGCGAAAAAAATAACAAAACTAAAATAAAACAAAAAAGAAATAAGAATTTTTTTTCTCACTTTCCACACGTGCTCCGGTGTTGCACTTTTGCACTCGGGCCGGTCCAGTGTTCTTTGCCTGCTGGCAGAGGAGCGCATTGCCTGTTCCCTAGTTATCGGGGGTTAGGTGGCTGAGAGGGGAAAAGGAGGGGGGCGGGGCGTGCCTACCCCACCTGCCTCCTTACCTCGTTGATTCCTCAATCTATCCATCACAGGATCGCACCCATGCCGCCACGCCCTACCCCGGCCCACCCAGCCCACCCCGCCACGCCACGCCACGCCACGCCCCACCCCGTCCCGCGGCTCCAGTCGGCGCCCCCAGTATAAAACGCGAGGGCAGACGCCTCAGGACAACAGATCTCGTTTTCAGGGAGCGTCAAACACAGTGCAGTAATGGCTAATAAGGTGAGTACCGTGGTCGCAAGCACCGACCTCAGCTGGGGCTGGGGTTCAAATACTGATCCGAAAGAGGCAGCATGCTCTTTTCTCTCGCCTTTTATACAAAAGTGGAATATAAACATCTCGTAAAGTCCACTTTGCTACACCATTTCTTCAAAGTCAATTTTTTTAATTTTTTTAAAATCTCTTTTTTCTCTTTTTTTTCTTTTCTTCTTTTTTACATTTTTAGCTGAGACTGTATTTGATGAAACCGGGAGTACGCTTCTGCTGATAGTAATGACCGCCTTTCGGCGTGCCGTGGTGACATGGGCGAGGCGGGCTGGCGGTGTTCGGCGACACTTGGTTGTGCAAAGGGTCGTCCCGCCCCGCCCCGCCCCGCCCCGCCCCGCCCCGCCCCGCCGCGCATCGATGTGACGGGGGCGTGGCGGCGCTGCGCTGCAGCACACCACCGAGTGGCGCAACCAAGATGCACCTCTCGAGGACTTGTACCCAGTTTTTATGACACCAGCCGCTGTAGGAGGTTTTGCCTTCCGCGTGGGAGACGAAGTTGAGCAACAGAAGTTCCGTCTCCTGGACGCGGCTTTCCGTGACGGACTTGTTGCAGACACACCCGGCGGCGCTGCTGCTAGTGCTGCTGGCGGCGCACGCGGCGATCCCCCTGTCGGCCGCGGAGGCCGCGACGCGGGTGAGGCGCCACCAGGACGGCGCCGAGGCCCCGCCGCCCAGCCGGCTGCCCCGGGCGGTGCGCGCCGCGAGGGACGTCCCGGACAACGACGCCGAGGCCACGGAGCTGGAGCAGGAGCCCGCCCAGTCGCAGCCCCAGCAGGACTTCCAGTACCAGCAGTACCAGGAGCAGCAGCAGGCGCAGGAGGCGCGCCACTTCAGCAGGCTGGCCGACGACAACTACGAGGACGAGCAGGTGGGGCTGCGCGGCTGCGCGCCGTCACTCATTTCAACCTTCAAGTTCTTTCATTTTCCGTTTTTCACTGAGGTTTTGTGTCGCTCTCCAGGACATCGTGTACGACTTCTCGTACGAGGTGAAGGACCCCCACACGGGCAACGACTTCGGCCACCGCCAGAGCCGGTCCGGCGGCCAGACCCAGGGCCAGTACCGGGTGCTGCTGCCCGACGGGCGCATGCAGGTGGTGGACTACGTCTCGGACCGGGACGGCTACCGGCCCAACATCCGGTACGAGGACGTCGGCGTGCCCGTGTTCGCCGGCACCGAGCAGCACGAGCAGTTCGCGGACGGCACCAACCACTTCGAGCAGGAGCACGGGCCCGGGTCGAACAGCGCGGCGGCGCCGCTGGCGGAGGGCTCCGCGCAGGGCCCCAGCCCCGACGAGGTGCGGAGGCGAAGGAGACGGGCCGCCGCGCCCCTCGCTGCGCTCACAGCAGCCCGGCTCCACGCCCAGCACGCCGGCAAGCAGGCCCAGCGCCAGCGATGAGCACCGGGACCACCACACCACCGACTAGGACGACCAAATGGCAATGCGCGGGCGAAAAAAAAAAGTCGCAAAATAAAGCATAAATTTTTAAAGTACTAACGGAGTCTGAATGACCGGAACACAAAGTTTTGGGTTTATCTTTTTTTATTGATCTTTTTAATACAGTTCGCTTTTATAAGTGTCACATACATACACAGTCCCTTGGTTCTCCCTCACGAATAAGGGCACATAATAGCTACACATCATACAAAAAATATATTTTAAAAAAATCATAATCTAATATTATTAACATTATCATATCATTATCGTAAAACTTATGACGGCGATGACACTACATTTATAAAATGTGTTCCAACACCCGAAAGAATTATGTTACGATCTGTGGCTGAGGATGGCACTCGTTGTCCATTAAAAAAAGTCTTCTTCATTGCAACAACTGCAACGAGTAAGCCTTCAATGGAAAGCGGATCCGGGTCACTGAAGGTGTCGAGGTTTGAACACGGACTCAGCAATAATGCTCTCCTTCACAAGAGTGGTAACTATAGCGCACAAGGAGCCGCATCGGCAGAGGGGAAAATAAAACCCCGGGGTTTAAGGAGTCTTCTATCGTCGACGTAAGGGGAGATCTTTTTAAGGACAGAGATGGGTAAGGGGATGGGAGGGGGAGAGAGTGGGGGAAGGAGAGGAGTTGGTTGGGGCTGGGAGGGAGAAAGAAAAGGGGAGAAGGAAAGGGACAATTTTTCAATTTTTTATATATATTTTTTTTAAACAGAGGTGATTCAGGAAGTGCCTGCAGTCCCTCCCCCTTTGCCTTACGTTACTATCACCGTCTTCTTCGTCAGGTAGTCAGGTACAGGGTGGCGGCGGCGGCCGGCCGGCTCATCTGATCGGCTGCAGCCGCTGCAGCGCGTCGTCGAGGGCGTGCTTGGGGGCGGCGCGCAGCAGGAAGGCGCACTGCACCCTGCAGACGTCGTCGGCCAGCAGCGCGCGCAGGTCGGTGCTCTCCGTCAGCTGCACGCAGTTGGTGACGCGCAGCGACTGGCACACGGGCTGCGGGGACACGGTGTGCGCCTTACACGTGCTCAACAACTTGCAAATAAGAATTTTGACGGTGTCACTCTGCTTACCCCTTCCCGGGTGCAGGAGCACTGGACGCAGGGCGAGAGCTTGGCGGAGTCGCCGACGGGGATCTCGAGGCGGCCCACCGAGCACGTGGGCCGCTCAATCCACTCGCTCAGGTCCATGGCGGGGATGTCGGCGCACGTCACCAGCGGGTTGCTGCGACAAGACGAACGCGTTAGGAAGGGCTCCCCACAAACGAAGCAGTACAGGCGGATCGAATCGACAAGTCGATTCGTCGACTCACAGGAAGGGGTCCGGCAGGTCGAACGCGTTGCGCTGCAGCCTGTCGATGCGGTCCAGGTTGTTGCACACGATCCTCGCCAACGAGGTCTGCCGGATCTCCGTGAGCTGTCCCTCCGTGAACCGGAGCAGCGGGTCGGAAGTCTCGTACCTGAGGCAAGCAACATTGTCCAATAGAGTTCCTGTTCCCAGGTCCTTAACGCTAAATCTGAAACTTCCGGCGTCGTGTCCTCACCAGAATCGGTCGCAGCGCCGCAGCCGGTCGAACTGACCGCCGACGATGCAGGCGAACGTCTTGCCGACGACGCCGCCGGGCAGCGGGTACTCGCTGATGCCGCCGGGGAACAGGTCGATGTCGTCCGGGCTGGCGTACAGGCGGCGCAGCACCTCCACCTGCTCGGCCGGCATGTCGGCCTTCAGGTCGTCGAACGTCTTGGCGCGGGTCAGGTTGCACAGCTCGCGGTAGTTGTTGTAGCCGGGCACGCCGTGGTCGCGAGCTAAACCACAATAAAAAAAAATTAAAAAATAAAATTTTAAAAAAAATAAAAAAATAAAATTAAAAAGAAAATAAAAAATAAAAATAATAAAAAAAAATAAAAAAATATTTAAAAAAATTACGTAATTATGTATATTTGTTTTGCAAGTGACACCACCCCCTTACCGCGCTGTATGTTGATCGCCACCAGGTCGAAGCCGGAGAAGGGTCTGTAGGGGCGGCGGTGCTCGAAGAGGTGGTTGGTGACCTCGTTGGTGATGAACTGGTCCAGGGTCTGCATGGGCGTGTTGATGAGGCCGCGGACGAGCTCGTCCACCATGCCGGGCTGCAGGATGACGTCCGAGTTGAAGAAGTGGTCGCGCAGCCGGACGGGCGGCTCCACGGTGCGGTAGTTGACGTCCTTGCGCACGAAGTGCGGCTGCAGCAGGCTGTGCCCGAAGCGGAAGGCCGCCGAGGAGAACTCGTTGACCAGCGTGGCGTCGCAGCTGGGGTCGTATCCTGCGGCGCACCACCACAAGTTGAACACTGCTAAAGGTACTGGTAAAGGTGAATGGCTTGTCACGTACCGTCGTAGTAGCCTTCGCTCTTGAGCTTGAGGCCGAAGCGCTCGGCGCCGGGGAAGCCCAGGATCCTGGGCAGCCACTCGTTGAAGGCGATGTGCTGGAACTGGGCGGTGACGATGCGGCGCGCCTCCTGGTACAGCGTCTCGTCCGACCAGTGCGGGTTGATCTGCTCCAGGCGCTCGGCCACGTTGTTGTGCTCGCGCAGCCACAGGGTGTGCATGGTGGTGAGGCCGGGCTGCTCGCTGGACCGGGGGTCGCCGGCGAAGAAGCACAGCCCCGACGGCGCCTTGCACTCGGGGTGGTTGTTGATCTGCGGCAGCAGCGGCTTGAGGCCGCGCCCCGCCTGCGTCACGTTGAGGCGGCCGCCGGCCGGCGCGCGCAGGGACTGCGCCGTGCAGGGGTCCGAGCCGTACATGAAGGAGCCGTCGATGTAGGCGGTCAGCTGGTTCAGCTGCTCCCGGTGGCCTGGAGGGAACCAATGCCCTCTGTCAATGTTTTGTTATTTGCGTTTTTGGCTAAAAGAGGCGGACATGTTTCGGGATTCTCCTGATTTTGCTGCGATTGCACTGTACAGTCCCCACTCTCGTCTCCCTCGTCGAGTGAGTCATCCTGGTCGCGCCCACGGCCCGAGCACGACCGAACACCAGCCCATGCGATGGCTCCTTGCCACAGAAGCCCCGGTGGCGCAGTTGGCAGCGCGTTATTCAATTGCGCAAATAATGGTCGTAGGTTCGAATCCTACCCGGGGTATTTCTTTTTTCGTGATTTTCTTTTGATTTTTTTTTCATGCAATGTGAAGGCATGTTAGCGTGATCCCGCAGTCGAGACTAGCGGCCACCAGGTTGTGTCGCCTTATTGCGCAATGACCTAATGTCAAAATATTTAAGTGTCTCAGTGTACTTGATCCAAGTTCATGCTTAAGACTATGGATCGGCTTTAACTTATGAGAATTTTACAAACAAAGTCACAAAAAAAAACAATGTAATAACTATTACCCCGGGTAGGATTCGAACCTACGACCATTATTTGCGCAAGTGAATAACGCGCTACCAACTGCGCCACCGGGGCTGTCGGAAGAAACTGTTAACGCTCCAAGTTGACTTTGGTCACGCGAGTCAGCGTCGATCCGGGAATTTCCCCCCCCCCTCTTTTTCCACGGTGGCGCGCAGAGCAGACCGGCAGAGCAGCCAGACTGACGCGCGACTGTCCAAAATGAGTCACTTCAGCACGACGCGAAGAGCTGTGTGCTGGTGCGCGATAGCCAGTGTCCATCATAAGCCCCGGTGGCGCAGTTGGTAGCGCGTTATTCATATGCGCAAATAACGGTCGTAGGTTCGAATCCTACCCGGGGTACTTCTTTTGTCGCGTTTTGCTGATATCACGATGTGTCAGTGTGTCGCAAATAACGGTCGTAGGTTCAAATCCTACCCGGGGAACAGTTTTTGTCGCCTTTTTCTGTTGTTACGTTGTGTCATAGTGTGTCGCAATCACGAAAAAAAAATATACTAAATATCCCAACTGCGAGCCCTACCGAGCGTAAGCTGTCCGGGGGTGGAGCGGGTGACGGGCAGGCAGAGCGGGTGGCCGGACGCGTTGCGCGACGGGTAGAACGGGTCGTTGTCCGGGATGGGTATGGGGAAGCACAGCGGGTGCACGGTGCGGGCGGAGTCGCAGGGCCGGCACACCAGCACGCCGTCGCCGACGTGGGCTGCGGAGAAGAACAAGTCCGTCAGCGGTTTAAGTCGAAATTTGAGCTGATTCTTAATTTTTTGCTCTCATTATCTGTGGGGTGAATAAATTTTCCGCAAGGGAGAGGGACTCACCCTGGTACACGGGGGTGTTGGTCAGATCGTGGTCCATGATCTGGGCGAACTGCATGACAACGAGCGCGTAGCGCACGTGCGGGAAGCTGGTGTTGGGGTGCATGTTGAAGGACACGAGGCGCGGGCTGGGCAGCTGCTGACCCTTGACGGACTTCTGGCGGGGCGCGCCCACGCCGTCGGCGTAGTGCGGCGCCAGCAGGCGGTTGAAGGCGCGCAGGCTCTTGCCCTGGTGCGGGTGGCGCATGTTGTTGCACCAGCCCGTGTAGCTGCGGTACCGGCGGCTGGGGTCGCACGGCAGGCTCAGCTCGTCGCAGGACTCGTCGCGCGGCCAGGCCAGCGACTGGGACACGTCTACCGTGGACAGCGCGGACAGCAGCTGCTGCAGCTGCTGCACGTCCTCCGGGGCGCCCGACGACCCGCGCCGCGTGAACGGCACGCTGGCGCCGCCCTCCACGTCCTGCAGGTGCCTGGAACGCACCGGTCCGTGGTCACACTCCGAGGCGAAACACGTCCCACTGTGACCGCCGCCTGTCGCACTGCGCTTACCCCTCAAGGAAGCCGCTGACGAATCTGGCCGTGGCGAACTCCAGCACGAGGGAGGTGTTGGCGATGGAGAGGGCTTGGCGGCGGGGGCGGGAGAAGCCCAGCAGGTTCACGCCCTCCTGGGAGTTGGGGTCGACGAGGCGGCCTGGAACGGGACAGTGGGACAGTCGGTCAGAGCGCCTGCGGCAGGGAGGATGGGCCACCACGCGGTGCAGCCGAGCTCGGCGGGCCGGCCTACCCTCCCGACCGCAGGCTGAACGTCCCCGGCCCTGACCTCAGGGTGCCCCCTTCTCTCTCTCTCTCTCTCTCTCTCTCTCTCTCTCTCTCTCTCTCTCTCTCTCTCTCTCTCTCTCTCTCTCTCTCTCTCTCTCTCTCTCTCTCTAGTTAAATTCTTTTTTCATTCTTTTCAAATAAATTACTTTTTTCTTCTTAGTTATTATTGTGTAAAAATTCAAAATAATAAAAATAATAATAATAAAAAAACAAATTGTAAAAACAGCACCACCTACAAAATTACCTCAAGAAACAGATGAAACGGCATGCATTTTGTGACAATTTTACATTTTCCTTTTGGCCCGCTATGTAAATAAAAATCCCCCCAATAAAACCTATTATAAACTAAAAAAAAAAACTCTCTCTCTCTCTCTCTCTCTCTCTCTCTCTCTCTCTCACTCTCTCTCTCTCTCTCTCTCTCTCACTCTCTCACTCACGCTGGCGCCAGAGCTGGCGCTCGGCCTCGTGCACGTCGTCCACCCTGCGGTGCGCCTGCGCCAGGGCGTCCTCCAGCAGCGTGCGGTTGACGAGCGTGAAGGGCAGCGCGTAGGGCCGTTCGGCGCGCCACGCGGCCAGCGGCACGCGGCGGATCACCTCCCCGTCGCAGGACGCCTCGTAGTTCCTGGAATCCAGCGCGCCGGTCAACGAGTGGGCGGAAGCGGGCGGGTGTGAAATAGAAGGGGCGTGGCGGGCGGTGCTCACAGGAAGGGGTCGGCGGCGATGAAGGCGTTGGGCTGCACGCGGCTCACGCCCGCGTTGTCGCACAGCAGCCTGGCCAGCGACGCGCCCCGCACGGCGTGCAGCTGCGCCGCGGTGAGCGACGACGGCGGCAGGTCGTTCTCGTACCAGAAGCGGTCGCCGCGGCGCAGGTAGTGGAACTGGCGGCCCAGCAGGCAGGTGAGCGTCGGCCCCAGCAGCGCGCCGGGCGACGGGTACTCGGACAGAGCGGCGGGCAGCAGGTCCACGTCGCTCACGTTGGTGTACACGGAGCTCAGCGCGGCCACGGCCTCCACGCCCATGCGCGGCTCCAGGTCGTGGAAGGTCCGCGGCCGGCTGGCCTCCCCGCCGCAGAAGGCCACCCAATCGGCGTAAGGAGGCAGGCCGTGGTCGCGGCCTTGCTGGATCAGCTGCAGGGCAGAGGGTTCAAGTCCCGGCGGGTGCTCTTTTTTTTTTTTTTTTTTTTTTTGGGTGGTTGTTTTGGCGAGATGCGCTTAGCCTACCTGCGCGGCGAGGTCGAGGCCGGGCCCGGGCTGGCCGGGCGCTTGGAACAGCGAGTTTGTCATGACGGAGCTGATGTGCGAGTCGGGCTGCTGCGCGCGGTCCTTCAGCAGGCCCCTCATGAGGCCGGCCAGCGCGCCGCGCGTGTGCAGGCCGAAGGGCGCGTAGAACGAGGCGGCCAGCGACGCCTCGCGGATCTTGCCGCCGGACTGCGACAAACTCACGTCACGAACCGTCGCTACTCCCCGCGCCGGCCGGGCGCGGAGTAGCGACGCGAGTCCAGCCTGCTGGAGGCAGCCTCACCTTGTCGTACTCGGTCATGGAGCGCGGCATGAGCGTGGCCGAGTACCAGAGCGCCGCCGCCGCCACCACGTTGGCCACGCTGGGGTTGAGGTCTATGTCGTAGCCGGAGTAGAAGCCGGACTTCATGGGCCGCAGGCCGTAGTCGTCCACGGCGGTCTGCAAACAGCATCGTTAGTCGCCGGTCAGGCTGTGCAGTGGCAGTGCGCCCCCGCGGCCCCGCTCACCTGTCCTAGCAGCACGGGCAGGAACTCGTTGTACGTGATGTGCTGCAGCTCGGCGGCCACGACGCGCCGCGCCTCCTGGAACAGCGTCTCGTCCGCCCAGTGCGGGTTCACGACGGCCAGCTCGCGGGCCACGCGGTTGTGCTCGCGCACCAGCACGGTGTGCATGCCCGCCACGCCGAGGTGCTCGTTGGCGCGCATGTCGCCCGCCAGGAAGCAGCGGTGCTTGCCGCGGTTCGCGCGGCAGTCGTCGCGGACGTCGTCGGACGGCATCAGGGGGCCGTCGGGGCCGGGCTGGAACAGACATCATGTCAACAAGGAACCCGCTCCGCTCCCCTCATGAGCCGCGGTGGCTGAGGGTGCAAAGGCGTCCGACCCCGACCGTGAGGTCCGGGGATCGACTCCCAGTAACTCCTTTCATTTTTCGACTGGCTTCCTCCCACTGCGACTCAAACCCGTCGTCCGACACTCGGCAGACGTGCAAGTCAGGGTGGTGTAGTGGTCTAGGCTCAATCCAGGCCATTACACCCGGGTGTCTAAAAAGCAGTCCGCTTCGGCGGATTGGCCTCGGCACTGGTTCGATCCCCGATCGAGCCAGCCACTCGAAATTGGTCGCGAGTGGGTCCATTCCGATTCGTCGGATGGAGTTGATAAGTCCTTTGAAGCTGGCCCACTGACTGCATGTTCGGGTCTGGGAGCGCCGGACAGCGGGGGTACACTTGGTACCGACCACCCTGCGCAAACAAAAGCTCCCAAAACTACTCTCTCTCTTTCTTTCTTTCTCTGTCTCTCTATCGTCTCTGCCTTACTCTACTCTGCCCATGTTGGGCCGTGTCGGCGGCTCGGGTCCTACTGGGTCCCCCGGCGTACGATATCGAAGTCGCTGGATCGGATTAACCCCAGTTACCTGATAGCACCGGTTCCCATCCCGAACACCGAAGTAAAGCAGGAGGCCTCCCCATTAAGACTGGGGAGGGGGTGTAGAGTTCCATTTTTTTCCCCCCAAAAAAAAATCAAAAAATCAATTAAATCTCAGTAAATTAGCTGGGACCGACTGTACCTGCGTGCGCAGAAGTCCGCCGCGGAGCTCTCGCAGACGCAGCGCCATCTCGCGGGAGGAGCCGTAGATGGCGGAGCCGTCCAGGAAGGAGGTGGCCTGGTTGAGCTGCTCACGGGGCCCGAGGGTGCAGCCCGTCCTGGGGGCCGCGGCGGAGCGCGCGTACTCCTGGCAGCGCTCCCGCTCGGGGCTGAACACGGGGTCGTCGTCCGGCAGCCGGATGGGGAAGCACTCGGGGTGGAACTCGCTGAAGTCCACGCCGCAGCACTTAATGGGGCGCCCGCCAAAGCCTGAAAATATTTTTTAATTTTTTTTTTTTTAAATAAAAAAAAATATCAACTTGCTCTATGCAGTACTCTCATGACGGTCGTTGATCGTGTAAACCCCACAGGTTTTCATGCAACAATTTTTCCCAGTGTGTACGAATGACGTCACGCTCATTGCGGTGGCCATATAGTTTTACAGCGGCCTCCTCGGCACGCCGCCTTTGCCGACGCCCAGGTGGCGCACGCGGCGCACTGTAAATGAGAGAATGGACGTATCTTCGCGTGCGGCTGACGCAGGAGCCGCAGCACGGCGCCTCTCTCCCTGGAGTGCGAGAGAGACAGACGAGACGCCGTGACAATGTAGTGCTGCGTGACTGGCGGCGTGACTGGCGCCATGTCGCGTGTGGTGGTCACCTTCGCCCGCTGACCCCGCGGCTGGCGAGGCGAGGGTAAAGGGGAGGGGGTGGATATTTTTCCAGGCGTCCATCGCGTAAATAATGGCATGTAACGCCACCATCAACGGCTGCCTCACCGCCCATCTGCGGCGTGTGCGCCAGGTCGTGCGCCAGCAGGTCGGCCCACACGGGCAGCAGGGTGACGACGTGGAGGTGCGGCCGGTCCGAGTCCCGGTGCACGGCCAGCGACACGGCGCGCGCCGACGGCAGGCCGCCCACCGCGCCGCGGGGCAGCGACACGCCGTCCGAGTACTGCGGCGACAGGAAGCGGGAGTACCTGGAAGACGATTCCAAATGATTCCAAACACTGATCAGCCTAAAAAGGCGAACTGTCGGTATGCAGTGTGTGCTGTGTACGCACCGGGTGTTGGCCGCGCCCCACAGCGGTCGCTGCACGTTGTTGCAGTGGCCGGAGTAGGCGCGGTACTTCCTGGGCGGACAGGGCGCCTCGCGCGGCAGCGGGCAGCCCCGGCCCAGCGTCGTGTTGGTCACGTCCATGGACGGCCCGCCCAGCCGCACTTGGTCGGGGGAAAGCTCCAGGCTGCGGGTTCAAATCCATCAGAGACATTTTTTTTTTATTTATTTTTTTATTTTTTTTATTTTTTAAAGACTGTTATTGGAGTGTGGATACTCACGCCTGCGCCATGTACTTGGTGGCCTCCTCAGCGACCAGGGCGACGTGCGTCAGGTTGTGGGCCGCGTCGTTGGCCGAGTGGGACGCCGCCATGAACCAGGCCGGGGTGCCGGGGGACGGCATCACACCTACACCGCCAAAAGAAAACCCCATCCACTTAGAACCAAAGCCGCGGTTGCTCTCGGGAGTGTGACGAGGAGTGGGACTCACCCTTGCTGACGATGGCGGGCTCCAGGTGCTCGAAGCGGTTCACCAGGGAGGCCTCCGCCCAGCTGATGAAGGCCGACACCTCCTGGTCGGGGATGTCCGGCATGGAGACGTGCGCCAGCGGCGGCAGCGGCCCGATGTCCACGGCGGGGGTCAGGTGGGCGGTGCGCGCGCGCGGCGTGGCGGCGGCGAGCGGCAGCAGGAGCACGCCGAGCAGCGCCACGGCCAGCATCGCCATGCCGCTCGCCCTGCAGCAACACGACACGTCTTTATTTCTGACAGTGTGAGGCACTGATCCGTTGTGTGGACGGGAGTAAAATTCGCGAAGGCCACGGCAGACGTGTCGATCTGAACAGGAAGAAGTCGGGCCGAAAACGACCACAACAGCAGAGCGCGCCATCCTTAGAACTATCCACGCCATGCGCGCAAGCAAAGCCGCCCGCAGCGCTAAAGTAATAAATGAAAAGACTGCCCAGTCCGGCTATGTCGGCCCGTAAACGAATAATCAAAGCCAATGATTAAGTCGGGCTCATCCGCTGCAGGCGCGGGGCCGCCGCCTTGACCTCCAAGACGTCCCATGCGTTCGCTTTGTTCGGGTGGGCGGGGCCGGGCCGGGGCCCGCGGGTCCGCGTGCCGCACCGAATGGAGTGTCTGTGTCAGGATCAATGTCGAGGGTCACCGGCGGCGCCAGCAGCGCGATGTGCAGTGGCGTGTTGCAACCGACCGTCCTTCCCCCGGGAGCAGCATAACTATGGGGCGTGCTTACTACTGCAGGGCGCCGTCGTCGTGCCGACGCCACGCCGACGCCACGCCGACGCCGCGCCGACGCGAGCCGAGCCCCCAAGCGACGCCGCAGTGCACGCACGATTACGGGACTAAACGACGCTCCCAGTGACTGACTGACTGACGCCCAAATTGGCCGACAACGCATCATCCGCGACGAATGACCTCACACTAACACACGCGGAGCGGACGCCTCGAGGAGACGACGCCACACCTCTCATCAAGCGTGCAACAATTTTTTTTTATTTTTTTTAATTTATTTTTTTAAATTTTTATTTTAAACTCAAACAATTTTACGAAAAATTCGGGAAAATGGTCTGAAATTATTGACCAAAGGGTGGTCCAAAAGCGGCAAGACGCTGCCCCGCCCGAGACGCTGGAGCTGCTGGAGCTGCTGGAGCTGCTGGAGCCCACTGCAGCGCTGGAGCCAGCCGGCAGAGACAGACACAATGGCGAGGGCACCGCTATTAGTGGGTCTAGGTTAAGCTCCCTCCTGGATGCGAAAACAAACAACAACAACAACATCCGAAAAACACGCGCCGCTGCCGGTATTCGATCCAAGGCCCTTGTAACGGACGCCGTTAAAGCCGAAGAGGTGTCGATTATCAATTGCTTTACGACGGGCGCAGGCGGTCGGTTAGACGGTTACGGGGCTGCTCCCCGGTCCGCGGCCACCGGCGGCCACCTCCTGGCCGGCGCCTGGACCTGCCCACCGTGATGTACTACCTGCTGCTGCTACACTTACATTGTTTCGGCGCCAACGCAGTAGTATGAACGCGGCCACGGTCGCGCGCCGAGGAGGAGGACCTTACGAGGGGCCTTCCCAGAATCACGTCGCACCACGCCTGCCATACTCCGGCCACGTTAATTATTTTTTCTCCATTTCCCCCCCCCAAAAAAAAATAATTCAATTATTTTTTTCTAAGTATAATATTATTACAAAGGAAGTTGTGTTTGAAAAATTTCAAAGCTGCTTTCTCCTTGACTCCTCGTGGTCGACCCCCGGGGGCGGGAGCTTTGTTGGGCACAATACTGCTTGACTCGACTTGACTCGGCTTGGCTCGGCTTGACTCGGCTTGAATCCTCGGACGGCTGCGACGGCAGCCCTTTGGCCGCTGATGACAGACAGTGGGAAGCGTTTACCGTCACCACACAGCGGAGCAGAGCAAGGCCGTCCCAGCCGCGTCCTCAGCCGCGTCCTCAGCCGCGTCCTCAGCCGCGTCCTCAGCAGCGCCCTTATGAAAAGGCAAAGCTACTCTGCCAGCGGAAAATTAAGAGTTTTTCACACTTTTCCGTGTACGTTTGAAAGTCGAGAAATTACGCGCTGAAAGAAGTGATGATTTAAATGAGCCGGGAAATGGTGGTCGAATGACGGCTGGCTGTAAAGTCGCCGTGTGTGTGAAAGGCTGTCGCGGCGCGGTGCACCCCGGCGAGCCTGCGATAAGGAAGAGAGGCGCCAAGGCTGCCCTCTCCGGCCTCTCGCCGAGCCTCTCCAGCCTCTCCAGCCTCTCCAGCCTCCCGCCGATGAGGAAGCGCCCGGGAAGAGGCGCCGGCGCGGTGCAACATTTCGAGCAAATGCACGCCGCGCCGCCGCACTCGGTGTCACCGCCGCACTGGAAGCCGGAGGCGGAGGCGGGAGGGAGGGGGGGGGGGGCTTCAAAGGCCGGCAGCAAGGACGCGGGGAACAAGTCGAATTTAAGAATGATGTGCCGCCGCGCTGCTGGTGGCGGCGGCAGCATGGCTGCTGCTAGGCTCGAGAATAGGGGCGATAGACCGTGGAGACGACGCCGGGGACGGCGGTGTCGGTTTTGGCGCCTTTGGGGTCACACACACACACACACACACACACACACACAGACAGACACAGTAACACACACACACACACACAGACAGACACATACACACACAGACATGGCGCTCAGTGTCACACGCACGCAAAGGTCGCACTCACACAGAGGTAATGGCCACGTGAATGTTGCCGAAAGAAGAGGTAGGTGGATGTTCGCGACTAAATGCTGCAAGCATTCAGCCACTTTCATTGTGGCTGTTGTGGCTGGTCCTTCTCGGAAATGGAACGAATTCGCTGCTCTTCCTTCACGACACTGCACTGCACCGGCCGGCCGGCCGGGGGAGTCTAGAGGGCCGTGCGGCCGCGAAGGACCGGACGAGACAGGAACAGCACTCGGCGCCAAGGACTCGCCTCTGATTGGAAGATGATGGGCTAGGCGCCAAGCCGGCGGGGCTCCTTGGGGAAGGTTAGGGTCGACCAGCCAGACAAGTGCAAGCCGTCATTAATCGCCGCGCGGTTTAACTGCTTTTTAAACAAGATGGAAAATTTCAGGGTCGAAGTGTCTGCCTTTGCCTGGCCAAAATTTTTCTTAGCCGCAAAGGTGCCAAAAAAAAAGCTATTACTCAACCAGTGAGATAAAATTGTTTCCTTTTATCAAGTATTTAACTTGGCAGCACGATTCAAAGATGTGAAAAAAGTAAAAATAAAACCGCTTCTTAACAGCGATGTTTGGTGACATTTCGATACAATAATAACACCGACTTTCGTTGAGTGTGAGTCCAAGCAGTCATGAAATTTAAATTGAAGATATATCCTTGAGATAAAATAACTGTTTCTTGTCAAGGGGGGGTCCCCTGTGACATTTGGGACGGAATCGGGAGAGGCAGTTGGAAGTGAGACAAAAAACAGCGACGGAGAGAGAAGAACAGAGATGAGCCCAACCTAGAGAGAGAGAGAGAGAGAGAGAGAGAGAGAGAGAGAGAGAGAGAGAGAGAGATAGAGAGGGGTTCCTCCTGACAGGTGAGATGGCCCACCGTGAGATGACAGATGAACCCCGCCCCCTCTTGTGCAACGAATGTCTCGGCATCGAGTGTCAAGGAGCGGAATGGAGACAGGCACACTGTTCACAATATTTAAAAGCCTCGCCACATAACCATTACCAACCCACTCGTACGCAATTCCCGCATAATTCTTCTCCGAAGGCACACGGGCGAGTTTTGTCATGAGCCTGAAGGGTACACGCGTTGGCCAACTCGTGGTTTTGCCTATCAGTGCAGACAAGCTGACACACACCACGAGAAATCAACCAATTTTCCCCGACTAAGTGCTGAGTTCTCAGTCGTAAAGTCAGAAGCTAGGTTTTTTTTCACAGTGCAGACGGCAGAGGGGCCCTTGACACTGGAAGCAGCGCCGTAACGTTTCTAGCGCGTGAGGCGCGTGCCAGTAATTTATACGGCACAGCGTCACCGTGTGGAGGGCTTTCCACTGTTGACGATCGCTTCTTTACTTCCAGATTCTTCTTCTCCAGCTCCAGGGAGGCGGCCAAGCGCCGCTGGACAACTGAGGGGAGAGAGGGGGGCCGCGGCCGGTCGGGTTCATGCCGGTTACGTCAGCGAGTTGCCGGAGCCGTGCCGGAGCCGTACCGGAGTCCGTATGCACGCCGAGTACAGTGAACTCCGCGCAACACGGCGCCATGAAAAACGAGAGTCGATACAACGGGTGCACGGCGCGTAAACATAGAGGCGCGTTCCGGGAACGGCTTTCTGCAGAGCAAACACACGGCCGGCCAGGCGAGGACCACTCGGGAGGAGTCTCTCGCAATGTCGAGAGGGAAATGGCCATTCAGCGGGTAAGCAGCGACTGCTCGAGTTTATGATAGTCACTGAGTCTACTGTTATTTGCAATGAACACGAAACACTAACAGACGTCATGTAATTTTCATTTCAATGTGGCTGGTTGCAGTCAAAACTTCAGCCAAAAGGGTGTCATTTTTACGGCAATTTTCAAGGTCAATCTGACGGCCATGACGGCCGTTTTGACGTCATTGACTGCCTCGTGAATAATTTCGAACTCTTGGGGTTAGTAAACACCATGATACAGGCCATGAACGACTCGTTTTTTACCCGGGCACTTGGTTGGCAATTGGTTCAGTCACGCGTTCATGGAACCATTAATTATTTATTTTTTCACCCCCAGCTGCGATGTGAGATATCTCTATCCATAAGCGCCTCGTCGGGCCGCACGAACTGGCGCGTCGCTGCGGCTGGCTTCACTCGCAGGGGGCATCCATCTTCAGAGCGTGTTCCAGTTTCCAGGACGGCGGCCGCGGCGCCGCGCGCGCAGGTTAGAGGGCTCACACGTGAAGCAAGGGGGTCACTCAGGGCGAGTGAGTGACCAACAGTGACCACGGCCGGTCATCCCTCAGCGAGATGAGGTCCACTGTGCAAACTTTGGTGGTCACTTCACTTTATGGCAAATTCAAAGGCCAATATTCCTTCACAAGAACGAGCTCAAACCAGTTGATATCCTTGTTGTCGCATCCATACAGGTGATATGGGATGGACTCAAAGCGCCAAGTCCATTTGCTGTGAACCCAGCGATGGCGCTTCCATCTCCTTGGCGAGTCACGAACCCAATCAAACTGTTCCCGCGAGGAATTTTGTGAAAAGAAAACAAAAGTAAGACTAATTTCGGAGCACGAAACGGATGTCATCCCCGCTCTGTCGACGCCAGCGGCTCGGCCGGCACCATCGACGCAAAAATAAATCTCTGCCTCTCTCCTTGGCGGCGACGTGGATGAAGGCAGGCAGCCGCTACCGGAGGCCGCGCCTTCCATCTTCCCATAGATTTAAGCTTCTTCTTTTTTTTCGGCCGACAGTCAAGGTCAGGGTTGCCACCTAACCGGCGGCAGGACGCAGCGGGCACGACACTCGAAATGATTCCATATCGCTCGGACACAGCCTCTTAGGCGCCAGGTGTGGAACTCTCATATAATTTAATGAAAAAAAAAAACAAAACAAAAAAACAAACAAACATTGCAAAAGTTGACCCCGCTTTAAAAAAAATTTCACGTACTCTGTAAAAAAAATAGTTTTTTTTTGTCACGGGCGCAATAATGCACTGCAGTGCGGGGCGGAAGGGGAAGTGCGAGAAATGACGCGCCGGCGAGACACTTCCAAGGAGCATCGTGAGTGAAGGGGACTCCATAAACCAAACACTGCTCCACGCACACTGTGCATCATTGCTCAGTGCCTATATGTACAGCTGAGGGAGACGAGCTACCAGCAACAGGGTTGCGAGGACACTCTTCTCACTCTTCATTTCTTTGATTTCTTACCCCCTTTTTTTCTGCTCACCTTTAATAACAGGCTATGCTGCCTAGACGATCCGGGTAGAACCGGATTGCGTGACGTGGGAACCCCCTCCCCTGGTCCCCTCAGCGCCCCTCAGGTGCTGCTGCGCGCTCCCTGCGTGGCCTTCCCTCCCGATGGAAAAACCGGATAGCAAACCGAATGACAACGTCATCGGTGGTGGGGGAACTGCACTGAGTGGCACCCGACTCGGTTTCCGGAAACCGGTTGCTCCCAGGGGCGCGCGCTGGAGCCGCTGCAGAAAAGGAAGCGAGCGATGCTCACTCCGCGGGGCGCCTCCAGCGCTGTTTTTAAAAGTTGTGCAATAATTAGTCGTTCGCGTAAAAACATGACTGTGTACAGCGAGCCGCCGCACTCTATTCCGCAACAACAGGAGCGCTTCTCGACTGCCGGGTGAAGTTACTGTCGGTATGCAGTCAGACACGGAGGGAAAATCGGTCGGTTCTCAAGAAAAGACGGTTGCGCGAAGTGAAGGAGAATGTTTGCTAAAACTCATTCATGACATTTTTCCACCACCGAAGGGTTCTTCTTCACGAGTCCCGGACCGCACCGCGCTTGCTGCAAGGACGCCGCTGGAGAAACGCAGTCAGTGGCGGCGGGGCCGGGCGGGGCCTTGGCGGACGGCGCCTGTTTCCAGTCGCCCAAATCGCGAGGCGAGGTAAGAGGCTACTTGTGTCCGACCAACAGCATTAAAGTCGGGGAAGTCCTTGCGCCTTGCCTGTTTCCTCAAACCTTTCTCCGTGCGGCCCGGCAGGCAGGCAGGCAGGCAGGCCCGGCATGACTGGGTGGATTCGGAGGCAGACGGCCTGGCTGCTATTATGTTCCCCGTTGTGAAGGTTGCACCGAGCTGAACCAGCCGCTCTGGAGGAAGTGTCGCGTTGAGTACCATTTGGCACGACCTGAGAGACTCCCACCCCCACCTCCCACTATTTGAACGTAAAAAAAAAAAAAAAAAAACCTGTCGACGTTAGCGTTAGGTTGGCCACCCTGCAGCCGATAAGGCACGGCCGGCCATCGTTCCGATGAATCGGGAGAAAGCAGTGGCCATTCAGTCTGCTGCTGGCCGCTGGACAGTCGCCGACGAAAACGAAAGCCGCAAACGCACAAAAGATGGAACACCAAAATATTATTGTCTTCGCAATAGTTTTTTTTTTAGATGAATTTTTTGAAAATTTAAACATGTAAATTAAAAGACAAAAAGAGTTGCAGAAACCAAGCGTGCATTGCGCTTCCTATATTTATTTTTTTTGTATTTTGGCTCAATATTTTTTGCGTGCGGTGTAAATTTCATGATAAAAATGTCCGAGCAGATGGCCACTTTTCATAATTACTGCATGTCGGCGGCGGTGGCCTGACGCAATGCTGACTGCCGATAACGGGCGCATTGTCCTTATTGGCAGCGGCCCAGCGTTGCGTAAGTACACCGCACGGTTTGTTCACAATTTGAAAAAGAAGCACTACGTAATTGATTTTCTCCAAGGCTGATTTTTTTTTCACAGTTCAGGGGCTCCCCGGTCACCTTTCCAACGAATTTCGCGCGCAACTCAACTCCCCCTGCATGTCCCCGCCGAGGTGACAGGCCCTTTAGTTTTCTAGTTATTGTGCGCGTCTAAAGGCTTGGCGGTGCGCGGTGCACGCAGGCATGGCATTGCCCAAAGAGCTCGTTCATCATCGTCCGCGTGTGAATGTCGTGCATGTGTGTGCGTGCGTGTGTGTGGGTGGCGGTAGGTGTGGGTGTGAGCGTGTGAGGTCAGCCGCATGCAATCGCTACACCTCACTCATGTGGCGAGGCGGTGGACGTCGCCGTGACGAGCCCCTCAGGGGTACCTCCTCAGGGGTACCTCTTCAGGGGTACCAGCTTTGAGGTCCCAATTGGCCTGTTTGACCTCTCAACACCTCCCAACATCGAAATTTGAGGTCCCAATTGGCCTGTCTGACCTCCCTCGTGTGTACAGCCACACGCCGGCCGGTCTGGAGCACGACAATATGGCCCCGGATGTTAGCTGGTCACCATGGTTACCGGTTATGACACGGCCAATCAGCGCCCCGGGTGGGCCGGCCAATCAGGTGCGAGCAAGGCACTCGCGGACCGTCGGGGTGGCTTCGGCGGGAGAATAATGGTCGTCCGAACAGGCGCGTGGCTTTCTACACGATAATATCGAACGTGTTGCGTCCGCGCTTCGAGTCCTTGAGCAATCTTAATTTTTGCCGCAGGTTAGGCTTATCAGGCAACACTACGGGGAGTTAGGCAGCTCGGGAAGGCTTACCAGTAAGGCACAGTCGGTAATGGCTTTTGGTGAAAAAAATAAATAAATCTGAAACCAACAGGATTTTTTTACGCATACCGGTTGTTATGTTACGCGAGAGAGCCAGCCACATTCATTCCCTAAAAGTTTGGGTGACCCCCGCGGTGACCCTGTCGCAGAGGCCGACGCGACGGCGCGTCTGACCAAGACATTGGCGGTCTGGCGCCCACAATGGCCGCCCCGCCGCGAGCTGGCCGCACCACTTGAGTCAAGTGTCGTCCCGTGCACTCCCTACACCCCGCGCCAAAACGCTGCATCCTCCACGGGACGCGTATGCAGATGCGGCCTTTAGACCGCATTGCGGTTGGACACACACCAATGTGAAAGCGAATGTGTGTCAAGAGAGGCCCGCGGGGCGGTGCTGGACCCGCGGCGTGCGTGCTGCGACCTCGGCACAAATGTGTAAGTGAATATGAATCGGAAGGTGAAAAAAATAAATAAGGACGGCTACCGCATCTCGTTGAGCACGATCATCAAGCACGCGAGGGTAGTGGAGGGTATAGACAGGGGCAGGGGGCAGTCATGGAAGAGTTAATTTACATTACGGCTAAAGCGTTGGTATTATTATGACGACATTATGGCCAGGTGTCACTGCTAATTTATCCGAATGTACAGCCTTGCAGCCGACCGGCCGGGCCAAGTCAGCCCCATCCGAATAATGCCCACGCCGCTAGGACAGTGGGTTGCTACTTTTCGGTTACGCGTTCGAACGCGGACCGGTGCGGCTGCTTTACCCGCTGTCGGCGCGGCGGCGAATAGGGCGGCTACGTCTTCGCTTGGAAATGTCAGCGCGGCGCGAGGACCCAATCCGAGAATCGAAACGGGAATCGAAACCGATATCCCAACCGAATCGAAGCGCGCCGACCTTTTGCGATGCAAGGGCCGCCCGAGTGCTCACTTATCGAGAACACAGCGAAGAAACGACGTCGCCTTATTCGGATGGACGCACTGATTTGACGCTGATTTGACTTCCATTATTTTGACACGTTGGTCGGTCTCACTGCTACCGTTCAGTGGAGGAGCTCTCCTTGCCTCCCTGGTGTACATTCACCTCGAAGTAGCCTCGTGATGGAGGCCCAGAGGGCGTAATCGAAGCATTGACCCGTGCATGACTACGTAATATTTGAATGTTCGAGTCATCACGAGCAGTCAAACTGTAAAAAGCAGGCTCTCTTTTATAAATTCTTAGAAGAAGCGAACACTATCGATGAGGCCTGAATGGGGTCAACGACCGACCTTTCGGTAGTCGTCCCGACCAAGGATGGCAATCTGAAATTTTGGCGTGCAACCAATGTACGCAAATTTCTGGAACTCTTTCCCATTTCACGGCCAGCGGTTTGAACTTTGTGCGTTCCCGCCGGTCCGCGCCACGCCCCCCGACGGCCTGGAGACGGGGTGCTCTTAACACGCGTGAGCCCAACGCGACGCCACCGGCCTGTCAAAGTTGACCTTCAGACTGATTCCGAGGACGTCGCTTCGTTGCTCTGTCTCTCTCGCGGGGCGTTGCGCAGGGGTGCGAGAGAGACAGACGTCTGGGTGGCGCGGGCGAGGCGCGGGTCCCCTTCCGCCCCGCGCCTCAGCGCCTCGGCGACAAGGAACAACAATAATGATGGAAACAAAAAGAAAATGGACCAGGCAGAGGCGACGAAAACGAAAATGCCAGAGAGTATCTCTGGTGTGGACGAGTGGTATGGTCCGTGCCGTGTATTTAAATTATTCAAATCAGACGGTTGCTACAGGAACTTGCTCCCCTGAAGCGGCACGAAAGGCATCATGATTTCGGCACTCCGCTGTTGTTTCATTGCTTTGGACTAGTACACCGAAAAAAAGTGGGGTCATTAGTGGGGAAAATATTGTAATCCATGCGTGCTCCCGATGCAGCGCCTTGCAGACACACTGACCTAACGTAACGCTCTCACCGCCTCGCCCCGCCATGGGAACGCAGTAACACCGAGTGCACGACCGGCTCCGACTCGGAGAAAGAGAGAGAGAGAGAATAAAACGTGCACGAAAAAAAAGCGATACTGCTGAGTGTGGTGTGACCTGTGGGCCTGTGTCCCTCGAGGAGAAGGGCCAGCAGGGTGTCACCTTGTTGTCACTAGGAGCCGCGGAAGACTTTACAAACTACACACTAAATTTTATGAACAATTTTGTACGAGACATCACAGTTTTTTGTGCAGATGAAGTTTTCGTACAATTTTCGTACGAAAATCTGCACAAATTTCCTCATTTTTTTGTACAAAATCTCGTACAAAATTGTACGAAAGGTCATCAGCGCAAAAAACTGTCATGTCTCCTACAAAATTTGTACAAAAACATTTAGTGCGTATGACATTGGCTGTAGTCAGACATACTATAATAGCTTGCAAAAACCGCTAGGCGTTTCGAAACAAATCCTGGGCCAACACAGTGGGCCGGTGACGAGGAGGCGGAGGACAGCGACGGTAACCTCGCGGCGAGGGGGTAAACAATTTCGTAATGCCCTGTACAAAAAAGCCGAGTATTACGCGTAATACACGTATTTGTAATACCATTTTAGGGTCAAATGTGACAAAATTTAGCATTTTAATGCCGTAATACACGTGTAATACCACCGTAATACAGCGTAATACCGAGTAGTCTGTACACGATTTCTTGAAGTGTTTACCCCCTCGCCTCGCGGGGTCGCTCTGCTGGGCGCGCTCCTCCCGGCCGCCTCCCGCGTCCAAGTCTCCGGACCGCGCGTCCGCGGCAGGGAGGCAGGGACCGCAGGGCACCGCGAGACACTCGACTGACCTGGAGCAGGCCGGGCAGGCCGAGCACGCCGTCATGGAGTCAGCGGGGCCGTGTGGCGGGGCCGTCCCGGGGCGCACTGCGTCCAGCACGGCGACGAGGACGTCGTCGGCGCGGTCACACTAGGCACGGGATGCTGCGCCGCGCGTGGGCGGGACACGACTGGGGGCAGACAGACGGCACTCTGCCACCACATCCCGCCGTGGCGCGCGGCGCGGCGCGGCGCGGCGGGGCGTGGCGGGGCGGGGCGGGGCGCCATCCTTTCCCTTTCAATATACCCCCACCCCGCCTGGCCAAGTGCTTTGCTTTTGTTTTGCCGAGGCGCGCGGCGACCCCGTGGCCCCGCGCGCCCTGGACCCGCGACAGCTTCATTCCCTGCTTCAGCGGGCCCAAATTCCCACGATGCACTGCAGTCGGAAGGGTTGCCAACCTCAGCCCGACTTCTGGGCAACTTCGCGGAGAGGTTGCCGCAGCATTAGACAGGCCAGGGCCTCCCGAATTTTCGCCTACTTTGGTTGCGACACTGGTTCGTGTCCACCCTTGCCGCCCTGCCCCGGGTCGAGCCCCGGGCCGAGCCCCCAGCACCAGGCAAGGGGCAACCGACCGGTCCCGCTGTACCGGATACGCAGCGCAGCCGTGTTATACCGAAAGGCCTCCTCGAAAAGGAACAAAGCGGTTGGCACATCCTGGACGGCCCGGCCGGCTCGCTATGTCAATGACTTCCCATAGTGGCAGGAATGCGGATCAACGCGGGTTAACCAGAGATATGAATATCTGTGTGAGTTCAATCGATTTTATAACTCGTGCTTATCCCCGCAGTCTTGCCACCTTGATGAGCCTTTTCATCGTAAAATGCACGAAGAAGCCACCAAAATACTTCTCACTTGCAATACGTTGTGTTGTGGGTGGGGAATATCTTGATTTTTTCTAAATATTTTTTTTTTCAAAGGATTTTTTCAAAGTGAGAATGGTATACCAAGTGGGCTCAGAGCCAGCTGGCCAGCCAGTGGCAGCCTGCAAGGTGGGCCACCCACACGGCGCGGGCACGTCATGTCCGTTGGGTTGCCCATTCTGCAGGCGCTGCAAAAGGACCCACCAGCATCTCCTGACAGCGCGCGGGGCGGCCACCCATCGTACATTGTAGCGATACTCCGCGTCCCAGCGACGCCGGCGATACCCCGACCCATGGCGCCACCGAACGCGAGCGAGCACGATACTGGAGAAGGCAGCTCCGGTGAGACATCGAGTGACGCGTTGGGTTTTAACTGTACGGAGGATCTACTACATTAGTTGAATATACGAGAGTCTATAACACTCAACAAAATTAATATACATTTTTGAATATTGGCGGCCGATGCTCTCTACATACGGTTGTTAGTCCAAGGCCTTCTTCAATACCCAGCCTCGGGTGTGCGATTTTAACAACCACAGTTAGCAAGCAGTCGCTCCGCAAAGTCGGTCAAAATGTCGACAAATCTCTGACTTTTCCTGCTGGCCTGTCTTTGCGCCTCTGGACTCGTTTCAAAGACACACCTCTCACCCGATTTCTATCCCAGGCCAACCCGAGCCAAGCGCATCCACCTTGGCTGATGCAACTCTCGGCGCCGCTAACATCAGCGCGTCGCGTGTCACCAAAACAAGACGCCGCATTTTAATTTTGAAGCATCATGCCCCTCTCTTTGAAAAAAAAAAACTTGACTTTGAAATGAAGTTTACTGATATCTTTTTTTCTTTTTACATTAGATGAGTGAGATACATCCGAGGTGAAAAATTCCAGTAGGTGTGTAATAGGAAGTTATTCACGTAGTGAAAGTGAACCCCCTGACGGAAATGGAATATTTTTTATGATGGAGATGACTTCTGAGTCATGAACTGCATAAGTGACTTAGTTCATGGTAGGTGTTAGGACTTTGAGAATGTTTGAGAACGTTTTGACAAAGAACGTTTTGACAATTTACCGACAACAGTAGAATCCCCCCACGAAACGTCCCTTGATTTATTATTTTTAGGTAGTTAACGTCCGGTCCAGAGGTCCGCCGGAAATCGTGTAAGGCAGCCCGCCTCTCTGCCTGACAACAAGAGCGTGGTCGTTGACGCAGCCTGGAACTGGAAGAGCTAGAAAAGCGTCTCTCTCCGTCGGGGAGGGGGTCCCCCTCGGTCACCTTCGGTCACCTTGTCTCAGCGCCGCCATCCTGGCCCGGGTCCAGAAGCCGGGCTGCGTATGAAGGGCAGGCTCTCCCTCTCGGAGGCAGCCTCACGGAGCGGCTCGCCCAGACCCGTCCCCAGGCGGCACGCTGCCGCTCCTCACGTCCGCGCAGTCCTACTTGGAGTCTCTTCGCCGCCGCACGAACGCCTAGCACCCCGCACGCCAAGCCCGCACTCTCCTTTCAGTTTCCCATGTTGTACCGCGCTCTTATGTGTCAATGAGGAATAAGGTTCCATCGTGTAATGCCAGAGACAAGTTTCTCCCAACAGTTCGGTGAGTAGCGACGTCCACGTATCGCATTTTTTTTCGTGAAAACGTCAGTCTCCATGGAAAAAAAAAATGGATTATATAAAGTCAAACCTATGTTTAATTGTTTAATCCGTGAAAAATTTGGGCTTTATGTGGTAAGCTAGTGTGAGAATTCCTTTCATTGGTCGGCCCAATCTGGAGAAAACCCCAAAACGCCTCTCTCCCTTATTGCGTAGTTGTTGATTTGACACTCTCCCTGGCCAGTGGCCGGGCGGTTTCCTCTCATTCAGGTTGGACCGGCTCAGGAGCATCGATAGCGGCAAAGCGGGGCGGAACTATACAAAAACAACTTGTTTTTCTTTGTCACATCAAATTCACATCTTTATTTATCGTCTATTTAAAAATAATAAAAAAATAAAAAAAAAAAATTTAAAAAAATCTAAAACACAGTTTTTTCTGATTTGGGGGAAAATAAATTGACTGTATCCTCTCCAACATTTTTTTTTTCAGTTTGGCCAAGAATTTGAACACCCGAAAAGGCAGCCGTCTAGGCAACGCGGGCAACCGTCTAGAACTTCAGGTTCTCACCCAGCTTCAGCACGTCCCGTAGAGTGAGTACGACCGTCCCGTTCGTTCTGAGATGTCCCGCCAACACTGGCGCTGCTCTCACGGAAAACTGTCTCCCCCTCCTATTGCAGTTCTCGAACCCGTGGTTCGTCAAGTGGTCACTAGTGGTCGCGTTCACGCACTCAGAATCAATCAAGATGGTCCAGGAAGAGAAGGCCTGTGGCTACTCTGTGCGCAGCTACGAGACGAGGGACCCCGCCGCTAAGTAAGCACCCTGGGACACTGTTGCCAACAAGTGTTGGTGGAAAACTAAACTCATGTTGTTGTTGTTGTTTTGTCGACAGGAAGGCCGGGTACGATGCGGTGCGGCGCGCCGAGGCCGAGCGCCAGCGCCTGCAGCAGGAGAAGGAGCGCGAGAAGCAGAAGTACGCTCAGGCCAACAAGAGCTATGGTTCCTGGGGGCCCGTGTTCAAGAACCGCGAGCACTTCAACTCCATGCACATTTGTTGAGGACCTACAAACGCCCGCCAAAAACGCCCCACACGTCTAAACGGAAAAAAAAACTATTGGAGTCCGAGATTGTCGCAGCTTGACTGATTTTGAACTGATTTTTGTAATGACTTTCTTTTCGTAAAAAAAAGGGAAAAAGACTGATTCTTGAGTGTGCCATACATCGTAGAAGTCCATGTTTTTCGTCGTGGTAGGCTAGCTTTGAGTGCGTGAATGTGACCACTAGTCACGCTGGGTCCCCACTGCGGGGGCCCAATATGATCATGCTTTTCTGTTTTGCTTTTATTGCTTTTGGGTAGCGGGACCTATAATTTCTTTGAAATAAATTGAGGTTATTATCTGGGTAAACTGAGTTTTTTGTCCTGCCACATCATTTCTATAAGATTAGCAATCATTTATTTTGACACGATTTTATTCAAAATTTAATAAAACATTCACACTTACGTAACTTACACACTAAAACATACACACATGCAAGCACACTCACATACACACCTTACCTAACACATCGCGGGCGCTGCATAACAACAACCTGTTATTGTTTTTCAAAGCGCATGACGTCCGAATCGTGTTTTGCATAAAGTGTGTTTTTCCACACTGGCAAAAGAATCACGGAACAAACGGTTTGATGACCTTCTTGTCCTTGGCTGTGTGCCATCTCCGGCAGCAGCACTCCACCAGAATCAGCATGGCCGCCACAATGAAACCTGGGAAGATAGGTTCGGATGAAGAGGAAGAAGATAAAAAAACTTTTAAAAATGGAAAACGTGCTGAAAATACCCAAGAAAAGGACGAAGAAGCAGCCCTGCATGTCTCTTAGGTTGACGGAGTGGTTGTTGGCCTCCAGACTGGAAGTGCTCCAGCATCGGTCCTTTTTCGGGAGGTAGTCTTTCAGCCACTTCTCCACCAGGCCCACCTGCTGCATGCGCCGAATCCTGCACCAACATTTACATTCATTCGCTAAAAAAAAAAAAAAAAAAACCGAAACCGTCGAATATACTAATACGCTCACTCATCATTCACGACGTTGAGATAAGGGCTTTCTTGGGCCATTATCATGGCTAACTCTTCCTGCAGAAAGTCGTGGATGTTCACTGCAGCGCAAGCCAAGTTTGTCAGTGACCAGGACAACAACAACAACAATAAAAATAATGTTCTTTCTCGCGAATCTCTTTTACCGATGGAGAAGTCGCAGCGGCCGTTGCTGTTGAAGTCCCTCTTCATGAGCTGCAGCAGGTTGACCCTCCAGTCGATGTACACGTGCGTGCCGAGGCGCACGCGCGACAACACATCGTTCTCCTCCTCGTGGAGCTCGGCGCCGTCCAGGACGGGCGTCAGCCGGGCGATGGGGGCGGTCTGCGGGACGGGATATCATCATTTCACGCAAAACTCCTCGACGACAAGAGATAGAGAAACGGCCAAGTGACCTTCATGTGCTCGAAGAGCGGAGACTCCTTGCGGAAGCCCCAGGTGAGGCCGCTGCCGGGGTCCACGAGCTCCTCCACGGACGCGATGGACGTCTCGAGGCGCGGGAAGGTGAGGGCGGCCACCAGGTTGCCGCAGTACGTGGTCACCAGCACCAGCACCACCAGCCACCACGTGCCCACCACCAGGCGGCCGCTGTCCGCGTCGGGGAGGTACGCGCCGCCTGCACGCCGCAGCGCAAAGCAAGGTGAAGCGCATCGCACGACACGCCGCGGGTCGCGCCAAGTGACTTACCCTGCTGCAGCAGCGCGCCGTACGCGTACCACAGGCAGTTGGTCATGGAGTTGAGGCCGCCCTTGCCGCCGCGCTGGCCGTGGTACTCGTAGTACGGGCTGAGCCGGTGGATCCAGTGGAGCAGCGGGCCGATAGCGGCCACGGACACGGCGATGGACAGCCACGTCTGTCACCATCACCATCACCATCACCATCACCACCATCACCGTCGTCACCAGACGACCTTCGTGCTCACCATGGCCGTGAAGGGGGACATGAAGAGCAGCGCGCGGGACAGCTCCCTGGGCCTCACCACCATGAACTGGTAGGGCTGGTCGCTGATGGCGCGGGTGAAGTTGACCAGCTGCTTGCGCTCCGTGGTGACGGTGAAGGCTGCGGCGCCCAGGAACACCTGCAGGTGGGACTCGTTAGAGGTAAGTCGGTCCCTGCGCGGCCTCTTCGCCGCCTTACCTTGTTGTCGCGAACCATCTGCAGCATCTTGTCCCACGACACGTTCAGCGAGAAGGCGTCGTTCAGGTCGCCGTCCTGCGCCAGAGTTTGCAGATTTGGATTGGAAATGGAACAAAGCTAGCATGTCACTCGGTCGGGTATAGTGCAATACCTGCGTCCGCGAAGTGTAAATCTCAGAGTCGTTGGTGAAGCCGTAGTCAGTGGGGTGCGGGTACATCACGGTGTAGCTGCCGGCAAGATAGACACCCAGGGTAAAAAGCAACGGTAGTTGCAAGCAGCTTCATCATTTCCTCGCATTGAGCATAGATGACGTACGTGAAGTTCAAGTTCTTGGCCAGCTCGTTGACGATCTCGAACACGAGGCCCTTGTAGGCAGTCACGTGCCCGGTGCTGTTCGACACGATGATCTGCCACGGCGGATTCTGAAACAGGGTAACATGAGTTAGATTTTCGATTTCACCGAGACTAAAGGCTGTGTCAAAAAGAGGTCAATTTGGACCAAATCTTGACCCTAATCGGTGAACGTGAGACTCACGTGGAAGGACAGCAGCGGCAGGTTCCTGCCCTTGAAGCCGTAGGCGGCGTGGGGGAACAGGGCGTCCTGTAGGGTGAGTCCCTCCCTGGGCCGCCACCAGCCCACGGCCACCAGCCTGCCGCGCACGAAGGGCCTGGCGGGCCTGCGCACCACGGCGGGGCCGTCGTCCAGGAAGTCATCGCGCGAGTCCTCGGTCAGGACGTCGCGGGTGTTCTCCCAGCGGTCCCAGCCGGCGGCGCGCGGCTGGCGGTGCGCGCGGCGCCGCGACCACGCCGGCCGCTGCCCCACGGCGGCGTCCTGGGGCGGCACGTCGGCCTCCGCGGACCACGCGGCGTCGCGCCGCCCGGGGCGCCGCCAGCGGGCGCGGCTGCTGTTGCTGACGCTGCGCAGGGCGTGCAGCCGGCCCTGCAGGTGCTGCAGCAGGTTGCCCTGCGGCTCGTCCTGCAGCACGGCGTCGGGCAGGGCCTCCGCGGCGCGCATGGCGCCGGACCGCTCCTTCTCGTAGGACAGCCCCCACGTGTCACTGCTGCGCAGCCGCCACGCCGTGCAGTTGCCGCACGACCCCGTCGACCGGAGCAGCTCCTGCGGCAACGGGGAGTAGTGCCACGTCTCGCTCGGCGTCGCTCGGCGTCGCCACGCAGCAGGCACGGCAGTACCTTGACGTGGGACAGCAGCATGACGACGCGGTCCTCCTTGGACGGCCGGATCGCCTCCCACTCCTCGTCCGACACCTGCGTCGCCATGTCCTGCTCGTCCTGCACCGACCGGTCCAGCGCCACCAGGAAGGCGTGCAGCATCTCGTACGCGTGGCACAGCATGCCCGTCTGGAAGGGAACAGCCTGCGGGGTAGGCACCCCACGCGGCAGCCGTGCGCCGAGGCGCCGGGCATTGCCTAACGCGCAGGCGGACCAACTCACCTGGCAGAACGGCTGCCGGGACGTGTAGTTGGACGCGAAGGCCACGTTGTCGCCCTCGGAGAGCAGGCTGGTGTACGTCGCCAGGCTGTCGCTGGAGGACGAGGTGTCCGTCAGCACGTACAGCCACTGGGACTGCGGGTGCACCATGTCGAGGGACTTGGCCTAGAAAAAGAAACAGGAGTGCTGAAACAGCAGAAAAAAAATAATCGCGAAAGTGGGTTGTAGTAGGCGGGCGTACCACGTCCATGACGACGCCCACCATGTCGGAGGCGACCACCACGATGAACCGCTGGCCGAGCCACGACAGCGGCAGCGATCTGAGGACGTTCTCCACCCGCTTCCGCCTGCCAGCCGCAAGGACAACAAGAATGACGAGGCGAACGCCAGCGGCATGCAGCGCCACTCGAACCCACCTCTTCCAGTCGGCCTGCTCGGTGGGGATGTGGAAGGCGGCCACGGTGGAGGGCCGCGCGCCCGAGGTGTCCGCCGTCAGGGCGGCCAGCACTCTGTCCAGCAGCTTGGAGTCTGCGCAAGGGCAGGCAGGCGTCACGAACAGTGTCGTACAAACAACCCCAAGGACAACACGCACCGCCTCCACCGTCTCACCCAGGGTGTGGTCGTGCAGGATGTTGGCGCTCTTCCACGCCAGGACGTGCTCCACCTTCATGTCCAGGATCATCTGCGGCAGGTCGCCGCCCCGCTCCGTCAGCGGCACCGTCACCCCCACGTGGCTGGGCAGCCGCGGGCAGTCCGCGTCTTGCGGAGAGAGGGCAACAACCACTTCTCACTGACATCCCTCTAACCGTGACTGAGACCAAGAGTGTACCGCACAGTGGGCCAGAAGACCGACGCGGGTGGTCAAACCTCCGTGTCTGGAGCTCCAGAGTCCCATTTAGCGACTCTGGAGCTCAAAAGGCGTCTTGAGTTTCGGCCACCCTGCGCCCGTCCTCTGGCCCACTGTGTACCGGTGAGTGCGAAGTGCAGCAGGCCCTCGTCCTCCATCTGGCGGTAGAGCCGCCAGGTGTCGATGCAGGTGCCGATGGTCATCACGGCCGTCAAGTCTGCAGGCCAAGGAAGTCTCACTCGGTCTCCCTCGCACCCCAATGGGGAGCCCCATGAGTGCGACAGAGAAAGAGCGACGGTACCTGGCCGGAGGTTGGCGTCGGCCATGCTGTAGAACTCGACGTTGAGGCCGCCGTGCTTGAGGAACTGCAGCATGGCGGAGCCCAGGTAGGCGCGCAGCGCGTCCTCCACGCCCGTCTTGTGCTTGTCCGCCGAGTGGAAGTGCTCGTCGATCACCAGGGCTGTCAAAGCGTCGGAGCGGATGAGGTTCGCAACGTGCTGCTATCTAGCGCGCGCCGCGGCCGTGCCTTACCCAGCGTGGCGTTCGTCAGGTCGTAGTTGTAGGAGACGGCGGCGCGGGCCGGGCGCGCCGTCAGCAGCACGCAGCACGCCAGCAAGGCCAGCATGGCGGGGAGCCTGGACGCCGCCAACAAGGAGACGGTCCAGTGACAGGTACGCGTCCGCCTGGTCCGCCAGCGCGGCGCCGACCGCAGGGCTTACCTGGAGGAGACAGCGTCCACGTGGCGGGGGTTGCGGGGGTCGCGGGGGCCGCCCCCGGGGCAGTCAGGGCCGCGCCATCCCTCGACGACCACATCATCGCGGACCGGTCGGGGCGTGGCGACCTTTCCGCGTGCAGCCCTTGCCGCCACCTCAGCGGCAGCCCTGATTGGTCGGCCGCCGCGGTCGCGTTGTAAAAATCATTTTCTCATCAGGCGGCCGAAAGCGAAGGCGAGGGCAGAGCCAATCCCTGGCCTGGCCGTCCAGCCCCGACCTCAGCCTCGCCGCGTATTACTGGGACGGGACGGTCGGGGACACGCAGGCGCACACACTCGGACACGCGCTCCTAGACAGTCTTCTTCGCGCGTGAGGGAAAAACCCGCGGGGAAGTCCGCTACCAATGGGCAATCCCGCGGAAAAAAAATAAGGTTCCGGTACGACCGGACGGGGCGCGGCCTGGCGCAGCCCGAGGCGTCGGTCGCCGCGAACTGCTGAGTAACTGGCCCACGGCGCCCTCCAAGCACCCACGCGGTCACGTGCGTGCGTGTGTGTGTGTGTGTGCCATCAACCCCGCGCCCCGTGAAGATCCCCCGCAAGAAAGTAGAGCGCCTCCCCTCCAGACTGGGTCAGGGCAGAGTGCGGGGCTCGGTGAGCTTGTTCGTCACGCAATCACGTGGCGTCATTGTGTGTGTGTGTGCCGGTGCGTGTGTGTAGGTGAGTGTTTGTTTGGGGAGGGGGAGAAGATTCGCCACTTCTCTTCCCGCTCCCTTCAGGTTCACTGCTATGAATGCGGACGCCCACAACAAACATCAGTCATCCGAAAAGCGAGATTCGGCGCGACCCTGCTGTTACTCCGCGTCCCGCCCGGGCCGTTGCGAGTCGCGCCTGGTTCCGCCCCTTTCCCCGCTGGTTCCATTTCAAAAGGTGAGGGGTGCAACTTGAATGAGCCCGAGTCGCGTCGCGGCCAGCTTGCCCCAAGGGGTGCCGGGAGTTCACCACCGCGCCACCCCCTCCCCTCCCCTCAGCCCATGGCCCAGATCCTCCAACGAGCCAGCAGAACCAAGGACATAAACAAAAAGCACTGGTAAATTAACATAGTCGTTTTAATAAGAATTATCAATACTTCATCACAGAGACACATGAATGGCAGGTAGAGCTATCGCTACTTGTGTTTCCAAGTTTCCTCAAAATCACAAATAGATGATAATGATAAAAGTAATGTACACATCATTTTCTATGACCAAATCAGTCACATATTACACAAAATACAGTAAAACTTTGCTGTAATATAAGGTTTTTCGGTCCCAGATTGTAAGAATAAAAGGTCTAGTTAAGATGACATCTCCCTTACTATAACATATAGTTCTCCTACGGGGTACAAAGAAATGGGACAGAATTCATTTTTTTTCCCCAACACATATATTGATCCAGTAGTGATTAGAAATAAGATAAATACTAAGCTTGATTAAAGCACCATCACACATGCAATGCTTTCCAACAGCTGTGAAATGATCAACCGTGTGTTACATCAAATGATTCCACTCTTCCTTTGTTCAACGAAGAAGTGTTTGCTGAGATCATACACTGGATGGAAGGCAATCACAGAACCAGATTCACTGGTGGGCAGTCAACAATATTAACGGTAATCTGTTTTAAAGTTTAAACTGTAAACAAGTACCAAGTTCTGAAACTTGTTTTGTTGCCTATCAAGTCTTCAAAATTCCAATTGTCATAAGTTAAGTAAAACAGGCAAGGAATACATAATTTGAAACATTCAAGAATCTTTCATTATCAAATCACAGAAAAGTTGCAGCATATTAATCACAATGAGCAGTGATTCAATAAATGTACACAGTACCCAATCAAAACCATAATAAATACAAACAGCAAAAATGAATTCATAAAGCCCAAGTTAAAACAAGCAGCTTCAAGAGATCACTAGCCAATAATAAAAACAAAATCAATTAATACAGCATAAAATATTTAACAAAACCTACAGTTTAATGACTTCACACATAACAAATATTCAGCTAAGACTAGGACAACAATCTAATCTTTACCATAATATTTAAGAAATTTTTACAACTTCTGCAAAATCTTCCCCGTCACAAATGATCACCACATTTCTACAATTCCAAGATTTAGGCAAGACCAATCTTGATATTCCCTCTGTTTGGCACGAAACATTGAGCAGAGTAGCAAAGCTTAATTTACAGATAATAGTTACCATTAAAGAGCAGAGGTAGCACATTCTATACAAGGTCAGTCAGTGAACCCAAACCTCTGAAGACAGATTACTGCATTCTTCAATAGTCAGTTGTGATCGCTACTTTAATTTGGTCATAAGAATTATTCATAATGTACCTATTCAAAGATCCACCGTTGGGTTTCAGAGTTAGGATCACATTCTGTGACATACAACTGCCTTGTGCTTGGATCGCAATCTAGACATCTTTGATTTCCACCATGTATGAGCCACTGCTTATCCTGAAAAGGAGGAAAAAAACAAAAATGTAACTTGTTTTTTTTAGGTCTTATTTCCATTCAATATAAACAAAAGCAATGAAGAAATAAATATCTGGTAGCTTACTTTGTTAAACCTCCAAAGTTGGTTTCCTCCCATTCCATGGCATGAATACAAGGTTACTCCAGCTTTCTCTCCAGGTTCTGGTACATCCCAACATAATGTTTTCCTTCTTTCTAGTCTTATGTCATTTCTCCATGTCAGTTTGAAGAGCTAAGAAGGAAGAGACGATACTATACTTTAGATATGTGTAAATGGCAAAGGAGTAGGTGCAAGTAGAGTACATAATGATATTCACCTGTTCGCTATTTGAGGGGTTGCATGTTGAAATACCAAATTTCTTGCTTTCAGTCTTGTGGTCAGTGTCAACGCACAGATCATTGGCAACAACACTACGAATCTACAAGATAATTAAAAAAGCAAGAGTGAGTCATACAGTACTTTTGGTTTAATGTAGGACATAAAAAAAACATCCTTGATGGGACTCACCCTGCCTGATGCCAAGTCCGGAGGTTCAACGGGTGGATACTTTTTCGGCAAGTCAAATGCAACATTTTCCATGAACCACTTGAAGGGTTTGCATTGCAACCTTTTCCGCAGGGCTTTTTGTTCAGTCAAGTCACCCGGATTCAGGTCTCGATAATGGGGGCGGCGCTTGTAGAGATACTCTGCGTACTCATCCATCCACACTTCAGCAACCCTTCGATAGTTCTGGAACATCATCAAAACAATTTCATTTCTGATAATTCTAGTAAACTGTAAACCTAGATAGAAACCTCCAAACACTCACTCGTCCAACAAAATCTCCCTTGCCAGGATTGGAAAATGGTGCAAACTTTCTGTATATGTGACCTACTCGAGAGCATGGTGCATCCAACATCCTGCCACCACATTGCCAGATCTTAAAGCTGAGCTCATACTGCTCTCCCCCCCAAATGTCAAGGCCTGGGTCGTAGCCACCTAGCTCCCAGAAAAACTTAGCGCTGATTGCAAACAGGCCACCAGCCATAACAGGGTTCCTAAACACGAGAGAAAGATAAATAAATTATTATCAAAGACTTGAATTGAAAAAAAATTTATGCGGGCATGAATCGACAACCATCACTCACTCAAAAGGCTCAGTTGGCTTTTTTAGACTCTCTGGTAAAAGGGGAAGCCTCTTGTAGAAAAACTCCCAATCGAATGCTCCACGGGCACCCTCATCTTGCGAACGGTACTCAAATGTGTCGAATTGAATCACGTCAATGAAGGGGCAAACACAAGTTCGGTAATCTTCAGCAATTGGATCTGTACATATACAGAGATAAGGAGAAAAAAAATTAGATTTGTCAAACTTGACTTCATATGTGACTTTATAAGATAGACAGAATCAATCTTACCAAGCAAAGGTGGAAGCCAATTAACATTGGCTTCAGTATGAGAGTCCAGAAAAACAAGTACCTCAGCTTTGGCTTGCTTGGCTCCTGCAAGACGGGCTCTGATCAATCCCGATCTCTCAGGAAGTCGAACAACACGCACTTGAGGCAAGTGCTTGGATATATATGAGTCTAGTTGTTCCCCCAACTCAGCTACAAGCAAGAGTAAAAAGGTACAAAAAGTAAAATTATCCCCACATACTGGACAAATTACCAAAATAATGTATCTCATTTGAATTAACTTACATTTAGATGAATAATCATCTACTAGAATAATTTCTTTTAAAAGTTCAGGAGGAGTGCGTGTGATGACACTCACTGCTGTACGCAACAAAGTGCTGAGATGTTCATTGTAGAAAGGAACTACCACACTAACAGACGGGAGATTGCTGCGATATTTTTTATGTAGACATCTGAAAACAGATCAATGTGCCATGTAGAACAGTGCAAAAATAGATGGAATAAAATATAATTGCATGTTTTTTACCCTTTGTGACGGATGTCCTTGACAGAACGATTAAGAGCAATCTCATCACTGAGCAATGCATTGAACCCATTGCTGTTGTAAAGGGCTGTCTTCTTATTAGGGTCATAATTTGAAGAAAGGGAAGCTTTGACTCCCTGCTCACCCTTACCTAGACAGGAATAAGAAAGCAACAGTTCAGTACATGAAGTTCTTTGCTGAAAAGCGAATTGACAACAATCCAAATTACCCCTTCGTTTCTTTTCGGCATAGATTAAAGTATAGTTGTGCCAGTCAATCCTCTCAACATTTTCCTGGACAAAAAGAAAAATTAAATTAAAAATCATGAACAATATACAAAGCTCATTTGTTTTTTAGAACTTACATCAGCAGATGCTTTAAAACGTTGAGCAGCTGGTAGGTAAACATCTTTGGGGTGTTCTCGTCGTCCAATTGCTCTGGACGAAGGGGGTTCTCTCACAAAGCGAAAAACAATCACAGTCACTATAACAGTGCACACCAGCAGAACCCCAAACTTGCACAAGCTTTTGATACTTAGGCGCATCTTGAGCATAACGTAAAGTGTCTTGTCATATCTCTGCAACAGAAAATATTTCATTCACCAACAGAAACCAACCAACACTGATCACTGATTTCACGACTGGGAGTCAGGAAGCGGCACGAATACAAAGACAAGGCCCAACTTTGCCAGCGGTTGGGCATGTCAACGGTCTCTTCATTTCAGTATTTACAAAATGTACAAGGATAAACTGACAGCTAGAGGGCAACCTAACCTCCTCTCGGCGCAGTGACAACACCACCGCCGCGCGGCACAACTACTGTACGCGCCACATCGCTCGCCGACCGCGTTCACGAACCTCAGTCGCTCCAGGGGGCCGCTCCAGGCTGTCCAGACGGTGTCCAGACGGTCTCCAGACGCGGGGGACAGGGCAAAGTGCAATTACAAGCCGAGTCTACGCCCAGGCCAGAGGCAGGCGGCCACCATCGGGTGTGTAACGTACGATTGGATTGACGACGAATCCAAACAGGTGGCGGGCCTGGCTGGATGGCCCGGGGGGAAAGGGGGGGGGGGGGAAGGGCGGCGAGGGACCAAGGCCAAGGGAAGGGAAGGCCCGGCAGAAAGGGTTCGCCGTCACGCACTTATCACCGCATATTTCCGCCGAGATATTCAGCGTGCCGCAGCCACGGCAGGGGCAGCACGCCCACGCCCCTCCCCCTCTGGCACACGCCCACCCGCGCCTGCTGGAGTCTCGCTGCTGGAGTAATCCCGGAGCAACCTGGAGGGGCCTGCAGTGACTGGAGTCCAGCGGCCCGCCGGGGCAGTACACTGCGGGGCCGCGAGACGCGCGCAGCTGCACAGGTACCCTCCAGGGCCACCCCCAGGACGCAGCCAAGCCCAAGTAAGAGTATGTTGTCGCTCAGGTCAGGCGCGTGTTCGAAAGGGAAGTCCATTTCATCTCGTCGCTCTGTCCCTCTCGCACTCCTACGGAATGCCCCATGAGTGCGACAGAGACAGACGACCCTTCGGCCATCGTCCTGTGAGTGGACTTTATCTACGTTATAGCTGTCGTGTGCACTGCAGGCAGATAGGGCGAGGCGCGAACCGCACTCACGACCTGTCATCGAGAACACTCTTGCCTTTGGGTAATCAGCGAGACTGAACCTGAGAGGCCGCTCACCTTTGAGCTCCACTGACTTCGGGACCATCCGTAAGCCTCGCGAGAAATTTGAGACCAAAATACTCAAATATGTGTCCGCTATACTAATGCGCTTTGTTGCTCGCATTGGCTCAGGCCGGCCCTGCCCGGTGCTCCACCAGCGCCATGCGGCCGCTGTGGATCGCCCTGCTCGGCGTGGCTGCCCTGGCGTCGGCCTCCCCCAAGCCCGTCGTGTTCCCGGACGGCTCCAGGGCCGGTAGCCCCGCCCCCGGCTACGCCCCCGGCTACGCCCCCGGCCAAGGGTACGGCCAGCAGTTCCAGCAGCAGGACGTCCACCGGAACCCAGGTGAGTGCGAGAGAGATAGGGTGACGCTCTGCAGGCGTCGGGTTGTGTTGACGCAGGTGTCAGTGCCGTCTGCCCTGCCTTCCGGCCTGGCTGGCACTTCCGGGGCAAGCTGCGTGTGCCTTCCTGACGGGTGCCTATCTGCCAAGTCACCTGAAACCGAAAATAGATGACCGAAAGCAAACCGAAAAAAATTTCTTTCACTTTGACGCCCGTCTGGCTGGCCTGCTGATTCATCGCCTTGTCTGTGCAGGCCACCCCGGCGCAGGCTATGTAGTCCCGGCCGCGGGGGGCGACGGCCGAGCCGCCCCGCACCGCTTCGCCGTCGCGGAGGCCACGGCCACGCCGCTGCCGCCGCAGGAGGACAGCCGCGTGCTGTTCCAGCAGCACAAGCGGAAGAAGAAGAAGAGGAAGAAGATCTGCAACCTGGCCAGCCTGCTGGCGGGGCGCGACGCCGCGGGCGGGTCAGCCGGCCAGGACGCGCAGCACCGCGCCGCCCGCGCCGTGCCGGGGTCACCGACGCCGCAGCAAGGCGTGCAGGGCGTGCCGGCGGACGGCCGCAGCTACGGCTCGGGGCTGGGGCTGGCAGGCTTCGTGCTCGGCACGCTGGTCGGCTCCAAGCTGGGCTACGGCTTCCACCAACACCACCCCCCGCAGCATGGCGGCCATGTGCCGCCCCCCATCACGCAGGCGCAGACCCAGGTAACGGCCTAACCGAGCTTACGTCTGCGGCAACGTGACAAAGAGGGAATGTGAGGAAAAGTTTTGCGTGTGCGATGGTTGACTCGTGCTTCTTGTCCTCGCGCAGGTCCAGGTGCCAGTCCAACCGGTGCAGCCGGTGGTGCCGGTGCAGCCCGGGTCCCCGTGATCCCCGTGATCCCCGTGGAGCCCGCCCCCGTGACTGAGGACTACGACAACGTGGAGGACGACCCGGTGGTGCTGGCCAACCCCGCGGGCTACAGCGGCAGCGGCGGCAGCGTGTGCGCCCAGCTGCAGCAGCGGCCGGACCCCGGGCCGCTGGACTCGCACTTCCCTCTGATCCACGGCCTGCTGCAGCAGGGCGGCCATGGCGGCCAGGGCGGCCAGCGGCCCCTGTACCGGCCTCCGCCGCGGCCGCCGGCCTACGGGTACTACCAGCCGCCGCACCCCGCCGGCGGCGGCCTGCTGTACTCGTACATCAAGCCGTGGACTGACCTGTTCTTCAAGTAGCCGCGGGTTCCAATACCACCAGTGTCTTTTTTTTTTTTTTTTTTTTTTTTTTTTTTTTTTATTTTTTTAAATTTTGTTATTTTTTGCGTGCGGCGTTGTCCTGCGAGTCCTGGAAGGACGAAGGCGCTCGGTGTGGGTCACTGGGTCAGGCGGCGCGTCGTGTCGCCGGCCGGCCGGGGGGGGGGGGGCACGCAGCTAGGACCTCCCCTCCTTGACCCGTGTGAACGAACAACGAAATGGCATAATGTGGAGACCCGGCAGCGTCCGCCCGCCCGGCCAGCCCGGCCGCCTGCTGTCTGTTTTTGCAAGAGAACGGCGCCGGCCGGGTCCCCTCGCGACGTGTGCAACGCACCCACGCGCCTCTGTGCGGGCAGCGCGCCCGGAGCGTGGGATTGTCTGCATTGCCTCACCCGGCCAGAAAACCACTGTGCGATATGCCGGGTCCCGAACGCGTCTCCCTAGTCTGTTAGAGTAGAGAATCCTAGCTGGACCTCACCATTCATTCTCTACTCATTCTCTCCAATTTTGCACTCTCGCACATATTCGTTTTTCTTTCCCATTTTGTTCTCTCCCATTTTTTTCTCACTTTTCCATCATTTTTTATTTTTTATTTTTTCCATTAAAGGCGTTTTGCCGATTAACATAAAAGACAACCCTGTGCTGTGATAACCCTGTAAATAGTCTAGTTGCTAGTTATAATTGATGTGTGCAGCTACATTAATAAGCTGACTGTTTTGTTTGAATTAAAATCCTTTTTTTTTGTACGCCGCGACTTTTCAATGCCTGTTATGGTGTGTGTGTGTGTGTAACTTTTTTTTTTTTTTTTTTGCGTGTGCGCATCTAAAATGGGTCAGTGCGGCGGTCAGTGGGATTTTGCAGAGTGGCCGGCCGAGCCGAACGCCAAACGGCCTTGCCAAATCCACGCACTCCGCTTTATTAGTCGTGTGCAATCCGGGGGGGCAGCGGGCCAGCGATTGCCCACCTTACCAAACACGATGGTGATCGCGCCGCCCGGGAGGGCGAGGCCCCGTGGACAAAACGCTTGTCCAGCAGGCGCCCCGCCCCGCCCCGCCCCGCCCCGCCCCGCCCCGCCCCGCCCCCGCAGGCAAGACCCAAGCGAGTGGGCCCAGTGGGGCGCTGGTGTGAGGCAGGTCAAGATGCCCCTCCCCCCTCCCCCTTTCCGGATCCCTGCCCGTGCAGTTACATCACCGCTTGAATCTGATCAAGGAAAGTGTTCTCTGGCACGGAAGGAGACTGCTGCTGTGCTCCGAGTGCGGGGACGAACCAAAAAAAATAAAATCGCAAGCAGCGCGGAATTGTTTCCCGCGTCGAGACACATGTTCTAGATGTCTTTTTCCTCTGAAGTGCGGAGTAACATCCTGGATCGTAGCTCTACGATGCCGTTTTCAAATCACTCGCGTTTTTGGTTGTCTGGCTGCGGTTTGCAGTCGGGATCGGCAAGCGCCCCGCGTGCGTGCGCTCGGCGGGCCTTCGGAAAGCGAAAGGCGCGGGCTTGCGAGCGAGCCGGGCGCCAGGTCCGCGGAGGTGGCCCGGCCGGCTCTGCGTCTCTCTCTCTCGCACTCACGGGGCGTTCCGCAATCCGCGCGAGAGAGACGGAGCGATCCGCCGGCCGGGCCCGAGTCGCGACCGCGCCGGTCGATAACTACTGTGCTCCGCTCCCCATCCTCCCGGCGGGCTGGATCTGAGAGGGGGGCCGTCTCTCTCTCTCTCTCTCTCTCTCTCTCTCTCTCTCTCTCTCTCTCTCTCTCTCTCTCTCTCTCTCTCTCTCTCTCTCTCTCTCTCTCTCTCTCTCTCTCTCTCTCTCTCTCTCTCTCTCTTTCTCTCTCTCTTTCTCTCTCTCTCTCTCCATGAGTGCGAGAGGGAAGGACCACCCACTCGGAATCATCCTGCAGACGCAGGCGGGCGGCAGTAAGCCCGCTCCAACGCCTCCAGCAGAGCGATCTTTGACGTCGCTTTCGTCTGTCTCTCTCGCTCGCGGGGCGCTCCGTGTACGTGCTAGAGAGAGAGAGAGCGACACTCTTCGGAATCAGTCTGTTGAGACCCTTCCGGGCAGCTCGAGCAGGCTAGGAGCCCCCTGGGACAGGGCGGGGGGGCTGGACGTGTCAACCACTGGGAATCTCATTCTTGCAGGTCTTGCACTTTTCACAAGTCGACAAAACCTTGAAAGGTGCAAACGGCACCTATATAAAAAGGCACCGCCTCTCTGCGGCGAGGTAAGGTTGGAAAGTGCAGACGGTGCAAGACAAATGCTAATGCCTTTTCAAAAGAGGCACGAAAAGAATTGAAACCAGGAGAATTTGTAAAAGACCGCTGCAGCATCGGCGTTCCTTCGCCGAAACAATAAACAATGCTTTTTATTTTTTTGGTACATAGGTTACACAGGGTGTCGCGCCGCCAGAAAGTTGAAACTGTCCCTAAATTGTCAATACGGTAAAAAGCAAGCTGTTGAGCTTAGGTGACGCAGTTGTCCGGGTTGATGGAGTGGAAGATGGGTCTGTCCAGGAGTTGGTGAAGAGGGTGCACCCGGTTGTACTCCAGACACTCCAGCTTGTAGAAGCCGGCCACCTGTAGGCAAAAAGTACAGCGTGACTTTCCCAGGCCGGGAATACTCCGCGCTCGCGTGGCGGGGCCGCGTGGGGTAGGTCCACTCCACTATCCACCCACGTGCTGGCAGCAGATCTGCACGGGCGTGGGGTACACCATCCAGATGACGTTGATGCCCTGGTCCGCTCCGAACAGCGTGCCCGGGTACGTGAAGAAGCCGTGGGGGCCGGCGCGGCTCTGCAGCCAGTCCAGGCGGAAGCTCAGGTCTACCGAGGCGTCGACCTCCTTCACCTCGCCCAGCACGTCGGACAGCTTGGCGAAGCTCTCGTTCTCCGTGCCGCCCACCTGGAGACCAACCGAGTCGTTACCAGGGGCGATGTGAAACAATTATATTCATCCTGGTCGCACCTGGATTAGGAAGCTGGTGACGGCCAGGCCGTCCGACTGGAACATGGCGTCCTGCCTCGTCTTGAGGCTCTTCTTGTAGTGCACCAGGTGGAACTCCAAGTCGCACCTGTTGACGAGTCGGGCGGGTGATTTATCACGGTGGCGGGGTCACTTAGTCAAAGTGGAGTTGTTTGTGTTGGAGGCGGCGGCGCGCGCGGACCTCTTGCCGTTGATGCGGTGCATGGCGCCGACGTCGTCCGGGTTCTGCGCCCAGTGGAAGTGCGCCGAGTCGAAGATGTACTCGTCCGTGAGCGGGCCGCCCGCCAGCACCGGCACGGCCGCGCCCTCCTTCCACGTGATGTCGACTGGCGGGCACGTGGCGGTTACAACTCTGTCTCTCTCGCACTCGTGGGGCCTCCCGGCCGGGTGCGAGAGAGACAGAGCGACGTAGGAGGCAGCCTGCAGGGGAGGGGCTCGGGGGAGAGGGACGCGATCGGATTTCGGGCGACTTCATCCCAGTGAATAAAACGGAGCGGGGCTTACGACAGCGTTACACTGTAACTGAATTCACTCTCTCTCTCTCTCTTTGTCTGTCTCCTCACTCGCTTCGCCGGTGTTGCGCATCTCGACGGGCACGGCGGCGCCGAAGTGGCCGCGGTACTCGAGGGGCGGCATGGGGATGCTGGGCACGGCGGAGGTCTTGATGTCGAGCGGCGCCATCAGGATGTCGTGCTTGGACGCGAAGGGCGCGTTGGGCCACTCGTCGGCGCGCAGGGCCATGACGCGTCCCGACGCCGTGCGCCGCAGGTCGCCGACGGCGACGTCCTCGTCGCCCGCGCCTCCACCCGCGCCCGCGCCGCCGCCCTCCTTGATGACGGCGTACAGGGGCCGGCCGCCCAGCGGGTAGGTGTCGTGCTGCCGGAAGTCCAGCGACAACCGCAAGGCCTGGAAGGCGGCCACCTGCGCGGCACCGCGAGGATGACGTCACTCGGCGCGCCTCGCGGGGTAGGCAGCCCACTCGGCACGCGCGCCCACCGCTGCCTGCCACCCAGGCGTGCCACTCTACTCACGTTCTGGCAGCAGATGCCGATGGCCTGCGGGAAGACGATCCACACGAGCGCCTTGCCGTCCTCGCGGCCGAAGAAGCGGCCCGGGTACATGAAGTACTCGTGCGGCTTGACGACGGACGACATGTAGGACAAGTCGAGACCCGGCAGCTCCACTTGCGTGTACAGCTCGTTGATGCGCGGCAGCTCCTTGCACAGCCGCATGAACACGTCGCACTCCGCGCCGCCCACCTGGTGGCGAGAAACAACTTTGTCTCTCTGCGTTTGAATTCAAGGAGAACGACGAAAAAGATCGACGCTCCCCACCTGATGGAGAACACTGACGACCGCCAGCCCGTTGGGGTGGTCCATGGCCTCCGTCTTGCTCTTGTAGTTCTCGTGGATGTGCACCAGGTGGCATTCGATCTCCGACCTGCGGGCGAGCCAATGGCCGGGCTTGGCGTGCTTCCTGGCGCGCGTCTTGCACGTTGTCGCCACTCACCTGGCGCTGTTGATGGTGTGCGTGCCGCCGACGGCGTCGTCGTTGGGCAGCCAGTGGAAGTGCGCCGAGTCCAGGATGTACCGGCCCTGCAGCGGGCCGCCCTGCAGCACGGGCCGCTCCTTGCCCTTCAGGAGGCTGATCTCCACTGCGTCACGACGACACCATTAATCGACTCCATCGTCGCGAGATCTCGATTGCAGATTGTGAACAGGGCAAGCGTACCGGTCTCCCCGCTGTTGGTGAGCACCAGGCCGACGCCCTTCTGGAAGTGGCCCAGGAACTCGAGCGGCGGGCAGGGCAGGCGCACAGCCTGGTTCGTGTCCAGGAACACCGGCGACCCAATGGCCGACCCCTCATAGGGCGCGTCCGGCCACTCACTGGCTGACGGTCACGGACGGGGTGCGGAGTGAGTGATCGCTCAAAGCCGCAGCATCGCTGCTCTACAAAATGGCCAACCTGATCGTTCCTTGACGGGGCCGGTGAGGTTGGAGAAGCTGACCACCCTGGAGCCCATGCCCAGCGCCCTTCCCGAGGCCGTCTTGGACAGCGGCCTGCCGGATGGCGATGTCTCGACGCGAGGCTTGTCGCCCGGGCCGGCCGCGGCCTCCAGCGTCGTGTCCAGGAGCTGGGGGTCGGACACTTTGGCGAGCACGTTGCCTGACGGCGTCCGCTGCACGTAGTGGCCGGACAGGGTCCGCTCGAGGACGTGCCCCGACGCAGTGGTCTGCAGCAGCCGGCCCGACGGCGTCCTGGTCAGCTCGTGGCCCGACGGCGTGATCTCCACGGTCGGCAGGTCGGACCGCTCCGCCGGCAGCAGGTTGCCCGACGTCGTCCTCGTCATCAGTCGACCCGAGGGCGTCTTCTCCAGGACGCGGCCCGACGGCGTCCTCTGCACCGTCCGCCCCGAGGGCGTCTTCTCTACGACGCGGCCGGACGGCGTCCTCTGCGCGGTGGGGGTCGCCTCCACCATGCGGCCGGAGGGCGTCTTCTGCAGCAACCGGCCCGACGCGGTCTTCTCCAGCAGGCGCCCGGACGGCGTCTTCTCCAGCAGGTGTCCTGACGGCGTCCGTTGCACGAGGCGTCCAGAGGGCGTCCTCTCCACCAGGCGTCCAGAGGGCGTCTTCTCCAGGAGGCGCCCGGACGGCGTCTTCACCAGCTCGCGGCCGGACTCGGTCTTCTGGACGGTGGCGCTGCGGGAACACGCGGCGTCAACGCGCGGCAACGGCGTCCCGCGAGAGCAGCTCGCCAGCGAAGCGAAATAAAGCATTCCGAAACGGCCTGGCCAGCCGGCGGGCTCACCCGTCGCCGTCCACCGCCACCACGCCCTTGCTCTCCGCCTCGCCGAGGCTGGTGCAGGGGCCCTCCACGCTGAGGGCGCTCACGTCCGCGCCCGGCGCCGGGCGGCCCTCCCCCGCGGCGCACGTCTGCTCGCGGCCGCAGTTGAGGGAGAAGCCGTCACGGCTGCCGGGCGCCAGGTGGAAGATGGTGCGGCCCTGCAGCGGCTGCGCGTCGCGGTAGTTGCGCAGCAGCGGCTCCTCGTTCACGTTCAGCAGCTGGCGGAAGGCGGCCACCTGCGGGCCGCGGGGAGGACATCCAGGATGTGCGCAGAGGCGCCTCGCGACCGCCAGCGAGCAGACGTCGCACTGGGGTAAAGAAAGAGCAATGTCGGAGCGGTGAGGCACCTGGTCGGGGGCGACCTGCAGCGGGGTGCGGTTGATGAGCCACTGGATGAGGTGCGAGCAGGAGGGGCTGATGACGGAGCCCCAGTACGAGAAGTAGTCCCTCTGGAAGGGCGCGCACAGGGACTGCAGCGACTGCGGGCTGATCTTGAAGGAGGTGTGCGGCTTGATTATCTCCGCCAGCCCGCGCGCCACGCCGTCCAGCCCGCCGTGCTTCGCGCCGCTCTGGAAGCGGAAACAGTGAGACCGTTCCTTTGCGCGTGCAGTGGGGCACCCCTCTCGCGGCCTGCACGTACGGTGAAGAGGAAGGCCAGGATGACGACGCCGTCCTTCTTGAGCAGCGCCTCCTCCTGCGTCGCGTACTTCTGGTTCACGTGCACCATGTGCATCTCCAGCGGCACACTGCGAATCCAAATTACTGGCGTGGGTTCAAATCCCGATCATGATGTTTCTCTCCCCCTCCCCCACCCCCCTCTCGACCCTCTCCGCGTCGAATTTAGGGTCCGTCTATAAACCAGACAAGGAGGTGGGGGGTCTACATACTAAAATTGTTATGTGCGGCAGTTTGCCAAACGGCAGGGGCCAAAATGTGGTTATCCCCTGGTTTAAGGACTGTTGTTTCTAACGAGCGACCTTCAAGTACCATTTGTGCATTCACACGTGAAGGCTTTGGCCACGGCAGCGGGTTTTTGGACGCTTTTCGAGGGGTATCCACATCGTGGGGTTTCCACAGCGTGTACCTGCGGCCTTCGAAAGTGTGCTCGCTGCCCTCGGCGTCGTTAGGCCCCCAGTGGAAGTGCAGCTGCGAGAACTTGTACGTGCCGTCCAGGGGGCCGCCGCTGATGGTCGGGGGGTCGCCGTCGAACTTGCCGCTCACCGTCACTGGGACAAGGCCGTCGTTCCGTCAGCGCGCCGCGTCTCTCGCATTCATGGGCCGTTTCGCGAGGAAGCCTACCGGTGAAGCCCGTGTTGTTTAGCTTCATCTTGGTGGGCGTGCTGCCGTAGTTCTGGTAGGCCAGGTCCGGCACGGCCAGGGGCACCGTGTCGGCCATGTTGATGTCCACCGGCGCCTGGTGCGTGTTGGCGTCCACGCGCTGCAACTCGGCGCGCAGGTCCTCCTGACACGCACGGCCAAGGACAAGAAAATAAATCAGCGTCTCGCAGGGCTGTCTGAATTTTTTTGTTTCGTTTTTACGGGGTATCAGGCCGCCAGAGACGCATCAAAAAATGTTAGAGGAACCTCCTCGCTCAGCATGTCATTCATATATTTTTTTTTGGTGGAAACTTTTTTTTCTTTTGTAAGGAGTGGGGTGGGGGTGGGGTAACGGAAACAGTGTAAGCACGGGCAGCTCGCAAAGAGACCTTAATGTGGCCAACGTTGTTTTCGTTTGCTTTTTTTTTTGTTAATGTGAAAAGAAAGCCACTTTAGGCGTACGCGCTCACCATGTCTGGTGCTGCCTGGCGGGGCTGGCGGGGCTGGCGGCGCGACGGTGGTGGCTGCGGGTCAGGTCAGCCCGGGCACTGCCGCCGGTCCGTGGGCGTAGGGCGCGTGGGGTTCCCCGCGCGGATGCAGGGCCGGCAGGGCGGGCTGGGCAGGCAGGCCCCCGTCATGAGGAGCGAGGACTCGGAGCCGTGCCCCCGCCTCTGTTGTTATGGCGCCAACAATAATGCATTGCCGGCCTGTCGCGGCGCCAGGCCGTGCCAGAGGCCGTGCCAGAGCCGTGCCAGAGGAAGCACTTTACGCTTCAATTTTTGAGCATGCCCCGTCCGGAAAAGAGTGTGCAGCAACCGACCCTGGCACGCTGGCAGTGGGGTTCCGGATCAACGGAAACGGCAAGATTCGCATAATTTTGGAGAAGTTTATTTTTGTTCCTCTATATTTATTCATATATATTCTTTGCACAGTCTCGGCAACAGCTTTGCGGCTCGATGCACCTATTCATATTCATAGACATAGCTACATCATGCCTTGACATATCAAAGCCATCGACATCACAATCAACATAATCACAACCAGCCATCACACAATGTCAGAACAACTTGGTGCGAGCTCCCAAGAGTGCGCTGTGTCTTCCTCACGTTTACAAAAAAAATAATAATTAAAACGAGACACGAGCAGGACTACACAGCAACACTATCGGAGCGAGTCTTGTAACGCTTCTCAAGGTGTCTTTTCATAAACTTTTTTTTTTAAATGCCCGTCACTTGGCCCAGCCAATCAAACTCAAATATCGCAACCAATGACTTGATTGAAGAAGCTGCAAAGCATCATTCAATTGTAATTTTGGCATATAAAATTGGTAATACATATCAATGTCTGAGTTGTATTTTAAGCGCAAACTTAGGCCCAAAATCTGGCAAATATATTCAGAAGAAAGAGGCAATATTGTAGGCGCACATTACCCACTCACCCAAGGGTGTTCGAGATTACACCCTCCCAACATAACAATGATGTTGTGCACTAGGGCATTGAAAAAGAAAGCGACAGACACGACAAGGAGCTATTTACATTCATTTTAAAACAAACAAGACATAGGCAGAAAAAAAAACAGCAAGTTCTAAATTCAAGGTATTTGACTTGAAAAAATATTATCCAACAACCACAATAACAGAACGAAGCACCCACTGAGAAGAGTTAAATTTGAGCAAAATAGACGTGCTCCAGTTTCAGAGGCAATTCTTTAAAAGAAGCCATTGAATGAAGAAGGGTTTGGCATCGCACACGTGCCTTCAGACATTTTGTCAGATATCTACGTAAATTAGTAACTGGGCATCCACCTACCTACTTCTTATAAACACATAACTAAGCACCACGGAGGTAAGACCATGCAAAGCTCCATTTCTCCAGCAGTCATGAAGAGGCATTTGGACGTAGGAAAACGCGACTAGATGGCACTAAAGAGTTAAATTTTCTTTTCATTTTGTGACAGTTATAGGAAGAACACCATTTCATGTTCACTCGCAAATACTGCATGACCTAATTCTAGATCAAAGCACCCCGACACACATGCAAAGTTAAGTCACAAATCACACGGCAGTTTCCCAACGTATTCAAGGAACATTCATAGTCTAAGAGCACACAAATGCTTGTCATTTACTAGTCTAGAACAATTCATAATATATTTTATGTAGCGCAGGACGAGAATATATTGTATTATATTTTTTATCGTAGTAAAATCTTCATGTACACAAAACGTAACATTAGTCATAGTCTCAGCGGAGCAAAATAGAGTCTGCAATGTATAAGCATAGAAACACAAGCAAAGTAAGTGTGTTGTTGACTGCACTTTCTTTTACAGTCTTTGCCCAAAATAAACGAAGGAAAACTCGGGGTAACAATTATTTTATATTTAAGGGGTAGGTAATGGTTCGATGGACAGTAAAACAAACTGCAGACATTTGGACACGCCAAAACATTGTTTCTGCAAGAACGCTGCTGCATTCTTAAAAAATCAACAACACAACAATAATAAAATTGGAGTTTTATAATTTCAACAATGTCCACAATTTCAATTCACAGTCAATAACATTTTATTAGTAAATATCGAATTTCACAAAACTTTCACTCAAGCTATATACACAATGCAACATAGTGCAGATAACAACAAAAATATGGTTGAATTCGTTTTGGTATGCCAGCATTCTTGTCTGATATGACGTCAGTGGGTATACTTTCCAATAAACAAGTAGGAAAAATTGATTACAAAACGAAACCACCTTTTTATTGAATCGCATATCTCACAACATACCAACATTTTCTGGAGGTCTCATGATTTTCGGTCCAGTTTAATTAGGCCAACCAGAAAAACAATTTTTTTAATTATTTTTTTTTAAATTTCGAAGATGAAGTTTGACAACGGTCTAGAGGCTTAACGCTCGCCTCAAAGACACAATACGTCCCTCACCCATACATACCTGACGCGGATTTATTTACAAAGCCAAAAACCCGTAAAGCTTGACTCGTTTCCTCCAAGTTTGCGAGGCAAACCTCCACCTATTTGACGACTCAGCAGCACACTAACACACACACACACACACACACACACACACACACACACACACGCACGCACGCACACATCTACAGCGCGGTCTCCGTGCAGGAGCGCGGTCCGTTGGGCCCGTTGTGCACGAGGGTGTAGTGCGAGGACTCGGCGCCGCCGCCCGTCGGCCGGTTGTTGAGGCGCTTGCCGCGCCGCGTCTTGGTGGGGCCGTTGTTGCCGTTCAGGAAGAGCTCCCGGAACGTCTCGCGGAACTGGCGCGACATGCCGCAGTAGATGGCGAAGTTGATGGGGTACGACACGATGATGAAGAAGTTGGTGAACAGGATGAGCGTGTTGACGATGGTGTAGTTGAGGATCTCCTTCACGCTGGACGAGATGATGTGCAGGATGGTCACGACGGCCAGGGGGATCTCCACCAGGAGGAACACCTGCAGCAGAAGAAAAAAAAAGTGGTCAGGGGGACTGGGCTGGTGAGCGGCGGGTCCCGGGTTCGATTCCGGTTACAGTACAATTTTTTCGGCATTTTTTTTTTTACCGTCACCACCACGATGAGCATGAGCGTGGTGCAGTTGGAGTCGCGCAGCTTGCGGCACTCGGACTTGCGGTTCTCCTTGAGCAGCGTGGCGCGCTTGTCCTGCGCCTGGCGCAGCGCACGGAACAGCAGCACGTTCAGCACCACCAGCGAGATGCACGGCAGCAGGTGCACGAACAGCACGCGGAACATGTAGTAGCTGAAGAAGTACACGTCGATGGTGAGGAAGTGCGTCACCCACCACGCCATGTCCACCTGCGGCAAAGACAGACGATGTAGAGGCCGGGCGCCTGGTGCGCAGGCAGTCCCGTTCAGCGTGCGTGTCGGCGGGATGGCCTACCCCGTCTCTGGCAGGGGCTACGCCGCCTGTTGGGTAGGCAGTCCCGTTAAGCACGCGAGTCCACGGGATTGCCTATCCTGCCTCTTGCAGGCGCTAAAGGCGCGCAACACGAGCTACCACCAACGGGTGTGGAGACAAGGGCAGCGGACGCCAGGCAGACGCACCTTGCAGACGACCACGTTGGGGTTGCCCTCCCAGTTGATGGTGACGGGGCGGTAGGCGCGGTCGAAGAGGCGGGGCGCCTGGTGGAAGGCAGCCGCCATGAAGATGACGCCGATGCACTTGAGCACCCGGGGCATGTTGCAGTAGGTGCGCGCGACGGGCGCGTGGCACACGTAGATGTAGCGCTGCAGGGCCAGCCCCAGCGTCAGCCAGATGGACGCCGTGTGGAACATGGCGGGCAGCACCTGCAGCAGGCAGAGGGCCGTTTGAACCGGGCGTGTGGTACGGCGATACGATACGCGGCGGCGCGTCTGCCTGCGGGCGGGGCAACGCGAATACCTGCCGCGCCGCCGCCTTGAGCCAGCAGCGCCAGCAGCGCCAGCAGCCAGCCGTGTCACTCAAACGCCACCCAGCCAGGCATGCCGAGACCGCCGCGGGGATGCCACTGCCAAGCCGCGAAGCCGCCCCAGTGGGACGCGCGCCATTCGACCGCCTCGCGGGGGACTTAAACAAAACCACCGGCCCGCTCGCAGTGTGCTCGCTCACACTGCCGGAGACAACAACGGAGTGCAAGTGCAGCCGGTGTCGTGGTGCAGCGGTCGCCCGACGCGCCAGATGCCGCCGTGCAGCAGGACGGCCGCCAGATGGCGTTGCAGGGCGCTGCAGGTGCGTGCGTGTCGCCCAGTTTACAGCCTGCGCGGCGCGGTCGCGGGGAGGCGCACCGCTCGCACAGCGGGACGGGCAGGGCCACGCACGCGCGCACTGTTTGTTGGTTGCATCGAGACAACAACATTTTCCAATATTTTCTGAGAGTGTATACCGCGCATGCGTGTGTCGCGCGGGGGACGGGTCCTGATGACTCAGCAGAGCATTCCGTGTGCCTTCCGAGTTTCATGAAATTTTGAGCGAGCCTTTCTCGCAGCTCGGGGCCGCCACCAGGTAGCTTTAATATTCGCAGCCAGAGGGTTGAATGTGTGTGTGTGTGAATATGTGTGTGTGTGTGTGAGTGAGAGAGAGAGGGTGTCTCTTTGTTGGCGGGATGCGTTGCTCGCGGTGGGCGTTCTGACGTTAAGCCCTTTGCGGACAACAACTGCACCTTATTGCTTTAGCCAGCCTTCAGAGCGACTTAGTGGCTTTCACGTCGAACGCGCTGCACGGATGTTCCCTGTCTGCAGTCCCTCATTCTGACCTCATTCATGGCCGTCCAGGCGAAGCAGGCGCTGACGGGCGACAGGGGCTTGTAGTGGTTGCCGAACGTGTACATGTAGAAGAGCCAGGGCGCGGGGAACAGCAGCGTGAACATGTCCGAGAGCGCCATGGCCATGAGGACGGCGTTGGTGGAGGTGCGCATGTGCCGCTTGGACAGCACCACCACGATCAGCGTGTTGGCCACGATGGTGATGACCAGGAACACCGGCGTGATGAAGCCGTACCTGCAACACACCCACTCGCTTCAGGCCACAGCGTAGGACAGCTTTGCTACACCCAGAAATTTTTTAAAAAAAAATTAAAGTTTTTTTTTTAACAGGCCTGGTTTTTTGGCCTATCTCATGCAAGAAATCATTTTTTTCTGGGTGTACGACAGGGACAAAAAGCGGAAAATCAGAAATAAAATTTATTACAGAGTCATGCGCGTTACTAAATCGTTTATCGAGTCGGAGGAGAGGAGTCATTGTGGGCTTTGAAGCCGGCTTACATGGGCCTGGCGTACTCCAGGGGGTACTCCTTGGAGATGTTGAGGTAGTGCAGCGTGGGTGAGGGCGTGGGTCCGCAGAAAGTCACGTTGTTCCATTGCGTGCAGTTGGCCTCCCAGTCCGGGGACTCCGTCACGCTGAGAGCAACAGAGAAACAACAACCAACGCGTCAATATGGAGCTTTTTTTCGCCTACACTTAAAAAAAACAAAAAAAAACACTAAAACACTTGAAAACATTTGAAAAAAATGAAAAGAAAAATAAAACTCTAGCCCTACGGCTTTTGTTGAGACCCAGCAGCTCTCGGGTTTGGTTGAGACATCACACCTACACACCGTCGCACACTCTTACACACACATACACACACGCACACACACACACGGAGAGCGGAAAGTGTTGCTACAGGTCGTGTCCTAAATTAATTATGCCGAGGGGAGTCCCTCTTCACGGCGGCGTGCGGCGTGGCGATGAAGTCCCTCAACTAGGGCAGTTCAAAGAGCCCCGCAAACTAAGCGTGGCCATTTACAATTTAGATGCAGATTGGTGGCGCCGCCGCGGCGTCTTGCTGGGTTTCTTCCTCCTGTTCCTCTCGGGCTTCTTAATGGATTTCAGTTATTATTAGTATCATGAGAGCGCGCGGCTGCCGCCGGATTGATCAGTTTCTTCGCGGCAGTTTCTTCGGTTAGGTTAGGTTAGGCTCCGCCTCCGTTCCACTCGCGGTGCGGCCCACTGGGCTGCGAGAGAGGCTCAGAGCGGCGGCAGTGCCGTGGGAAGAACGAGAACCGCGTCGTATTATGAGAGCTAGCCGCACGCCCCGGGGGTGTTGTCTGTCTTCTCTGCGTCCCCGGGATGCCATAACGACAGGTTATCATCCCAATCTCGGTGAAATAATAAAACCAAGAGGCGTGCCGCGAGGTATACGGGTCCGAGGCCCGTCCAGCCAGCGGGCACGGCGCTGTGTACGTGGCGGATCAGGGCACAGGTGCCCCCCCACCCCCCCACCCCCTCCATTACAAACAGAGGGTCGCGAAGGGCGGCGATGGCGAGAAATATTGGTCGGGCGTGCGCGTTTCATTTCAATACGGACTGCGGCGCCCAAAGCAAGCAGCGCGGAACCACGTTGAAAATTGCCATTGCAATTAATGGGATGATGGTCAGGAAAGAGTCTCATCGGCAGAGGTTCGACGAGAGCGCCACTCGCGGCGCCGTCCCGAAGTAACTGGCAATAATAGTAAGCCCACTGCGCCTCTCCGGCAGCGCAGGGCGTAATGCTGGCGGGAATTTTCGGACCCCGGAGCGGTGCCACGGGCCGCCTCCACCATGCAGCCGCCACTTAACACTATAATCTGTCGGAGGCTTTGGGAGCAGGACTACCAACTCAGCACTGGGCAGGGGGGTGGGGGTTCGGGCTGTGAAGGAGGCCGGCCGCGGCCCTGTGGGATGAGGGAGACGCTGTGTGCAGTCACCCCCTGTGTCCCGCAGCAAGCGACGTGTACCTCGCAAAATGGGTTTCCTATTCTGGCGGCCCCGGCCCGGCGGACCCGACCGCTCCGCTCCGCCCACGCTTAGGCCGGCTTTCACCTTCAGTAGCCCCTGGCTGCCCCTGGCCCACTGTGCTGGGCGGGGGGTCGTCTCTGGCTTTGCAGGCGTGCCGACAATCCTCTCTGCTGGCCGCTCCCTCGGTGGCCTTGCCTGGCCTTGCCCCGCGCTACCCCCCCGCTCCATCGGTCCGCCCTTCATGGCCTTCGGGCAATATTTACCTAACATTGAGGCAAGACAAGCTCCACCTTCCATGTCTCTATCTTCTGAGCCCGCCGAACCTAGACTGTGGAATGGAAATTTTTCTTTCCCAATACGTCAACGCTCAGCAATCCCATTTGAAAGGCGGTCTCATTTTGCTTTTCAATCTTAGGCAATCATTGCAGCCACGTGTTGCGTTCAACTGACAATAAAAGAAACAGCGACAGTTGGCAGAGACACGACTTCTCTTTTTTTCTCTCTCGATTCCAATTGTTGACGATATTAATTTACAAATGACCAGATATTTTTCTTCTTTTCCTTCCCGTCTTCAAATACCGAACACGGGAGGCGGGCGAGTCCGTCCTTCGCGGAACGCGCAAAAACGGATTTAAAATTAACCCCCCGTCGGAATGCGAAGCCCTTTCCTTCCCGTGCCCAATTAGCAGGTCTATTCCTCGGGGCGACGCGAGAGCCGACCCCGTGCGGCAAGGCAAGGCGCCCGGCAAATGAAAGGGAACGGCGACAGAGGCTCTGTCAAGGTGGAGGCCGCGGCGTCTCTCGAGCGTGCCCAAATAATTACCTTTTTGACTCATCGGCCGCCTTTCGTGATTGCGTGAGTGTGTGAGAGAGACGGAGAGAGAGAGAGAGAGAGAGAGAGAGAGAGAGAGAGAGAGAGAGAGAGAGAGAGAGAGAGAGAGAGAGAGAGAGAGAGAGAGAGAGAGAGAGAGAGGCGAAGGATCTGTGTGCGTGTGACGGCGCGTACAATAAGGGCCTTGGCGTGCCTACCCAATGACGAGCGCGGTCTGTGTTCCTCCGCCTCACTCTCTTTCTCCCGCCTTCACTCGCGCTCATTAAATCTGTGCTGCCCGTGTTTTCCGTGCGGTGGCTCCCTAGCATCATCAAGGAACGAGACGCCCACCGTTCCCGATGGCAGACGTGAGGGACGCACGTGACATAGCCGCACGCTTTCCCGGGAGGAAGAAGAGGAGGAAAATCTCGTCACTCGTCAACAAAACTAAAAAGTAGTTTCGCGTGTCACCTGGCGGTATTTCGCGCGCCTCTGTCGGAAGGAGAGATGAGGTAGGGGGGGGGGGACACTTCGGTCTGACGGACACATAGGGTGGAGTGCGTGCGGCAGGGGGGGGGGGGGGGGGGGGCCCGAGCGTCCCCAGGCACGAGACTGGTTTTTGCGGCGCCACAGGGGAGTGTTGGCGAAACAATACAATGGGGGCCGCGCCAGCCGCGCCAGCCGCGCCATAGCCGCGCGCCCTCAAGCTGTAGAAACACACAAAAGGATGGCGAAAGGGGCGCGCAGGGCCGGCCCGAGTGGCCGGCGCTTTGGCTGGAGGAGAAGACGCCACGGGAGAACAGGTGTGAAACAGGCCCGGGATGAGCTGCCTGCCTGACCTTGAAACAAAAGCCTGAGAGAGGCGCTGGCCCCGGCCCAGCCCCGGCCCAGCCCCGGCCCAGCCCCGCACCAGCACAGTGCTGTGGGTCAGAAGACCGTTGAGGTGGGGAAAATTTTAGACGCGTTTCGAGCTGCTGCAGAGTCGCTACATGGGACTCGCATCGAACTTGTGACCCCACCAATGGATTCCTCGTTCGGAGAGCAATCAATAGGTGGGGTCTCAAACGTTCCGGTTCGAGTCACATTTAGCGACTCTGGAGCTCAAAACGCGTCTAGAATTTTGTCCGCCTGCGCCGGTCTTCTGGCCCAGTGAGCCCAGCCCCGCCCCAGCGCCCCACCCGGCTGGCCCCACCTGGTCCGAGTGCCCTGCGGCGGCGCCGTCACACAAACAATGTTTCCAGGATTGCTTTCGTGGCGGCGGCTGCTCGGGGCCAGCCTGAGAGTGCCGGCCCTTGGCGTGCGGGGTGTATAGTGAGGCAGTCCAGGGCAGCAGCACGCCCGGCCTCACCAATCAGAGCGACGTCTCTGCACTCTAAACGTCTTGCGGCGGAAGGCTGCACCAACATATGGTGGAGATTTTGTCCGAAATTCAAAAGGAAATTGGACGCTGGAAACTCAATTCCCGCATTGTCCAGTTTTTATAAGCTTCACCTCAAGGCAATAGGGTATTTCAGCGAATCTTGAAACGGAAGTAAGAAGAACACAAGTAAGTGCACAACTTCCGTCCCCTCACCTGTGGGGGGAAATAAAGATGGCTGCCCCTTCAGCCCCCTCCTCAGGCGAGGGGACGGAAGTTGTGCACTTACTTGTGTTCTTCTTACTTCCGTTTCAAGATTCGCTGAAATACCCTATTATTTTTTACCGTGTTTTTTTTTTTTTTATTATTTTTTATTTACCAGTTTGACTTACTAAGCGGCAAGACTGCTCCCCGAGGGGGAAACAACTGGCCATGTACACCAAAAATATTAATGTCAAAAAATGTGAAAAAAATTATTGAAAAATTTGAAAAATTTTATAGAACAATTCAAAAAATTCTATTGAAATTTTATAGAAATTTTGAAGATTTTTTGAAAAAAAATTACGAAAAATGCATTTTTTACTGTCCTCCCCAGTGTGCTTCAAACCCACAGCAATGCGCAGTAACCATCACCTGCCGTGGTAGCTGGATGTGTCGACGGTCGGTCCCAGTATGAGGATCGGCGGTTCGATTCCTATTACTTCACAACATTTTTCTCTGACCGCTGCTCATTGTCGCGTCAAGAACCCGCTCCAATCGGCATCAGACATGAGCCGTGGTGGCTGAGGGCGTTAAGGCGTCCGACCCCAACAGTGAGGTTCGGGGATCGAATCCCAGTATCTCCTTTCATTTTTCGACTGGCTTCCTCCCACTGCGACTTAAACCCGTCGTCCGACACTCGGCAGACGTGCAAGTCAGGGTGGTGTAGTGGTCTAGGCTCAATCCAGGCCATTACACCCGGGTGTCTAAAAAGCAGTCCGCTTCGGCGGATTGGCCTCGGCACTGGTTCGATCCCCGATCGAGCCAGCCACTCGAAATTGGTCGCGAGTGGGTCCATTCCGATTCGTCGGATGGAGTTGATAAGTCCTTTGAAGCTGGCCCACTGACTGCATGTTCGGGTCTGGGAGCGCCGGACAGCGGGTGTACATTTGGTACCGACCAGCCTGCGCAAACAAAAGCTCCCAAAACTACTCTCTCTCTTTCTTTCTTTCTCTGTCTCTCTATCGTCTCTGCCTTACTCTACTCTGCCCATGTTGGGCCGTGTCGGCGGCTCGGGTCCTACTGGGTCCCCCGGCGTACGATATCGAAGTCGCTGGATCGGATTAACCCCAGTTACCTGATAGCACCGGTTCCCATCCCGAACACCGAAGTAAAGCAGGAGGCCTCCCCATTAAGACTGGGGAGGGGGTGTAGAGTTCCATTTTTTTAAATTTACTTTTAGTTAAACACGATCGCCAGCGCCTGGGTACACCGTTTCCCACATCCGAACAATAGTCAAATTGTGAAAAAATGAGTAATTTGAAAAATTTTAAAAAATTCTTTAATTTTGGCAATTTTTGAAAAAATTTACAATTTAAAAAAATATTCTAAAAATTAAATTTTTTTTTAAAATTTTAAAAATTTCAAAAAATTCAAGAAATTTTGAGTTGCTTCCCCCTCGCTGCTCCCAGTCCATCTTCCCCGCGAGACGTTTTGAGCGGGGAGAGGGGAGGGGGATCGCTCGCGGTGGCGTGGACGCGCGGCCAACTTGCGGAAGCAGCGATGCCCACGCCACCAATTAGCGCACGGTTTGCCCTCGAACTCGGTCATCACGCGACACTCGCTCGCACACAAAGCGGAAGTGCGGAGGCGGGATGCGGGGTGGGCGCACGGTTCGCCGGTTCCGCGCCTGTCAACACATTTCCCCTCCGCTTCACGTGCGCGATGATGCCGCAGGTGGAAATGATTTTCATTTCCGACCGTCGCGCGCGCGGAGCGGGGCGTGTCTCTGGCGCCTTTGAGGGGAGAGCCCAGTGGGTTGGCTGCGCTCAGCGAACGACGCGGAACGACGACACGGGACGACGCGCACCGATAGCAGGCCGTGCTCGGCTCGCCTCGTCAATGACCGAGTGGCGGAATGCAGCTCGGGGGCTCAGCTGGGGCCGAAGCTGGGGCCGAGGCTGGCGCCGAGGCTGGGGCCGAGGCTGGGGGTTCAGCTGGGGCCGAGGCTGGGGCTGAGGCTGGGGCCATCCATTCTGTTCGGCATCGGCACGCGGGGCGCGGCCCTGACGCGGTCCTGCCCGCGGCCCGGCCCGCGGCTCGCGGCCCCGGGACGCAGGGACACGAGAAATAAGTTTTGCAAATCCAATTTGGCACTGAAGGCAGGGCAGACTCACAAGTTTGCGATGTCTGAAGGCGCGGCCCGGAGGGGGTGGGGGTGGGGGTGGGAGGGCTCCGGAGGCAATGCACTACGTGGCTGCCGGGATTCTGGCCGCGCGGCACTTCTTTATGCCTTATCAACAAAATCAAAACAAAAGCAAAAAAAAAAAAAAAAAAAAAAAAAAACCCTCTGTGAAAGTTTTAGACTGCGGCGTGGGGACTGCTACAGAGAACCGTTCATATTTATCATTCATTTCACCGTTATGAAAGCCGAGCGGCTTTGGAACTGAGGTGACAGATTGGCTTGTTACAGCGAACCAAGTTTCACCCTTCGACCACTAGTCTCCCCCGCAGCCAATTTTTTTCGTTAACCACTGAAGTTCCCCACGCAAAATCAATAATGAAAAAAAAAAATCAAAAAAAATAAATAAAAAATCAGAGGTTGCGGTGAGGGCCCGTTCCACTCTTTTTTACTTTTGCAGAGACGGTGACTCGATGAGGCAAACGATTCTTTCTCTTTTATTGCAGCAAACTCGTCCTGGACCACAAATGGGAATGGACTACGACGACCCACAGACAGAGCGATAGAGAGACAGAGAGAGAGAGAGAGAGAGAGAGAGAGAGAGAGAGAGAGAGAGAGAGAGAGAGAGAGAGAGAGAGAGAGAGAGAGACTGGGCTAGACATTCTCCGGGAGTTCACGGTAATATGGGGTCTCAGCACGGCCTCCAGCACGGCTTCCAGCACGGCCTCCAGCACGGCCTCTAGCAAGGCCTCCAGCACGGCCTCCAGCGCGGCCTCCAGCACGGCCTCCAGCACGGCTTCCAAGACGGCATCTTGCACGGCGCTCCACTCAAAAGGAGTCCCGCAACGTCTTTATCGAATACATGTCCCGTCAAATTGCATTGAACGGCTTGCGCGAGGAGCCAGGCGTGCGGCTGAAAAGGAAAAAAAAAGAAAGAGAAGAAGAGGGAGATAAAAAGTAATAAAAACGGCGACGCACGCTGAAAAGACGGCGTGTGGCTACCACACGGCCGGGAATACCCCCCCCCCCCCCCCCTATCCCCCCCCCCCCAACCCACTCGACTTGCGAGCGGCTTCTAAAGACCTACGGTTAAAATCACTGAGGGAAAAGTCGAGCGGAAACAACAGGGGGAAAAAAAAGTCCGCAACTAAAACAAACAAAAACACCCACCCATCCCCAAGTTTCTCATCTCGAACAGCAGGTCGCAACATCAGCGAGGAATGAGCCGCTTCAGGGATTACGCCCCCCGCCCCTTTTACTTAGAGGGCGCGTCCATACGCCGCGGCGGGACCAGAACCGCAGAGCCCCACGGATCGGGAGAGAGAGAGACAGAGAGAGAGAGACAGAGAGAGAGAGAGAGAGAGCGAGAGAGAGAGAGAGAGAGAGACGGAGCGTTGCACCTCTCCGACCGCCGGCAGCGTAATGCCGCCTGTGATCGGCCGCCCCCCTTTCTTGCCGACACTTAAGGGGACTCCCGCGCACTCTGCCGTTCAACTTGCTAATGACTCAGAGCCTGGCGGGCAGGCAGCCAGAGCAGGCGGCCAGGCCGAGCTGGCAGCACGGCATTGCGGGCAACACGACTGGGGCGGTGGGAGATCAAAGGCTGCCCCGCCGGTGCTTCATCCTCCTAGGATCCGCCACTGCAGGCTGCGGTTTCCACACCCGCCACTCTGGCGGCGCGGCGTAGAGTCCACTGCAGCGAGGAGAACGAACGGGGTGCCTCGTATCTGTGAATCATTATTTTATTTATTTAAAGGCAACGTACGACAGCTGTTTTTTTTTTAAATCCCTTTTCTGCTGTTAATTCAAGGAATTCCATTCCTTTGGGTGCCTCTCTCTCTCTCTCTCTCTCTCTCTCTCTCTCTCTCTCTCTCTCTCTCTCTCTCTCTCTCTCTCTCTCTCTCTCTCTCTCTCTCTCTCTCTCTCTCTCTCTCTCTCTCTCTCTCTCGCGAGGGGACGCCACATGGGGCGGAGAGCCGGGGGTGTGAAACCAGCGCCACACAAAGGCCAGTGCGAGACGTAGATTAAACTTCATCCTTTCTCTGGCATTTCCTTTTTCTTTCACCCTTCCCCCCTCCCCCCCAACTTTTCAATTAATGTTGACCAAAGAATTAGCCTGCAGGCCCGGCCCGGCCGGTGGCGCGCGGCCTCACACACAATGGCCGCGCTCCGTCTCTCTCGCACCTTCAGGGGACGGAGCGCCACAGAGACTCTCGGTGCGCCCGCAGGAAGCGGGGTAGGCAGCCCGGCGCGCAGCGCGCCGCGCAACAGGGGGCGTTGCCTACCTCCCCGGCGCGCCGCCTGCTCCGTCTCACTCGCACTCACGGGCCGTCCCCGGGGCAGCGAGGCAGACGGAGTGAGGCGGCGGCAGGGGCGGCGGCACTTGAATGAACGCAGACTTGCTGCCGGCCTTGCTGGCTGGGCTAGCGGCGAATTAATGGTGCAATTTTGCAGCTGGTGTGGCTGGGAGCGGTGATAAGAGATAGGGCTATTCTGGCCAGTGGTGCAACACGCACTCTCTCTCGCTCTCTCTCTCTCTCTCTCTCTCTCTCTCTCTCTCTCTCTCTCTCTCTCTCTCTCTCTCTCTCTCTCTCTCTCTCTCTCTCTCTCTCTCTCTCTCTCTCTCTCTCTCTCTCTCTCTCTCTCTCTCTCTCTCTCTCTCTCGCTCTCTCACTCTCACACACACACTCACACGGACCACTCCCACGCGCACATGCAGCACACATGTATCACGAATTCAAGCTCGCCCTGGCTCCGTCCGAACACACAACGCACACACACCTTCATACACACACACACACACTCACACACACGGGCACGAACAGCGCAGGGATCGCGCAGAACGAGCTTGTCCGTCAGGAGCACTGACATCCACTCCGGCCCAAAACACTCTGCATACCTTTGCCCCTGTCATACTGTCCACGACAGAAGTACAACATTACCCAAGGGGGCACCGCCTGCCCCGCCATCATACTGCGACGGAACGCGCAAAAACTCCCACGGAGACTTATGACCTTTCCTTTACAAATTATTATTATTTTTTTTTTATTTTTTTTGGCACCGTTTAAAAGGCCGTGCAGCGACCGCGGCGGTGTGCAGGTGATTACGCAGACAGTCCGGCCGGTATCGAAAGCCGATCCCGAAGCGCGGCGCGCGGTCCTACGACAGAAAAGCGCTAAACTTCAAAGGCATTCCCTATGGCATTCCCTGAAATGGATTCCGAGTCCAATAAGTAGTTCCTCAGAGGAAATGGCCTCCCCAATATTCCCCCTCCCCCTCCCCTCCCCCTCCCCCTCCCCTCCCCCTCCCCTCCCCTCCCCCTCCGGGCACGACGACTCGGCGGCGCAACAAAACAACGCCGGAGCAGTCGTACAAGGCAATAAACGGCGCATTTGTGTTTTAGCACGTGGGTCCTCGGGGACCGCGCAGCAGTGTACATAAACCGACCGGCCGACCGCGGCGTAGGGAGAGCAGCAGCAGCTCCCTATGTCCATAATTTCTCAACTCGAGTCGTGATTAGATTAGACGGCCATGAAAGGAACCGGGGGGGGGGGAGGGGCTGGGAAGGAAAGTGGTCTGGTCCGGAATGCTCCACGTGGTTTTGCAGCGTGCAACTATATAACGTCATCGACCAGGGGAAAAAGGGGGGGGGACTTGGTCCTGAGCTGATGTCCCTTCTTAAATGCATGGAATGGTCAGGTTAATTTCTCCTGGCCTTACACGGCGGGGCCGTCGTCATCAGCAGAAGCACGGCCGGCCATTCTCGACAAAGCCCCCATCTTGGTTACTTGGCACGCGTTTAAAACTGCTTCCCCGGTCATGCGTCAGCCCGCCCAAGGCCGAGGCGGCCTTCCTCGCCAGCCCGGCCCGTTATGGCGGGAATAAAAGGGAGATGGAAGTCGGACGGGACCGCCGCCGCGGCACAGTGGGCCAGAAGACCGGCGAAGGCGGACAACATTGTGGACGCGTTTGGAGCTCTAGAGTCGCTAAACGGGACCGATATCGATCGTGTGACCGCACCGATTGACTGCTCTCCGAACGAGGAATCCATTGGTGGGGGTCACACGTCCGATGCGAGTCCCATTTAGCGACTCTGGAGCTCAAAACGCGTCTAGGATTTTAGCCGCTTGGCCGGTCCTCTGGCCCACTGTGTGCGGCGGCACCAGCAGCAACACCACCAGCAGCTCGTCACCCAGGATGCCGGCCGCCATAGCAAATGACACGGGTGGGGCCGACAAAGGACCGATTCTCCGAAGAGCACGCCGAAAATACATTAATATTCAAACTATCCCGAGCAAACTCCGAGGAAAAAAAAACTTTACCAACACCTCACAAGTACTTATACAAATTGCCAGCCTCATCACCAAAAAAAAAAATTAAATTAATTTTTTTTTTTTAAAGTGAAACAATTAAATAATGCGTGTTCCTTTTTGAAAAATGTCCGTGGAAGTACACGGCTGAAAGAAATAAAACGAATCCAATCTTGATGACGGCGTCGTGTCACAGCCTGTCCTGCACCAACACCAGTGCGGGTTATTGGAGCTTCCTGCCGGACACGCCGTCAGGCGGACAGACGGACAGCCAGGCGGACAGCCTGGCAGACAGACAGACGGACGGTCCGACGGCCCCCGTTTGTGTGAAATGGCCACCGTGCTGTCGGCACGTCGAAGTCCTAAAACACCCTATCTGGAACTGTGCTGGTTCGACAGGCACATAAAAGCATGGCTGGGCTAGGCAAGGGGGGCTTCCGGGACTCCGAAGGGAGGGTGGTGGAGGGGGGTGGGGGCTGAATGAGTGAGGGGCTCATGTAGGCCGGGGTACAGTTTGATGGGCTCGGAGTGATGGGGTCGCGGTTCGGGAGGGGGTCGTTGGAGACGGATATGCCGCTCGACACGACTCTGATTAGACATACACCAGGCAAGCCTTTCGTTGTTTCCAGTGTAGCGCCTGCCTGCGGCGAACGGCACTGCAACTGTCCAGGGAATGCCGAGCGGCTGGAATTCCAGGGAAGCTTCCTGCGACGGTTGCTGTGATCGTCGCCGCCCGGCGGATTCAAACCCCGCCAGCCGCGCGGCCCTGCTGCTGCCGTGTCGGCGGAGCCAGACAGTCGAAGGCACCGCCTGCCTGGAATATCTCCTGTGGGTCACGGTGGCCGCGAGCGTTTAAACGTCGGGATCTGGGTCCGGGGGATCTTGGTTCGATACCCGGTAGGGTCGTTATTTTCGGCAGGCTAGTTATATACTAGTATTTATCTTTTTTTTTTTTATCAGACCCAAGGCGACTCCAAGGACAAAGCCGCGACCACAAAATGTTTTTCCGCGACCCCACGGATGGCGACCGCTGCTAGTCTATCTCATGTAGCGGGGATCCGACACATGCAGCACGACAGTCTAATGGACTTGTCCGGGCGAGCGCGCCCGCCCCGCCCCGCCCCGCCCCGCCCCGCCCCGCCCCACTGAGTACCACTCCCGCGCACTCTCCGATCCCTTTGAAGGGAGCCACCGCGCCACCGCGCTAGCGCCGCGCGCTGGGACACATTTTGTCAAATCAAAGAATGCTCGCCGGACGGACACAGTTCGCCCCGAGGGGCCGGGAGCCTCGCCGCCTTGCCGCCTCGCACCGCCGAAGCAGAGCGCGAGAGAGACAGGCCCTTCGGCATCCAGGGCCATTCGCGGCGTCCATACATACGCCGAGCATAAATCTCGCGGCACAAAGGAGGCAGATCAACGCGGCTCCGGTCTTCTGGCCCACTGTGCGCCGAGGCGACGGCACTGTAGCGGCCTGGCCAGCGCGGCACCTCTCAACAATGACGTCACTTTCTCACTTGGTCCAGGTTCATGCCCCTTAAAGTAAGGGGGAAAAATAAAAAGAGTTTGGGGAAAAAAATGTGGGGGGAAAAATAAAAACTCAATAATCTGGCTTGAAAAGCATTACTCGTTCACGGAAACATTAATGTCAAAACAACTGCTTCCAGTGCCAATTTCAAATCACAGCTATTATACTATGAAGTATACTATCTTAAGTGAGCTGCTTAGCACAATTTCTCATATTATAACGCTCATTTACTTTTCCTTGTTGACTACTTGGATTGCTTTACAAAACACAAACACAAACAAGGCCGTTCAAGCGCTGAATATGTTACTTTAGTGTGCATTTTCTCTCGCCGTTGTAGACAATATGTTATCTTGTAGTACTACACACGCACATACTCGTCCTCCGATACTGTTGCTTTGGCTTGGCAGCAGCGGTCGTTGTCCGCTTGAAAGGCTGTCGCGTTTCTTCCTCGAGCCACACATGGTGCAAACGGATGACCTTGTAGCGAATGGCCTCATGAGTCGCCGAGTCGCAGACACCCATTCATCACGCGCCAAGGCCGGGGCCGCGGCGCACGCACGCGTACACACGGACATGTCGCAAACGGCGGAAAGTTGAACATGACCGAGTAGAGCTGGCCTTAACTATGGAATCTTTTCTAGGGAAGAAAAACGTGACAACCTGGTATTTTTACAAAAAAAAATTCGCGGAAAACACTCGGCCTGCAGCTGCTTTTCCCGCGGAGGAGAGAAAAACGTTGGCATGAAACTCGGGGTCTTTCTCTTTTGGCTGGGAGCGCCTCGCGGAACGCTTCCTCCCGCCCCGCCGCACAGTGGGCCAGAAGACGGCACATGCGGCCAAAATACAAGACACGCTTCCACTCAAATCGAACGTGTGACCCCTCTAATGGATTCCTCTTTCGGAGAGCAATCCATTGATGGGGTCACACGTTCGATTCCAGTCCCATTTAGCGACTCTGCAGCTCCAGACGCGTCTAGAATTTCGGCCGCCTGCGCCGGTCTTCTGGTCCACTGTGCGCCGCTCGTTCGAGTCTTCACGACCCGCGCGACGTGAGGCGACGACTTCCGGTGGAACAGTTTTGCCCTCCTTTCTCCTCCTTTTCACATAAAAGAAAAGTATGACAACGAGCGCGACACTCTTGCTGCGTCTGCGTCACAACAGACCTAACTAGGAGAGTGGAGGGGGGGGGGGGAAGGTGCTAGTTTGCGAAAAGGGCTCAGCGATCTGTGACAATTACTCGCAGGTACAACGCGACACCCGCGGCCACCCTCAGGGGGGGGGGGGAAAACAAGGGATGGGCGAGTTCGGCAGTTCGGGTCGACGAGGGTCTTCGGGGGCAACGAGTCGCCGAAGGGAAATCGGAACGGCGCGAGGTAGCAGCCGTTGCCGTACCCACCTGATGCCGGTCGGGTAGAAGTCCGACGCCGTGGAGCTCGGCATGCCCGCGTCAGCTGCAGACAAAAAAAAAGGGGTTAAAAACTTTATTTAAAAAATAATTACTAACTTAAAAATAGCGTGCCCAGCAGAGTGCGTATCCAAGCGCGCAATTTGAGGTAAAATCGTTCGCTCCACTCCGAGCGGCCCGCGTCCGAACGCTCGACCTGGGGGACCACTTCCGCTAACGAGGTCATCTCTCTCGCTCTCGAGGCCGAAAGGGGACTGCGCACAGTGGGCCAGAAGACCGTGCAGGCGGCCAAAATCGCGGACACGTTTTGAGCTCCCGAGTCACTAAATGGGACTCGAATCGAACGTGTGACCCCACCAATGGATTGCTCTCCAAACGAGGAATCCATTGGTGGGGTCACACGTTTGATTCAAGTCCCATTAAGAGACTCTGGAGCTCAAAAACGCGTCTGGAATTTTAGCCGCCTGCGCGATCTTCTGGCCCACTGCGCGGCGGAGCGCGGCGACACGGGGCGGGATGCGCTTTGGCGGGCCGCCGCTCCCCCTCCCAGTGAGCAAGTTGAAGCAGACTGGAACCAACAAACTAAAACAACAAACACGGCGCAAACTTTTTTGTCACTTTGTCAACGAATGCATGATGATTGGCGTATGGTGGCGGCCGGCCGCCCGGTTGTGGTTGAGTCCTCCCATCACGCGTGCCCGAAAGTTGCCCCTTAATGACATGTCCCGGAGGTGGGACATCTCTTTCTCAAACTCGGTCCTCACTTCCCTTCTTACGCTTCGCCCGAACCCGGCGATGAACGAAGAAAAAAAGTTACAGTAATTTCGCTTTTATTCCCCTTTTAGTGTACGGTAAGACCTAGCGTCCGACCAGACCAGACTAGGTTTTAAACTTTCAAAACGCTCACGTTCGGGTGCCTTGGTGTGGCTTCAGGGCGGGCTCTGTGATGTGGTTGCTCGAATTTTGAAACGCTGCCAGTCGGAAACAGCAACTCGCACTACTTGAATTAAACAGCGGCAGGTTGTGTGGTTTGGAAAGGGGGGGGGGGGATGTCGCAGGTGTGCCTCGCCGTGGCCTCGCTGTCCCCAGAGCAATTAGCCCGGGATGTGACCCGGGTGCCTGATCCAGCCCCAACCCCCGTCATTTCCTCACTCAGGTGTTCTAACGGAAGTTCTGGCCGCTCCGGGATATTTTTTCGTCTGCCTGGGGGCCGCACACGTAACCACGCCGAACATGACTGCAGTGTGACTTTTTTTTTATTATTATTTAATTTTTTTAATAAATCGGTGGGATGTTTTTTTTCGGCGTTGCTCCCCCTGCCGGCCCCACAGGGCAGCGCAGGGCGACCGGAAGACTCTCCCCGAGCGTTCCAATCCCGACAATGGTGGGGACGCCACGCCGCCGTCGAGTCGACTGATCCCGCAGAGCCCCTATCGTCTCTCTCTGACCCGCGCAGACCACCGGCCGCCCCACCAGCCGCCCCACCCGGCACGCCCAGCGAGTTGCGAGAAAAACTCCTGCCTGCCGGCCGTGTGTTCCCGGCGGTTTACCTTGGCGGCGACCGTCACTCACATCTCCACGGATCCAGCATCCGGCGGCGGTGTGAATCTGGGCTCGGATAGGGAGACAGAGAGGGACGCCGCTCTAATTGAATTCTTGGCAAGGGGCCGTGCCGAGGGCGGAGGGAGGGATGGGAGAGAGAGAGAGAGAGAGAGAGAGAGAGAGAGAGAGAGAGAGAGAGAGAGAGAGAGAGAGAGAGAGAGAGAGAGAGAGAGAGAGAGAGAGAGAGAGAGAGAGAGAGAGAGAGAGAGAGGGAAACTACCAAGGGGACCTCATTAATCTGGGGCTTCACCCCGAGCACAATGAGCGCGGCGCCTCGATGTGGACGCGAGGAATCGAATGTCGCGTTTGTCGACCGAATGACCGACTGCGGTCTGCAGGGGTCTGCCGGATGTCCACCCCCCACCCCCACCCCGACTTGCCCCGAACGAGCAGGCAGGCTGACACGCAAGAAGACCAACAAGGGAAATGTGGACAATCCTGTTCCAGACGGCCTCCAAGCTCAGCGTGGCGTGGTGGGGTATGGCGTGGCGGGGCGGGGCCGGGCGAGTTGACAGCATCACGTAATTACCGCTAGCCACTTCCGCCACCGTGTGCTCCCGTGTTGTCCTTCCGCAGCACGTCCGGCTCCGTTGTCCCGCCACCTCTCCGTCCCTCGTCCGCCGCGGTCACCGCGTGTGTGTGTGTGTGTGTGTGTGTGTGTGTGTGTGTGTGTGTGTGTGTGTGTGTGTGAGGAGCGGGGTGTCTATCAGTGTCGGCGTGGTGGTCACGAGATGGCGCCTTAAATCCGGAGTTCATGGTTCGCGCGACTGCCTTTTAGCCATTTTGTCATTTGAGCTGCGCTTCCGCCCCCCTCGCGTATTTTTCACTCACGCAGCCTCCGCCAAGACTCGGTGAAGCCTCTGTAGAGGCTGTGGGAGCCGTGCGTCTGCCCGCCTCGCGTCGTTCGCGGGTCGTTTTATCTTCCAAGAGTCTCCGCGGATCGTTCGCGGGTCACTTTATCTTTCCAAGAGCCCCCGCGGGTCGTTCGCAGGTCGTGTTCTAGCAGATGATACATTTATATACACAGCTATTCGGAAAAACAGAAATGGAAATTAAAATTATAAATGTATGGTAATGCTTGTACTCTCGTGCCAACCGAGAGAGCGGCTAGGATGGCTAGGCTAGGCTAAAGAGTTGGCGGATCGTTTTTACTTTCCAAGAGGCCCCGCGCATCGTTGGCGGATCGATTTTTCTTTCCAAGAGGCCCCGCGCATCGTTGGCGGTTTTTTAAATTTGTTTTTATTAATTCAGCGGTTTCCGAGTTTCGAAAGTAATAAACTGAACGCGGAGGCCTGATGACCGCTGGGCGTGTCGAGATGGACGGGAATAAATACTGCCCCCTCCCCGTTCCCCTTATCGCCGTCCGTCTCCCCGACCCAGGCTGGGTTATTATCAACTTTGCTGCGCCCAACTTCGGCGGCGGACTTCGAAAAACGCTGTGCCGTCCACTACGGTCAAATGGCCACAACGTATCGACGCGTCTGTCAGCGCGACGAGCCAGATACTGCTTCCATACTTTGCAGCATCAACAGTTTGTCTCAGGATGTTTTTTTTTTTTAAATTAGTCTGGCTCGATGGCATTTTTGATTTTTTCTGTTTTGTTTCCTTTTTTTTCTTACAGTTGTTTCTCTGATTTTCGCAGTCACATTCTCGGTTCAAGGAGCACATATTCATCACAATGTTTACCTTTTTTCCCATTTCAAAGTTGTAAAAATGAAATTGTTATGAATATTCTTTGCTAACCAAAATGATTTGATGGATACAACGACCCTGTTTAGATGCCACTTTTCCAATAAAAGAATGCCACAAAAAAAGCTGGAAATAGGAGTCCGTGGGGACACTGTTTGATGGGGCCTCCAACAGTGGGGATTCTCCTTCTCCCACCCCCCTCGCCATGGACCTGCTGGGGCCACAGAGGCCACAGGGAAAGTCAGTCCTGTGAATCTGAATAACAAGCTGAGCACCGCGTCCCAGGCCGATTGCAATTTATAGGCGACCTTTGGGTCGACTAGCCAATGAATGTGGGGAGCGCGGAGTGGAAGCGGGAAGGGGGAGTGGGGAAAGTGCGATCGGGACTACGTGAGGAAATCAATGCGCTTTGTGACCTAATTCCCGGTGTCGACAGCCTGGCGACACTTAAAATTATTTGGCGCGTGTCCTGGCCACCCACCCCACCCCGCCTCCCTCATCCAATACTCCCAGCTGGGTCGGATTGGAGCAGCTTCCCGGAGGCGCCCGACGCAACCGAGCCGGTAAAAACAAAGCGGAAGGTTCCGTGCTTCATTCAAGCGTATCCTTAAAGTTCTTACGATCTTCCTGATGCGCTGTGAGGACATTGCCCCTGCACTCAGAATGGAGAGATGGTTGAGTGACCACAAACTGATTCCAAGTGCGAGTGTGCTGCTCAAGCATCGGCTTGTTACTTTATTATTTCTCCAGAGCGGGCCGGCCAATTTGATTGACGGGCAGCGAGATGGGACGTCGCCTTTGAAAATGAAGAGGCCGGTCTGCTAATCACCGACATCAAAGGACAATCTCGTCCTTGTTCTCTGGGCCTGACAAGGAGGCCGTCAGGAGAGGCCAGGGCGGCGGGAGCCACTTTTGGCGCCAATTTGCGTGCGGCACTCGAACAAACCGGCCCCTTTTGTTTTCGACAATGAAAACAAGGAGGTGGCGCGCCGCCGCTATTTTCCCCCACATTTTCCCAATACCGCCAACGGAACGCTTTGAGCACTTTATGTCAGGACCTCTTCACCCCTCCCGCCCCGCCCTTGTTCCCCGCCCCACCGCCGCCTTGGTGCGTCTCAACACGACGTCGCATTGCGACCGTGGAATTCAATTTGAGCGTGCGGCCACAGTCACGTCGCAGCCATGTCGATATCGATGTATCGAAGTGGCTTCATCGACCGGAGAGCGACCACTTGGAGCTCAGCTAACTTTTTTCCTGTATTGGGTGTATACATTGGTGTGGCTCAGAACAACTGTACCAAAACAACAACAAAAATAACAATATTCCAGAATATGGAAATATTCGAGGGGACTTGCTGTCGCACACAGTCTATATCAATTATTTCACGATCGTCAAGCTGTCTGTAGGACAAGCAGAGCAGGGCATCAGCTAAGACCTTTGACGCGGCGAGACATCCCGCACGAGGTCACAGGCAGTGTCAACAGTCCTTCAGCACTCTCGGACGGACAGATAGACGGACAGACAGGCAGGCAGAGTGACACACCGACAGAGAGAAGGACATGCTGACTAGGGGCGAAGAAGCTCCTTACCCTCTTTCGAGCCCTGCCTCCTCTTTCATCCCTGTTGCCGCATTCCGATCGGGCGGGCCGCTCCGGCCGCGACAAGAAGCCCTCCCCAATCTGTTCCTCCCCCCCCCCCCCCGCACCCTTCCCCCCCCCCCGCCATCTCCTTCAAACGACACCCCGTTCCCACCGGCATTGCGTCCTACTACACCGACCAGCCTGCGAGGGAGCTCTGGGGCAAATGATGCACACGACGAGGGCAAGAAAAAAACAAACAAAACATTCTTCAATTCTTGTACACCTTTTTTTTTTCTTTAAAAAAAAAAAGCTCTTGTCCTGCAGCTTTGAAAAATGTTATTTTTTTTAGTGTACGGGGGGGGAGTTTTAATTTAAAAATAAATCTCACTCATCGACTTAGATCGCCATGGTCTCTCCCTTTTACCCCTCTTTCTCAGCAAAGCGTCACAAATTCAATCTTGGCGAGGGAACTCTGTGGGGGTGGGGGGCACCACGCCAATCGCTGCATTCTCTGCGCATGACGTGGGTGCGTGCGCGTGCGTGCGGAGGGGGCCGCGCTAGGCCACGCCGCTGCGGCTGACAGGAGAGTCGAGACACTCTTCAGATTTATTCCTGGACGGACATCGAGAGGCGTCTGGAGTGGCAGGACAGGGGGGGTGGGGGGCTGTGCCTCCCGGAAGGCGGCGAAGAAAAATGGGAGGAGGAGGGGGAGGGCGAGGTGAGGTCCCGGCGGGGACATGCGACCCCTTCATGAAAAAGAGCACACGCCCTGCCTGTCCCAAGGACCCCCAGGATAATCGGATAACCTCTCCGCTTGGCGCTAAAGGGGGTGGGGGGTGGGGGTGGTTCCCTGGTTCCCGTAGGGTGGTCGCAGAGTGGTGCGGAGAGCATCACGACTGTCTGACCTTGGGGGGGGGGGCCGCTTAGACACACACACACACACACACACACACACACACACACACACACGGGGCGCGAAATGCAGCATGACGTCACGACACCGCATGTAGAAGTAAGATGGTGCGTGCATCTGCGCCGCCTGCGATTGAGTTTTGGTGTTTCGTACATGGACTTGTGTGTCATTGCATCAAGATTTATACTCGACAGTAAAAGAACAGAGGGGGAGACTGGCTCCCGGAGTTGGTGCGCGGCAGCACAGCAGGACGTGGCGGCGGTGGGCGGCGGTGGGCGGCGGTGAGGGCTGCGTTGGCCGCCCCTCACGCAGCTCTGACGCAGCTTTGACGCAGCTTTGGGACAGCTCGGTGAGGGCTGCGTTGGCCGCCCCTCACGCAGCTCTGACGCAGCTTTGACGCAGCTTTGGGACAGCTCGGTGAGGGCTGCGTTGGCCGCCCCTAACGCAGCTTTGACGCAGCTTTGGGACAGCTAGGTGAGGGCTGCGTTGGCCGCCCCTCACGCAGCTCTGACGCAGCTTTGACGCAGCTTTGGGACAGCTCGGTGAGGGCTGCGTTGGCCGCCCCTCACGCAGTTCTGACGCAGCTTTGACGCAGCTTTGGGACAGCTCGGTGAGGGCTGCGTTGGCCGCCCCTCACGCAGCTCTGACGCAGCTTTGACGCAGCTTTGGGACAGCTCGGTGAGGGCTGCGTTGGCCGCCCCTCACGCAGCTCTGACGCAGCTTTGACGCAGCTTTGGGACAGCTCGGTGAGGGCTGCGTTGGTCGCCCCTCACGCAGCTCTGACGCAGCTTTGACGCAGCTTTGGGACAGCTCGGTGAGGGCTGCGTTAGCCGCCCCTCACGCAGCTCTGACGCAGCTTTGACGCAGCTTTGGGACAGCTCGGTGAGGGCTGCGTTGGCCGCCCCTCACGCAGCTCTGACGCAGCTTTGACGCAGCTTTGGGACAGCTCGGTGAGGGCTGCGTTGGCCGCCCCTCACGCAGCTTTGACGCAGCTTTGGGACAGCTCGGTGAGGGCTGCGTTGGCCGCCCCTCACGCAGCTTTGACGCAGCTTTGGGACAGCTCGGTGAGGGCTGCGTTGGCCGCCCCTCACGCAGCTCTGACGCAGCTTTGACGCAGCTTTGGGACAGCTCGGTGAGGGCTGCGTTGGCCGCCCCTCACGCAGCTCTGACGCAGCTTTGACGCAGCTTTGGGACAGCTCGGTGAGGGCTGCGTTGGCCGCCCCTCACGCAGCTTTGACGCAGCTTTGGGACAGCTAGGTGAGGGCTGCGTTGGCCGCCCCTCACGCAGCTCTGACGCAGCTTTGACGCAGCTTTGGGACAGCTCGGTGAGGGCTGCGTTGGCCGCCCCTCACGCAGCTCTGACGCAGCTTTGACGCAGCTTTGGGACAGCTAGGTGAGGGCTGCGTTGGCCGCCCCTCACGCAGCTCTGACGCAGCTTTGACGCAGCTCTGGGACAGCTCGGTGAGGGCTGCGTTGGCCGCCCCTCACGCAGCTCTGACGCAGCTTTGACGCAGCTATGGGACAGCTCGGTGAGGGCTGCGTTGGCCGCCCCTCACGCAGCTCTGACGCAGCTTTGACGCAGCTTTGGGACAGCTCGGTGAGGGCTGCGTTGGCCGCCCCTCACGCAGCTCTGACGCAGCTTTGACGCAGCTTTGGGACAGCTCGGTGAGGGCTGCGTTGGCCGCCCCTCACGCAGCTCTGACGCAGCTCTGACGCAGCTTTGGGACAGCTAGGTGAGGGCTGCGTTGGCCGCCCCTCACGCAGCTCTGACGCAGCTTTGACGCAGCTTTGGGACAGCTCGGTGAGGGCTGCGTTGGCCGCCCCTCACGCAGCTTTGACGCAGCTTTGGGACAGCTAGGTGAGGGCTGCGTTGGCCGCCCCTCACGCAGCTCTGACGCAGCTTTGACGCAGCTTTGGGACAGCTCGGTGAGGGCTGCGTTGGCCGCCCCTCACGCAGCTTTGAAGCAGCTTTGGGACAGCTCGGTGAGGGCTGCGTTGGCCGCCCCTCACGCAGCTCTGACGCAGCTTTGACGCAGCTTTGGGACAGCTCGGTGAGGGCTGCGATGGCCGCCCCTCACGCAGCTCTGACGCAGCTTTGACGCAGCTTTGGGACAGCTCGGTGAGGGCTGCGTTGGCCGCCCCTCACGCAGCTCTGACGCAGCTTTGACGCAGCTTTGGGACAGCTCGGTGAAGGCTGCGTTGGCCGCCCCTCACGCAGCTCTGACGCAGCTTTGACGCAGCTTTGGGACAGCTCGGTGAGGGCTGCGTTGGTCGCCCCTCACGCAGCTCTGACGCAGCTTTGACGCAGCTTTGGGACAGCTCGGTGAGGGCTGCGTTGGCCGCCCCTCACGCAGCTCTGACGCAGCTTTGACGCAGCTTTGGGACAGCTCGGTGAGGGCTGCGTTGGCCGCCCCTCACGCAGCTCTGACGCAGCTTTGACGCAGCTTTGGGACAGCTCGGTGAGGGCTGCGTTGGCCGCCCCTCACGCAGCTCTGACGCAGCTTTGACGCAGCTTTGGGACAGCTCGGTGAGGGCTGCGTTGGTCGCCCCTCACGCAGCTCTGACGTTGCTTTGACGCAGCTTTGGGACAGCTCGGTGAGGGCTGCGTTGGCGGCCCCTCACGCAGCTCTGACGCAGCTTTGACGCAGCTTTGGGACAGCTCGGTGAGGGCTGCGTTGGCCGCCCCTCACGCAGCTCTGACGCAGCTTTGACGCAGCTTTGGGACAGCTCGGTGAGGGCTGCGTTGGCCGCCCCTAACGCAGCTCTGATGCAGCTTTGACGCAGCTTTGGGACAGCTCGGTGAGGGCTGCGTTGGCCGCCCCTCACGCAGCTCTGACGCAGCTTTGACGCAGCTTTGGGACAGCTCGGTGAGGGCTGCGTTGGCCGCCCCTCACGCAGCTCTGACGCAGCTTTGACGCAGCTTTGGGACAGCTCGGTGAGGGCTGCGTTGGCCGCCCCTAACGCAGCTTTGACGCAGCTTTGGGACAGCTAGGTGAGGGCTGCGTTGGCCGCCCCTCACGCAGCTCTGACGCAGCTTTGACGCAGCTTTGGGACAGCTCGGTGAGGGCTGCGTTGGCCGCCCCTCACGCAGCTCTGACGCAGCTTTGACGCAGCTTTGGGACAGCTCGGTGAGGGCTGCGTTGGCCGCCCCTCACGCAGCTCTGACGCAGCTTTGACGCAGCTTTGGGACAGCTCGGTGAGGGCTGCGTTGGCCGCCCCTCACGCAGCTCTGACGTAGCTTTGGGACAGCTAGGTGAGGGCTGCGTTGGCCGCCCCTCACGCAGCTCTGACGCAGCTTTGACGCAGCTTTGGGACAGCTCGGTGAGGGCTGCGTTGGCCGCCCCTCACGCAGCTCTGACGCAGCTCTGACGCAGCTTTGACGCAGCTTTGGGACAGCTCGGTGAGGGCTGCGTTGGCCGCCCCTCACGCAGCTCTGACGCAGCTTTGACGCAGCTTTGGGACAGCTCGGTGAGGGCTGCGTTGGCCGCCCCTCACGCAGCTCTGACGCAGCTTTGGGACAGCTAGGGGGCGGCGGTGGGCGGGGGTGGGCGGGCTGAGGCGGGGTACAGTGGGACGGGACGGCGTCCAAACGTGAATATCATTCCCTGCAGCGTGCCGCGTCCCTGCAGACGAGACAGCCAATCGAATTTCACTTTTCCTTTTTTTATTTCCTTATTCTCTTCGGATCGCGGCGAGAAAAATATGGCATTCTACGCGCGGGTGGTCGGGAGGCCGCCTGGCTGTGGATTTTCAATGATGATGAAGAGGCGTAACTTTGCGAGGGGCAAGAGCGCGGCAGGGTCGGAGTAAAACCGGTTTGAATTTGAAATTTTGGCAAAAGCCCCTGTCAAAAAGAAAAGAAAAGAAACCCACTTTGAGTGGCTCCCAGAAATATAGGCCTAAGATCCATTGCCCACGCACAAAAGAATCTTTGCATAAATTAAGAGGCCACGACGTATTTTCTCTGGATATCACTCCATGATTCCGTCGGCCAAGGGCACGCAGGCTATGCTTCGCATGACGACAAAGACAAAAATTCAACTGACAAAGAAACTGGTGTTCCCTTCGAAAGCGACCGTGCCGACTACTCACGGTGGTCCAATCGATCCAGCTCAACATATACTTCACGCACCAAGGGTCACAGTGTAATGATGGCAAGGCTGAGGCCGGGCCATCCACATCAAAGACTCCATCAATCTCACAGGGAGCCCGGAGGCGCGCAGGCGGCCAGTGGCCGGGGAACCATGACTAGACAATCAATTTGCAAACTGCAGGGATAGCCTGGCTACTGGCCTGGCACGCGGTCAGCGCCGCACAGTGGGCCAAAAGACCAGCGCAGGCGGCCAAAACTCTACACGCATTTTGAGCTCTTGAGTTTCTTATCAGGACTCGACCCCATGAATGGATCCTTCGCTAGGAGAGCAATCCATCGGTGAAGTCACACGTTTGGTTCGACTCCCATATAGCGATTCTGGAGCTCGAAACCCGCCCGAGATTTTGACCGGTCTTTTGGCCCACTGTGCGCCTCCGGAATAACCTGGCGCTCCTTGGGCAGCGCTCAAGTTTAGTTTGGGGGACTCCACTCTGGCCGCCTGGACCTCTCGCAAAGGACTCCAGCTACTCACTAAGGACGGGTTCGATGCATAATATTTTCTGTCCGACTTGATGACTAAATTCGATTCGAAAATTTTCGAGCCGGTTTGATTTGATTCGACCAGAAGTGCTGCAGCGTGACGTCATCCTATAGTTCCCGGGCAAGCCCATCGGGAAAGCCATCGGGCAAGCCATCGGGCAGGCCCATTGGCCGGGCCGCGGGTCGCGTTGACAAAGGGCCGCAAACTTTTACGGCCAACTTTTCCGTTTAACCGGCAAGGGTTTATCAGTTCTGGCGCGGCGCGCGTTTGCGTCGCGTCCGCGTTGCGTCCGCGTCGCGTCCGCGTCGCCTCGAGTCGCCCCGCGTCACGTCGTAGACAAACTCGCTTCCGAGACTTTAATGAGATGTAAAGCCCGCGGGGCCCGCGGGTTGGACCATGTAGGATTGCAAAGTTTGCAGGCCAGCCCCCCTCTCCCTCTCTCGCTCTCTCTCTCTCTCTCTCTCTCTCTCTCTCTCTCTCTCTCTCTCTCTCTCTCTCTCTCTCTCTCTCTCTCTCTCTCTCTCTCTCTCTCTATCTCTCTCTGTCGCACCGCCGCGTTATTTACCGAGCGTAATAACCGTCTTGTGCTGCCGGGAACGCGCGCACAGTGGCCGCCAGGACACGAGGACTTTGTCAACAGCGGAGCGCGTTGATGCCGCCGACCCTTGTCGCCCAGGATCGAATCCGGAGAGAGAGAGAGAGAGAGAGAGAGAGAGAGAGAGAGAGAGAGAGAGAGAGAGAGAGAGAGAGAGAGAGAGAGAGAGAGAGAGAGAGAGAGAGAGAGAGAGAGAGAGAGAGAGAGAGAGAGAGAGAGCGTCAACGCGGTGGCCATCATTCTCCCCATGCCGCAATATCAGTGATACATGAAGAGCCCCGCTGCTCTAATCCCCGCCTGGCAGAGCGGCGGTTCCGAACACAGTGTTCGGCTGCTCGCCGAGCTGGAAGAGCACCCCCTCGGCCTCTCTGTCTGTCTCGCACCCATGAGGCACCGCCTGCCCTGCGGCTCCTCGTGGCCCGGCCCGCCCCGGCCCGCTCGCCGCGACTCGGTCGTGATGGATGAACGCTCTCAATGTCACTGAGTAACGAGACGATCGACTAATGACGATTTCCAGCCCCAGTCGGAGAAGAAAAGGAGGGTGGGAGGGGCTTCGGAATGCCTACGCCGTGACGGCTCGCGGACATCAAAGTCAGACTGTCGTGACGTGAATGGCAACCGCGTCAGTCTGGCTTGGTATCCTATTCGTTTGACGAACGTGTCACGCGGCATCTGAACGCAGCGTCCCACTCTTCCATTCTTCTAGAGGACGTCACACCCTTTTGGTCGCCATGAATGAAGCCACCCAGAACGGGCAAGGCCGTCCTTGCCTCCTTAATTATCCTTTTTTTGTTTATTTCAGATTTCTTGGGACTGCCTTTGACAGCGTCCAAGGTCCAAGGGCGCGGGCGGCGGAGAATGACGAGGTGTTGTGGCGCGCGGGCGTGGCTAGCCAATCAGGCGCCCGTTAGCGGCTCATTATTATCGGCTCGCTCGCTTGCGAGTGGGACAGAACGTCCCGCCGCGCTGACGCTGCGCGAAGGGATTTGTTATTCAGTTCAACTGGCGCCCGCGGCGCTGCTCTGGATTACCCTAGCAAGCCGGTAACTGCGCTGCTGCCGCTTCAGTTCACACTGAATTTCTTCGTACACCCAGAGAAATGAATTCTAGATTCTTGATCCTTTCAAGAAATGTTTCTTGATTCAAGAAAAAAATTCTTGGCTCAAGAAAAAAATTCTTGGCTCAAGTAAAAAAGTCTTGAATCAAGAAATATTTCTTGAAAGGATCAAGAATCTAGAATTCATTTCTCTGGGTGTACACTTTTTGTACGTGGTCTCGCACAATTTTTGCGCATACGCGCTTTTTGTACAAATTAGTGCGTGATTTTGCACGAATTGGATGCGATTCCACGTGCAAAATTGTACGAAAAAGTTTCGCATGTTTAAAAACTGGGTGAGAGCACGTACAAAATCGTACAAAAACATTTAGCGTGTTCGGAGCGGCTGGGCGGCTTGTGACAAGTACCGCCATGCCCCCGCGCCATCTTCTCATCCGCGGTGGGACGGATGGGCGTGATCACGCTCTCCTTTTAGCTGGTCGGCGCGGGGCCGCGGGGGCCCACCCTCAGGCACTGCTGTGGGGCGACGCGGGCCGAGGCCGGGCAAAGCCTTGACAAGTTTTGTCGGGTCGTCCGGCCGAGCATGGGGCAGGCCGGCACGCTGTGGGTCAGAAGACCGTTGGGACGGCCAAAACTCTGAACGCGTTTTGAGCTCCAGAGTCGCTAAATGGGACTCGAACCGAACGTGTGACCCCACCAATAGATTGCTCTCGGAACGAGGAATCCATTGGTGGGGTCACACGTCCGATTCGATTCCCATTTAGCGAATCTGGAGCTCAAAACGCGTCTTGAATTTTGGCCGCCTCAATGGTCTTCTGACCCACTGTGCGGCAGGCCGCACACTCCGCCGGACTCGACTCGGCTCGAGGAGGTCTTGAGGCGGGTTGGTCTGCAGTGAGCTGTGGACTGGATCTCCCCCCCCCCCTCGGTTTCGCCACAGGAAGCCTAACTAGGCCCCAGGCTAGCCGAGTCCGGCCGTCTCGCTCGCAGCAGAGCGGCAGCCCATGCCGGCACTCGACAAAAGCCATAAAAACTTCCTCAATTATTATTTAGCGAACGAGCGGGGCCGGAAATATTAAATACATGCGGGGTGTCTGCAAGCGGAAAGGGATTGGGCTGTCCGCTTTCTGGGTCTAAAAACCGGAGACCCTATGCGTTATGCATCACACTCTCATCATGTCTATGCGGTGTGCGATTATGCACGCGTCATGCGCAGTAATTTTGGAGTTGCTACGCACGAGGCACATTTCACCCACGCATAAGGAAACACTCAAGAAGGAAAAAAAAAACGGTTGCGAATTCAAATCCTCGGCAGGAGGGTCTGTCTATACGAGCCCTCGTTTTATTCCCGGCTGAGTGCTGCATCTGCTGAGAGGGGGTTCGTCTTGGCGAAGTAAAAGTGGTTCTGTACCTCGCAGAGTAATCTCTAACAACAGATCGTACCATCAGTGGAATTGGTCCGTGCCAGGGCCGGGACGTGCGGAGACTGGCGAGCTTCGGGGGGGTCCTCCCGCCCGCCTGCAATCACACAGGTAGGCGCGCGCACGCATTAACGCGAGGCGCAGATTATACCGTCAACAGGTATTTTTTCATTTCTTGTTTGTTAAGAAAAGTTTTCATAGCAGCAGAGAAAAAAGTTTAAATCAACAATTTTTTTTGGACAAAAAAAAAAAAAAAAACAAACAAACAAGCGGAGGGAAGTATCTTTTTCCTCTGGTTGTGAAACGTGATTTTCAGTGACGTTATGACTTTCTCTCTCGCCTGCTCTTTTAGTTCCCGTTCTTCTTCTACCCTGAAAATTTTCCCCTGCTTGAACTTGCATCATTATTGGAATTGCAGGCTTTTGTGGCCGGCCGTCTGGATGCCTCCCTGGCGGCAATGCAATGCGGCCTAGTGCACAGGACCACAATGGCATTCCCTGAGCCCCAGCCCGGCCACTACGCAGCAAAAAAAAGCGACGAGGCTCAGTTGTCTGTGTCAGGTCACTAGTACTCTCAGTAACAGCACCTTCCTTCCTAGATTGAAAACAAATTCTTACATCAAAATTTTTTTAAAGCCTCATTGTGACCATAACAGATCAGTTTGTATTAAAAAAAAGGGAGTTAATCAACTTGTATGTAGTCACAGTAATTTTTTGGACGGTGTTACCAGAAAATTGCCGGAGGATCCAAAAGGTTTTGCTGTGCTTTATTGTTGTTTTTTGTTTTTGTTTTTTAAACTCGAAGATCGTGCCTTTTACGATGGTGCTCGCATTTCACTTCTCCTGTTGACGAGGTGCTAAGGCCATATTTGCGCGGGTCCTTCTCAAGGGTGCGAGAGGGCAGCCGGTCCAGAAGTGCGACCCTCAGTGAGCGCCGCCCTAGTGCCTGGCCCTAGTGCCGGGCCCTTGGCAGCGGCCAGTCCTTGGCCCTTAGTCCTTGCGCGTGGATCCGCGCGCCAACGCGGCCGACAAGCTCAAACTTGGCTGGCGATAGGAAACTGCCGCCGCCGACTTTGAAAACTGCTTACTTGAATAGATCGCTACCTCCGGGAACTTCCTGCACTTGCAGTGGTGGCGTGTTTGCGTCAATTTGGATCAGTCCCTTTTGTCGTCCACTCTCCGGTTTCGCCGGTGTAATAATTACTTCAGATTAAGTTGGTCTGGTGACGCCTCCCCCGGACCGGCCATGTGGCAGACAAGCCTGACAAAGGGGGTTTCTTTTTCCGTCTGTTTAAGTGTCAGTCGTTTCCGAACGCCGCGCTCGATCAATAAATTTCACGCCCACTCCTCACAGAGAGGAAGCCTCTTTCTTCCGCAGAAAGAGAAGCCCACCCTGAAAAGGACAACTTGAGAGGGAAGCGGCGAGTATCGCAGGAACAAGGGCATTGTATATATTGGTGGGGACAAACTTGCGAAACATCTATAGCAAACGGAAGTTCGCCGCCGGGTAGTGCGCCTTCTCACCCCTCTTCTTTGGGTCTGTTCGTCTTCCCCTCTGTCCGTCTGTCTGTCTGTCTGTCTGTCTGTCTGTCCAGGACGGTCAGAATCATCCCCTCCCAAGTGTTCCCGTCCCGTATTTGAATGCAAGTCGCGGCGCGCCGTACAAAGACCGAGGAGAGATGAGAGAAACAGAAAAGGAGACGACAGGGCGATAGATTTTGGTGAGGGGGGGGGGGACAAAGATAAAGAGAGAAAGAGGTGGTGAGAACAAAGGAAGGACGTACAAAAGTCATACAGCAGGTTTAAAATGAATGCTCGGCGCAGGATTTCCATTTTACAGGTGAGTTCACCTCAGCCCGCTCTTTCCCACTTTTTTTTTTTTGGTTTTCGACCGAGGGGCCGTGGAGCAATATGAGATGAAGCGTAAACCATCCAGCGGACCCAAATCGAAACGACCTGTCACACGAAGCAGAACGTCATTAAAATTGAAATAAACTAGTAAAACTTGCGGGAACGATCTTTTTTGAACGGGAGCAGATATTATTTCGGTGACTGTTGCCACGGGGCCAACAGGGTAAACAGTAAAAAAGAGGTATATTTTTTCTTCCTGTGTCAATAATTGTGACAAAAATTCGACAAAATTTCTGGAGCGTGCAAAAATCAGGGGTCAGGAAAGGTGGTGCGAGAGGCGCCAGGCGGTGAGGCGCGAAAAAGAGAGAGAGAATAAAATGAAGCAAGAAAAGAAAAGAGAGAAAGGGACGGGCGGCGCGACGGTTCGTCTTCTTTGTGCAGATCCTCTGAAGGGATCGCGGTGGCGAGGCGAGGCGCATTCCAAACAGGGCGACCATTCCTATGCATGCGGCACCTGCAGCGCCGAACCTGCCCCGCACCGCCAACAAAAATACCAAGGACTCAATGATTTTCTGCACACGAGGAAAGGTGAAATTCTAATTTCGACCCTTGCAGGGCAATAATAATCAAATTTCAATCCGCTGCTTGGCCTCCCATACAAAAAAATATAATATTTTTTTTTTTTCAAAAAATGAAAAAAAATATTGTGAATTTGTTTTAACAGTGTGTGACGATGAGGTTCGAAAGCGTGACCGAGGACGTGCAAACATTCGGTAGAGGCGCTTTTCCGTTCACGCCCCGGCCGGGGTTAGGGACGGGATAGCGCTGACAACTTCATAATCCCTCAATTATTGCTCAAGGGTAACGATGTCGGGGTAGAATGGGTAGGGGAAGGAGAATATAGTGGTGATAGAGGCGCGAAGCGAAAAAAGGTGGGTAGGACAGGGGGAGGGGGATTATTGGAACGGTGAGTGCGAGCGCGGCACAGCAGCAGGGCCCCCACACCACCAAACGTGCGCTCGGTGAGAAAAAAATTGATGAAAAATTCGTATTGCAAATATCGTTGGGCGGTGGAACCCTCTTCCACCCAGCCAGCCTCATAGAGCGTCTCTCCACATGCGCGGTGCCCTCGAAGCCGGAGAGGGGGCAAGGGGCAAGGGGCAGGGGACAGGGGGGGGGGGGGATCAGGACGCCATTGGGAAATGGCGCGTGACAGTAATGGAAGACGTCCCAATTATGGGGGAGCATCTCCGCCATCTGGAAATGCCCAATACCGATGACGGTTTTTTCTCTTTCTGTTATCGGTGGTAGTTCGTTGTCGGTGGCTTCCCACGGATTCCCTGCTGGCCGGCGGCCTTCTGATGGTATCCCTTTTCGCCCCAAGGAAACAACAATACAAACCCTGCCATAGATCTCATTCACACCATTACTTTTTATTTAATTTTTTACACATTTTTTTGCACTTACAAAAAAAATCTTTTTTGACGCAATATTCTAACGAATGTGACGTGACATTGCCGGGTGTAGGGGCCGGGGCAGGTGGGCGTTCTGAGAGCGCCGCCCCACCGAAACTTGTTTCCCGAGTCGAGTTTTTGCTCGTCCATAGTAACACTGCAAAAGAAACGCGGCTCTGCTCCGCCAGGCCGCCGGGCCCTACACCACACACCGACGTGCATCTCCCTCTGCTCATTGTTACCGAGAGAAATAAAACTCTACTTTTATGAAAAAAAAGTAAACAAGAACAGGACACACACCGAGATAGATAGATAGATAGATAGATAGAGAGAGAGAGAGAGAGAGAGAGAGAGAGAGAGAGAGAGAGAGAGAGAGAGAGAGAGAGAGAGACAGAGAGAGAGAGAGGGGGGGGACGATAAGTGGCCGGCCCAAATCCGGCGACTCTTTAATCGTGCCCTGCGCGCCCGTCCGGCCCACAAGGGATAAGCTCTCCCCGCTCTCTCGGCCGGATGCAACCCGTCCACCGCCAGATGGTATTAGCAGCACCAACCACCGCCCGCTCGGGGAAAAACAGACCACTGATCATTTTCGGGCAGCTCTGATTTAAAACGATAAATTCGTTGTCTTAAAACATCCTATTATTATTATTATTATTATTATTATTATTATTATTATTATTATTATTATTATTATTATTATTATTATTATTATTATTATTATTATTATTATTATTATTATTATTATTATTCAATTTTTGTTTCGCTTCAACTATCCACATATTTTCGTTTTTGTCCCTGTTTCAGCATGTCTCTCGCTGAAAGGGGGCGAAATCACCTCCTTTCGGAGGAGCACTGCGGGGTTCCCTCTTCCATTTCACAATGTGCACCACGACGCGATGAATGATGGTGTTCCTGCGCAAAGTAACCGCTACAAGAAAGAGAGGTGGGGGAGGGCGGAGGAGTGGAGTCGGACGAAGTTGAGATTGGGGAAGGAAGGGTTCAATGGAAGAGCATTGTCCAGGGGAAGGGAGCGCGCGGCAGCTCCAGTGGACGACGAGGGGTCATCCCCCCCCCTCAAAGCGAGTCGCCCTCGTTCCGCCACTGCGTCATGCCTGTACACATCACCACCCCCGCCATCTATCTGTCCCTATCTCCGCCGAGGCCTACTGATCGGAGAGGGACAAGGACTAGTCCGGCGACTTGAGCAAGCGGGGTGAGCTTCGTCGTTTGTGTGTGCGTGTGTGTTGAGGGGGGGGAGGGGATATGGGTGTCTTGTTGCCGTCGAGGGCGGCCGAGGGTCTCCAGGGATTGGTGGGGGGGAAGTGACGTGTTGTTGAGCCCTGAAGGGGTGGCCGAGGTGCACACTGGCCCCACTTGGTTACATAGAAAAACATCCTCCCCCATCCCCCTTTTTCACGCCGTGGTCCTGTCCCAACACCCGCACAGCAGGCCGTGTGTACACCACTCGACATCACGACCCCTTCGTTCCATTCGGCGTCAAAACAGAATCCGCCCGCGTGCAGACACAGCGCCACCGCCCACAGACATCACCCACCCACGCACTCGCCCTGACACACACTCACACGCGCACACATACAAAGAAAGCAACGACACTGCAAGACGAGCGCGTGGTGTGCACGTTTTCAATTTTGGGAGCACGGCGCAGACACTGTCCGACTGGCGGCGCGGGGGCAGCGTGGGGGGCGGCATGGGGGGCTGCGTGGGAGGCGGCGTGGGGGGCGGCGTGTGTGGGGGGGGGGCGAGCGTAAGGGGGGGGGGGAGCGGTGAGAGCATCGTCCCGGCCTGGTACCATGTCTTTGCGACGCGTCGGCACGATGCGGCTTGCTCTTTCTCCCCCCCCCCCTCTCTCTCTCTCTCTCCTCTCTCTCTCTCTCTCTCTCTCTCTCTCTCTCTCTCTCTCTCTCTCTCTCTCTCTCTCTCTCTCTCTCTCTCTCTCTCTCTCCCCCGCTATTTCAGGAAACCGAGACACCACGCCGTGCATTATTAATACGCGGCAATAAAAATTCCCGCTTCAGCCCCCGCGTTAAATTGAATCACCGCCTTGTCGAGGGGAGGAAAAAAGGGAGGGGGCAGGTACTTTGTAGTACAGTGCGTCGCGGCCCGAGTTCGGGGGGAACAGCCCGCGTGGGCGGCTCCGGGCAGACTCCGGGCAGACTCCAGGCAGACTCCGGGCAGCGTCGCACGCCCACCGGCCTTGCGGGAGTGCGAGAGAGACTGCGGCTCCTCGCAGCGGAGCGGGGGGCGGGTAGGCGTGCGGTGGCGCAGCCGTGAGCCGCGGGCCTGCCTACCCCGGGCATCACAGGGGCTCCGTCGCCACCTGTGTGTGTGTGTGTGTGCGGCAGCGCACTGGGCTCCAGTCAGCGAGCTCGGAACGAGAACAAAACGACCATAAGCAACTGCAGTGTCGCCGCGACGAAACGAGGAAAGTCCCGGAAAAAAATAAGAAAAACCAAGAAAAACGAGGTCAATAACACACGTGCGTGCCTGGGCGCGCGATGCCGGCGGTGTGTCAGTGCGCGGGGCCCGGCGAGGTGCCCGGCCAACCGTCGCCCGCACCGCCAGCCGCACGGTGGGCCGCACTGCAAACCGCCGCGCGGTGTGACTGGGGGGGGGGGGAAGAGCGCGCAGGAAGGTCATGGACCTGAACGACGACCGCTAAGCACAAGTCAACACGGCCGCGCTCAATCAAGGGAGCTTCCTCGCAAATAATCTCATTTCTTCGCGCGTGCGGCCCCCGCCGCCCCCGCCGCCCCCACCACCCCCGACCTTGCCCAGAGCTTGCCCGCGCCACGCTCACCTTTCCCTTTGTCGATTTCCCATTCGCATGCAAAGCGGCCTTTCAGGCGCCAAACGTCAACGGGCGCACCTGGCACTCCAGTGCGTGTGTGTGTGTGTGTGTGTGTGTGTGTGTGTGTGTGTGTGTGTGTGTGTGTGTGTGTGTGTTTGTGTGAGTGTGTGAGTGTATGTGACGGATTGCCTACGGCCAGGTTTCGGCCAGGTTTCAGCCAGGTTTTGGCCAGGATCGCATCAATATTCACTGGGCAACCTCTTACATATAGTGCTTACCCCCTCCCCTCGCTATATCCCCTCAACCGCATCTGTTTCCCCCAGAGCCTGCTTTCGTACATTAGGGTAGAAGTGCCGCAAGGAGAGACGCAGCGAAAAGTTTTGGCATCGAGACGGGTTCAACGTCGGAGCGCGAACCCAAGCAGCCCTGAAGACAGGCTCGCTCCGTCTCCCCGAGGGGGTGCGAGCAGTCAACCAGCAGCTTCAGTGCTCTCCATCATTCCCGCAGAAAGAGTGTCATCGTCCATTGTCCGTCCTTCTAATCCAGCCAACCCGTAATTTGATAACGAGGCTCTGAGTGTGCGCCCTCGACGCCGCCAGTCCTGTCTAAGAAAACTCTTGGCATAAAGACGAGGCCGGGCGAGGACGCATAGAAATGAAACTTTCGTCGCTGCTTTGCTTATGTGGAGAAGAGTCTCAAAGTTCCTGCCGCAGTCGCAGATAGATTGCGAAAGCTTCATCGCCCAGAAACTGTTCGTCAAACACCGATTTTTCCACGAAAATCTGCTATTAAAAAAAATAAATATTGATCTAAACAAAATTGATGTCTGTTCGACGATCCTCGAATCCGCGTGCAAGTCCGATCTCCGCTTTTGACACACACACAAAAGCCGCCATCGTCCATTTCTTTCATTTTCCACGCCGCTTTTACGGCACTGGATATCTGTCAGTATTGAAACGCGCCCCCGGCAGCTACTCCGCGGTCCACGGCCTTGGTCCATCGACATTTAGATACGTGCGGCGGACACAATGCCTGGGTCAGAGGGCGCGCCGGCCCCAACCCAAATCCGCACTGGCCGTGCCTCCCATGCGCCCAGCCAGCCGCAGTTCTTTCGGCACCAGAAACCGATCACTAGCATTAGTCAGGGTCGAGGTCCGGTGGGCCGGAAGTGGCCAGAAAATGATCCCGCAGGGGTCGCGGCTCGCGGCCTCGGCCCGCCGCCGGCCTCGTCGAGTATAAAGCGGGCGGCCGCACGCGCGCGCGCCACTTCTTCGATGGATCGACCTTCTGACCGAACGCGCGCGCGCGTCGCCCGACCGAATTCCAATACAAAAATAAGGCAACTTTTAAGTGGGTTTAGCGGTTCGGCGTGTCGTCGCTGGCGGGACATTCCACACCGACGGAAAGGGCAGGAAAAGGTGGCGGAAGTATCGGACGAGGTATTGAGGGCGTGCCCGAGGTGAGGCGTGTGTTAGAGCACGATGGGACACTGACCTACTTCGCAGGGGACGCCGGCGGGCTCGTTCTGGGCAAGGCATTAAGCTTGACGGACACGGACGTCTGCCGGGGAAACCACGGGCTCCGACTTTAAACACGGGTTGCAACAACTGCTGTAAAAAAAGCTTTTTAAAAGACAATAATTACAAAAACAAACCAAAACATGTTTGTGCGTGGAGCGGACAGACCCCGGCCCAGCGGGGTCTTTGAAAATCTGTTGCCCTCCGTAAAAAGCAGGACCGTGATTAATGTTTTATGACTTCATTATTAACAGAAAATTACCGCAGCGAGGCTGGTTCACATTTTTCTCTTTTTTTTTTCTGACTAAGCCTACGCGACTAATACATTAGCGTGGCGATCCTGCCGGCTCCACGCTGAATTTCAGCTGCAGCGCTATATTTCTGTGTAAATTTTCCCGAATGGCGGGGAAAATTAACTTCACTGAGCCACCATGGAGCCACAAAATGGTCACCTGCCGCTCACACATTTCCTGTTCCTTTTAGGGATTTTTTTAAAAAAGTGAAACCCTCTCTGTCGCCTGCCGCCAACAATGCAAGGAATTGAATCAATGGCGGTCCCTCTTTCTCCCTGCCCCTCAATTCATTTCTCACTTCCATAATAATAGAAACGCTTGGGTGGGCTGTGTTTTTTTTGTTTTTTTTTTCAAGTGCCACGCTGAGAATAAGTGAGAGCAGAAAAGGAAAGGTGGGGAAGTGGGTGGGAGAGACTGCGCGTGGAACGCCGCAGAATCATGATCCTGAGTGGAATATCTGGCAATTAATTTTTGTGTGTAATTGCAGAACCGGCGGCGGTCACGGCTGAATAAATGAGACCAAGGACCGCCACGGAATAGCCAATTTTCCGGAAAATAAAAATTGGTTCCCCCTGTAACGGCCACAAGGTGTGCCGGGCGGGCTAGAGTCCAGCGGCTGGACCGAGGGGCCGGGGGGCCGGGGGACCGGGGGGCCGGGGGGCCGCGGGGGCCGCGGGGGCCGGGGACACGGCGGGGGCAGTCGCGGCGGGGAGGCGGCGCAGCGTGGGGCCGCGCCGCGCCGCGCAGCCGGTCCGACTTCAAAGTTGCCCTCTGGGGCTGCCTCCGGCTTTTGGCCCAATCGATAGGGAGGGGGTGGGGTAGAAAAAAAGCGCCGGGCCGGGGGCGGAGGGGTGCACGCTGGAAGGGGGGGGGGGGGGGCGCCCGCAACAAGGGTTCATACGCGGCTTGTAGATGCGCGCCGCTGCGGTGGAGGTTGTCCAGTATGGACAATAAAAAAGGGGGTCGCATTGTCTCAAACATTTAAGAAGCCGCTACGCTAGTAAAAACTAGAGCCTAGCGTTCGGCCCTTGTTGGGGTCGTGCGAGAGAGACAGAGAGCGGCTTTTCGTGACCAGCTGCTGTGCGTCACGCCGCGCGGCACAGTGTAGCGCCGCAGCACAGCGGGGCTGTAACGCGCCGGGCAAGGTCGGCCGGCGGTGTACCGGTGTGTATGTGAATGTGGACGTGAATGTAAATGTGGATGTGAATGTGTGGCCCCGGCCCGGCCCCGGTCCGTTGCACGCCGCGCAGCGCGGCGTGAGCGAGCTTGGCGGCTGGCCAGGGCAACAAACACACGGGGCACCAGCAGCAGACAACCCTATTTTCTTTTCTTTTCCTACTCCCTCGTCGGGCCTCTGTGAGCCGCAGAGCCGCCGAACGCGGCCCGGCACGCGTGCGGGGATATGGGTGTTTGCCTGATCGCGCGCACAGGGGTGGGGGCGGCTGGAGTGGGGGGGGGGGGCCTAAACTCGCCGAAACGCGGGATTTCCTCGCAAAGTATCGCGAAAACTTGGGCCGCGCTGCTCCACATTGGCGGCCGCAAGCAACACACGGTAGGCCGCACCTGGCGGCCGCCCGCGGCACGGCGCGGCAGGACTCTCCTCCTCGAGGACTCTCTGTGCGGATTCAGGAGAGTCACTTGGTCTCTCTCTCGCCCCTTGCGGAAGGCCCCGCGTGAGAGCGACAGACAGCAGCGCGACGAGAGCACTGGGCTGAAGCCGGGGCCGCCGGCAGGCCGAGCAGGCGCACGACCCGCTTGTCCCTTTGTGAAGACTCAATCACCTTTTCGTGCCTTATCCCAGCTTGGCGCACCAAAACGCTAAAGCACTGCCACCAACGCGGACACTGTGTGCTATCGCGCTCCGGGCGGCTCCGGGCGGCTCCGGGCGGCTCCGGGCGGCTCCGGGCGGCTCCGGGCCGCGGCGAACGGTTCGGGGGGGACACGAAGATAAAGGGGCAGAACGAGTCGGTCTGCGAGGAGGGCCGGGAGTCTTTTATCCCCTGAATATCTGGCGCGGAAAAACAGCACTGCTTCTGGAGGCTTCGTCGGGTGATTTACGCTGAGCAGCCGGCAGACAGCACTGGGCAGGAGTTACCCCCAGAGCCGGGGACGGGGAAGGGCGGGGCTATTTACCCGGCAGTCGAAAGGCAAGAGTAGATTCCTTATTGTGACAGCTCCAGCATCAGCCAGCACACAAACAAACTGCTTCTGGCCCCCGGGCCGCCTTTTCCCGAGGAATTTCACAGGCTGCCCTGCCGTGACCGGCCCGGAACGCCCCCGGAGCCGACTCGACCGCAAAGTCGTCTTATCACGCGAGGTCACTGATACAGAGCCGGAAACGGCAACGCTCACACGGCTATATTCTCCAGCCATTTGACATATCCGTCCCATGGAACACCGATACTGTCACAATTTTATTTTATTTTTTTACCGGTCTGGAACTCCGCCACGTGCTTCATCTAGGCCAGCCCCCAAAGGAGCGGCGAGGGGTCAATCTGCAGGGCGGAGTGTCTCACCTGCCTCGCCAGCCCGGCTGAGCCCGGTGGCCCCGCTTTCAATCAACCGTCGGCAATCATCACTCTTCCCCCCACCCCCTCCCCCGGAGCCGGGTCCATGCCGCCTCACCCTGCGCCGCCCTGCGCCGCGCGGGCCCTCCGACCCTCGATCACGCGTCTCGCCGCTCTCGCCGTCTCGGCGGCTCATCTGCACGCCCATCGCCAGTGGCCTCTGTTTTTCTGCCTGCCTGCCTGCTTGTCTGTCTGTCTGTCCGTTTTCTGTGTTCTATTTTATTAACTGAAAGAAACAAACTCACTAAACTAAATGTCAGCCTTTTTCCTGGACTGCATGTTTTGTCTGCTGTTTTGTTGTTGTTTTTTTCAATATTTTTTCCATTTTATTTTTTCCAATTTTTTTTTTTAATTTTTTAATTTGTCAATTTTTCTAATTTTTTCAATTTTTCAGTTTTTTTAAAAATTTATTTTTTTTCGATTTTTTTTTAAATTTTTCAACTTTTTAAGTTTTTTGATTTTTTAATATTTTCAATTCTTGTATTTTTCTGCCAATAGCTTTTTTTTTTTTTTGACTCGAGTGTCGATTGTCAGCCATCCTCCGTCCACTGGATGAGGACATCAGCGTCAATGCCTCTCACTCGCACGCGTCCCGGCCGCGTCCGCACGCACGCACCGCTGAGTAGGCGAGGGTGGCGTTTCGGACGCGGCTGATGACAACGGCCGGAGCGGGAAATCTCCTGACCCTCCGAATTCCACCTCCTTGGCGCGTCACTGCTCAGCAGCGGAGCAGCGCGTCGACTTTAATAACGGCGCAGTACAGACCAGCAGCAGCAGCAGGCCAGCAGACCCGCTGGGCCTTTCTTTCGCAAGGGAATATCCCAGAAATGCAAGGTCGCCCGTCAGAGGGGCGCGGCACGGCGCGGTGCGGTAGTATTGGCTTTCTCTCGGAGGGTCCTTCCCCTTCCTCTCCGTAATCGACTCCACCGCCAATGGGATGCACGCACGCCTTGGCCGCCGCTGCGGTCGCTGCGCCACGCTCCGCCACGCTGCGCCACGCTGCGCCACGCTGCGCCACGCTGCGCCTCGCCGACCCTAACTGGACTGGACAAGACCCTCCCCGACCACGACCGCAGTGGAATGCCGCGGAAGCCGCGCACAGTCGCCGCGCGTCTCAGCGAGTTTGCGACAAACCCCTCTTGGCTGGCGTGGACCCGTTCCTCACGCCCCACTGTGGGTCACAAGGCCATTGCGGCGGACAAAATCCTGGACGCGTTTCCAAGCTCGAGAGTCGCTAAATGGGACTCGAATCGAACTTTTGACCCCACCACTGGATTCCCCGTGTGGAGAGCAATCCATTGGAGGGGTCACACGTTCGATTCGAGTCCCATTTAGCGACTCTGAAGCTCAAAACGCGTCAAGAGTTTTGGCCGCCTCAACGGTCGTCTGACCCACTGTGCGCCCTCAGTGTAATAAATAAATATTGACGGAATTTCGGAATTCATGGCGAGTGACAATGCTGCTTTTTTTCTCTGCTGAGCGCCTCACCTCCTGCACCCTACGAGACGCGCCTACAGGTTGGGCCCACCTGTAGTTCCGCCGACGAACCTTGAGACAGTGTCGAGGGGGATGAATCTGCGAAGGCGCTGCCGACCCAGGCGTCATCGTGTTTGGGGTGAGTTTGGTTAGGGTTTCAGTGCAGCAGCGCCGCGACCACGGCGAGTCAGGAAAGTTTTAATCCACGGTGTGATCGAGGCGAGCTATCGGTGTGTATAATGAGCTCACAAAAGTTTCGGCTTTACTCGGCCGAACCTCCAGTGAACCGTTCCCGGAAGATAAACAACCGCAAGAGACACAGCGCCGGGGATAGAAGCGTCCTCCAGCCGAGGAAGTAAAGCGAGGTCGGTCATTTATTCTAATTTCGGACTGCTGCCTTGCCACGTGGAAAGACAAGAGCCTCGCGGTCGACTCGAGTGGTGGCATTACGACCGAGCCGGTGGACCTTGAGTGACCTTGAGGCAACAAGTGGCGGCCCAGCCGGTCGACCTAACTGGACACACCCTGCGCTCTGCGCTCCCATTTCCTGGGCCAGGAAATTATGTCCGTGAAGCCCGTGGTCCCGGGTCGCAATAAGACCAGGCGTGGCCAGATCGGCATACGAATCACCGCCCCTGGCCTTGCACTGCCCCGGCCCACACACCTTGGCCGAGAAAAATAGACGTCCTTGGTACATTCCCTTGGCCCTGAAGCCAGGAACTCGCAGAGACTTTTCGTAAAATATCGTTTGCAAGCTGGGGCTGGTCTCTGGACAGTTACCCGATTCTCGCGTTATTACCCCCATGCCCGTGCTCAACTACAATCTGGGTCGCCGCAGTGACGTTGACCAATTTGACGCGATGTTGCGCGGGTAGGGTCTTTGCCCCCACCTGTCTCACGCTCTTTCCCCCTACCGACAGCTGTGCTTCATCATGTTTACCATAATCCGATATGCATGGAAGTGGCTCGGGCACCAGCCCTAGGCGGCGACAACACGCGGCCTCCCTCCCCCCGCCTTGTCGTCCTGCAGGGCTCGTCCCCCAGCCACGCCCTAAACGGCGCACAGTGGGCCAGAAGACCGTCGAGGCGGCCAAAACTCTTGACGCGTTTTGAGCTCCAATCGAACGTTTCACCCCGCCGACGGATTGCTCTTCAAACGAGGAATCCATTGGTAGGGTCACACGTTAAAACTGCCAACCTGTTCGGAGTCGAGGTGCGGGACAGCGTCAGTGACGACGCCCTGGGACGGGCCCCTGAGCCTCCCGACAAGAAGAAATAGTGTTCTTTTCATCTGGAGTCCATCGACAAAGGCTGGGACCGAAGGCCCCCGCTTTCCGTGAGGCTTGCCGTAAGGCCCCGCATTTAAAATTCATTGGGCACCGGGGCGCGGACGAGCCGCGTCACTCAGCGGCCGGTGGCTCACGGCGGCGTTGATTTGGTCGGTGGGAGGGAAAAAAAAAGGAGCGGAGAAAGGTTTTGCTGGTCGTTCCGTTGAAGCGCCCGACAGTCGGAGGGTAGGCAACCCACCTGCGGGTGAGAGCACCGCTTGGCCTACGCTACGCGACACGAGAAAAATAGGGTGCCCAGGTTTGAAAAACTCCAAATCTATTCCATTATCCTTTTACTGGTATTTCTCGTCCACATCCCACAAGAGCCAGTTGAGATGAAAACGCCGCCTGCTTACCCAAAATCGGCATCATGGTTGTTCAGCTCCGCCCGCGGACCTGCAGCAAAAGAACACGACCGTCAGCATGGCAGGTGAGCATGAAAGCTAACATCACGCAAACAGTGTTGCTGTGGCTCGTGAGGGACGCACACAAGGTCCACCGCAATCGCCCCACAAACAGCATTCAAGAGCGAAATCGGAACGGACGCGCACGTCCTCGTTTTAGGTGGCCTGATATTAATTGTTCTTTTCCGAAGGCGCGTCGGACAGTGCACAAGAAGCTGCGGCGTCTCCTCGGAGGGTGCGAAAAAAAAACCACCCGTGGGTCCCCCGCCCCACCCCACCCCACCCCACCCCACCCCACCCCACCCCACCCCACCCCACCCCGGCTGCCGCGCCCGACATGAAAAGGAACCCCGCGGAAGGGCGAAGGGTCACATTGCGCCTAACGAACTGCCTCGTCTTCGCAGCCCGTCCACGTGCACCGTGAAAAAGATCACCACAAAAATCGTCCAAAAAGAAAAAAATCTCATTCAACGAACGTTAATGAAAGCAGATGATACTCGTTTGGTTTTCTTTCGATGATATTCGTTTGGTATTGTCGTGTGTTTATTATAGCAGTGCCGCGCTGCATCGCTATCGTCCGAACGAGGCCGAGCTGGCGCCGAAGTCGGCACGAGCTGAGCAGAGCCGAGGCCCGCCCGAGTCACCCTTTGTGACGTGGCAGGCGGGGAGGGATTGTCAATTTTCCGCGCAGGCGCGAGGAGGGGGTGCCATTGTTTACGCCCGGCCGCTGCGCGGATGAGCGACAGGCAGGCAGGCAGACATGGTCCGCCCCTTACTGCCCGCTCCTACTAATATCTATAGTAAAAGCAAGCTGACACCTTCATGTGTATAGTAGTTTTAAGTATGTTGAAATGAAATGTGAGGTGTGAAGGTATCATCTGCTAAAAAACACGAAAATACCATCATCGATAGCACTGTATTACACACAAGGCTCAGTCTTTGAAAAATACACAAAACACTCACACGCACACTTCAATTACGATGCCTGTTTCATAGACATTTCTCGACGGCTTTCAAATGCCAATCAAATGACCCGGCATCGGAGCGAATCGGAAACCAATTTCCGGCCTTTGTGACGCTTCGGGTGCCTTGGGTCGGCTCGGCGACGCGGCCTCGTCATCGCCGTCCTTTACAGCCACCGTCTCGTCCGGCTGGATATCGCCCCCAATAACCGGCCGCGCTGGCGCCGAGCTAGTGGGCCAGACGTGTGCCGCCGCAGCCTCCGCGGCCTCAACTCCAGGCCGGGCGGACGAACGAGCGGGCAGACGGACAGGCAGGCAGGCGGACAATACCGCGCGAGAGGGAGGTGGGAAAGGTGTTGGTGTTGGGTAGCAGGGCGCGTCTTGAGTGCCACGGAGCGGAGGTCGGCACGCCGGCGGTGGGGAGGCAGCAGGGTGGGGGTTGCGGCGCCTGGAGAAGGAGAAGGAGAGACAGCGCGAAGGGGGAGAGAAAGTAGTAGAGCGGCGGACGACTCGGTGTTAACCGAGAGGGGTGGGGAGAGGTATGTTCAGGAGGAGGTTCACGGTGCCGAAAAGTGAGAGGCTATCCTATACCAAAGTCGCATGCGGTTATTACATGCGGTGTGTTTGTGAGTGAGTGTGTGGGTGAGAGAGGGAGAGAGTGGGTGTGAGTGAGTGAGAGGGCGCCCCGCCTGTGTTGAGGCAGCATCGGCATCGTGCATCTGCACACATACCACTCGCCAACGACCCCCCACCCCCTCCAATGCGCGGCCAGGCTTGGCAGTAGTGTGTGTGTGTGGGGGGGGGGCGGCGTCGCTTGCAACTGCACTTTGCCCGCGAATATTCAAACGGCGACGTGCTATCGCGCGGGAGCCACGCCCGGCCGCGCCCTAAACTTACTTCGGGAGCGACGGGATGCGGGCGTGCCGGGGCGTGCCCAGCCGGCCGGCCTGAAGTGGGTCGCGGTTTGTCTTGTCGGTGTTCGGTGCCGGCAGCGCCGGGCAAGGCGGCAGCTTGTTTGTGGCCAGTGTGCCGACCCGTCCGAGTCCGCGCGTGGCTCGCTGTGATGGCAGCCACTGTATACATGCTTGTCACTGAACAGCCCCAAAGGGGGCCTCGTTATGGGGCCCTTGTCAGCGGCAGGCGGCTGGGGGGCGGAACGGACCGAGAGGGGCGCTGGCCGGCAGGCGCCACGTTCGGACCCGGTTACGTTAGGGCGGTCCCACGCGTCCCTGCATATTGTGCAACCTTCTTCAATCTCGTTGTGGTGGTTCTGCCTGATTGCTGCTGTTGTTGGTCTCGTCGTCACAAGCGACTCATCCGATGTGAGCTCCGCCTGGTTGAACGTCCATTTCCCCCAACCTCGGGACGCACTTGCCGACGTACCGTTAACTTTCAATGACCGCAGCGGTTCCTTCCCAAGTCCCGTCGGGGCGGGCCGGATCGGAGGGGCTGCGCTTAAATTACCTCCAGCCAATCTCAACTTTTGGTGATTCCAGGCCGCGCGTCGGTCCGCGCAACGGGCGGATCAAGGGGGCGGGGAAGAGGGCGCACAGAGGGTCAGAAGACCCTTGAGGCGGCCAAAATCCCGTACATGTTTTGAGCTCGAGAGACCCATCCAGCGACTCTGGAGCTCAAAACGCGTCCAGAATTTTGGCCACCACGGTCTTTTGACCCACTGTGCATCGGGGGCGATACCGTGTCACTCCCCCGCTCCGTCACCTCCCCGGCCATCGCCCACAGTCTGTCATTGCTCGAGGCCTCGCCGGTCCACTGTGCGACCCATCGCTCGGAAGCGATCCAACAGGACGCGCTAATAGGAGGAGAAAGTAACGATGAAAAAAAAACGTGCGGTTCGTGCACACTTGAGCGCCGGCGGAAACTTTACCCGTGCGAAAGTAAGGGGACTGGTTTCGGATGGCTGCGGCACGCGCAGGTGGGGCTCCGTGGGGGTGCGATGGGCCACGACTGGGGTAGGGCAACAACACCCAACTATTTTCGCAGGAGTCTCAAGTTACCTGAGCCTTCAAGTGCTCTAAGCCGTCATAGACGCGCCCTCTGCTTCTTCCGCTTGACGAGGCGTTTGTGTGCAGCTTGTTCACAACAACCTTCACACGCCCTTACACCCTCGCACACTTATACAAACACACACACACAGACACACACACGCTATGATTTGCAACGGGAGCTCATCGTTTTTCCTGCCAGCGGGTGAGACAGTGCCGCCGAGGACCATAATTTGCCGAGGCGTTGACGGAGCGGCGCGGCCCCGGGCTGCCGTCGCCATCCGTCTGCATTCGATTAGCCAGTTTACTTGATTAGGATCCCGTCGGATCGGCTTAGCTTTACCTTTACGCGAGGTTCATCGGCCCTGGCGACGGGCCGGCGGGGGGAACCGGAGGGTTGGAGGCTGGGAGGCGTCGACTGTACTCAACGCCAGCCGCGCCAAACTAGATTGGTCCAAGACGAATGGCCCGATGAAGGATGGCCGTGCGGATAGAGGGCCGCGGTGGCAGTGGTGCGCTCGCGAGGATGAAAGAGCTTAGAATAGACGCTCCCCAAGACGTCATGGATCGACAATGGCTCCGTCAAAGAGGAGAACAACTTCAAAAGAGGTGAACATTCTATTTCTCGTAAATAGTTGCGAAAATACGTGTGAATTGTGCGAATAAGCAGTCGATGGAAGAATTGGCTGGGCCAGCGACCTCAATGAACTTTTATGGAAGACCGTGTAAGACGTTGGAAGGTCCCTCTGCCACGGTCGCTGGTTGGCGTCATGACTCTGAGGACGCCGCTGAAAAGCCGTATGTGCCGTTAGTCCGAAAGTTGGAACCGCCAACGAACACACGATCCAGAGTACCCTAGTCGTCCGGCTATACTCCGCCTGATTTCTCAAGGGTGCCGTTGCCACGGTTATGTGGTCATTGGGTCCCCCGAGAGCTCTTGGCGAGCCACAGTAGTACACCTTGATAGATTTGATAGACACTGCAGCGAGGACAGACAGATCCAACACACACACACAAATCATTCCACCCTCTATCCCCTGCACGGAATCACACACACATACTCCCTCACCCACACGAGGGGAAACACCAAAGAAATAGCCGCAGAGCTGGTGCCCTATCTTGACTACCCCCACTGCACTTGGAGGGAAGTTTGCCAACACTACTTATAGCGCGGCAGCTCAAGGGTGTTGTTAGCGATTATTGTTCTCGGTTGAGAAACTCTTAGAGCACAATTGCACAGAGTGCGTTCGAACTGAGGATGCCTCTTTCTACGATGCAATTAGGACTAAACGCAGCAACACGTAGTGTAAGAAAGCATAGCTCACAAGAATTTTTTTTCATATTCTTTTGCGATTTAAAAGGGCCTTTGCGATTTAGAGAGTTTTGTTTTGGTTGTCTTGCTGCTCCATGCAGTGAGGTCCCGGGGGGTGGCTGGGCTCCTACGTGGGGGTCCACCAAGTCTCCCTGTGATTATTTTTCATGAGTTCTGGAGGCTCTCCATGGAGCTGTCCGGCGGCAGTAAAAAAAGTACAGAGGAGCGGAAACCAGAAGGGCATGCGTCAGTTCCAAGCGCCGGCGGCGGCGTGGTTTTGCACGTCCCCGCGACGCCTATGACGACCGTGCCCGCGGTTCGAATCCCAGAGGGGGCGCACGTTTTTTCTCCCGGGAGCTCTAGCGGACTCCAGCCGACATTCCGCACAGCGAAATAAGAAGAACACGGAAATGTGATCCGCGGCACAAGGACGTGTGTTCGGGGCGTATGCGGCAAGGGGCCCACAGCAGTGCAGGAAATGTCGTCCAAAACGCTGTCTGTCTGTCGGTCTGTCTGTCTGTCGGTCTGTCTGCTTGTCCGCCTCCGCTGGGAGGAAAGCGATAGTGTTCAGGCACTTACGCACCGACCCCCTTCCGAGTGGACAAAACAGCGCAGCAACGAATGCGCCCCGGCCTCGCGACGCGTGGGACGCCGTGACGCAGGGCCCAAAAAGGTCAGCGCCAGTGCTGGGCATTCCCCAGCGGCGTGTTAGGTTGGCCAGCCAGCCGGCCAGCCAGGCAGCCAGCCATCCAGCCAGCCAGCCAGCCAGCCAGCCAGCGCGGCTCGGGGGACGGGCAGATAGGAAGCGGCGGGGCGTGTTTTGTTGTCGTTTGTGTAGTCGGGCGGGCGGTGGAGCGTTACACCGCTCGAGATGCGATCGCGGACGTTCGTTATTCCACCCGAGATGAAAACGGCCGGCCCACCCTGCCGGAGACCGCCACCACTACCAGCGGCAGGTGTGGTCATCCATCGCTGCTCCAGTGAAATTGATTATTTGGCAGGCCATCGACAGGTGTAGGGACGCCTGGGTGGCGGGGTGATGCAGCACGCTGCGGGTCAGACCGCCGAGTGATAAGTCAGGTGCTTTCATTTTGCAAGGCGTGAAAGATTCAAAACCGTCAATCCACGCAGCATGTGTCTGTGGGAATAAGAGGGTTCAATGTGTGTACGTGTTTTTTTCTTCTTTTTTTTTCTAGCGTAAGTGGCCCTTTCAGGCTATAGAGGTCTATTTATTCTACTGGGTAAGGCGATTAAGTCCGAGTACGTGCGAGCACGGGTATGTGGGAGTCTGTGTGTGTATGTGTGTGTGTGTGTGTGCATGGGCCTTGATTGGATATGTGTTGGTCAAGGCCACAGGAGCGATACGGTGCTGTAATTCTTCTTTTCGCCACCATAATAAGAGTTTATCTCGCTCTAGGGGCGCACCACCCAAGTTATCGTTCCGGATATAAATTGAGTTATCAGCGTGCGCGCGCGCGCGCGTGTGTGTGTGTGTGTGTGTGTGTGTGTGTGTGTGTGTGTTCGTGTTTACGTGTGTGAGTGAGTGTGTGTACGTACGTTTGTGGGAAAGCCTTCGACGGCACCCACCAGGCAAACACCACTGCGGTCCCGCAACGCGTGCTGCCGGATATAAATTTCAAAAAATGACGTCATCGCCCCGGGGAATCTTACACATTTGACAGTATCTTGTTTGTTCCCTCCCGCCCGCAGTAGTAACATTGGACATCTCGTCTCTCTGCAGTGAGGCCAAAATTTACGCTCGGCGGTCCCCCTAGGAAATCTCTATGTTTTTTTTTTACGCCGTCTTTTTTATTGTAACAGAAACGAAACCAAAAGCAGTGTACCTGTTGTTTTTGTATCTTTTGGAGAGCATTTACGTGATGCAATGGGAAACGCATCCGACGATGCGGAAGACAGTTTTCCGGATGAAATGGGCGAGACAGCCCCCGCGTGTAGCAACAAACGACACAAGGCTGGCTCGTGCGCGGGGTTGGTAGACCGGTAAATGCACAATGCATGCCGTCGGGCTGGAACCCTGATCCTGATAAGCCGTTCTCCGCCGGTCCCTGTGCAGTGCGGCCCACTGCGCCCCCTGTGGGGCCCTCGACTCGCGATCCGTGGCCGTGTGTGTGGTGTGGGACAACAGGTGTGTCGCGCGGAGACCATTTCACTTTCAAATGAAATGTCAACGGTTCTCTCGCCGAGAGGCATTAACCGCGGAAACGCCGGAAACGCAAGAAACTACTATGGGGAAAATAAACATGACACACAGACGCACGTGTTCGAAAGTGTGTGTGCGTGCGTGTGTGCGAGTGTGCGTCCTTTATTTTCACTGAACAGCGCGCACTGGATTCAAGCTCCGTTAAACATTGGGGACCACCCCTTAGCCGTACCCAGCACTGCAAACAAAAAAAAAAAATGTTTTGAGTTCTGCAGGAAATAACACGAATTTCCTTCCCCGCTGTAAATGGTGGTGATGTTAAGTAAGATAGCTGCATAGGATGTGGCGGGGGCGCCCGGCCGGCGGGGGAAGGCAGAGGCAGACCAGTGGGACGGTGGTGGGGAAAAGGGGGGGTCGAGGGGGTGTTCAAGGAAGACGAATGATGCAAGGCTGCTGCTGGTCGTACCTTACCGCCGAATTATTTGACGTCTTGAAGAAGCGACTGCTGGCTGGTCCAACCCCCTTTCCAAATCACCCACCCAACCATCACCGCGGATCCAGCACCAATAAAGCCGGAAACACTTTGCTTCTTTCCTTGGGCATTTTATCGCCACCAGTGACCCACTGACCCCCCGGGCTTTGCAGTGTTTGCAGCGCAGTGGGGGAAGTCGGCAAGTCGGGGGGCAGGACTATCGTCGGCGGGGAATGTGGCTGCCCACTGCCCCGGCACTGCCCACCCCGCAACGCCCCGCAACGCCCCGCAAAGCCCAGGCGGCCCCCGAGCCCATTAGAAAGCGGCCGCAGTAACGGCCCGCCAACTTGCTCTTTCGCAAATAAGATCAACGGCTTCGTTTTGCGATTTCCTTTTTTTTTTTTTTTTTTTTTTTTTTTTTTTTTTTTTTTTTGGGTAACATTGAAATTGGTAGAATAGGGTGCAGCCTTACTTGTGCTGCGCCATAAAATAAAGTCACGAGGTGCAGGATGCGGCACGGGCACACCCTGGGCCTCAGTGCCCTTCCACACCACGCATGAGAAGCCCCGGCCGCTTCCGCACCCGCTGGTCCCCGCTGGTCCCCGCTGGTCCCCGCTGGTCTGCGGCGATTCCACGCCGCATTTCACAACGCGAGGGCGAGATGGTCCCGGGACTGCGGTCAACTCATCACCTCACAACTGCAGAACGCACGCCTTTTCGACTCGGGGGGCGAGGCGGGGCGAGGCGGGGCGAGGCGGGGCGAGGCGGGGTGTGGCGTTCCGCGGCGGCGAGGTGGCGGCGCGTAGTGACAGAGCCAACATGCATGGATTGGCGCTCAGCCGACCGTGAGGTGTTCTGCCTAAGCCGAGGCCCGCAACCCCACGTTATCCTTGTGGGTGTGTGTGCGCGCCGGGGCGACCGGCTGCGGCTGTGTGTGTGCGTTCCGACGCGGCCGCGTGTCTGTGCGCGAACTCAGTAGTGGCAGTCTCCAGGGAAAGTCCCCCACCCACCCCCTCGCCGCCGGAAGGAAACACAGTTAACCGAAACCCCGCGCAGATAAATACAGCGGCGAAAGTGCGATTCAAAGAACACAAACAGACCGCGGCGGCCACAAACAGCACCGCAAGGAAGGCGCCCTACCTTTCCCAGCACGGCAAACACATTCCTACAGTGTCTTCAATGCGTCACCGCCGGACAGGCAGGACAGGCAGGCAGCTCGCGGCTCCTTATCGAAGTAATGAACGACTCCCGGCCATCCGCAGCCCACTGTGCCGCGGCGCGCCCCGTCCCTGGGCTGCTGTGCTGCCGGGCTGTGGGCGGATGAATTTATGGGGCAACCGCGGCCAGGACTGGCGGCGACCGCGTGCGTGCGAACGGAGCGAAACAATCAACCACCGCAGCCGCTGGGAGAGAGAGGGAGTGGAGAAGCAGGGGGTGCTGGCCGCGGCACAGCCTAAATAAGCATCGCGGTGGGTGCGGACAGCCCCTGTGACTCGGACTAAGTGGGGGCCGGGCCTGGATCATGCGTTTCAGCGCGGAGACCGCCGCTACGGCAGCAAGCCATCGCCTGCCAAGTGGTCCCAGACTTCCCTGCGGGATCACCCCGAATAGTGGGTCGTTTCTTGAACCAAGGAAATTCAGTTGCAAGAAGTAGATGAACTGCCACACAATCAAGTCAATTCACTTGTTGCGAGTAAATTATATTTCGGTTCCAGCAGTTTTCACAACAGCTCGGTGGAGTGGTAGGCGGCCGCTACAGGTGTCTCTGAGCACGGCCGGTGGCGCCGTGGCTCCTCGCTCTAGCGACGCCGTGACGTCTCTGGTAACGGATCGGCCATTGGCGTTGCGGAAATGACGACGGTTTACCCCGCGCCAGGCCGCCTGGCCTCGGGGAGCGAGTGGAGGCGGAGGCGGGCAGAGTGCTCTGCCCAGGGTGCTTTAAACCTATAGCAATGCGCGGCCACTACCATGTATACCGTGCTGGCTCAAGTTGTTGACGCGTCTTTCATCCGGGCTGCGGGTCAGCGGTTCAAATCTTGTTGCTTCACAACTTTTTTCTCTGACCGCTGCTCATCGTCGCGTCAAGAACCCGCTTCAAACGACCACAGACATGAGCCGTGGTGGCTGAGGACGTTAAGGCGTCCGACTCCGACAGGAAGGTACGGGGATCGAGTCCCAGTAACTCCTTTCATTTTTCGACTGGCTTCCTCCCACTGCAACTCAAACCCGTCGTCCGACACTCGGCAGACGTGCAAGTCAGGGTGGTGTAGTGGTCTAGGCTCAATCCAGGCCATTACACCCGGGTGTCTAAAAAGCAGTCCGCTTCGGCGGATTGGCCTCGGCACTGGTTCGATCCCCGATCGAGCCAGCCACTCGAAATTGGTCGCGAGTGGGTCCATTCCGATTCGTCGGATGGAGTTGATAAGTCCTTTGAAGCTGGCCCACTGACTGCATGTTCGGGTCTGGGAGCGCCGGACAGCGGGGGTACACTTGGTACCGACCACCCTGCGCAAACAAAAGCTCCCAAAACTACTCTCTCTCTTTCTTTCTTTCTCTGTCTCTCTATCGTCTCTGCCTTACTCTACTCTGCCCATGTTGGGCCGTGTCGGCGGCTCGGGTCCTACTGGGTCCCCCGGCGTACGATATCGAAGTCGCTGGATCGGATTAACCCCAGTTACCTGATAGCACCGGTTCCCATCCCGAACACCGAAGTAAAGCAGGAGGCCTCCCCATTAAGACTGGGGAGGGGGTGTAGAGTTCCATTTTTTTTTTTAATTTATTTTTAGTTTAACACGATCGCCAGCGCCTTAGTACACCGGTTCCCATGCCGACGGGTTCGAGGAACAAAAGGCTAACTCGGAGCGCATCTTGACTGTGCGCTATCTCGCACTGCAGCACTATAATACGCTAACTCGAGTCGCCATTTTGGGCATCTACTTTGACACGCGATATATACCAAACTATTGAGAGTAAAAGGTTCAAACTTGTTCCAAGCACGGATGCCAACCTATATTTCAATAAAAACACGCCGTTGCGTCCTTACAGACATTATTCTCTAAAATATCAGGCTTCAAAAACGCGAGGTGGAGCGGGGTGCCGAGATAGCGTACTATAGTGCTGCAGAGCGAGATAGCGCACAGTCAGGATGCGCTCCGAGTTAGCCTTTTGTTCCTCGAACCCGTCGATGCGGTCCGGTATTTTGGCCGCCTCAACGGTCTTCTGACCCACTAGGCAGCCAAAGCGCATCATGGAACCAGCCGGCTGGGCTCAAAGGGGCACCAATGCGTGGCGTCGAAGTCGACACTTGGAACGACGGTCTGCTGGCGGGGGCATGGCGGGGGCATGGCGGGGCTGCCGAAGACTTTGGCGCACAGTGAGCTGCTGCCAACCGCGCGCTGCCAAGTTGCTTGTTAGGGCCTAACTGTGCCCAAGTGCGTTGCGTGGCGCGCGCACACACACACACACACACACACACACACAACCACACACACACACACACACACACACACACACACACACACACACATTCTAGTCGGACACAAAAGCGCGGCGACGTCGGGAATCCCAGTCATTGCGATGTGTGTGCGGGACTGGGAAACTTGACGAAACTGTTACCTTAAAGCGCAAAGGCGTGAGGTCGTGGCGCATCTGGACAGCATTTTTAGTTTTACCGTCGCGGTGACTGCATGCGAAAAGGTGACAGGCGTGACACGATATTTACATTCTGCAACCCCCCCCCCTCCCCCAAGTTCCTCGTCGGCCGCAGTGACGGGGACGGTGTGGCAAGTGCACAGTGGGTCAGAAGACCGTTGAGGCGGCCGAAATTCTAGACGCGTTTTGAGCCCCAGAGTCGTTAAATGGAACTCGAATGAAACGTTGAACCCCCCAATGAATTGCTCTCCGAACGAGGAATCCATTGATCGGGTCACACGTTCGATTCGAGTCCCATTTAGCGACTCTGGAGGTGAAAACGCGTCTAGACTTTGAGCCGCCTGAACGGTCCTCTGGCCCACTGTGAAGTGCTGGGCACTGAGGGCAACTTGATTATGCAGCCTCTTTCATCGGGCTCACTCTATGCATACCGCTGCTGGCCGGCGCTGGCAGCCGCCCTAGTGGTTCCAGGACGCCGCTGGCCGCCCAGGCCTGTCCTTGACTGATTTCCACATGGTAATTTCCTGCGGGGCGGACGGAGGGTCTTGATGCTGTGCTGCATAATACGACTGCAATATGGGGGTAGTGTCCCAGTGGGTGGACTGTACGTCATCGCGCCAAAACGGAGGCACAAAAAAAAGAGGGGAGGTAATTTCCTGTTTCCTTCTTTCTCTCTCGTCCGAGGAGAGGGGGGATTGCGAGGTGGGGCCCGGCCCTATCTCTGGACGCAAGGAATGTTTGGTCTGGGGGAAGATCCAATTTCGCGTGCAGAATGGCGCCCAAGAGTTTTGAGAAACAATGCGGGGGGACAGTTCCATACGCTTTTTTTAAAAAATAATATCAATACTCTGTCTCTCACCAGCCAGTAGGGCGTAGCGTACGGGTGGGAAAGAGACAGACAAATCAGTTGGCAGTGTGGCCCTGTGCGGTGGCGACCGCACTGATCGGCGCCGGCCGCGCGAATCCCGCCAGTCCCATCCTGAACGGCCGAACCTGCGAGATTGGTGCCGCAGTGGAGTGACCGCTGGCTGCGTCCCCTGTCCCTGCGGCCGGCCCCATTCATACATGTAAAATGCCACAGGCCCAACAGCCATCTTTCTCTCTCTCTCTCTCTCTCTCTCTCTCTCTCTCTCTCTCTCTCTCTCTCTCTCTCTCTCTCTCTCTCTCTCTCTCCTCTCTCTCTCTCTCACACACACACACACACACACACACATCGATTGATTCGCTGTCGTTCGTGCCACAATGCGCGACCATCGAGGTGGGTAGTCGTGCTCCGCGGGGGCCGTACAGATAATGTCGTGCCGCGGGGACGGGGCGGCCGGGGCGGAAGAGGCGCAGCAAAAGGGGCCGTCGTCGTCATCGTCGAACATGCGTGTATTCTGAAGCGAGTTGGCGGGAGAGGGGGGGGGGGAGGGCTGTTAGGTACACTCCACCGAGCTCCACAACGAGTGGCGTCGTTATCACCTTTAATCGTCCCGGGGCCTTTCGGGCTGGGCTGACACTGCATATCGGACTTTTATGCAAGCGCAGAGGCGCGCGCGCGCGGCCGTGTGTGTGTCTGTGTGTGTGTGTGTGTGTGTGTGTGTGTGTGTGTGTGTGTGTGTGTGTGTGTGTGTGGCGCGACTACAGAGGCATTACAGGCGTACCGCGATACCGCCCCGGCAGTCCCCACAATGCGCTGGATGAAGCGGGGCGGGGCGCCGCCGCTGTCGTGCCGTGCACACACAAGGGTTACATGCCGCACACGCTTTTCCAAAGGTCCTTTTTTAGTTTTTCGTTTTTGTTTTTTTTTCTCCATCCATTTTTATTTTTCTTTGAACGTGAAAATAGCGCTCCTCGTCGTGGGAGTTGTGGTGTGGGAAAGCAGACAAAGGCTGCAGCGTTGCTGCTGGTGCGGCGGCGTTCGGCGGACAGACAGACAGACAGACAGACAACTGACATGACAGGGAGGGCGGTTGATAAAGGCGACCGAATGACTGATAGAGAGATACCACAGAGCTTGGCTTCAATGGCGCCTCGAAGGGATTCCGCCTTGAAGAACAATGCCACCCCCTCCCCCACCCCCTTCCGACTTGCGGTCTAATACGTCTGAGGGGAGGGGGGAGGGGGCGGCTCGGAGATGCGGTGAAAGGGCTGCTTCAGACGGCGGCAGGGGAAAGACCCATTGTGTCCACACCACCTGTGCGATACCTGACCATTCACACTGTCGCACTCTGAGCGCAGCACCCACTGCCTGGCTGGCTTACCGCTGTCGTGCCCACTGTGTAGGCCCTACAGGTAGCCTCTCCGAAGACGGGCTGCATCTCGGGGCAGAAGCTACAATTCAGAGGACATTTGATGCCTATATTACGTCAGCGACTTGTCGTGTCTTCGTTTGTGTAAGTGTGTGGAATGTTTGTTGTTTTGTTGTTGTTGTTGTTGTTTTGTTTTTTTGTGGGGAGTGCCGCGCTGTCCCCGTTTTCTATAAGTGAAAATATATGTAGCGTCTACGGCTATGACCTAGTCTTCTCCTCCATTCTGTGGGAAGTATCAGATTGAGAGAGGAGTTCGATGCTCGCGGCCGGGGGACTTCATCATTCATATGGAGGCAAAGGGAAAAAAGATAGAGTGGTGGAGGGTGGGGGGGAATCCGCTTCGCATCCCCACAGCCAGCCGCGCGATCGCTGCTTGCGCGCGTGAGAGAGAGAGAGAGAGAGAGAGAGAGAGAGAGAGAGAGAGAGAGAGAGAGAGAGAGAGAGAGAGAGAGAAAGAGAGAGAAAGAGAGAGAGAGAGAGAGAGAGAGAGAGAGAGAGAGAGAGAGAGAGAGAGAGAGAGAGAGCTGATCGAGAGCGTTCGCTGAAGTGAGAGCTACAATCAATCTCCATGAATATTTTCTGGTGCGGTAAGCCAGAGCAGTGGCCAACGTGCGGTGTAACGTCACCAATGGCGTGCCCACCATCAATGACCTCCAGCCACGTACGTGTTAAGATTCTGTTTCAGCCTCCATCCGTCTGTCTGCACTCTGTTCGTGGGCCCGCCCGAACCTCTTTTCTGTCGCCTCGCGGAGTGAGCGCGGCCTCGAAAAGTTTCACGTCAGTTTACCCCCCCCCCCCCCTGCACGCGGCGCGGCGCAGCACCGTTCGGCTCGGCACAGCTTGGCTCGGGACGCATGGTGCGGTCCTGGCGTCTGTTCCAGCTCGCCGAGCCCCCGCCCGAGCCTCGTACAGTCACGCGAGACGAGGAGGCGCAGACTGCGTGACGAAGGCGGCGGCTGAGGCGCTCGGCTGCCCTTCTTCTCGGAGTTTTGAGAGCGCTGGTGTGAGGCCTATGCGAGACGGCAGGGCGGTTAGGCAGTGCGGGTCGCCGTAATAAAAGAAGCATTCGTGTCACTAGGACGGGCTTCTATTTCGTCCTGATTTCTCTTCCCCCTTCCCTTCCCTCCTTGCATGCTGCCGTTCACGTTATTTCAAGGAAAATGTACACTAAAATTCCAGTTCCAGCCGCTGCCGTTTTCAATACAAAACAACACAGCATTGGCGCATTCCCTGGGTTGGCTGCTGGCGTCCGGCCGGCCGCTGGCTGCCAGCTCTGCCGGCTCCCGGAAACGCATAACGCTTGCCGGGTCGGCATTGCAGCGCGAGGCACGGCGATGGCATTTGCGGGTGTCGGGCCCGTCGGGCCCGTCGGGCCGCCATACCAAGGAGGTCATGCTGTAGCCATGCTCATCGAGCCAGCCAAACTCCCGAGCCAGCTGGCATGGCCGAGGGGCCTCTGCTGTTCCAGCGTGTCCGCGCCGCCAGCACTAACTTAAATGGAGAGGGTGGTGGCAGCCCGGCCGGCTAGGCTCGGCTGCTGGCGAGGGCGATGCGCGAGCGGCGGTGGGGTGGGGCGGGGTGGGCCCTTCATGGCCTATCCGTCCCCCCCTTCCATCTCAGCAGACGGCGGCGGCAACGGCACTGCGCCGCTGCCGGGCATGGTGTCTTCCAGGAACTCGGAAAACACGCGCGTGCGCACTCACACCACCCAGCCACCCGGAGTATATAATCTGCATGGGAAAGCTCAACACCAACATAGAAGCACCATGCAGTGACGTTAACAAATGCAGCCGCACCCTCGTTGCTTCTTCAGAGACAAGAGTGAGAATGTGCCTGTGCTTGTGTGTGTGTCTGCAGTAGCGCCAAGAGCAGCAGCGATTGGCAGCAGCAACAAACTGGGACGGAGCGCGACGAAAAGAAGAAAAGGATCAGCCAATCAGGGCTGCCTTTGCCCCTGTTGTTTGCACTTGCAATCTGTGACGCAGCAAGGGCCGGGCGTGGTGGGCTGGTGGTGGCTTTTGTTGGGTTTGTGGGATGGTGGGCGCTTGGCTCCTCGAGGGGTAGAATTATCAGGCCATGGTAGGCATGGTGGGCATGGTGGGCGTGGGCTTCAGCTCGGCCGTGGTGGCCCGGCCGTGTGCCTGGTGGTCCCGGCAGCCCGGCCCTGCACTGTACGCCACCGGTTGTTGAACTCCTTCGGGTTTATCGAACGCACCCCGCGCGCCTCACAGCCGCCGCACAGCGCCAAGCACAGCGCCAAGCACAGCGCCGTCCGGCCGCCTTTGGACCGGCGGCGGCAACCCCCGCGGAGACAGACTCCCCCCCCCCCTCCCCTCCGCGCTCGCACCCTCCCCCCCTCCCCTCCGGCCCCGCAAAATGGCCATTGCTTTCTGGCTGGCAGGTGCGAGGCAGTTACGCGTGTCCAAGCACGACAAGGCGCGAGAAAAGGAGAGGAGCAGATCAAAGGGCCGCGGGAAGGGGGGGGGGGAAGGAGGAAAAGCGGTGGCCTCGGATCGCCGCACAGCGGGGCGGGTCTATCGGTCTCTCCCTCGCACGGGCGGGGTGTCCCGTGGGTGCGAGAGAGACAGACCAAAAGGGGCGCCGCACTCGGAATCAGCGCGAAGAAAGCAGGGCGGAGTCAGTGACACCCGGCAGAGGTGGGCCGCGACGAGGCCACCGCGCCTCGCCACCACGCCGCCGCGCCCGCACTCGTGCTGGCATGCAAAGCCGTCCCCGTCCGCCCTGGCAGCGCGGCGCCAAACAACCCCTCCCACCCTCCCCTGCCATCCCATTTGGGTCCCTGTTCCGCCCCCGCAAAGCTACCCCACCGAGCCGTTGGCCCGGCCGCAGCCGGAGCAGCATCTATCCGGCACCCCGTGTTGTATACTCCCTAGACACCCGCCTTGCTCCGCTAGTCGCTTCGCCCCGCTCCACACACTTTTTGTACATGCCCCTCGCACTACTACCCCCCCCCCCTTTTCTCCGTGATTCCTGGTCCCGGTTGCCCGGGCCAGCCCATGCGGCCCCTAACTCACCGCCCTAAACCTTTTGCCATCAATTTCACAGCCCCCTCCCCCTCTCTCCTTCCACCTCGCGTCCTCACCGCCTCCACTACTAAGTTTCCCGCTGCCCCGCCTCGCCTCTCCCAATCATTTTACCTCCCCGCAGCTACCTCCCGCACGCCGCGCACCGCTATCACTACCACTGTTGCTGACGCTGCCTCGCCTGGCCACGCCGCGGAAACAATAAAAGGTAATTTTATTGAATTGTTGCCGCTCACAGCAGTTTGATCGCCACGGGAGGGGAGCCAGCGTGCGCGCCTGAAATCACCCCCTCCCATCTCTTCCCCCTTTTCTATCCTCTCCCCTCCCCCTTTACTATTGAGAAGCACGCTCCTACCCCCTCCCTCCAGCCCCAAATTCTCTTTCGCGAGAAACACTGCCAAACGTGCCAATTCCGCCATTTAAAACTTGTTTGCGAACTTGTGCAACCGTTCCGCGTTGCAAACGTACCCCGCCCCGGGCGCGCCGGGAGTCGCCCGGCAACTGCTCGCCGGTCTCGCCGGGAAGAAGTGGCCTTTCCCTTCCCCGCCACGGCCGCGCCACGGCCGCGCCACGGCCGCGCCACGGCCGCCACGCGGCCTGCGGGTGACGAGCTGCCCTCACAGCCCTCGTTGTCCCGCTGTGTAATTGCAAGCAGAAGGCCGGGAGCGCCCATTGGATTCATGGTGCGCGTCATTTCGGAGAAACTAGTCATCATCCATCGTCCACTGCTTGACCGACTCACTGATTGATTGACAGAATGAATAATTCCACGAACTGACCTCAACTCCTGACCGACAGATTGACTGACTGCCTACCAGACTGACACTCGCGCACTTGCTTCACCATCACACGTACCACTGCCCAGGCTGGCCGGTCATCCCACCCGGTGCCCGACCACCAGCTTGTTCATCACGCGCATACGAGTGGGACAGACCGACGGAACCCACCGCCAACGCGTTCGGGTCACGTCGTCGTGAACCCTCGAGGCTGCTTCCAGACGGCTGGCTGCACATCCACGACAGGCCGCGGGTCGAGGAGGAAGAGAAGAAGAGTCTGCCACTGCTCAGGGCGGCTGGGTGGCGGCTGCGGCTGGGTGGCGGCTGGGTGGCGGCTGGGTGGCGGCTGGGTGGCGGCTGGGTGGCGGCTGGGGGTGGCTGTGCCGCGGGGTGCCTGGAGAATGAGCGAAGGGCTGGTAAGTGCCCCGTGTCTCTTCCGAAAAGGTTCCCAACTAATCCAACGAATGGCACTGCCTGTTCAGCGGTGAGAGTGCGCCCCGCGGCACGCCTAGCCTCGCCTTATCATGCCACGGCGCTGGAACCGCCCGCCCGACCAACACACCGACACGGTACACTGGGCCGGATGATTGCTGCAAATTACAACGGCCCCCCGCGATCGGCTGCACCCAGCGAGGCAAGCCGTCGCCGCCTTTTTATTGTTCTTGCCTGTCTCCTGTGTCGTTTTTCTTGCCTGCCTCTGACGGGCGCGCGAAAGAGGACGACTTCGTCAAAACATTGGGACGCTCGACTTGATGGAAGCTGTCACTGCGATGGAGTCAATGATTATTGAGCGTGCCACGTCCATCGCCCTTCAGCCAAGAACATCCACTAATATTCGTAAATGACGAGGTTTCAGTTTTGGGTGGACGACAACGTCGATAGCCACAAGCAAAGCCACCTCGCGCCAACAAACAAGGTCGCCATTTTCATTGTTGTTGTTGTTGTTGTTGTTGTTGTTGTTGTTGTCGTCGTTGTCTCCAGTATAAGCCACCTTCCATTGTGTCGAGTCGGTATACACAAGCCGCTGTTGTTGTTGTTGCAGTTTGTCGTCGGGCTAAACGCCTCGCTTCTGCCCCTTAAATCCCTGCTGCCATTTGGCAACGTGATGACTAACGACGGCCCTCCAAGTCGGAGCGCCGCGCCCCGCCGCGCCCCGCCGCGCTAACGGGGCCAAGGTCCAGACGGGGCGGTCGGGGCAGCCAGCCATCCTGCCACGGTACACAGAAGGTGGGCCCGAAAAATTATTTACATCGGGAGCAACACGAGAATTTATGGCCGCCACTAAGTCCCAAATTGCAGCGGGATTCGCCATAATTCACAAAGCGGAGAGGTTCGGGATGGAAGGGGAGGGGGCGGTCGGCCGGGATGGGGATGAAGTGAGGGGGGGGGGGAGGGCGAAGCTGTGGACGGGACGAAGGGCAAATACTGCTGGAGAAAGCATTTTCAGGGTGAAGCAGGACAGGAAGGATAGGCAGCGGCTGGGGGGAGAGCCGAGCCGGGCGCCGCCGGCCGTCCTATTTTCATACATCTTCATGTGTCTCTCTACGTGAGTGCCTACTCTGATCATGGCGGACCTATTTTTCCATCACTCCGGCGGCGCGCGATTCTGGAAACGAGATTCTCTTTACGGCTGCCGGAGGCACTGTGCGTGTGTGCCTGCCTGTGTTGTCCGGTCATTTCAAGGGCGTTCATTTGGGAACGGTCCGCACGGGGCCCGCCGTCCTCTCCCTCGCGAACACACCGACCGACAACAAGCCGCGATTACAGACTGACAAGAAAGAAGCGCCTTTCCTCCTGAAAGAAAAACAATGAGCCGGCCGTGCCATTATGTCTGTTACGCCATGCCCATTACGTTAGTGTTACGCGAGCAGGGACTCTATTCAAATTGGGGCCGTGGAGGGGGAGGGCGCAAGGGCTGGTGGGCTCGGCTCATTATGTGCCCTTTCTTCGGCCTAATCTAACAGCAGGGGGTGGTCCGTGTAACGTGTGATGAGGTGCGTATGCAGATGAGAGTACCAGTGGCGACCGAAGCAAAGCTTGAAAACGCCGCGCACCTGGAATTAGAATAAAATTGCCTGAATTGTGTACTCCTCTTTATGCTTTGTTAGCCTCCAGTTGTCACAGGTATAGTTTTATTAAATTTAGGAGTATTTAGACATACATTGTTGCCACAAAAAAAATTTATCAGCAGAAACTTTTAATTCGATCACTCCTTTCATTTTTATTTTTTTTAGGCCATCCTGTCACTTCAAATGAAACCCCTTCATCGTCCTCTTTTCGTTTGGGAGCGTGGAGTTTGGCATTCCGTGAGTTCCGTTAAATGACGCCGCCAGGCAGCTAGCGCAGTGTGGGCGACCCCCGCGCCTCTTTATTATGGAGCCCTGCGCGGCAGCATTACGAGGCAGCGCCGAGGTAGCGGTTGGTATAGCGAGTGGCAGCGAGTGGCAGCGAGTGGTGGCGCGCTGCAGCAGGCGTTGGCGGCTTCCGGAGAACGAGATGAGAGGAGAAAGGTCGGCTGGATTAACGAGAGAACGGCTACTTGGGCAACTTTGCAGGGCTTCGCAGGGCCGCTGCAATTTCACGCAGCTTGACCGCTTCGCTATCTCGCCTGCCTTCCCCGGCCTACCTCCGCGGGGCACCGCCGGGGCCCGACCCAGCGGTGGGGCTCGCCTTGGGGGTGGGTACGAGCAGCGGCAGTAAGCCAAGCCTGTCGAGTCCTATTTGGCGACTGCATGGGGCTCAAAACGCGTCGGGAATTTTGGCCGCCTCAGCGGTCTTCTCACCCACTGTGACGCGATGGGACACACACTGAGCAACAATTGGATGGCCCGCGGCCAGAATAGTGCATGTAACGTACGAGTTATGCTGTTCTCGTCCTCTCGTGACAGCAGCAAAGGCATCGGCAGGCCGCACTGCCCTGCGGTCCCCTCACCGCGCCACCCCGACCGAGCTGGCAGCGCGGGGCAGTGCAACAGGCCAGCTTAATTGAGCACGATTAGCTCCTTACTAAACAACTGCCGTGGGCGTGGCCGAAGGGCCGAGGGCCGGACAAACGACCTACCTGGGCTCGCCAGCCGACCGTGCCTAGGCCCAAGGACACGCCATAAATAACAGTGGGCCACACACACTTTGAGGCACCAGCAGCGGGCTGGTTGCGAACAGTGCCCTCTGCCCCGCTCGCACACATGGGGGCTCCCTCGGGGAGCGAGGGACACAACGCGGCTCGGCCCGCGGGCCCAACCAGCCTGCCGGCTTTCCGCGCTCGCGACGCGGTACAGCGGGCCGGCCGGAGGGAAGGACCCCGAAGGACCCCGACCGTCAAGGACAGACTGTGCAGTTGAGGCGCTCTTTTCGGGGCGGCCCGTAGTAATGGTGTGGCAGTAATCCGACGCTGGTCGTTGCGAGGCCGCAATGGACCTGTCGTCCGGCCTGCGCCTGCGCGGTAGGCAACCCACCGGCACTCCGGCTGCGCTTGTGTTGCCTACGTCCCAGGCGGCGGCGACCGCCTGGCGTACCTTCGGTGTCTCTGGCTTCACAGTGGTCGTCGCGGTGGTCCTTGTACAAACCCGCCTGCCGGCCGACTCCGAAGCCGGTCCGTCTTTCTCCCTCGCCCTTACGCGACACCCCACGAGTGCGAGGGAGACAGGGTGATGAAGGCGCCGTGGGCTGCCGTTGGCTGCCTTGTTTGCTCGCTGTATCGCCCCTATCGCCGCAGCGCACACTTTGAATCCGTTGGCGCCGCTTGACTCTCCGACTGGGACCCGGCACCGCTTTGCTTTTCCCTCCGCGGAACCGCGGCTCGGCGTTGCAGTGGGCTGATAACGAACGGGACGCCCCGTGAGTGCGAGAGGGACGGGGAAGCGTTCGAAATCAGCCGAGCAGAGCGCCCGCGGCGAAACGGGTGGCCGCTAGTTTGAGGACTTTGCGTTTCTTATTTGTCTTAGTGTTCTCTTTTGATGCCTGCAAACACGAGCAACTTCAAACGAAATAGTAAATGACGCCAATCTTCGCTGCGTGGAAAATTCTGTATCGGGAATAAGTTGGTGTGAGGTTGTCCCTGTCACACCGCCACACAAGTGCACGCCATAAATAATGCATGTTACTGAAATCATAAAAATATCTAAGTTACGATCCCCTAAAGGGTGCCTTTTTTTAGGCACGAGGTAGCCTTAGCCTATTTTTTTGTCGGGCGGCCCACCAGTATCGAGTTTGTTTGACCAGCGCGGCCAGGCACCGATTTCTCCCTACCTCGTCAATACCCCCTCCTCCTGTGTCTCCCTCTTACAACCTCCCACCCACGCGACTGCGAATAGTCGCCTGCCATTTCGGACAAGTGCGAATAAAGGTCCCCGGTCAAGGCAGCTCAGCGCACAGTGGGCCAGAAGACCGACGCAGGCGGCCAAAACTCTAGACGCGTTTTGAGCTACAGAGTTGCGCAGCCACCACATGGCCTCGGAGCGACACGGAGCCACATGAAAGCGCCGATCGCCGTCAGCAGAGCAACAAGAGCCAGGCCGTGCATCGGGTAGGCCGCCTCAACTTACTATTTAGGTACACAATCCCTCTAATTTACGAGTGGGCCGTAAATTTTACGATTCCGCGCGCCGCGTGTTCTGCCAATGCTCTTTACGACGGGCCCGGGTTCCACTCCTCCCTCTGCACCTTGCCCCGTCCGGCCCCTGCCTTGTCTCTCTTTTCCACGTCGGGGGGAAAATTGAGGCCCGCGAGGGGCGGAAAACCACGGCGCGCCGATCAACATCGATTTCGAGCTGCTCAGCCGATCGCTTTCCCCTCCTCGTGCTTATTCTCATGATAAATTTGTGAAGCACCGCGTTCCAGGACACACACACTCTCTCTCACACACACACACACACACACTCACACACACACACACACGGCGAGAATTAACGCAGCCATATCCAGCCCACTCGCTACTTCCCATTATTCCAAAATAAAAGCCTCCGTTTCCGGCATCCGCCTCACACATGCACACTCCGATTAGGACATCCTGGTTCCAGCAACTGTCGCCGCCCGCGGTCTGTCCCACCCTGTGCGCCAGAGGGTCGAACACGCGGTCGAACACCACGAGCAGGTACTTTACGGGGTACCCCCTAGAGGAATTTTGTCCATGCGCGATATTTTATGGAGTTGTCCACCCCTTTATGTGTCCTTGGCGCGACTTTACAGCGAGTCGATGGCCGGAGTGTGGTGGGGCGGGGCGGGCTGGGGCGGGGTGGGGCGGGGGTGGGCGGGGTGGGGTGTCCAGGTGGAATTAGGCCGCGGCATGGCATGTGTCACTGGAGTCGTAAAGGTGTCGCACCGCATCTGGAAGTCGATGCGACAGCGGGGAGCGAGGAGCGGGCCACGAAAGAGAAGAAGAAGAGGAAGAAGACGAACATTTGATACACACACACACTCCCTTCCGAGGCCACACCACCACCGCCAAAAGCCCCCCGCCAGCCTAGCCAGGCGTAATCCCTCGCTAATTGAGAACCGCAGCCGTAAAAAAAAACAACATAAAAATCAGAGATATAAAAAGATGGTGAGCTTCGATGAAAGGGAATCAAAAACGCCGAGAGCGAAAATGACTTTTGGTAATTAAAAAAAAGCTGGAACAACAATGGTGAACAACCAACCCCGCATCCGTGCGTGACCACGTTGCGAGCTGGAAAATTCCTTGCGCATGTTTTAAAACCCTTTCTGCTTTTAGCACGCAGAGACTAAACAAGGGCCCATCGCTGTGCTGCGCTGTGCCTACGGGCTGCTGGGGGCGTGCAAATGTGAGAAACGCTTAAAAAACTAACGAATGCTTTGAATGTTTATTTCTTGTCAGGACGAGCTGTTTTGGGGATCCAAACTTTAAAAAGAAGAAAAAGTGGATAACCTGGCCGCGAACGAGTTGCCATAAAAAAAAATGGGGCATGCAAATTAAAAAAAAAATATGCGAGTTTTAATTTACTTTCAACCAGGCCGTTTGCAGCACCACACGCGTGAAGCGCTGACCACCATCCGGGGGCGCCTGAAAAATTCACTCTCTTTGCGTCCGGACTAACAATTAATTCATCCCGTTTCCCTGCGGGTCCGAAAAAAATCACACATTTGTCTCCCCTTCTTTTCATTCTCCCCCATCAAAATTCTGATCTCCATTTGTTGAAAGCTTTTGGAAAGCCGCCCCCTCCGTCTGACGAGAGGGACGGTTCTGATAGCCAATACTTCGGAGGGCATGACGGAGGGAGCGGCACCAAGTTTTCGACGGCCAGGCACGTCTTTTTGCAACTTGGTAATTTCGTTTGTCAGCCATCAACTCTGGGAGGACCGGCGTGCGTGTTACTACCCCCGAGCACAGCAGCCCCCGTCTCGGGTATCGGAGGGTGCCGCGGTGTCGAACCAAGGGCCACCCAAGTAGGTCGTTCAATTAAAAAAAAGAAAAAAAAGGTGTTAGTATAGAAAAAAATGGCCCTCCCTTTTAAAAAAAAGTTGAATAGGAAATTCACCTGTAGTATCTCAATAAGTCTCACTGATCTCGTTAAGAGAACTCGCCCTATGCTTGCAACCCCACGGCAGAACAACGGCCGAGGGCATGTATCTTGATGCAAGTCCGTGGCTTGCCCCTCCTGCAACAAGCAAGGGGCGGCGGCGTCGGGTCCGGTTCCTGGGTCTGCGGATCCCTGGGCCTTGTAGCCCTCGGGCCTGCCGATGCACGCCAGGGGGGTCCCACCTCCAAGGGTGTACTGCCGGGATCCAGTGTGCTACAAAACTTTAAGACATTGCTTCTTTACAAAACCAAAAAAAGGAAAAAAAAAAAAAAAAAAAAAAGTCATTTGCCCAAAAAGGGAAGACACGCATCAGTATAAATGCACAGGGCAGGAAAACTGCGAAAGTTTAATTATGTTGTTTGTCTCTCTTATCTTAGTGTCTCCCCAAGATGCGCGTCCCAGTTTTGGTGGGGGTTTGACAGAGTGAAGTCGGCAGAAGTGTAATCCTCGCCGCCTGACGTCCTGACGGACAGGCGCGCCGCAGCAACAAGTTGCCCTGCCCCGCTCCGCGCCCTGCGGCCCTACAAGCTTGCACCGCAGCGCGGCGCAGCGCAGCACGACCAGCCCTCGGAGTCAACCACCCCAGCCCGCGGCACACAGCGTGCCACACACTCACCCTGGACGCGGCGGCGGCGGCGTCCGCGGCGGGGACCGCGACGGTGACAACAGAGACAGCGGCCGGGCGCGCGCCGCGGTGTGCCGGCGAGGTGCTCGTCGAGGAGGCAGGGATGCGCTACACCCGGGCGCGACGGCGCGACAAGAGGGCCCCGCGCAGGGAGCGCAGGGTACGTCCGGCTGCGGCGAGGGCGGCGGCAGCAGTGGCGCCGACGCTCGGCTCCGGCCGGACCGCGCTCGGCTCGGCTCGGCGCAGCTCGGCTCGGGCGCCGCTTCGGGAACCCCCGCCTCGCCACGCCGATGACGCCCTCGCCGGGCCGTGGGGCGGAATGCACGGGGGATGATAGTCGCTGCGTCCCCCCCCCCTCTCTCTCTCTCTCTCTCTCTCTCTCTCTCTCTCTCTCTCTCGGCTGTCTTTTTCTTTGTCGCGCCCCTACACACACACTCACACGCATGCACGTGGACGCACGCAGAGCCGCGTCGAGGGGGAGCACCGGGGGTCGTAAAAGAGGAACGCCCCTCCCCCACCACCCCTAAGGCCGCACACACACACACACACACACACACACACACACACACACACACAAACACACGCACGCGCACGCACGCACACATGCATTCATTTGCGCGCGTGCAGGCACTCACACGCACCAAACCCCTAAAAAAGAGCACTCTCCGCCCCAGCACGCAAACTTTGCCATGTTTGGAAAGTTGTCTAACATGTTTTCGGGCCGATGCCAACGCGTTTTTGACCACCGAGGCCTATGCATGTGTGTGCCTCCTGTGCCTAAATGAGAGAGGGCGGGCGCGGCATTCGCGACCAGTGAAGAGGAGACACTACTTAATTACGCCGGGCACGGCCGGGATTCGAACCCAGGAAGTGGCATGCCGCATGTGGCCATGCGCACAGACACAACATGACCATCCGGGGGACATCCGAGGAAATTAATTTTGCGTCCTCGGACGAGGGGGCGCGCCGCACCCCCCACCTCACCACTCCTTTCACGCCCACCCCCTCCCCATTTTTGCGTACCTGCGCTTCCAATTAAGGGCCGCGCCCCGCAGGGAGTGGGGGCGGCACGGCGGGAATCGAGTCACCTACAAGGGATCTCATGTGTGGTTCGCGCGGCGGACTGGCTGCAAATAATGGACTCGTTTTCCAGCACGGCGGCGCGGGGACTCACCGGGGGACCCCATGAGAAATCATGACCCGTGCGAAATCCGACTCCCTTTCTCCCGGTCCCGCCGGTCCTTATAATTAATGTTTGCTCCGTTTCTAATCAATGGAGTCGTCGTCCGGACTGGTGGCGTTGGCAGCGCCCCTTTCCGAGGGGAACGAACGACGGCGCGCGGGGCGCTGACCAGCAACCAGCATCCCACAGTGGGTCAGAAGACCGTTAAGGCGGCCAAAATCCCGGACACGTTTTGAGCTCCGGCGTCGCTAAACATGACTCGAAGCGAACGTGTGACCGCACCAATGGATTCCTCGTTCGGAGAGCAATCCATTGGAGGGGTCAGACGTTCGATTAAAGTCCCATTTAGCGACTCTGGAGCTCAAAACGCGTGTAGAATGTTGGCCGCCTCAACGGTCTTCTGACCCACTGTGCATCCCGTTTCGAGATATCGGTCATTGCGGGCCCTCAAGCCGAGCCGGGCCGGCTGGGCCGGGCGGGGCTCAGTCAAAGTCAAAGGAGCGAAATCATTTCGATATCTTGCCAAAAGTGGTCCGTCAAGGCGCCGGCTGTGCTCGCTGGCTGCGCCGGAAGGCGGGCCCATTGCCATGGCAGGAGCCACGGCTTGGCGCGCCAACAGTCGCCTGGGTTTAGCGACCCCGCCGACTCCGACCCGTCCAACACTCCGACCTGTCCGACCCATCCGACCCAGAGCACCATGTGGCGTACGCGGTCTTCATCTCATCTCGTTATCATTTTTAATTGAGGGAGGTTTAATTAAAATAAACGACCGCAAAAGCGGCTTGGAATCCAAACAAGAAAAAAAAATAAAAATAAAAATAAATAACAGGAAATTTCGTGTGAATCGACAAATTCGAAAGTATGAGAACTCTTAATCATCGCCTTGTACGAGAAATTTGGACGTCTGCCCTAGATTGTGATGTGGCATCCCCGACAGCGGCGCTGACGGGAAGCTTATGACAAGCCGTGCCGCGCCGCGTCACGCCCGCTGCCAGTGGGAAATTGGATCCCAAACGTCGATAAAGTGAGATATTCCATTATGCACCTGACAGATGCAGCCTCGGTGACTCGAACCCGACCCCGCTTCCGAGAACTGTGCCCACTGTCCCTAACCTAACGTCTCCGGGGGCGGCCCTGGATTGGGCTTACGGCTATGAACTGTAAACAACGGCGTCTTTTTCGGTTTTCGAGCGTCACCGCGCCGACGCAGGTCGGTCTTTTCTATTCCAGGACAAGAATGCCACAGAACGCCATGCTGCAAGGTCACTGTAACGGGGAGCGGTGGGCGGAAAAAATCAGACAACATTAGCTTTTATTTATTTATCTCGTTCGTTACTCTTTCCTCCATCGATGTTGCGTTGAGCAGCTCTCTAGGAATTGTAATTCCGACGAGCTTGATTTCGAGGGCGGGTGTGGACAAGAAGCCTCCCTCTCCCCTTCACCCGCTTCAGCGTGACTATGCCCCTCCGTGTTGTCCCCATACAGCGGTGGAGGGGGAGATAAAAAACATCGGTTATGAATTATTCAACCGTATTCATTACTCCTGACTCTCCCTTCCTGTCCCCGCTTACTCCAGGACGTCCATATTTCTCCCGTAATCCCCATTCTTCCCAAACTCCGTTTTATTCACAGATAATTTCACGGGGCCGTCCTTGACGCATCGCCGTCATCCTGCCGGCGCTTCACGTGATCGGCGCGGCGGAGGTACCCGCGGGGGCGTTCCCGACCCTCGCTGGCAAAGGAACCCAATCCGCAGAGGCACGTAGTCTTTGCACGCCCACCACAGCGGGTACACTGCGCAGAGTGTCGCGGGCGACGAACGCCCAGCAGGTAGTCCACTCGGCGGCACGCGTGCTCGGCGGGCCGGCCCACCCTGCAGGCGCTCCGCGCTGCTCCGCGCTGCTCCGCGCGCACAGAGCCACGCCACGCGCAGCCGCGGTGGGCGCTGGAGGTCCGGGCGGAGCGAGCGCCGCGCCGCGCCGCGCGGCCCGGCAGCCCAACCGGCAGCGGCCGCCGACAGCGACTCCGGGAACTGTCGAACGCCCCCGCTTATTTTCGTCGAGCTCGGCGCGCCGCGCCCGACACTACAACCGGCGGGCGTAGCCGCGCTCCTCTGTGACATGGTTCACTTCGAGGCGAAATAAGGCTGGCTGAGAATACATTTTAAAACTGTTTAAAACTGTGCCACGTGGCTTGGAAATGAAGCTATTCCATAAAAATGTCAGAAAAAAATATGCAGCTATTTTTCGTTGCATTATCCCAATTTCATGCTCAGTTTAAGCGTCCGAGACTCCCAGCGTCCCCGCCGTGCTCCACGAGCGCTGGGTGCTGGGGGTCGAATTCCTGACCCACTCGTGCTGCGGTTGATCGATGCCGGGATTTCGGGCAGTCGATACAGTGAGTGGCCGAGTTCGGGCGAAGTGGCCGATGCTGGTGCCGATAGGCGACTCTCCGGGCCCGGCCGGCCAGAGAGAGAGAGAGAGAGAGAGAGAGAGAGAGAGAGAGAGAGAGAGAGAGAGAGAGAGAGAGAGGGCTTAGCCGGTGGCGGCCCGATCTACTAGCTTATGCCCAAGCCGGGCGACGTGGTGCACTGGAAGGCCGGCCCAGGGGGCAGCGGTTCCTCGAAGGAGGCCGTTCTGGTCAGCGGCAACAAGAAATAGCCGGCTGGGGCACGACGCGGTGACTATTTCAGACCGGCTTTACGCGGAGGTGAAAACGTGTGCGCTTTGGCGCCACGGTCTGGAAGACGGTCGGAAAGAGGATTTCCTCGAGACGACGAACCCGATGCACGCTGTAGTGCCGGACGGCCTCCTCCGCCTTGACAATAAGACTCTCCCAATTACGGAGAGCCGGATTAAGGGGGGCGGTGACCGGGGCCGGCCGCCCACGGAACACCGTCGAGTACTTCAAGTTGGAGAGGCGGCCGCGCTCGGCGCGTCGGGGTCTGTTGAACCCGTTCCATTCAGTTCACAAGTGGGGGTCGGCAAACCTTGTTTTCTGGCTGGAAGATCAAGCTCGCTGCCTTCCTCGAGTCCCTTGAACCGGCCGGCTGGGCCGCGGCGTCCGGGACCCCGGAGAATGGCGGCACCCTGCTGGTCCCCCTATGGTCGTCCCTTTTTGGTTAAGTTGGTACCGCGACTTTGAAATTTTGCAATCCTTTCCTTTCAGCGAGCCGACCGGTCAACCTGACTTCTGGAGTGCTTAAGCTTAATTACTCCGCTTGCATACCGTGAACTTCGAATGCCCGCTGATGGCGACGAGAACGCGACGCTACAGGCGTGACGTATCCCGGCGGCTGGGTCGGCCTGTCCTGCTTGGCCTCATTCCGAAAACGATGTTGTCGTCGGTCGGTCCCTCTCCCACCCGCGCGGAGATGCCGCCTCAGTGAGAGAGCAAACCGAAGCGACGGCAGCAGTGTTCGGACAGATCGGCTCGCGCGGACACAGACCCGGAATGGAGACGGACATCCAGGCGCCGGGCTGCCGCACGCTGACGTCACGTCGTTGTCTTTGTCACCAGCGGTGCCCGGTTCGGTCCCCGGTTCGGTCCCCGGTTCGGCCGCCGCGTCGGTCCAGGGTGTCGCCCGCGGGTCGTCGCGAACTGGACTGGCCGCCGCGTCGGCGCGGCCGGAACTACACACCCGTTGGCGAAAAAAAAGGTGCCGGCCGGCCAGCGGCAAGAGAGGCAAAAATGTTGTTGTTGGGATATTATATATGGAGTTTCTGTTCTCTATTCAGCTTTGTGGAACCGTTCACGGAGCGATAACGACGGGAAAAGGTCGTCAAGTTCGCTCCAAATATGCGGATGCGAACGTCCGGGACGGGCGGAATGCTTTGAGTGGTGGTGGGGGGGATAGTTGTACCCGACCTGGTCCGATTTTTCATCGAAAATTAGGACGTTAATGTACGTAGTCCGTTCGCTTTACTGCTCGGGGAGGCGGCGTGGGAGCAGCGCGGCCGACTTTTTAGACGCCCCGCACTTGAACGGGCAGACAGACAGACGGGCGAACAGACGGAGGCGGAGGCGGGAGATCCTCATTCCTGCGCCTTGAATGGCGGCCCGGCACTCGTTAAGCGTTGGCGCCACAAAAATGTGCCGATTCGGTGTGACTCGCCAAGAATGAAATAAAACGCGATAATGTTGTGCTGTTGTTGGTGGCGCGGCTGGATCCGGGCCGCCGCCGTCACGCCGCGTCAGCCGACAATATGAAGGAAAGTTCGTCAGAGGCCACGGTGTCACGGCGTCACGGCTTTGGGCACACACGTGCACACACTCACGCATCATGCGTGAGATGAGCCGCCATAGCCGCTGAGTGCCGCTAATAGACGAGTGATTAGCCACAGTCTCTGATGGCCACCGCGATGACGGCCTCTCTCTCTCTCTCTCTCTCTCTCTCTCTCTCTCTCTCTCTCTCTCTCTCTCTCTCTCTCTCTCTCTCTCTCTCTCTCTCTCTCCCTCTCGCTGAATATGCCGAGGAAGGAGAAAGAGCTGGACGGTCTCTCGAATTGCGTTCGAGATTTATTTCGAGAGTGATTGCCGTCTGAAAGCAGCGCTTCATCGTCACTGCTCAAATTGGCCAGTCAAATGTCAAAGTCAAAATACCCGTTTTTTTTTGTTTTTTTTGTTGTTTTTTTTTTTGCACAGTGCAGTGGGAATTTATTGGCTGACTGTGTTCCGGCGCGAAGACATAATTTTTTTTTTCTCGTCGAAAAATTGAAAAATAAAAGTGTTTTCTAACGCTACGATTCATTTGCTACCATTTGTACACGTTCCCTAAACAATTATCGCTGGAAATACCCGAGGCACCCGCGCACGCACTATCCGGTTAGAGGAGCAACCTGTTCTCCTGATTGCAGGTGATATTTTCGTCATTGCCTACCCATATAGACACATGCGTGCTCCCCGGCCGCCACGGGCAAAGATAGAGGTATGCCGAAAAGTCTTGAGTATTCTTGGAACGGAATCTGCGGATGGGAAACGACGAGGTACTCCTGTGGTCAGCTACCGGCAGCAAGTCTATTTTAAATTTTTATGCAATTTAAGTGGGTTTTTTTTTAGTCAAAATTTTCATTGTAAGTACATAGAATGTTTCAGTAAATTCTGAATTTTGATGGGACTTAAAATATTATTAAATGATAAGCGCTTCGGATTTCTTACAAAAATTGAAACATTCGATGACAATTGTTCCTTTTCTTGCTGATTTGCAAACGCGAAGCACGAGGGGCTCGGCAGGGGATCCCCCTCGGCGGGGGCATTGGCGTCGTGCGCCCTGCAAGTGAATTATTTGTTTACAAAGGCGTTGTTTTTGTTGTTGTCGATGCCGTCGTTGAGGTTCGTCGCGAAAAGTCGTGCGACGACACCGTGCGACGACACCCCGTCCCCGTGACGCAATGCGTGCGAAAACAAGAGGCTGGGCAGGCCGGTCGCTCTGGTCGGGGAGAAATCGTCCAGCTTGGAGCATACGTCACGGCGTTTGTGTTGATACGTTCAGCACAATGGTGGGGCCCCCTGTGATACGCAGCACACGCACGTGGTGAGGATGGCCAGCCCCGGGGGGCCACTCCAGACTCGCGCTGCAGGGATGCGTGAGGCCCCGCTGAGCTGGCGAGCGTTACTGCAGAATATTCACTTTTCTGTAGGTTCCCGTCGTTTCACGCCCATAATGTGGTTTCTCGATCGGAATTCTTCTGACGCAAAAATGGGCACTTGTTGATGCGTGGTCTGCAATGCAGTTTGCGCCGCCGGGTGCCGGCTGCCCAGACGATAGTGCGCTAATGGGGGCCCCGCCTCTCCCTGTCCCACTGCCGCCCCCTGCAGGCCCCGCCCCGCCCCGGCCCGCGTACGCACCGCGCGCCATTGCAGCCCAGGGCCATACAGCCATGCGCGCACTTGGCGCCGATACGAGCTCGGCCAGTGGGCCGAGCGGTCAAAATCCTGGACGCTCCAGAGTCGCTAAATGGGACTCGAACCGAACGTCTGACCCCTCCAATGGATTTCGCGTTCGGAGAGCACCCACTGTAAAGCATCTTGTATTCCTGCGCCAAAATCGGTCGTCCTGGTGTGGGTAAGCCGCGTAGCACAAAGCGGCCATACGGACCGTCGGCGCGGTAAGGCTTGGCACGTTCGCACCGCCAAGCAGAAACGCCGGTCGTTATCAATGATGACCGTGTGTGAAGGTAAAACCCCGCACACGGTCGCTGCAGTGGAGAAACGGTGGTGCACGTGTATCTGTGTGTGTGGGAGTGTGTGGACGTGGTCGGGTCAAAGAGAAGTCAACACTGTACATTCACGTTGGAGTCTGCTGGCTCTGAAGCGCTTCAACTCCAAAATAAGCTGCTTTTCTATCATTTTTCTATCGTAAGCTCAACAGAAGCTGAAATTTAATTCGCCCCCCGGGGGGCAGTATTGCAATGCATTCTTTACTTCTCTTTCTCCTCCTTTTCTGGGGCGCCAAGCCATGCGCGCCCCAATCCCAGCCACACCTGGGCGCGCGGCGCGCGCGGCGCCTGCCCCGACCCGATAGACGCGCCGCTGCGTATTCAAAGGCGGGGGCGCGGGGAAAGGGGGACAAAGGAGGAGGGGGGGGAGGCTGCACAACGCAGATTGACAAGCATGTACACACTCGCGGGGTGGGGGTGGAATGCACGCGGAATGACCCAGTCCGCATGCTCCGGGCAGACGTCACCGGAACAGCCCAAGTCGCGTCAAGACACCGCCGTGCCGCGCGCCGGGCCCGGAGCCCAGCGGGGGCGGGGAGGGCGGGGAGGGGCATCTGCCGCGACCATCTCGCCAGCTGAGTATATCTACAGTGGACGCCGGCTGCCCGGCATCAGTCCGCCAGCGACCGCCGAGCGAGCACAGCCAGCCAGCTCTTGTGTGCATTCTCAGCCCCGCCGAGCCAAGTGTTGTTTGCGTGTTTTCGTGTCGCTCTCGCCAGCCAAGACCCACCCCGCCCCCTTCGCGCCGGGACTACCACCCCTTTCTTCAGCTCTTTCAAGCTCCAGACGACGACAACAACAACAAGATGGAGGCGCAAAAAGCGACCGTGGTGTGCGCCGCTTTGTTCGTCCTGCTCGCCGCATGCGGTAAGTTTAATTAAGGGCCGACGCAATGCCAGGCAGGTGAAAAAGTGGGAGGGGGAGGGGGCGCACCGCGTCGATGGAAGCCGTCAAGTTGGACGCACGCCGGCGGGTTTATTGCCCGCTCTTTATTTTTTTTGTTCTTTTGTTTGTTTTTTTCGCACCCCTCGGCGGGGTCCGTTCGCAAAAGTGCAAAGTGCGCGTCGGGCGTAATTAACAATGAATCCCGGAGCTCCTTCTTTGTGGATGGGCCCCGGTGAATGAAACAGGGGATGATGAACACGACTTGACTCCTTTGCTTTCTTCCCGCAGCCGAGGCCGCGGTGCCTATGAGCTCCAGGACGACTTGCACCGACCCCGAGACCAACAAGTCCCACTCGATGGGCGAGACCTGGTTCACCACCGGCGAGCGCGGCTGCATGCGGCTCACCTGCGACGGCGAGGACACCATCAGCGGACTCACGTGCGCGCAGTTCCAAGTGCCGTCGTGGTGCTCCGTGAAGCCCGGCAACCGCAAGGCCGTGTACCCCGACTGCTGCCCGACGCCGGTGTGCCCCGAGGAGAACGCCATCGAGGGCAGCAGCGCCAGCAGGGCCAGCAGGGCCAGCAGCGCCAGCAGCAAGGCGGCGCACAAAAGGGACTTCGGCGGCTACCCGTACCCCCCTGCCTTCTGAGAAGCCAGCCAAACGCCAGCCTCGCCCACGCGGCCCGGCCCACCACGGCCCCGGTGACAGACTCCAACAAGCCAGTCGGCAAGCCAGTCCGCAAGCCAGTCGGCAAGCCAGTCGGCAAGCCAGTCAGCCAGTGAGAAGACGACGGTGGCGTCGAGGCGCACCGAGTCCAAGGTCCGGGATCTGTCCAGGCGCGCCAGGCCCGTGACGTCACGTGACGTGACGTCACCCGGGCGGCGCTGTGACTGTGATAGCGGCACGCCGCGGCACGCTAGCCGCGGCCGTGCCGAGACCCCAATGTGATAGCTACGGGCCCCGAGCCGGATGCGTCCCTGCCCCGGTCAGCGACGTTGTACAAGCCAAAGAGACTCTCCTTATTTATTAAGACGTTCTCTGCGTGTGTGAATGAGTGTGTGAGTGCGGAGGCGGAGTGAATCGGTGTGAGAGTGAGAGAGAGCAAGAGCGACCTCGTGGCGGAAACCCTCGAGTTTATCGTGTGACTGAATTTATTTAATTTAATAAAAAAATAATAATTTGCGAAATTCTGTGCACGATGTAATTTAATTCCCCGTTCCCCCTCAGCCCTCTGAAGTTCCCAACTTTCTGCAGCTGGGTTAAGAGAACTCAAACTGGGCCTCACCCACAAGGTCGTCGAAGTTTTCCATACGGCCTGACTCCAGCGCAGTGGTCCCCGGGCGGCGCCGTTCGGGTAGGCAACCCATCCTGCGCCGACCAGAACCGCGGCACGAGGCCCGTCGTGAATTCAAGAGGCGGCCAGGTTTTTCGCGGGCCGCGGTAACCGACGCGCTGTCACAGCGTCACAAAGAACACATCGCCCCCTCCGTTGCTGTCACATTGAATAGCGACGGCCGATCACCAGCAGCCCGGCCCGGGCGACAGCCGGCGAAAACAAGGCGAGCACGGCCTCCCACTGTGCACCGCTCCGCGGAATTCCCACTCTCATTCACAGAGAAGCTCATTATTTTTGCGGTGGCTCAGGGAGTCCTGCCTGGCCGGGGATTCCCCGGAGCTAGGCCCCACCGTGGGCCCGCAGGACGCGGGCAGCCCTGTGCGGGGCTCGCAGTGCGGACGATCATCACCGTAAACGCGAACGAACATCAATCAGGGAATTCCGCGGTACATTCGGCACAAGAAGTGAAGGCCTGCAGTTACGTTCGCGTCCTTTTCTGCGCGTCATGTCCCCCCGGCGATGACACCGGTTCGCCGGGTACAGTCCCGTCCGACAGTGCCGCCTCGCGCACGGTGCCGCGCACCACAACAAAACCCATATGTTGGTCCGTACCGCCGAACCAGTTTTGTCGCGACGACGACGCGTTTTAACGCGCCGTGGCGCTCAAGGTGAGGAAGAGGTTGCCGGGTCGACCAGTGACTGGACTCCAGTGACCGGACTCCCGTCTGCTAGTCGCTGCTGGACCAGCAGTGCAGCACGACAGGATGGACACGACGGCGGTGGTGGTCGCGCTGGCCGTGCTGCTGGCGGCGTGCAGCGCGCGCCAGCCTGCTGCAGGTAGGTTGGCTTCCGGGCCCTGGCGCCCTGGCCGGGCGAGGCTGGCTAGCGTTCATGGTCGCCGCCCGGTCGAACCGTCCTCCCCAGCCTGGACACGCTGCCTTCCGAACAGCAGTTTCATCACGTGTAACGTGGGTTTTTTATGTCTCGTTCCAATGACCGTTTTGAACTTCTAAGAGCGATAACGATTTGAAATTCATCAATTAAGCTTACTTACAAGTAATAATTTTGAGCTATCCATGACGAACCTAGAGTTCCAGAGTTTCTTTAATTTTAGGAACCACGAGCTCCCTGGTCATAAAAACTGTCTGATTTCTTTAAATTAATTTATTTTCTGAGAGCCGCGGCAGAAACATTATCCCGATTGCGCGAGTGTTTGCCTCGCCGGAAAGGTCATCCGGCGAGTTCAAGGCACGCGCCGTATGGACAGTTCCAAGGACGAAAAGAAGCCGTTCTCCGATGGATTAATCTTCAACGGCGACAGCAGCAGTTTAAAAAGTGAAAAGGAAAAGTGTCTCCGTTCGTTCGGACGGATTTACTGACTATTTCCTCAAAGGAGCAGAGGTTGAGTGAGTGACAAATAGGGCGGACTTGCTTCCTGGTTCATTGAAGCAGCCAAATTCAGTTCGGCAGAGCAAAGTTAGTTGGATTTCTGTTATGACACCAACAAATAAGATGAGAATGAGGGCAAGGCGCGGCAGGGTGGGGTGGGGCGGGGTGGGGTTCGATCTGATTGTACCATCGCGGACTGTCGCGCGATATGAGGCAGAGCAGAGACTAGCTCCAAGTTTTCGACAGCCACTGACACTCTTTCTGCAACTCCGTAATTTCGTTGTGCCAGCCATCAAGTCCAGGACCAGGGAGGGAGAGAAGTTGGCTTAGGCGTCCGTCGACCCCAACGCCAGATGCATCTGAAGCAGCACCGGGGATTAGCGTCTCCGTTCCAGATGCATTCGTCCCAGATTCGGAATATCGACAACTTGGGAAGCGGAGCATAATTCTTTAATAACCCTTGCAGAGACGGTGCTTCCCGTCGGATGCGAGGTGGACGGCCACCACTTCAACGTCGGTGAGGTCTTCAACACGGGCCCGGAGTCCTGCAACACCTACACCTGCCTCGACCACGGTGCCGTCGGCGCCCTCACGTGAGTCAAGGCCCCGCAAATAAAAGCTGCCTAATTGACTTTTGCCGACGACAAAGTTACAAAGTTCTTGTTTACAGGTGCGGCTACTTCTCGGCCGGCGAGGGCTGCGAGATCGTGCCCGGCCGCTCGGATCCGGACGCCGTGTACCCGCACTGCTGCGCTACGGAGATGTGCAACGACAACATCATCAATGTGGACTGAGCCAGTCAACATGCCGCTAATTGTGCCCCTCCTATTCAGTCTGCTCGCTGCAAATCCATCACGTTCCAAAGGGTCGATGTTGAGCAGTGGAGCGGGGGAAGAGGTGAAAGAATAACAGCTGATTGGGTACTTTTTTAAGAAGACTGGTGAAATATATTTCTGAGTTGTAAATGAAATGTAGTTGCGTTTGAGTTTGGCCACCTGGTTTACCTCAAGTCCCTTGTGGTACCTTTACGCAATAAACGGAATCATCTGGTCCTTGCAAAAAAAAAAAAACAAAAAAAAAAAACTGGAATCAACAGTTAAGGCCAAAACAGCTGAGGTTCCACCAGCCAAGAAAGCGTTATCTTCACGTGATTCTGCGTGGAGTATCGCGGGTCGCGGTGATGTGGTCGCGCCCTCAGCCGTCGAGGGGTCGCCACTTGTTGCTCAGCCAGCCGCGAGGCTCTGCCCCGTCAGTACTCCGCGCTGGGCCGTCGATACGCCTGCCGGGTCGGCGATACTCCCGCGGCGCAGCCCAGCCCGGAGTATTCACCCTCCGCCCCAGCGTCACCATCCTCACGGGAAGACTCTGCGTTGTAAGGCTCGCGCAGCGCCGCGAGGCATAGATGGAAGAATCGACGAGAGATGGCGCTGCACTGCACATTCCCACGCGGAGAAATGGAAATTGTACAACTTATGGTCGGTATTGAGGCACCAGTTTATTCTTGAGTATTTTCAATGAAACAGGCGCGCAATATTTAAGTTTCCTTAAACACGTAACAAGACAAATAAATAACAGAGTATCATAAGGCACAGTGTAAAGAAACATATTTTGTTGTAATATTACATTAAAATTCGTATGGTTTTGGTATTAAAAAAATTTAAAACTCCTAAGAATTAATTGGATTAACATACTTGCAAAAGCATTCGCCACCCTAAGAAACCATTTATTGTTTTGAGGGCATGGGTTGCAATCCACAAACCCACTCCAAACAGCGCTCAATCGCAAGAACCGAATTGACACTAAAGAGTGTTTTTTTTTTTTAATTTTCGCCTAAACTCATCACTCAACACACATGTTCAAAACAGGACACCGAAAATAAAATCAAAAATAGCAAAATATCCAATTACATTAAAGTTGAGGGGAAAACGACTTGGCTTTTGTTCAGTTGCCGGTGTATTGTAAACCACAAAACTTAGTTTTAGCGAAAAAGAAGAGCAATATTTTTTTAAAAAAATTATAGTGTGAGCTGCTCTTCTGTTTTGCTGTGCTTAGTATATGTCAAACATAAATGAAGTCATTCCACCCGCAGCCAGCCGTCTACAAGTCTGATGTATCCGGATCTGAAACAAAACAAAAAAGATGTCAGGACCTCGGAGCTATCGACAAGGCACAGTTACACCAAGAGGAGGAAAAAAGCGTGCCAACAATTTGCTGAGGAATAAAAATGTCCTCTTTGCGCGGGAATTTTTTTTCAAGTCACCGCGTTTAGGTCTAGTGAGAGGGAACCACAATTAAGTGAAATAGTGCCCCCCTCATTATTTTAAACACAAACTCTTTTGGCCGCGAGTTAGTGTTCCACGTTGGTGGGTATACAAAATAATTACAAACATGCTCCAAAGTGTTATTCTAGCTACGGCAACCATCAGGCAGGGCTAAGCGGTTCCTTAAAAATGAATTTAATTGGACAGGTTTTTACACCACTCAAAAAAAAATCCCGGTCCTTAGGATTTGTATGTCTATCTGCAACCTTGCCATCCTATTAACTCCACTGCTTCAACATTGAGCAGGATTCGATGTACGCTTCATTCATTCACTCGGCAAATTTTCTCGTAAGTCCGTTAGCACAAAAAGTTGAAAGCGGGTATTAGTAGACAAGCAACACCAAGTGCTGTAAAAAGGGAACGTTTAGTGTCACGGAAATATTTCTCTTCAAAAAAGCAAACTGCACCTTTCTGTTCTGCGCAGTCTGGACTAATAAAACATACAATAGTGTTCAGGCAATGTTACATATTAGTCCTATTGACATACAGTACACGCATCACTTCATAATTTACTGCATCGGAATTAGTGGCAATAATTACTTTTTGAACAATTTAAAAGGTGAGACAGAGGCCTCTTTAAAAAAAGGGACTGCTTTTGTTAGCAGACAAAAAAAACTGACAAAAAATTTGCGCAAGAAAAATAAAGGACTATAACAACTATAAATAAAACATTTCGAAACAAAAATAAAGACACCGTTTTCTCAAGGTGAAGTTTACTATGAAGAGAGAATTATTTAGCTTTGAGAATTATTCATAAACTGGATCATTTAGTTCAATACCAAAGTGAAATTGTTACAAAAATATATAAACTAGATCTCGCCAAATGGATAAGCGCAATGTCAAACTCACATAAAAAAGAGAGAAAAAGGAAAGAAAATGTTTCAACCAAAAAGAATATTGTTCCCAATACCTTTCTTGAGCAAACCTTTCTATGCGACTTCGATTAGGACTTAAGACCGTCAAAATATCACGATTGGAAGATTTCCACACTGTCATCCCATCTTCCAGTGAGAAAAGATCAGATGCCGTCACTACCGGACGCCGTGGTGCCGAGACCGTTACGGGGAGGGTTGGGGTCGTCAGGGTCGGCGGAGGGGGGTGGGGTGGGGAGGCAGTCGACGTCGAGGAGCTGCAGGGCCTTGTGGAGGTCCTTGCCACTCCGCACGCGGGGGCACTTGGCGCGCAGGCCCTCGATGACGCCGGGGCTGAAGCCCGAGGGCCGGGCGTGTTGGTCGAACAGCCGGAACGCCCTGGAGGGCATGATGTCGTAGTCCGCCAGGTCGTCGGCCTCGCACTGGCCCCAGGTCTCGTAGTAGCTAGTGTACTCCTGGCCGTAGGCGCCGTGCGCGGGGGGCACTCGCTGGCACGGCAGCAGGCCGCCCTCCTCCGACGTGGAGGTGTCGTAGGGGTCCATGTCCTCCTGCAGGATGCGCAGCGCGGCGGCCTGCAGCTTGGCCATGGGCACTTTGCGCAGGCGGCGGCCCTTCTTGCGCTGCAGCAGCGTCTGCACCAGGTCGCGCACCAGCCGGTCGGTCACAGTGGGCGACGACGGCGAGGTGATGCCGGAGGAAGACGAGAGGGACACGCTGTCCGGGTCCCGGAGCGGCGCGCTGAGCGGCAGCGTCAGGCACTCCTTGCGGCTGGCCAGCATGCCCAGCTCGGGGTGCGGCGGCTCCTCGGCGGCGGCCGTGTTGAGGCTCTCGTCCTGCAGCAGGCGGAACAGCCGCGAGTGCGTCTGCGCGCGCTGGTACTTGCTGATCTTCCGCGGCCTGCGCGTCTCCGCCGCCTCCTCGTTCTCCGCCTCCGAGATGTGGCGACTCATGTCTGAGGTGACGCCCGAGTCGTCCTCCTCCTCGCTGCGCTCCGCCTTGTCGTCCGGCACCACGGGGGCTGCGTCATCGTCCCTGGCGGCCGGCTTGGGCGGCACCAGCAGGTGTCCGGAGGGACTGGCGCTGAGGTGCGCGATCAGGCCGCGCACGCACTCCTCCACGTCCTCGGGCCGCGAGTCGCTCTCCAGCTCGTCCTCTTCGTCGTCCTCGTCTTCCGTGGCGTTCTCACTGGCGTCCACGGTCACGGCGACCACAGGCACGATGGCCTCCGCGCTGCCACGCGCGCTGCTGTGAAGGCTGCTGCCGCTCCCCGTGTGCACGCACGAGCTCTTGCTGCACACCACGGCGCTGCTGGCCCTGCTGCTGTCGCTCCTACTACTGCTGCTACTAGTGCTGGAGCTCGAGCTGGAGGTCGTGGAGCTGCTGCTCTCACTGCTGCAACTGATGTCATCGTCCTCAGTGTCCTCATCGGCCGGCGGCGCCATGACTTCCTCTTCTTCTTCTGCTTCTTCTTCTTCTTCTTCTTCTTCTTGTTGTGGTGGAACAACGTCCTTCTCATCTGTCTCGAACGCGCTGCTCCGCCGGCGGACGACGGTCTGCAACGTGCCGTCCTCGCCCCACTCGAAGTCCTCCTCCACGTCGTCCTCCCCGTCATCCTGCTGCGCCTGGTCGTCGTTGACCTTGACCGTCTGGATGCTGGTGCTGCTGGAGTCATCCTCCCAATGTCCGTCGCTGACCTCGCTGCCGCTGTGCTGGTCGTGGCGCCGCACCGTCTGAATGCTGGTGCTGCTCGAGTCGTCCTCCCAGTGGCCGTCGCTCTCCTCGTTGCTCCTGGCCCTGTCGTCCTCCTCCGTGCTGCTCGTGCAGACCGGCGAGAACGGCGCGCCGCTGGCGGTCGAGGGCCGGCGCGCGCGGAAGGGGAACACCACGCTGACGTCGGACGACGCCGTGCTGGTGGCGGACGGCGGGGTGCTCGGACTCGTCGCCGTGCTGCTGGCGTCCGCAGAGGCGCGCCGCGGGACCGCCGCTGCCGTTGGGAACGTCGGCCGCTGCTTCTCTGACCTAGGTGATGAGGCTGACGAGTCGTTGGAGCTCGTCGACGACCGCCGCACCTCACCAACGGTGACGGTCGTGACCTCCTCGTCGTTCTCGGACCGCGTGAAGTGCAGCTTGAGCGGCAAACGGACCGTCACCGTGGTCGACTCAGCGTCATCATCATCGTCATCGCCCAGGTCGTCTTCTGTGGCGTCGTCATCGCTCGGCGCCGTCATCGTGGACGTGCTGAGTTCGCGCTGCCGCCGCCGCACGCTGTCGGCGTCGCTGGCGTCGCTCTCTTCCGGGATGACGCTCAGCTGGTGTGGGTACTGCTCGGTCGCGGGGATCACCACGTTGTCGACATCGTCCTCTTCCTCCTCCTCTTCGTCGTCAGACGCCTCGTTCCCAGCGTCACCGCTGTCACTGTAGACCTGCACGTTGGTGACGGACCGCGCAGAGCGCAATGGCGATGCATCGCTGCCGCCGTCCTCGACCTCGGTGTCCGAGGACTCTTCGTCGTCGTCCTCGTCACTGAGCTCCTCCACGTCCGTCAGGATGGTCCTGCTGAGCTGCAGTACCGGCGCGGCGGGGGCCGCGGACGGCGGAGCTTCGTCGGCGACCTCGTTGGTGGGCGTGGTGACGGTGATGCTGGGCGTCCCGGGCGTGGCTGGCGCGGCGGGCCACGCGTAGCCGTACCACGACGGGTCGTGCAGCTGGTGCGCCGCGAACCTGGCACCGTAGTACGTCATCTCGTCCGTGGACGAGTACCCCGAGCAGTCTTCGGAGTCGCTGTGGTACGCCGCGTGGGGCGCCGCGCCCCAGTAGGGGTCGTAGGCGTAGCCGTACGGTGGGTAGCCCAGCGCCGCGTTCATCTGAGTCATGTACGCGCACATGGCGTTGTAGTGCTCCCAGAACTGCCGCTGCTGCTCCTCTGTGGGTGGTTGGCTGTCTGTCCACTGACCGTCTGTGGGAGGGTAGGGGTAGGGAGGCAGGGAGGGATCGAACTCGGCACCGTAAGCATCGGAACTAGGCTCTGATTGCGGGGTTGCTGACGCATTCGCGGCTACAAACAGACCAAGAAAAATGTCGTTGCAGCGGGAAAAAAGAGAAACGTATGGAGGATGAAGCTCTGTACAGTCTAATGAAGTGATCATGGGCATGAGCACAGTGAGCTTTACAGGATGGCATGCGATATGCACGGTTGCTCACGCAACAAACTTTTTTCATCCTGACTTTATTTTTGTGTAAATGACGAATGAAGTATGGATTTCAATGACAGAATGACAATGAGTATGATCCAAGGAGGTGCAGTAGTTCCACTACCTTTAAAAAATTTGATTTAAATTTTAAAATTTAATTGATTATTATTACTTTTGTAAAGAAAAGTTTCGATACAGGGAAATATGAATGAGTGGTGCGCGCAGAAGGCAGAGCTTTCCTTTCAAAGCCAGTTTGTGTGAATCCTCTCAGAGGCACATGGCAAAATTACAAAAATTCACCATACAAAGAAGCATTTGAAAAGGGAAAACAACTGACTCTCGAATTTGTAGTATCAAGCGTCCGCACGACAGTGCGGTGGGGACTACCCAAAAGCTCCAACAAAAAAGCTCTGCCTGGTTTGGTTACAGGCGGTCAAGTCAGGGCATGGCAAAATGGGCAAAATGGGCAAAATGAGGTGGAGGTGAGAGTGCGTTAGCCTAGCCTCGAAAGGAAGCCACAAGCATGTGTCGAACAAGGGCGGGCTGGCAATGCATCAAGTGTAACAGAAAATTTGTTACGTAAAAAGAGAGAAACAAATCGTAATTATTGTGTATAACATCAGATTAGTATAATAGTATATACACATTGAATGCGTTATGCTTTGCACCACCAGCCTCGGCCATCGGGTTCCGTACACCGATCGAAACGAGATGATGACGTTACTGGATCGCGGCAGCCCCCTCGCCATTGCAGCTGAAGTAGGAGCCCGACCCCACCCGACACCACATGCTCCGGCTGCGTTTCTAAGGAATACTCGCGAGACCTACTTTTGGAGCAAATGCGGCTGACGAAAGGCGGCAATTTGTCGTACTACATTTCCACCGGTGCAACCCCTCAGAAAATGATCAATTTTTCAGAAACGAATTATGAACAAATCGCGGCGTTTACATAAATTTGTTCTGTGTAACTCTACGGGATTGTGTGGCGTTTCGAACCGCAGCCCCAGCCAGGTTAGTGGAGATGAACATGGAGTACGACCCGGAGGCGCAGGACCGTCGGGGAGGCGGGGTCCTTACCACAGTTCTCCGAGCCCGCCGTCATGGCCTGCAGCATGCGGAAGGACCGCGAGGGGATGGCGCTGCCGGTGTACTTGCGAGGCTCGGCCACCGTCTGTTCGGAGGGGGGGACGTAGGGCTGACTGGCACTTTCTGAATTGAAGAAGAAGAAAAAAACTGGGCAGTAGTAAGAATGGGGTATTGTAACAGCCGCCATCGGCGGACAAAGTTATTTCACCGACCTTGCACAGCCTGCTGGGCAGCGCGCACAGCGGGAGAAATGCGGCTAGGCATGGGGGCACCTGCAAAAAGAGCGCCGGCGTCAGATTTATGTTCACATTTTATATTGCAAGAGCCAAATTTTAAAAACAACATCAACGAAAACTTTTACGCAGGATAGGGTTCCATTCCACTGCGGTCGGCTAGTACATGCTGCAAATCTAAAACTGAACACTCTACACAAAGCAGTGCACTACTGTAGGCCGTTCGGTAGCAAACTTAAAAGGATCGGAGTAAGTTGTTCTCCTGCTGGGAATATCTTATCATTCACCGACGAAAAAGTTGTTAAGAAAAATAAAGCGATGCAAAACACACTAATAAAACAGCCAGTCAGCCAATCTATTCTGTTTCACATCCAAAGCACTCATGAAAACATGAATACAAGGGCGCTCGAGAGGGATGCTGTGCCACGCCATGCTTCGCCATGCCTACACGTAGCGACCCATACTTCCGTCGTCTTCGCCCGTCATGTTCTGCAACATCCGGAAGGCCCTGGACGGGATGGCCGCGCCTCGGTACCGCGGGTCGGCCTCCTGGTGCAAGTAGACCTCGTCGTCCACTGCGGGGCCGGACAACGTCATCAACATTTTCGGCACTTATTTAATTTTAAATTAAACGGAATTTAAATTAATTTCTCCTTGCCAACGTTATCAAACTAGTTCCTTTATCTAGGTCGATCTAGTTACATGGGCTTTCTTTGACTTTTTTTCAATATTCCTGGAGCCAGTTTGGACGATTTTTATTGTGATTTTACTTACCCTGCGCTTTGAACCTGTTCATAAGAGCACGGTCCTCGTCGTTGAGCTGCAGTTTGCGGAGCTGCGCCGCGTTCATCTCGTTCATGCGGCCGGGCTGCTGGTCGCGGGGCACGGAGCCGTCCCTGTCGTCTGCAACACAACCCTGCATTCTCAAAACGCCGACCAAAACAACGCAATGCTTCAAGGTGTTTTGACTTAGTTTTTAGTAGGAAGGGCATTATAGCATTTGAATATCAGACTTTCCTGATGTATCGTGCAAAGCGTCACAGGAGGGATAGGCGGTGACAGCCTCATTAGATTTGCACAACAGCGACACATTGCGAGACAGCACTGACACAGAATGACGCGTTGCGGCGGTCAATGGAAGAATTTTCATTTGAGACATAAATGGTGAGGCTTGCGCCCTGAACAAAGCTGTCTTTGCTAGGAACGTCTCTGTTTGTTACCACTGAGTGTTCGTCAAGCACAATAAGCATGCATCGAGTGCACGCTTACCGTCCCGGTCCGTACCCGTGATCTTCTGCAAGACGCGGAACGACTGCGACTGCACCGGTGGACTCGCGCCCCACTCCGGACCGCTGCGACAAACAGTAAACAAGTTGGATAAATATTGACACCGCAAATGGCACGGAGCGGGAAAAAAATTAAAAGTGTAAAGGCGCGTTCACGGTAAAAATAAACTTTGCGATTGCACAAAATCCTTTTAAAAAAATTGAATTTTCCTCAATTAATTGTTTTTGGGTGTTAGCTTACCTGTTGTACTGCTGGGGGGCACCCACGGGCGCCATGGGCCGTCTCTGCTGCTGCATATGCTGCTGCTGCGGGTGCTGGTGTTGCTGCTGCTGGTACTGCTGCTGCGGTGGGAGGGGCTGCCGCACAGGCGGGCTGGTAGTGCCGTTGCTGGAGGAGGGGGACTCGAACTGGATGGGGATGACTCGCTCTCCCGGCTGCATCGAGGGGGAGGGAGGCTGAAAGAGAAAAACAACACATTTCAGCAAATTCAGCGAATCATGGGCCCCTGTCAGGGGGTGGAAAGGAGGGAGCCCTGTCAGAAAATTGAGAAAGGTCTCACCTGCACCGTCCTCCACGGAGCTTGCTGCGGCTGCTGTTGACGCTGCTGTTGCCGCAGCTGCTGTTCCCGCTGCCACTGGGACAGGTGCGCCTCCTGAGGCGTTAGCGGGGTGTGTGCGCCGCTGTGGGGGCTCGCGGGCTGGGGCGGCTCGCGGCCTTCGATCTGTCGCACGGAAAAACGGACTCCATTATTGATCAGTGTCTTCTTGGGGGTGGAGTCTGACAAAATGGCGAGAACATGCAATGGTTATGCAAGAAAACCCGGTGGCAGAGGGACGCAAGCGCTAGTTGTCTTGAGATCTCGGAACACACGAAGGGGGCACATTTTGCACATTGTTACGAACGAGATCTCTTAAAATTTTAATATCATGACTTGCAAACTATGCCTTTTTCGTGACTTCCAAAATTTCGAGACCTGAGGGGTTCGGTTAGCAGGTTGGGCTGAAGGGGTTAGGCGACACTACGCTACACTACCCCATCACCTGGATCGGTATGATACGAGCTCCGGGCTGCGCGGCGGCCGGTGACGGTGGTTGTCGGACCTGCTGCATGTACTGCGGCTGTTGTTGTTGCTGCTGCTGCTGCTGCTGCTGCTGGTAGTTGCTGCTCATCCAGGGGGTGGGCGCCTTGTTCAGGGTGGCTTGCGGGGACTGCGGGCTGAAGTGCTGGCGCTGCGGGGGCGGCGGCGGCGACGGCGAGGTGGAGTCCGTCATGTCCGCCACGGGGGGGATGTACAGGGAGCCGAGCTGCGCGCGAGACACGGACGGCGCGGCGGGGCTGGTTTGCGCCGCCACCGGCGCGATGTACAGGCTGCCGGGCTCGGCCTGCGAGGGCAAGTTGATTGCAGTTTGGACACACCGAGTGCAAGTCGCTGACAGAGACCACGACGACGCACCTGTGGATCCCTCCTGAGCGGCGCGATGCCAGTGGGCCTCAGGTTGGCGGCCGTCTGCTGCACGGCCTGCGCCGACACAGACGCCTGGGCTCCCCCCAGGGGCGGCGCGAAGCTGGGCGGCGGCGGCTGCGGCGCGGCGGGGAACTGCAGGACCAGACCACGACCACCGTGAGCACGCAAGCCGGTCGCCTCGCAAACATAGAGTGTTCCGGGTAGCTTACCCTGCTCTGCGTGGGGCCGGCGCCGAGGCCCCCCGAGGGCGGTGGCGGCGGCGGCGGGGGCAGCACCTGGACGGGGAGGTTGGGCTGCATGGCGGCCTGCGCGGCGGGCGGCAGCGGCCCGTGCTCCTGCTGCGGCGGCAGCGGCGCCACGCCCTCGTCCGCCATGTTGCGGTTGATGCGGCGCTGTATCCGCGGCGACCGGATCTGCGAGAGGTCCAGGCCGCCGGGCGTGTACGTGAAAGGCTTCTTGTCCTTGGTCATCATGGCGTTCTGGATGGCCGCGGGGGGCTCACCCGGTGCCGTCGGCTTGGGGCTGCGTCCCCGGCTCTCGATCTGCGATACGGTCATTTTGTTCAGTTTTGCGAGGCAAGTCACGCTAATTGCCAAAGTGTAACTTATCTCAGGCTTCACTCACCTCCGAACTGATCCGCATGCTGGGGATGCTGCCTGCGAGGCCAGGTGGCGGTGGTGGCGGGGGCGCTCCGAACGGTGGTGGCGGCGGCGGGGGGTGCCCATTGCCTATGGGGGTAGAACGCCATTAAAACAGTCTTCCACCAAGTAGTCGAACGAGCGAACCCTTTACGAGACAAGCCCGGCCAAATCGACATTTTTCTGCTTCTTTCCTGGTCATTTTTGGCGGGTCGCTCGGTTGGTAGTTTATTTACTCGCCGCTGCCATACTTACTGGAGTCGGTGACGTCAGGGCTCAAGGACTCGCCCGCCTGCTGGCTGCTCTGCCGTCTGCAACAGAAGGACCAACAGGACATGAATATCGTAATCGAAGTAAGGCACGTCGCAAAGGGCAGAGGAACAGTCGGGGCGGGGCGGGGCGGGGCGCGGAGGACCAGCGGGGGGAACGCCACGCTCCGTGCGGCGGCGGCGCGGCGGCGCGGCGGCCCTGAGGCCACGGCGGCAGTCGCAGAAGACGTCTGCATGTCCTCATATGGTCATACGGCCAAGTCTGTGTTCTTGTTTGCTCTCCGTCTCTCTCGCGCCTTCGCTCGCCCCGTCGCTCGCTTCTCTCTTCCTTGTTTTCAGACTCACACAGACGCGCGGAACCAACTCTCACACATACACGCACGTGTCGGTGCTAAAACAGCTGGCCAGTATCGAAATCAGTTGGTGAGTCGAATGAAAGAGCATGAGCGTTTGGTTAGCGCGCAATATTCATAAATCGACATCATAATTAGTACACCCTTTGGGACATGGCTTGCGAGGCCAGGGCGCCGAGGCAGTGCTTTCGTGCTGTTTCCGCAACACTTACGGGTCGGAGTAGAAGACGACGTACTCAAAGCAGGGCAGTGGCCGTCGCTGCGCGCGGGACCGCGTCCGGGGGGGCCTTGTGGGGGCGAGGACGGGGCCGAGGGTGAGCTCCATGGTGTCTGTCGGGGCGTCACGGTCACGTCAGGCCGTCAGGGCAGCGCTCTGGCGATACCCCGCGCGAGGCGGTGGCTACGCCGCGTGGAGTATCGACAGGGCATGTCGTCAAATTCAGTCAAAACGTCGGGAAACCGTCCCGATATGAAGCAGCCAATCGTCTCCTGCTAGACTGCTGCGTGTGGCGCGGAGCCAAGCAGCCCAGAGGTCACGCTAGAGGCCACGGCACGACAACGGCTGCCCGTGAACCGCGCTACTGTTTGTTGTTGTTGTTTGCTCGCTTTAAAGTCTTTCGTCGCGCCGTCCAATGACCACTCACACGGAGCGACGCGGACGGGTGACACTGTCCGTCCCGCTGTTCATCAGAAGTCGTCAGAAATGAGTCACACAGCACTTGGTCTCAGGTTTTTGCAAAAGCTACACTGGAAAATATCGGGTAGTAGCCGCGCCTCCCCTGGGATTTGCACTATGAACGTTACACCAAAAAATTAAAAAAATATATAATTAAAAAAATCAGTTGTCGCACAGAGTCATTGTCAAAAGTCAGAGGGATCGAGACGCACTATACTCGTCGGCGACTGCAGCAGCGCGGTGCGTACGCGGCGCACGCGGGACGCGAGGCTACCTTGGCCACGTGCGCGAACACACGGCCGACTGATCTGCGGTCTAGTCCACACTAAGCCTCCATAGATTCCAGCAAGTGAAGCGATTGGCGTCGCGGCGCCTCCCCTCCCCTCCCCTGGGGCTGCAGCCGCGGGCCCGGCTGGGCTCGGCACGCCTGCGGCTCGGCTCGGCTTTGTCTAAATGCCGCACTTATTCACTTGGGCCGCGACTTATCGGGGCGGGGCGGGGCGGGGCGCCGCTCGAAAACGGAACGGCTGGCCCAAGCTGCGCGCCCACGCCGCCGCCGGCCGGCCCACGCGCGCGATCGACTGTTTCCAAAAGTGCACGTTGGCCAAAGTGCCTCATTGTTGGGTACGTCCGACTGTTGTCCAGCCCCAGTGGGAAAATCAAAGTGAATTTCGGTGGACAAATCATATGAATTTCAGATGAATTACAATGAACGCTGAGCAAAAACTACTGAATTTTGAGAAAAATTTCGATAAATTTAAATAAATTTCAGTAAATTTAAATTTTTTGGCGAATTTTGGTGTGCAAATTTGGGCGGAGCTATTTCCCCAGCGGCCAGGCGCGGACAAAGTTTGCAAATCCGGAACAACATCCAAACAACATCGAGAACAGCGATCGTCAGAGTTCGCGGCTAGGTGAAAGATCGATGAGTGTGCTGAATCAATCGTTGCGGTCGAACCCAACCGAACTCCTCCGTCCTGTGTGCATCCCCCTGCTCGGCCACGCTTTGTTGAGCGTCTTCCTGGCCTCGGATCACCCCGCCCCGCCCCGCCCCGCCACGGAAATAATCCCGTCGCGCGGCGTATTTTTAGCGCGGCGCGGCGGTCCGGTCGGAGCGCGATGCGCTATCCGCGGGGGCTGGGCGGCTTGGATGTCCGCGGCGCTCTCACGCGCTGTGACCACCGTGGCGCCGCCGATCGTCTTGACCACGAATCGGAGCGACCTTCGCACCGGCAGCGGTGCTGAGGCCGCGCCAGGCCGCGCTAAGTAGCCAAATAGCCAGAGTGTTGGCTACCCTGACACCGACCCGACGCCAAGTGTCGGCAGCGCCACGGCTCTGGCAAAAATACATGAATACAGCGCTATTTCGCGTTGTCACTTTTATCTCTTCCGTGGCGGAAGAGTTTGCGCGCACGGCGCTCGCGCAGGGGGCAAGTTTGCGGTGACTTCAGTTCAGGGCTTAAATAAGACGGACTGGCCCATGGGCTCAGCGAGAGCGTGGACGTGGGCAGATCACCGAGGTCACACGGCAAAAAGTAGACCCACTTCTCTTCTGCCTCAAAATGGCGAGAGCCTTCCCAAACAGCGGCAAGTGCAAGTGCAAGTTGATCCGGGGCACCAGGCTTGGGCCCGCGCTCGGGCCTGCGGCTTGGGTTACCGACATGGCGTCGCTTAGGCCTGACACGACATTTGTGCATTGCAACAAGCATTAGAGGCCTACCAAATTAAATTTTTAAAAAATCGTTCGTAGTTACTTGGTGCCAGCCTAAAATTTGCAAGGCACCGTCCGACGGAGATTTAGTTGCTGACTAAGAATATAGTCGGTTTGACTTTTTCCAGCACCAACAAGTTGTCTGGACAATCGAGAAGCCTTCCCTGGACATTAATCTGTGATGCCGGTGGGCTTGCCGGGTCGGGCGGCGGGACTGGCGGCCCAAAGGGCTACTTTCTCCCGATCCTCTTGAAAGGGAAGGAAAGGGCGACCTTGACCACCCGCGTGCAATGGAAGGGCCTGTCACTGGAACACGCCCACTGTCAGGGGACCGACCGTAAACTACGCCGCGAGGGCTAGGTCGCGGTCAGCCACGCCTCCGGACGGTGTGGCTCGTCCGTAAAACACATCACGTGATCGGTGGACCCTTTTCAAATTTTAGCTACGTTTTTAAATTTAAAAAAAAAATCTACACAAAATTTAAATTTTCAAAAAATAAAAAATATTATTTTAAATTTTTTTTGTCAAGATTGATGCAATTTCAGTTTTGCCGGAATTTTGAAAATTTTGACGCTGCTGTTGTTGAAGTTTTAGGTTGGCGCGTTGGTCGGCCGGAATGGCCACACTACTTACATCATGCTCTCGAGCTGCTTGTAAATGCCCTGGTCCTCGCGGACGCGCTCGGCGGGCAGGGCGTCCACGATGCCGTTGGCCTGGTCGTTGTAGCCGACCAGCATGCCCCTGTACATGTTGTACACCAGGCGGCGCACCGCGGGGTCCGAAGGGTCCACTTTGGTCGGGGCCATGTCGCTGTTTGCTTTTTACAGGCGAATGATTCACACGCCGCACCGGGTTCCCATTGTCTAGGGGCTCGCGACGCCTCGCTGGAGGAGAACGACCGAGTCATCATGAGCAAGGGGGCTTCAAATTCCGCGAGGGAAAAAAAATGGTTTGCTCCGCATCAACTTGAAAATAACGAGTAAGTCTCACGGATGTGAGTTGAAATAAGTGTGAAAGAACTTGAAATAAATTAAAATAGCGGCGTATAAAAATTTTCGAAGTGCTTCCCTCCCTTGGTGTGCTTTCTTGGCAGAGTCGTTCCGCCTCTCTGTCTCTCTCACACTCATGGGCTCCCTGAAAGAGTGAGACAGAGCGACCATGTTTCGCCGAAGACCCGCGTGGTGTGCTAATTGTGGCGTGACATCACCGAGCCACCTGGGCGAAGCGAAACCGGTCCGGAACCAGGAATGCCACGGCTTGTGCCGCGGTGGCGTATCGTATCCGACCAGCCGCAAGAATGGCGGGAAAAACATTCTAAACAACGAATCGAACTAGGGCAGTGACAAAGCCGCTAGGAAAACAATTATTTTCGGGTGAAACTCAGGTCCCCAACGGCCCTAACCGTCGTCAAATTGGCTGCACTTCACTCCTAATGCCCTTGATCTCGACTCCTTGCAAAATCATAGCCCGAAGTTGAGCGGTGTCCAACCACACCCCTCTGCATATTGGAATTGGATTCCTTTGGACTGCCCTCGCCCCTTTCTCCCCTCTACGCTCCCTTGGCCGATAGCGGCCGTCTGATTAGATCTTGCAGTGTGCACTTCCTTCCAACCATGCCACTCGAAAAAAAACAAACCTCAAATTACTTGTATTGGAATTATTTTTTTTGCCCCAAAAAAACTGCTCAAGTGAAAATTTACAAAAATCTGTAAGGCGATTTTGTTTTTTGACGGACAAGTTATGACATATGATTTTTTTATCTTGTCACCAAATGGGGAATAAAATGACTAACCATATACTCGAGTCATACTCTTTCGGGAGCGTGACTGCATGCGTTACCCAAGCACGACGGCAGCGCAAGCGGATACGGTGTGGACTCCGAACACGCCTCGTCTGGCCTCGTCTCCCTCGCCCCTCTGCGGCACAGCCCGGGAGAGCGAGCGAGACGGGGCGACGAAAGGCTGCTGGGCCCGGCCCGCCTTGACCTTCGGTCCAGCTGGACTCCGTCAGCCTCCAGTCAGTCACCGCCTGGGCAGTATGGCAGCGCCTGGCAGCGCACCGCTCTTCCGGGAGTCATCGGCACTGCAGGCGGCTGCTAGCGGGTGGCGCCGACCGCGTTCAGGAGCAGCACCAGCTGCCAGAAAAGTACGCAAAACGGAACCTAAACACACCGGTGTATCTTAATTTCACCGGGCAAAATCCTTTTTTTTTTTTTTTTTTTCCTCGGGCGTGCTTTTCTAGCCAACCAGCCGCGCTGCAGCCTCAGCCAGGCCGGCACGCCTGCACACATATTTGAACGACGTGACAAAGACAGGCAGCACGGCGCCTGACTCACACGAGTGCAGAGCCTACTGGGTGAAACCGGACGCGCCTCACCACTTGACTTCAAATGGCTTGGATCACCGGGCCATTTTCCGCCTTTCCGAGTTATCCCGTTACGAAATAATGTAATATAGGCTTTATAATCATTAAAAGCAAACCATTTTTTTCCCGTTCGGCTACTTGTGACAACGTAATGTTTTTCTCATCGCTGCATCAAATTCACTTCACTAAAGCGCTCCGGAATTTGAAAACTCGCTCTCTTTTAAAATTACCTAGAGGCACTAGCACAAACACACGCACCTGCCCACACACACTAACACACACTGGCACACGCGTTCACTGCCACTTGTCGCGATAGGGCTGCGGATCGGCCTGCCTCGCGGGTACCCAACAACAAACTGACTGACTCCAACGTACCGGCCGTCTGCTTACTCAGTGTGGGCCGGGTCGGCCGGAGCCTCCGCCGCGCCCCACCCCGCCGCGCCCCGCCCCGCCGCGCCCCGCCGCGCCCACCGCACGCCGGGTCGGGTTGAGTGTCAAGTCCAGTACACGGCGTGGTGGGCACTGGTTGGGCACTGGGCAGCGACGTAGGAGTGCAGAGCTGAGTCCGTACCGTGGCCCGTAGCCCATTACGCAGCATGGAGCCCTTACTTCATAACGATACAAAAAAAATCAAATTTTGTTATTTTATTTTATTTTCAGCTGAGCTGCGGAGCTGACTGCATTCATGGAGCTAAAAATGCACGACGTCTCAAGTTTTTCGTTGCTCGGTGCACAATCTTACTCGGCTCCCTCGTTCTGGGAACGGACCGTCCTGCCCCCTCCCCCCTCCAAATCAGAGCGACTCTCATTGTTTGAACCGGTTGGAATTCCCGGCGAGTTGCGTCCTCAGCAGACGGGCTGGAACTTTCCGAGCCCTTCGTCTTTCCTTGTCCCCCTCAAGGTCGTATACCATACCTGTCTCTGTCTGTCTGTCCGTCTGTCTGTATGTCTCGTTAGCTATCGCTGTCCAGCGTTAATCCGGTGATGCCTTCGTTGCGCGTCGGCATTCGCCCAGATAGAGGCCGGTGGGGCACCACAGCCGGACCCGGCACGCAAGATTACCGGTCCGCACGTCAAAACGCCGACGGTGGCGCGGCGTTGTTGTCGTCCATCCGATAGGTGTCCGTTCCGAGTGGCATTGGCAGGCATTCGAGTCGGGGGGCGAGGCCAGGCGAGGCCAGCCCGAGGGCCAGCCGGCCGGCCCGCCGTGTTCCCACCGTCCCAGGTGTCCCTCCTGGACCTAGCCATCTCACAGCGGCGGCAAAAAAAAAACGCCGCGGAAGTCGCTTCAACAATTTTAAAAAAATAATTTTTTTTGGCAGTGTGGCGGTGCAGTGCCCTCGGGATACAGACACCCTCGACGGAGTCCGAGCGCCGTGGTGACTGGGTGCTGGAGGTGGAAAATTCGGGGGCGTTTGGCGGCTCGCAAACAATCTCTGGGAACAGTTAGTTACACAATGCAAGCAAGGGGTGGGGCGGGGCGGGGTGGGGTGGGGCGGGCGCGACGCGGAACGCCCTGCCCGCCGCCGCTGCACAAGTTAGAAATAGCTGCCTCGCCTTCCCTCGACCGGCCGGCCAGCGCGCCACCCTGGCCGAGCAGCGCTCCACCAAAAAGGGGAGCCGCGGCCGGCGGGATTCGAACCCACGCCGTGATGTCATCCAAGGGAGGAGGCAAGCGAGGCGAATCCGGACGAGGAAAACGACGCCACGTCGTCGCTTGCGGCTACGGCGTGGAGGTAGGCAACGCGGTACGCGTCGTTGTGGAGGTGGTTGCCTACCTCGCGGAGACAAACAACGAGCTCCCGACAACGCGGCGTTGTCTAGACAGACGCATGCCTTCGAACACACACGCACGCGCGCGGCGAGGCAGGTTTTTCCTCACTTTTCGTTGGCAACTCGGATAATTGGCGCGGCTTTGTTTTGAAATGGCGAGACGGAGAGAGCGCAGCGTTATCAGGGGCGTGCCGCGGCGGCCGCCCGCCACATGGAGTCGGACGATTAGAATTGGGAGGAGGCCGCACTCACTCACTCACCTCCAGGGCGCCGGGTCGCTCATGCTGCTAGTCCCAGTGGGCCGTAGGACGACGTCGCGCACTCACGCACTCGGCCCCTCCGCGAGGGCGTCGGGGTCGCAGGAGGCGTTGGGCCGCCGCGGCGACGGGCGGTTCTCGCGCGGGTTGCCTACCGGCCCGGCATGCCGACGGTTTTCGGACGGGTTCGCGCAACCGCGGTTTGCTTTCCGACTGCCGGCCTGCCGGCTGCGAGTCAGGCCGCGGGCCGCGTGTGGCGCCCGGCCTAGGACCGCGGGGGGAGGGGCCGCGAGGGGCCGCGAGGGGGTGGGGGGGCCGACCCCTCGTCGAAGGGGTAGCCGCGCCCTGCCGCGCCTTGCTATTCATACTACACCCAGTAGTTGAGATTTTCGATTCCCCCACCACCCCCTGGCCGTTCCCTCGGCGAGACACCACCGACACATGGGCGCGACAGGCAGGCGTACGTGTGCGTTGCGTCTTCTTCGTCGCACTTGAGCCGAGCGTGCTTCGAGCGTGCTTCAGCGGGTGCCAAAGCTATGTTCGAAACAATAGGAAGGAGTGGACGGGGAGGGCTGGTCGGCTGCCTCGTCGCACGCCATCAGTGCCTTCGCTAGCCACCGGTGCGATTCGAGCGCGTGTGTGTGTGAGTGTGTGTGTGTGTGTGTGTGTGTGTGTGTGTGTGCGCGCGCGCGCGCGCGTGCGTGAGTGAGTGTGTAATGTGTGCGTGTCTTTCTAATCTGGGAGCATTGTTTGTTGTTCAGGAGCGTGGCTGATTCAGACGGAAACCCTTCCCCTCTGCTCCTTGCTGTGTCCCTGGCCTGTGCGCTGCTGGCTCGTGTCTGTGTGTGTGAGCGCGCGCCTATTAATCCAAATAAACTCGCAAATTACACTCTAACTGGTTCGATACATTTTAGTACGTAGCTCACGTAAGCTACGTCCAAAAAAGTGCATCACCCGTGTACGTCGATCATTTGTGTTTGTGAGTTTATTTTTGGCTTCGTCACAAGGCCAGATTGTCGCGGTCAGTTTCTCACTATGCCAAATTAAGTAACGTAGCCTCGGCCCTATTTCTTTTCCGACGAAACCTTTTTTTTTTTTTTTTTTTTTTAGCGCGCGTGCATCGGAGGTTTGCCAAGGAGCTGCGACCCTTTGCGATACAGTAGCGGTGCCACCCAGCCAGGTTGCCGGTGGCAATGGCACTGCTCACCTGGCTGGCCACGCGGCGTGTTGGTAAACCGTTTCGTTGGAAGGAAACAGACCAAGCGGGAACGCACTCAAAATTTTGGTACACAAAAGTTACAAATTCTAGAAATTATTATAAATTTTTGAAATTTAAAGAAATTTGAAAATTTTTGTAAATTTTTAAATTTTCAAAAATGTTTTAAAAAAATGGAACTCTACACCCCCTCCCCAGTCTTAATGGGGAGGCCTCCTGCTTTACTTCGGTGTTCGGGATGGGAACCGGTGCTATCAGGTAACTGGGGTTAATCCGATCCAGCGACTTCGATATCGTACGCCGGGGGACCCAGTAGGACCCGAGCCGCCGACACGGCCCAACATGGGCAGAGTAGAGTTAGGCAGAGACGATAGAGAGACAGAGAAAGAAAGAAAGAGAGAGAAGAGTTTTGGGAGCTTTTGTTTGCGCAGGGTGGTCGGTACCAAGTGTACCCCCGCTGTCCGGCGCTCCCAGACCCGAACATGCAGTCAGTGGGCCAGCTTCAAAGGACTTATCAACTCCATCCGACGAATCGGAATGGACCCACTCGCGACCAATTTCGAGTGGCTGGCTCGATCGGGGATCGAACCAGTGCCGAGGCCAATCCGCCGAAGCGGACTGCTTTTTAGACACCCGGGTGTAATGGCCTGGATTGAGCCTAGACCACTACACCACCCTGACTTGCACGTCTGCCGAGTGTTGGACGACGGGTTTGAGTCGCAGTGGGAGGAAGCCAGTCGAAAAATGAAAGGAGTTACTGGGATTCGATCCCCGGACCTTACGGTCGGGGGTCGACGCCTCTCCACTCTCAGCCACCACGGCTCATGTCTGAGGCCGATTGAAGCGGGTTCTTGACGCGACGATGAGCAGCGGTCAGAGAAAAAAGTTGTGAAGTAATAAGACTTGAACCGCCGACCCACAGCCCGGGTGACTGACGCGTCTACAACTTGAGCGACCACGGTACTTGGTGGTCACCGCGCATTGCTATAGGTTTGAAGTACACTGGGGAGGGCAGTAAAAAATGTATTTTTCGCAATTTTTTAAAAAAAATCTTTAAAATTTCTAAAAAATTTCAAAAAAAAATTCAAATTTTTTAAAAATTTTCAATTTTTTTTAATTTTTTTTTTAATTTTGAAAAATTTAAATTGTTGGTGTACATATATTTGACCAGTTGTTTCCCCCTCGGGCGCGGCGCTCCCGGGGGCGAGTCACTTCGCACCGCCGTACAGTGCACCCGGGCAGGAATAGCGGCGGGTTGAACGATCACTCCGCTTTCGCGTGTGCCGCGCCGCCACCTGTGCGGCGGGAAAAATCAAAAATGGACTTTCTAAAACAAAATCATATTTTTTAATTTTTTTTGGGGGGGGGGGGCCCTGGAGGACGCTGTTTATTTGTGGTTGACGCCCGGCGCTCTGGTGCCACGCTGGCACCGGCCTCAGCGCTGGCCTCCACAGCCCGGGATTTCAATAAATCGCCAAGGCCAGCGTGGAAGGGGTGGCGCCTGAAAGGGGGCAAAACGTCCATGAGGCCGAGTCTCGCTCCCAGCGTGCCGTCCCTCTCGCACTCATGGCAAGTCGTGGAGTACTCAGAGCGGCACGAGGTCGGGTCAGGACGGAGGAGAACTACACGGGGTCGAGCGGTGTCCCAGAAGTGTCCCCGTGATTTATGTCGGGCTCCGCGAAAATAGGCTTTTCGATGAATCGACGGCCGCGCCTCGAGGCGGTGCGAGGGCGGCAGGGTCATGCTCGTCATGCGCACAGAGGACGGAAGTACTTTGCCCCCGCGACGCGCCGAGAGGGCCAGCAGCAACACAACGTCGAGGGTGCGGACGCCGCCACCGAGCTGTGATGTGACGGTGGCCGCGAGGGGCCCAGCCAAGAGGGCGTCTGGTCGTCCTGGCGGGGCGGGGCGGGGCGGGGCGGCCCACGGCAGGGTGGGCGGCGTGGTGAGGCATCGTAGCGTTAGCAGAGGACCTCGGGGCGCAACGAAGTGTGCGTCGCGAACGGCTTCCAAGTGGTGGACGCTCGGCCAGACGGGGTGGGAGGGGGGCGGCAAGGCGGCCGCAGGTCCCGCCGGGGTATTTTAAGAGAACTCGCGCATCGCGGAAAATCCCTGTGGGTCTCAGCATGTAGGCGTCTCAACGACCGGCCGGCAGAGTGTCCGCGGCGTGGCGGGGCGTGGGGCCGCATTGTGAGGGGTGTCGCTCGGGGGCGGCGTTGCCCGCTGGCACGGATTAACCTTTCCGGTGCAGGGAAGTGCAGGTTGGTGGTGTCCTTGTCGCCCACTAGGCATCCCCCGTCCCACTGGCCGCCGTGCAACTCGATGCACGCCGTCTTGTCTTTCTTGCGAGGCTTGCCCTGCTGCACTCCGGGCTCTAGTACTCACCGGTCAGCGGTCCTGGCGGAGCACGCGGTGCTGGATGTCGCTGCCACCTGGCGTGGGGGCAGGAAGTCCTCGGGGGTCGTCGGGAAGGCGGCGGGCAGCAGGCGCGGCGCGGCCGCGCTGCGAGAGGTCCACGGCGACGGCCTTGCCTCTGCTTCCTCCCCGCACAGCCTTTTGCGGTCGTAACGGGGGTCCTCAGCTGTCTGCTGTGGGGGCGGCGGCAGCGGGGGCGGGGGCGGCGGGGGTGGAGGGAGGGGCGGCAGTGGGGGCGGCTGCGGCGACGTGGTGTGGGGGCTGTCCGGCCACCGCGTCGGCGCCTGCTCCCAGGTCACCGTCCAGGGCGGCGTGTCCCGGCGGCCCAGCCTCGCCTGCCGCCGCGACTCCTCCAGGCGCTGCTCGAACTCGCTCCAGAAGTCCTCGCTGAGGCGCGTGCCGGGCGGGTCGTACAGCGGGGGCGGCGACGCCGCGCTGGCGAGGCCGCGTCGCCAGGGACACCTGTTGAAAGTAGTCGGAGTGATTTAAAAATATTTAAAAATAGCGAATTGTGTGTGTGTGTGTGGACTTAGGGAGTATTTTCCATTCGATTAAGTGCTTCTCAAAACCGCCTGTGGAGGCGAGGGTAGGCCACCTATCGTACAGATGCGTGTTTCAGCCACGAGCCTCGCAGGCGTCCGCGCGCGTGTCTCGTTCGTGGTTTTGTTTCGACCCGTTCCAATCTCCCGGTCACGAGTTTATCCTGCTTCTCGTCTTACTTGGGGTCCAGCTCCGTGTGCAGGTCGATGAGGTCAGGCGTCCAACCGCTCGGCCGGCACGGCGGCGACGGCGGCGTCCGGGACGTCCTCGTAGGCGGCCTCGAGTCCAGCTGCGCGCGGCACTGTTCGATGATGTTGAGTGCCTCCTCGAACTTGAGCTGGAAGGGACTGACGTCGCCGTCGGTCGCGGGTGCGGTGGCGGGTGTCTGGTCGCGGAGCGGCGCGGGGGCGGTCGTGGCGACGGGGGCCGTGGCGGGGGTGGCGGCACGTTCCGGACTTGGCCGCCCTCGCAAGGACTTGGTCCTCCGGGGCAGCGTGGTGCTCGTCGTCGCCCTGTCCGCGCTGCGCTCGCGACGACCCCCACTCCCCTCCGAGTTCCTCCGCACGGCGAGCGGCCAGCCCGCCAGCGCGCGCTGCTTGTCCGTGGGCCGCACGTTGCCGTCGTCCTCCCGGTCGCCCTGGATCCACCACGAGTCCTCGCGCACCACGCGCTGCTGCCGGCGGCCGTCGTCGGCGTCCTGCCGCATGCGGTAGTACGTCTCCACCACCCTCCGCCGCATCATCTCGTCGTCCTGGTCGTCGTCGTCCTGGCGGCCGCGGTTGCGGGCGTCGTCGTCATCGTCGTCCTGGATGTCCGCCGGCTCGGGTGTGGCGGTGAGCCGGATGGTCTCGGGCACCCTGACGGGGGTGTTGGGGCGGTCCGGCTTGGCGACGAGCAGCTCCAGGGTGCGACCCGCTCGCCGGAACACCTCCTGCGCCTCGGACTCCAACAGGTGCATGGCGTCCACGCCCTGGACGAACAGCACCTCGTCGCCGGGGCACAGCTGGTGGGTCGCCAGGGCCTCGCCGTCAACCTGCCAAGAGAGGGGGGGGGGGGCGTCAGTTGCGCTAACAGGCTCACGCGCCCACTGGGCAGGCAACCCTTCGGACGCGCCCACTGGGCAGGCAACCCTTCGGACGCGCCCACTGGGTAGGCAACCCTTCGGACGCGCCCACTGGGCAGGCAACCCTTCGGACGCGCCCACTGGGCAGGCAACCCTTCGGACGCGCCCACTGGGTAGGCAACCCTTCGGACGCGCCCACTGGGCAGGCAACCCTTCGGACGCGCCCACTGGGCAGGCAACCCTTCGGACGCGCCCACTGGGCAGGCAACCCTTCGGACGCGCCCACTGGGTAGGCAACCCTTCGGACGCGCGCGCGCGCAGTGCTGCCGCCGCGGGGACCGCAGGCGAGCGGGGCGAGGGGAAGGGGGTGGGAGACGGCAAGGGTGCAACTCCGTCGCCATGACCCACATTCCAGGATGCGTTCCCGAAACGCCAGGGAGGGACCGGCAGGGGCCGGCGGGAGGGAGCATCCATGAGCCGCGTAAACATAGCAAAGGCCAGAAGATACTACCCGAAGGTGTGGTGAGGTTGACGACCATGTGCCGAGAATTTCACCCATTTGTGGCCATACCTGTTCACACCGCCGAGAATGCGTTTGTATTTTTCGTAAGTCGCTGTTGCTGTGTACCGCCAGGAATACTCCAGCAACACCCGAGGCGCGAGGGCGTGTCGCCCTACCGCCTCCGCTTCCCCAAAATGGGCCATTGTATGTGCGATGGGCATGGGCGTGTGTCGCGGTGTGTCCCGAGAGGCGCCGCCCAAGCAGCAGCAGGGCCCCAGAGAGAGAGAGAGAGAGAGAGAGAGAGAGAGAGAGAGAGAGAGAGAGAGAGAGAGAGAGAGAGAGAGAGAGAGAGAGAGAGAGAGAGAGAGAGAGAGAGAGAGAGAGAGAGAGAGAGAGAGACAGAGAGAGAGAGAGAGAGAGAGAGAGAGAGAGGAGAGAGAGAGAGAGAGAGGGCGATCGTTCGAAAGCGTTGCCACAAATCGTCTAAATTCCCTTATTTTGACGTCGAAATGAAGCAAATTGTGACAAACACCGAACTAATTTTGCTCTCTCTTTGTTGGCGTTATTTTTGTTTGTATTTGATTCCCGGGGATCCCTAACGCCGGCAAAGTGACGGAACATGTAAACGGCCCCGACGACAGGGCGCGCATCAAAGGGACTGAAGGGCTGCACGGCCGGGGGTTGGGGGAATGATAACAGTGGCTTATTGCCAATGGGATCTCGACGACTGCTCTGTGAAGTCGCGCCGCCGCCACACCGCCAGACGGGCGCGGCGCGGCGGTGTGAGTGCGGTGAATAGAGATCACGGTGCGCGGTCGCCAACACCCCCGCCGCCACCCTGTGCAAGACAGCACGGCCTCTTCCCGAAACAGTCTCTTGGCAATGTTATTGACAAAAAGACACTTACTTTTCAAGAGACATGAAAGTGAAATTATGGGTTGCCGCACTCTGCGCCTCAGAGTGCCACAAGGCGCCCAGTGGCGGCAACCCGTCAATGAGACGGACACACGCACCTCCGTGATGCACAGTGGGATCTTGGCGTCGCAGCCGCCGCCGATCCGGATGCCCCAGGGGACGGTGCGGCTCGCGCGGTCCAGGTGCACGGCCAGCATCTGCGGCATGGTGAAGACGGCCTGCTTCACGTCGACGGCAGCGGGGCACGCGACGTCGAGCCGCACGGCCCGGTGTGCGCGGTTGGATTTAAAACGGCCACTTGAATTTCGCGCGCGCTGTTTCGATTTCGGAGAGTCGATGTGTCGAGTCGATGTGTCGAGTGGATGTGTCGATCTTGCCGTCGGGCTGCCGCGGCGCGGTGTCTTGACGGCGTCCTGGCCAAGGCGGCGGCCGAGCCCTTCCGAGGGCGGACAGGGGAACGAGATGACTGAAGCCTGAGTGCCGCGCCTCAACACAGCGCCCCGTGTCTGTGGCGGGGCGGAGTGGAGCGGGGCGGGGCGGGGCGGGCGTTCCCGATCGGAAGCAATCGACAGATCACCGCTGAACTGCATCCTGGCATCCTGGCCCGCGGCCCAAGACACAGGCTGCCAGGGCGGCGCCGCGGGTCCCGCTGCTGGTCTTGCTCGTGGCGGGCGCCGCGCCGCCCCCGCAGCCAGTGACACGTCACAAGACGCTCTTCTGTAATGACACGACTTGTCTATATCAAGCCCCAGTGTCAGCGGTGACGCCGCGAACCGTTTTTGCCGCTGCGAGCCACCCGACGGCGGAGTTCGATTCCCGCCTTGGTTTCGGACCAGTCTTGCCGTATAAAGTTGGTCGAAACACGGACGCAAATCGTGGTTTAGGGTGCTTAGACGACGTTGGGCAGGACCACCTGATGGGTGGCGACAGAGGCAGAGCGTCGACACGACTTTTCGCATTCAGCCCACTGTGCTGCGACACTTCCCGCCCCGCTGTTGACGACTGCAGCGCGCGCAGCGGGCCGAGTCCGAACCGCAACCGTGCCTTCATCGCTCTGTCTCTGTCGCACTCGTGAGGCGTCCCACCGGGTCGCGAGAGAGACAGGGCGACGCGCTGTTCGTAATCAGCCTGCAGAACGCCACTGCTGCGCCTTGTTTTCAGCGGGGCCTTTTCAGCCCCGGGCCGACGGATGTACTTCCAGCGCCCCTCTCCCTCCTCCCCTTCACCTTCTCTCATCTCCGCGACGCCCCTCGTGCTGCGCGGCCCGCACCACCCCTTTCCTCGAGTGGCAATTGCTTGTCGACGTGCGCGGCGCGGCGCAGCGAGGCTGGCCTACTTACTTTCCAGCCTTTCAGCGCGTTGCGGACTTGCAGGGACTTCGCCGCCGCCGTGGCACTCGGCACTTCCGTAGCGCTGGCGCGCCGCCTTTCTTCGCCCCCTGGCTCCATGGGGTTGAGTCGAGAGCTCGAATCAAGGGGAAAACAACTCAAAATTTTTGTGTACGTTCAACAAAATTTCTTGAAATTTTTAGAAATATTTCAAATTTTTCAAAAAAATGTTTCAAATTTTTTACCTAATTTTTTTCAAATTTTACGAATTTTTTGGGAAATTTAGTTCTTTTTGTTTACATATTTTTGGCCAGTTGTTTTCCCCTCGGCTCGAATGGGCGACGCCGCCAGTCGCCGGGTGGGACGGCAACCCAATCAGCTCGGGCGCGCGATGGGAGCGCCGCCGCCGGGTGCAGCGGCAGCGTCGTGGGACTGGAGCCGTCCTGGGCTACAGGGACTGGTACAGTATGTACTTCCACCCAAGCAAAGACCAAATGACATCGTGACGACGTTTGAAACCAGCGCCCTCTGCCTCTGTCGCACGGACTGACGCAGTGACGTAGAACGCAGGCCAAGGGCTCCATTGCCCCATTTTGACGGCGGTTCCGCTGGCGAGGCCGACGCCAGGCCGACGCCGCGCGCGATGCGGTTGGACGCGGTGCGGAAGTCTCGGATGTGCCGATATTGCTCATTCGGTACGGGTGTCGGGTAGTGTCGGGCAGGCCGACCTACACGCCGCACGGCAGATAGGAGAGGGAAGAGGAAGTACAGGTGGCCGGAGTGGGAGTTGGCGGGCTGAGGCGGCGGGCGGGGCGGGGCGGCCGGCCGACGCAGCCAGCCGCATTGCCCGATTCAGTAGTGGTTTGCGCTCCGGCCCGTCACCGTCCATCGTGTTTGAGGTTAGCCTATCGCAGTCCGTCCACTCCACCCTCGCCACCATGCCGAACTGCCCCAAGTGCGACAAGCCCGTCTACTTCGGTGAGTCAAGAAAAAAGACGTCGCTTCTTTTCGTCCACGACTCGCTGCTCCGCGCGTGTCGCGCGACCACCTGTGTTTCTCCTGCTGTTTATCTGACGCTTGACAGCCTTTATCTGTCTGTCCGTCCGTCTGTGCGTCTGTCTGGCCGTCCGTCCGTGTCTGCCGGGTTTTGACGGCGTTGCAGGCGTTAGGTTTAGGCGAACCTTCAAAATGCACCAGGCGTTCGGCAGCGCGCTTGCAGGTTATGTCGGCCGTGTTGTGACTGGCGGCCGCGCTCCGCCCGCTCCGCCGCTGGGCTGGGGCGGGGCACCGCGCCATGTATGGGCTTGTCGGGCCCACCTGAGCCCCATCCTAGGCCTCGCGCCCACCTGCCGTCGCCCATGGCAACGGATAGTCCTCAATGCGTATCACTGTGACTGACTCACTCGGAGACAGCAACAATGCCGCGGCACTGTTTCGCTGCCCTTGAACCTTGGCTTCGTCAAGTCGGCCATAGCGTTCCGGAGCGTCGGCTTTTTTTCCCCGCGTGCTTCTCACACGTAGTGCCCCCCCCCCTTTCCCCCTCGCCGTCCTGGGCCGCACCGGCCTGGGCGTGACATCCTGCCGCACAGTGGGCCGGGCCGGCGGGCATTCCGTAGATGACCCGTGCGGTCACATCACAGCCCACAATAAACTCGACGCGCCGACGGACCGGCTGCGCTGGCTACGCTGGCTACGCCGCCGGGCCCTCGGTCACTCCAGTCAGTCTGTCCGCCGCGTTGCCTACATTGATTCCGCACACCGTTGTCCCTCTCGCCCCGCGAGTGCGAGAGAGACAGAAAGACAGCGTGCGGCCTCGCTGTGCGGGTGCATGGCAAAGGCATTTGAGTGACGTGGAATGGAATTGGCGCTACGCGTTGGGGCAGCCGTGGACCCTTTCCGCGTTTCCTGACGCATCGGAACGCGAAGGCGTGAGTGGTGATACGGGGCGATAGCGACGCGATAACAACCGAAGCGCTAGGACGAGGAGGACCATGTGTCTGAATCCTTTCTATACTGGTAAAAAAATATCGATTTTCATAAAACAAGTCTATACAGTATCACAGCTTGAACGCCAGGGAAAATTGTACCCGTTCAGTTGTAACGAAAACGCGAGAATGCCGGACTGGTCCTGCTGTTAGGGTCGTTACGGGGTGCATGAAGAGCATGAAGCTTAATTGGGGTTCTAATTAGACTGGAGACTACGAGCCCTCCCTCCACCCTCGTCACCAACGGGGGACTCCCCGCGCTTTTTGTTCCTTGCCGCACCGGCAGCCCCTCCCCTCCTCCCTGCGCACCCAATGGGTGGCGCACCGCCCACGCGCGCGGCTTATGCCTATTCGCCCATGTTGTTGCAGCGGAGCGCAAGACGTCGCTGGGCAAGGACTGGCACGGCGCCTGCCTGCGCTGTGAGAAGTGCAACAAGACGCTGACGCCGGGCAGCCACGCCGAGCACGAGGGAAAGCCCTACTGCAACCAGCCCTGCTACTCCGCCCTCTTCGGCCCGCAAGGTGAGAGAGAGAGAGAGAGAGAGAGAGAGAGAGAGAGAGAGAGAGAGAGAGAGAGAGAGAGAGAGAGAGAGGGGGGGGGGTGCCTTTCGGAATGGGACTGGTGCTAATGAGTCGGTAGATTGGATTTTGGCGCGAAAACGACGCCGCCTCGTGGACCCTGTCTGACTCTGTGGTGCTGTTGGCAGGTTTCGGCCGCGGCGGCGCGGAGAGCTACGTCTACAAGAAGTGAGCCGTGCTGCCCCTGCCATGCTACCACTGGAATAATATCTTGATGTCGCTGCCGCCGGCATGCCACGCACCACCTTTGTTTAATAAACCTGTTGCCTCTTGATGTGTTTGTGTCCTTCCATTCATTCTCATCTCCATCCAAGGGAAGCGTTCAAAATCCTGTTTTCGTTTCGGAAAATTTAATTACATAGTTTAGTGCGTTGCCTGCGTGTGGCTGCAAATAGGAAACGTCTCATTTACTCCCTTATTTTCTAAGATTTAATTCACGAACGTAGCGACCGGTGTTCATGCATTATTTAACCGTCTTTCTGAATGTAACATAAAATTTTTATTTAAATAAAAAGATAGCGGCTCGTTGTGCGGAGTAGGCCGTCTGCGACTAAGTCCTCGACTCAGTCCTGGATGGGGATGCCGGTGACGCTCTCGATGTGGTCCAGGAACGAGGAGACGCGCGTGAAGACGACGGGCTTGCCGGAAGTGCAGTCGCCTTCGAACCCGAAGGACACGATGCCGTGCAGGACAGTTTCGTCCATCAAATTGTCGTAGTAAGTGACGGGACCGCCTGCGTCTCCCTGGAAACATACTCCCATTCTCAGCATCTTTTTCATCACACTGCAGTGTGACAATCATACGTTGTCACTTTCCGACGGAATCAAAGAGGACATTTTCATCAGTAAAAAATAATAATGACCAATCACCACAACTCACCGTGCAAGGGCTGGGTCCGGGTGTTCCGTTTTCTCCAGACGTGTCCAGACACAACTTGGTGCCAATGACCTTATTGCCATACTGTTTCTCGCAAACTGAGTTCGCAGCTACTTTGACGATGGCGACTTGGAGATTGTCGGACGCTGCAGCGGGGGGGAAAATTTGTTTTCATTTTCTGTAAAACTAAAATGGGCGTCCTTTGCAGTCATACTAACGCTTCCCGCTGTTGGAAGTCTTTCCCCAGCCTGAGATCCTGATCTCTTTCCCCACCAGGTTGGCGGCGGCGCTTCCGTACGTTGGCAGCGCGATGGCAGCGACCTCTGCAATGTCAAACATCCGCGTTTAGTCAAACAATAAAACTGGGGAGACTTGCAAGCACTTTGAAACGCACTCGGGCCCAGGGTCAGCGGCGTCGGCAGCTTGATGAGGGCGATGTCGTTGTCGAGGAACTCGGGCTCGAAGTGCGGGTGGATCATGCGGTCAGCCGCCGTGGTGACAACCTTCTGCGCGTTGGTGTCACTCACAACCATCATCCCTGCGCGAACCTCCATCTTCCCGGTCTTCCTGCAGACGGGCAAGCAGCAGCGGTCTCACCTTCACGTTTGTCTGTCCTCTCTCTCTCTCTCTCTCTCTCTCTCTCTCTCTCTCTCTCTCTCTCTCTCTCTCTCTCTCTCTCTCTCTCTCTCTCTCTCTCTCTCTCTCTCTCTCTCTCTCTCTCTCTCTCTCTCTCTCTCTCTCTCTCACCCGTCGACGCATGTGCCGGCCGTGATGACCCAGGTCTCGCTCAGGAGGGCACCGGAGCACCACACGACGTAGGTGTCGATCAGCGCCACTTGGAACCGCAGCACCTTGTTCGTACCTTGGCCGCCGGAGATGCGCACTGGGCAAGCCGAGGAGCAGTGAGCCGAGCGATACTCCGCGCTCAAGCGACCCGCGCGTGGAGTGTCGCCGGGCCGTCATACCAGTCAGTCATCACCGGCCAAATCTTAAGTTGATGATAAAACTTACGCTGGTGTGCGCTCCGCGAGGGCTGGGCCAGCGAAGCACCCGCCTGCACACGAAAACACCTTGTTGTAGAGCAACGCACAGTGGGTCAGAAGCAGAAGACCGTTCAGGCGGCCAAAATTCGAGACCAGTTTTGAGCTCCAGAGTCGCTAAATGGGACTCGAATCGAACCTGTGACCCCATTAATGGATTCCTCGTTGGGAGAGCAATCTGTTGGTGGGGTCACACGTTGGATTCGAGTCCCATTTAGCGACTCTGGAGCTCAAAACGTGTCCGGGATTTTGGCCGCCTCTGCACGGTCTTCTGGCCCACTGTGCAGCTCCTCCCCGTCCTGCGAATGTCCTCTACGTATCACTTGGCTGATTTGACTGCAGCCTAAGTCAAATGAGCCACACGCGGAGGGCACCAGGCTGGCTCACGGACCGCGAGGGTGGCCATGGCCGCGGCCAGCAGCAGCAGGCAGGACGGGGCGGCGCCGAGGACCTTCATCGTGGTTCAGTCGGAGGGACACTGTCGCCGCCGCCACCGCCTCAGAGCGATTCTGCACACCGCTACCGTCGCTCTGTCTCTCTCGCACCCTCTTGCAGCACGCACGGACCAAAGAGATTAAACTCTAGAGAGAGGCGCCGTGATTTCGATATCTGCAGGAAAAACTGCAGATACCATTTCGATATCTGCAGGAAAAACTGCAGATACCGTCCATCGGACGGTACTTTGGACAAAGTGTGTGGGTCCCAGTGATATTTCGACGTCGAGCGTGCTTCAAAGTGGAAGCGCGACATGGAATTCGCGCGCTGAAATAGTTTTTCATCTTTCAGAAGTATTTCTTTTTGTGTGCTTGTTTGTTTTCGCTAAGGTTTACAAACTTGCATCAGCCCAATCTTGGAGACAAAAACGGGTCCATCTTACTAATTGAATCGGCAGGTGGAAGGAGAAGGAAAAGGTGGAAAAAAGGGGGGAAGGAGGGCAGTATGTATCAGCTTTATCAGTTCGTCTTATCAGGACTCGACGGACCCGCCTTGTTCGCAACTAGGACCTCCTTGGGTGGGGCTGTCTGAGTAATTCGTCTGGGGCTCCCCTGCTTCCACCGCGACAATCACGAGACGCGGGAATTTTCCGGACTCCACCCCAGGCGTCCCGGTCCGTCGGGGTGAACGGTCTGCCGCGTTGCGCAGTGCCGGGCCCGCGGAACGGTGCTTACGATCTATTTTCCATTGCCTGTCAAGTCAAGGCGAGCGCCTGCGAGGCCGGCAGCCCACCGCACACGGTGTCGAATGGGCTGCCTACCGCGCAGGCGATCCGTCGGGACAGTGCACACGGTGTCGAATGGGCTGCCTACCGCGCAGGCGATCCGTCGGGACAGTGCACACCGTGTTGAATGGGCTGCCTACCGCGCAGGCGATCCGGCGGGACCAGGCTCACCTGACTCCCCAGAGGCTGTGCTTTCCGTCAGCTAGAGCATTTTCATGAGTGGGATATCGGGAGAATGCTCTTGCCTCGATGCGGCAGCCACAGCGGTGGATTGTGAACGAACAAAAGTTTACCTTCAACCTGGTGGTGCGTCGCGTACAAGCAGTAGACTGTGCTGTTGCTCCCCCTTGGAGCCAGCTCACCACCACCCCCAGGAGGAACCCGCTCAGCCACACTGCGGGACGTGGCGGCGCATTCCGAGTGCAGCTCCAACCACCTCCCAGGGCCTTTTCAAAGGACAGACAGACAGACACACAGACACACACGCTCAGGGCATTGTTTCTCTCGGCTCAGCTGCCGGTAGTGGGCGTTAGATTATCGCCTTGTCTGTCGATGATACGCGCCTGAGCGGGGCGGGGCGGGGATGAGGTACGAGAGGTACCTGTGGTTCCAGTCATATCGCTGCGCCCTCCGGCGGCGAACCGGCTAGTTAGGAATAAAGTCCGTCTGCCTCGCGTCTGCCGTACCCCCACTCCACTTGCCCCTTTACCCCTTCCCTTCCCGGCCGGTACGAGTCTTGTCGGATTCCTCTCGCTCTGTTCTGCTTTATTTCTCATCCTCGCTGGAGTCACGCGACTTTAACCGAAGCCCTGCAGAGTGATTCCGAGGGCGAGGTCTCTCTCTCTCTCTCTCTCTCTCTCTCTCTCTCTCTCTCTCTCTCTCTCTCTCTCTCTCTCTCTCTCTCTCTCTCTCTCTCTCTCTCTCTCTCTCTCACGGGGGCGTCCCGCCAGGATGCGAGAGAGACAGGCACGGGTCGGTCTGCTGGACTGGGTTGACCCGCGATTCAAATACAAACCGAAACGATGCGTAACTCGGCGATCCGTTTCCCGGGCATTCCCCGCGCACCTCGGCTTGCCCCCGCCCCCGCCGCGGGCCGCCCCCTCCCCGTCCGCACCGTAAGGCGCACCCGCGCGCCGTGCGGATTCACGTTCACATTCCCACGGAACGTGGCTGCTTTCGGCTAAAGCCCCGGGCGGCTCGTTTACAAACGTCGCCTCCGAAACGTGGCGTCGGGCGCGGGCGGCGTGCACAGTGGGCTCCCGCGGACGCGCCCTCGGACGCGCTGCAGGGCCTCCCCGCGTACAGCCTCCGAGGGCGATTCCAGAGAGGACGCCGCGACCCGCGTCAACGTCTCCGGAGCGCGGCCTGGCTGGACCCCGGAACGCCCTACAGCCGATCTGTGCGGCACACTTCCATTCCAAACCCTTGCCAAATCACCATTTTTTTTAAAAGAAGCTTTGACGGTGTACACGTAGCTTATTTTTAGCAGTAATTATTTTTTTAATTTCCAGAACGAAAATAAACATTAATTATAGACTGATTTGTGACTTGAGTTTGATTTGCGACTTGTGTTTGACTGCGCCACCGCCAGGGCAGCGTCCGGCCTGCAGACTCACGCCCGGCGAGGGGCCTCTCTCCGGACAGCGGACTCCAAGGCGGGTGTCGTCCCGGGGGATTCCGGCAGCTGGCCAAATTGAAATTTCTGGTGGAGCTGTACGCAGGTGGCGCTGTCGGCACGGCCGGGCCCACTGCCGGGCGGCGGGTGCGGCGGGCGTGAGGCCAAGGGGGTTTCGGTGCGGCGCAGCGGCGCGGTCGGCGGCTTCGGTTCGCGTCGGCTCTTTGGTCCTTGTTGAGGGAGTCGGGCCGCCACCACCACCAGCCGGCCGGCCGGCGCACACCAAGCCGAGAGAGAGGGAGACGCCCGCCGCGCCGCCGCGCTTGGGGGCGGGAGGGAGCGAGCGCGCGAGAGGCGCATGCCACTGCTCCCATCAACATCATCAAAGCGGCGTTCTGATTGGTCGGCGCTGCGCACCGCGCGGCCCGACCACTGCCGAGCCGACCCGAAGCGAGTGCCGAGGCGCTGTGGACAGCGCCCATGTAGCGGCCCGGCTCGGCTCCGCGCGGCGCGGCGCGGCTCGAGTCGACTCGACTCGGCTCGGACCAGCGCGGCACCTCCGCACCGGCTCCGCCGGCTTCGGCTCCGAGGGCTGCCGACGGCCCCGAAGGCTAGCCTGGTCGGGAGGGCTCCTGGTGAGCCCCGCACCGGCTCGCTTTGGCTGCCCCGGCTGCGCTCGGCTCGTCCCGGCGGCGAGGCGCGGCGGCGGCGCGGCGGCGCGGGCGCGGACCCCGCGGAGGCAGCCCGCCAGTGTCAGTGCAGTGTTGTTCGTGTGAGGATGGCCGCGCGCCGCGTTCCCTGCCGCCGCCTGCACCGCCTGCCGCGAGCGTGTTGACCGCGCCGCTCGCCCGCCCCGTCCGTCTGTGATATCGAGTGCCGTGTGTGTGGGTGGGTGGGTGAGAGTGTGTGCGCGCGCGCCGTGGTCGAGGGCGGCGCCGGTTCTTCATGTGAACAAAATGCCACATGTGAGCAGCGGTGGCGGTGGTGACGACTTGGGAAGCACCGATGAAGTTAAAGTGTTCAAAGATGAAGGCGAGGACGAGAAAAGATCGGAGAACTTGACGGAGGAGAAGAGTAGCTTAATAGACCTCACGGAATCCGAGGTAATTATGTGTGTCTGTAGTGCGACGAGAGCCGGCACCGGCCGACAAGTGCTGTGCCATAGTTTTTAGTGCCGAAAAGTGTGTGTAGTGCTGCAAGAAAGAAGTCCCTTGGATACTTTACCCCACGTGGATATTCTACGCAAGACGTCAACCCTGTTTGGATACTTATCAACGTCATCCGCGCCAGCGCCCCGGCCCTGTAGAGTTGTGCTTACAGGGCCAGAGGCTGCCGGCCTGTTCGATTTCAGCCTGTCTTCTGACGCACGCCCGGGCCGAGGCGCCTCGTTTGCCGATTTGAATTTGTAAACCCAAGTGGTGGCAGATGCATGAGCGAGGGTGCCCCCATGCCCGCGCGCCCTCCAGCCTGCCTACCTGTCCCATCCCCGCGGCCTCATACAGTTATTGTGTTTTTATGGGGGGCTTGTGGATGTTGGTAACGTATGGGCGTGCGTGCGCCTCGCTTGCAGGTGCAACCCGCGGTCCCTCCCCACTCACTCCCCTGGTCATTCCCCAGTCGCTTGGTCACTCCCCGAACTGCGCGGGATGGTCGTTCCCTGTCTCTGTCGCACTCATGGGGTTCCTCGTGAGGGTGCGAGGGTGTCAAGGCGGTGGCTGGCCACACCCTGCCTGCAGCATGCTTGTAAGCGCTACGGCGTCTCTCTCTCTCTCTCTCGCTCTCTCTCTCTCTCTCTCTCTCTCTCTCTCTCTCTCTCTGGTGTTGATTGCCGGTTGGCCGCCATTGTTCGCGATGCAGGCGATGGCCATAACCGGCGTCGTTACACTCGTTACTACGGGCCGCGCGTTTTTGGCGCGTTCGGGTCGTAACGACACCGGCTAATTATTAATCTCGGAACGAACGGCGGCGCGAAGGCGAGCGGCCGACGACCGCGCCCCACGGACCATTTTATAGATGGGTTTCATCGGTGCAGCTCATACGCCGCGCTCGAGCGGTTCGAGTTAAACAGTCCTCGGCGTCCATTCCAACGCATTGCCCTCAGCTGGTCCCCGATGGGGCTGAGGTGGTCGTCCACCTGCGAATAGACGGCGGCACTATTCGCGGAACAGGCCGCGAGGGTGCGTGCGTTTAGTGTCTGCAGCGGGGCTCACTCCCCTGCACCGTGAGTACACTGGACCGGTGAAATATTACAGAAGCCATTGTGTTTGGAGGCAAGTCGGAGCAGGATGAGCCAGCAAGTGCAGTCCACTGTGCGGCCCGGCCCGGCCTGCCCGCCCCAGCCCCCCGAGCCCCTTTTCTTCTTCTTCTAAGTAGATACACTGTCAGGCCGTCGTTTACAACATCCTCCCGCTCCCTCGCTTCCCTCGGCACCGCTGCCCGGGATTCCTGTATTGGCTTTGGCTGAGCCCTTTTCAATTTTTTTTTATTTTTTTTTTGCCCCCGGGACCGCCTTTTCAATTACACATTCGGTGGCTGCCTTGCTCTCGGTGCGCGCCGACGGATGGATAAATATTTGGAAGCGGCAATCGGTTGACGGTTGTCAAAGTTGTCGACGGCTCGCCGACGATGACGGGGAGGCCGTCCACGCCGTGCGGCCCGGCCGATGAGCGTGGCCGAAAATTGGACACGCTGCCGGGCCGCCGCCTTGACGCGTGCTGCTCGTCTGACTGAGCAGAAGTAAGCGCCGCACAGTGGGCCGGAACTCTAGATGCGCTTTGAGCTCCATAGTAGGTGAATGGGACTAGAACCGAACCTGTGACCCCACCAATGGATTTCCTCGTTCGGAGAGCAATCCATCGGTGGGGTCACGCGTTCATTTCGAGTCCCATTCAGCGGCTCCGGAACTCAAAACGCGTCGGGAGTTTTTAGTCCTGGCCGCCTGCGCCGGTCCTGCCGGTCCTCTGGCCCACTGTGCGACGGTCCCCGAACGACACGTTATTCACAGACGCGGGGCAAGCAAAGGCAAGCAGGGCGGGAAGACGGCGACCAGTTGTTCGCCATGTGTTTGTGGGTGGCCAGCCCGGCCGAGGCCCGGCCGAGGACGCCGGCACAGTGCCTGCAGCCCGAGCGCGCCGCCGCCAGCACACTGCCGCCTTGCGAAGCCCTCACGAAGTTTCGGCGGTGACTCACTACGGCTCTCGTAGTTCCAGTCGTTATGCCCGAGTGCCGTAACTTGACAAGCCAAGACGCTGGGAGGCAGTCCTAAATTTAAAAAAAAAAAAAATTAAGAATATACAAAAATCATTTTTTGTACACCAAAATTTGAAGTTGTTACCCCCTTTGGCCGCCTCCGCTGAATGGCAGTTTGAATGGATTTTTCGTATTGGCTGCAGCTTCGCGGTGGGCACACTGTGCCTCGCTTCGCACTATCGCCAATGTTAGCGGACCAAGCGGCGCCTCTCGCTCTGTGTGCGTGTGTGTGTGTGTGTGTGTGTGTGTGTTTGTTTGTGAGAGTGTGAGTGTGCGTAGTTGCGTGCGTGCCGTGTGTTTGTATGTGTGGCTACGCCGGCATTCGGTCAGGGGAGGGCGTGTCCCGCTAGAGGCGGGTGCGTTGGAGGGGTCATGTAGGTTTTTCCCGAAAGTCCCTCCCCGCTGTCACGCTGTCGATGCGCGGTGCAGACAGATGCTGAGGGCGGGAAGCCGCGTTCGTTGTCCCGCTGTCCCCCCCCCCTCCCCCCCTGGGCACCGCACTACTCCCGCTGTGACAAGTTCTTTCCGTGTTTTCGGCTTACCTGTCTCTAGTCCCGCGTCGTGTCCACTGTCTGTCCTGGGAGGCTGGCGCGTCGCGTTCGCCGAAGCGCGCGCTCTCTCTCTCTGTCTCGCTGCGGGCCGCGGCGTGGGTGCGAGGGAGACGGTCGGCGTACCTGCCCCCTGAGCCGAGCCGGCAATTGTTTGTGGATTTTCGTGTTCCTTGCGCGCCGACATGGCCCGCTCCGTGGCGGACTGCCCGGCGGCTGACGGACACTGGCGCGGTTTCCGGCCAGACTCTGCCGCGCCGTGTCGCGGGCATCAGCCGCTCGGTGTCTGGGCTAATTGTTGCCGTCCGAGTGCGGCCGGGGGGCGATTCGCGGGAACTGAGAACGGGCACGCGGCACGCAGGGGGAGGTGCACTTGAGAAACTCGGTGTGTGTGACCCACATCGTAAACGGCTAGTGATAATATTCACAGTGTGTAAAATTAAACGTTGAATTTTAGTTTGTTTCTATCTCTAGCCGGTAACTAAATAAAACTTCAGAAAAGTTGCAAAAAAATACAACGCTAACTTATTTCCGCCATCCTAATTTTTTAATTTTTTATTTTTTTTTTTTTGGTCATGAATTTATTGAATTTGGCTATTTTAGTTTTCAAAAATCGATTAGGTCTTAGGCCTCGAATACAATAGGGGTCCTATAGGAACCCCTACTAAAAAATGAAAAAAAAAATAAATAAAAATAACTGACGCTGTACCGGAACACGGTAGACACGCTGTAGACACGGCCGAGGACAGTTTTGGAACAGAGCCTCTGCGGGGGCGGCGGGTCCCCTCGCTGACGGACTGCGGCGTGTCGATGCCTTCGGCGTGCATCGGCGCCGGGGAGGCGCGGCGCCACCGAGTCACCGGCCCACTGTGCCGGGCCCGTTGTTCCTCGGCAGTCAGTCTGCCAGGCGAGGTCAGCCACCCTCTGCGGCCCGCCACGCCTCCCCTCACGCCACTAGCGCTGTGTGTCAGCGGCGGGCAGATTCGGAAACCACTTTTGGCGGGTTTGTGGAAATGGCGATGATCTGTCTGATTTGCCTAACGAGGTGTCGGTCAGGCGGCGGGCCCTGCAGACTGACTCCGGGAGGCGTTCGCTGCGTCTGTCTCGTACTCACAGGCCGTTGCGGTGCGAGAGAGACAGACACTCGGAGTGAGTCTCTGGCCCTACAGCCCCCCGCTGCTGCTGGAGGCTGGCTCCACCACTGGCTCCGGTATCGGGTATCGCCGGGGCCGATTCGGCGTACGGCGGCTGACGGCGCTCTGTCTCTCTCGCACCCGCATGGGACGCGCCGTGAGTGCGAGAGAGACAGAGCGGCGACGCCACTGTCCGCCTGCTGGGTGGGCGTGGCACGGTGTGTGCAACACCTGAGCGGTTTCCCGTCTGGAAATGTTCATGGGTCTTCCTCCTTTTTTTCGGGGTGGGGGGGAGGGATTTTTTTTTCGGGTGGAGTTTGGGCTATTTGCGAGAAACCGTACAAATGATGAATGCGTCAATTTATCTTCTCGTTGGGCGAGTAGAGCGGTCGTTGCGTGGTTCCACACGCGCGCTCCAGGAGTCGTGTCACATACCGATTGTACAAACACTTGAGTAACTTGATGGTGGCGGCGCTCAGCCAACGACCCTGTAATCGGTAGACCGGCCCGCCGCCCTGAGATTCGGGCGCCTCCGACTAACAGTGATGTGAGGATAGTATTGGTACTCGTCGGCCCCTCGCCGGGCCGGCCGGCGCGGCCCGATGCTACCCGAACACGCCCGACGCCGCCCGAAGGTGGCCGAACATGACGCGGTGCGCGTCGGTGTGATGAACCTCGGCGGGTCCGGAGAGAGAGAGAGAGAAACAAACATCTGCTTCCGGAGGCAGTCCCGCCTGCAAGCAGCCTGCAAGCAGCCAACGAGAATGGAATGGAGGCTTTTTACTTATTTTTATTTTCGGAGAAAAGGGAGTCTGGCTCGGCCTGCTGGGCTCCCGGCTCGGCTCGGCTGTGGGAGGAGGCGGTGGCCGCGCCAGCGTTAGCTTGTGCAGGTGGACGGACGGGCAGGCGGACGGACCCGAGGGGCGGGGCGGGGCGGGGCGGGCAGGGGCTCCAAGGCAAGCCAAGGCAAACAGGACCAAGACGAGTGGAGCGGCCGGGCCGAGCCGAGCCGGGCAGGAAGGGCAGGGGTTGCCCCCCTCCCCCCCTCCCCGGCAGGGTAGCCAACCTGGTCGCCCCGCCACCATGCGGCGCGCAGGCCTTGCGGGGTGCTATATGGCGTGGTATGCCCCTGGACTGCCCGCTGCGACCTGCGGGCCTTTTCGACTGGAATCCCTGACACTCCTCCCCCCCCCCTTTTCCTCCTGCCTTTACGTTCACCTCGGGTTCACCTGCGACGCGCTTGTCCTTGTCAACCCGCGACCGGTCCAGCGCCTTGTGCGCGCCGAGGGTTTGCGTGCTTGTGATCTCCGAAGCCGACGGCTTGCTGCAGGGCCCTTGGCTGAAAGCCTCAAAGCAGCGGCGTTAAATTCGTTGACGGACAGAGGACTTCCCCCGACAAGTGGTCAGACTTAGGTGCCGCGTGTGGCGGAGGTACGCTGGCGGGGGTGCCGACGCGTGGTGTAGGTCAGCGCCTAATCAAGTTACGTGTCCGTTGCCCCCGTCGCCACCTGCACCTCCAGGGGCACCGCTCGTCAAATTGGCCGGGCCAAGAAGAAGACCGACCCCCTCCATGCACCTCGCGCGCCCCGCCCAGCCGCCCGCCCCACCCCGCCCGACCCCGCCCCGCCGCGAAACGAGTTGTAATTAATTAATGAGTAGAGACCACTCAACAACTGCTTGCAGCGGGCCTGCACCAGCGCCCGGACACCGGCGGATCTAGCAAATCGTGCGACTGCGACAGAATCCCACCTGGCTGTGCGAGCGCAAGCGAGACACAAGGGGGGGGCAATCTGCTGTTTCTGACGCAGCCTTGCCCCCCCTTTGCGTCTCGCTTGCGCTCGCACAGCCAAATGGGATTCTGTCGCAGTCGCCGCTCTGACGCAGCCGGGCTGGATCCGCCGGTGCGCCCGGACCGCCTGGAGTCGCCGCAAAGCGTGCATGGCGCTGCCGGGCGGCGGCGGCAGCGGCGGCCGGCCCTTCTTGCACCTTATCATTAGTACTCTGGCCTCGAACCCTTCGAGCACCTTTGCCTCTCGTACAAGGCGTCGCACCTTCGGTCCTTTGTGACGGGTTTCGCGAGGGGGTTTGCGTTTCGCGGGGCGCCTCGGAGTGGCGCTTAGGTAGGCCGGACACGCGTCGCCAGTGTGTGTGTGTGTGGGTGTGTGTGTGTGTGAGTGTGTGTGTGTGTGAGAGAGAGAGAGAGAGAGAGAGAGAGAGAGAGAGAGAGCGCTGCGCTTTGTCACGTCCCCGTCCACAAAGGAGACAACAATAAATTTTCATGCTCTAATGAATTGGGCGTCGTCGTCTTCTCCCAGTGTGCGTGTGTGTGTTTGTGTGTGAGAGAGAGACACACACACACACACACACACACACACACACACACACACACACGCGGTGTCGCCCTCATCCCTCGTCGCATGCTCCGCGAAAGGGAATCCCATTTGTCCCTTCTTCCGTGTGATTTCTTCGCAGCGCTTGCGTCGCTCGCCGTCTCTCTCGCACTCACGGGGGCGTCTGAGCTGCAGGTGCGAGAGAGACAGAGCGGCCGAGTGCTCGGCCTGCTGTGGCCTGCTGCTGCAAGGCACACCGGCCGGCCGGCTGTCGTGACCGAAATGCGTTATGGTCTGGACTTCCCCCTCCTCCCGCACTCCTTCCTCGCGGCCGTGGTGTTGTGCCCGCGGACCCGCAAGGGACCTGCACATGAGGACTTAGCAATCAAGTGGCCGTCGGCGGCGCGAGTCGATTCGCGTGGTGTTGGGGGCGGGGCGGGGCGGGGCGGTCGTGTTTAGAAGCATTATTAGCCACTGACGCTTTCCGGGGGTTACGCCCTTTGCAGCCCGTGCACCCTTGCAGTGCTGCTCGTGCTCATTTAGCTTCTCTCTCTCTCTCTCTCTCTCTCTCTCTCTCTCTCTCTCTCTCTCTCTCTCTCTCTCTCTCTCTCTCTCGCTCGCTCTCTCTCTCTCTCTCTCTCTCTCCGTGTCTCTCTCCTTCGCCTGGATCGGCCACCGTCTATCTAATTGACCGGATGACTAATTGACTGGGTTTCGAGCGTCGCGCCCTCTGTCTCAAAATTGATGGGAAGAAAAGAGGGGAAAATTGGAAATAAATAAATAAATAAATAAAAGGTCTGGTATTTGAACCCGCTCTTGTTGTTGTTGTTTTTGTTACTAACGTCTAGTTGTTGTTTCTTTACAGGAAAAGACCGGCGGCGGCCAGTCGTACGCATCCGGGAAACATGTGTCCCGACCCGATCTCAGTCCGGTGTATGGTAAGTAGATGCAAAGCACACGGCAAAAAAAAAAGAATAAAAGTGATAAATCATAAATCGCGACGGAGAATCCGGCGGAGCTGAATGTGCCCCGTGGACATGCTGCTCGGTGCAAAGCCCGTAATGAAAAGTATCGGTCCAGGCCGATGTGTGCGTGTACGTGTGTGTGTATACACGTGTGTTCAAGGTACAGGCTGGCCTGGAAGGTTTAACCCGTTGGTGCCTTAGCTCGTGGTGAGAGAGGGGAAAAGGGGGGGGGGGGAGACCGCCGCACGTTAAGGCCTCATTATACTCCACTAATGAGAATTCCGATAACCTGCTCAAGGAGCTTCTGGCTTTACGTGCTTTGGCGTGGCTGCGCGCAGCGACCAGACCAATCCGAACGGCGGCAGGGATGACGACGCCGAGGGTCTGACGCCGGCCTCGGCGGCTCCGGAGGGTCGCCGTTGCACCGTGTGCCCACTGTGTGCCGGCGGTGATCAGGTGTCGCCGCGCCGCGTGCGTGCTGCGTGCGCGTGCGTCATTACACGCCCACTGGATTCATTAGGTGTGGTAATGGGCCCTCGATGAGTCTCTCTGTCTCCCAGCGCTCCCCCCCTCTCTTCCCCCACTCGCCGTCCCCTTGCGCCCGAGGTGGCTGCTGTGATGCTTGTTAGCCCGGGAACGTGTCGCCGTGTGTGTGAGTGAGTGTGTGCAGAAGGGGTGCCGGGAGAGGAGGTATGAGTGAACCCGGTTGGAACGCGGCGTGGAATGGCGCGCGTCCGGGGCGCTGACGGCGTGCTCGGCGTGCTCGTCGTCCCCCCCCTTGGCGCGGGCTCTCCGTGAGCCGCTCGTGACGTCGTGTGCATGCGGCGGTCCGCGGCGGGCCCCCCTCGGACGCGGCTCGGCGGTCCAGCCAAGAGGAGAGGCAACGCCGCAACCGCTTAGCATGCTGGGCCCGCCGAAGGGGGCCCCCCGCCCCCTCCCTCCCCGCCCAGGGGGTCCCTAGTGGGGGCTCCACCCACTCGGCCTTTGTCTCCGAGCTCTCGGAGGTACCGGGTACCGGCTATAGCCTCGCCGCCTCGCCCGTATGCGTCGGGATGGTCTGCCCCTTCCCCTGGCTGCCTGTCTGGCTGGCCGGCCGGCCGGCTGGCTGACTGGCTGGCCGGCTGGCCCGCACCGCCGGACTGCCGGTCTTACCCACCGGCCGCAGGACAAGGTTCGGCGCGGCACTGCGTGGGGCGTGGCGTGGGGCCCGCGTCGCTGCCGCCTCGACGCGCTGTCGTCGGCGGCCGTGTTGACCCAAGCCGTTAGCGCCGTCGCGGCGAAGGTAGCCGTCACGCTGAAGAGTGCTCTCCCTCCCCTCCCCCCCTCCACTCCCCTGCCGCCCCGGTCGTTGCGCTGCGTCGCGCTCTGCCCCCCCAGACGTGTGATAATGTCGCTGATTGGTCGCGGCTCTCCCGCCAGAAACGGTCCGCCTCGTTGTCGTCAACACTGCGTGTGTGTGTGTGTGTGTGGGGAGGGGGGGAGAAGAAAGAGAGAGAGAGAGAGAGAGAGAGAGAGAGAGAGAGAGAGAGAGAGAGAGAGAGAGAGAGAGAGAGAGAGATAGAGAGATGGCGGACCGCCCCTCGCAGGTGAAGGGCTTGTCCTTGACGGGCCCAAGGATGTCGTTCCGTTCGGTTCTCGCACCTCCACGGGACGCCCCACGAGTGCGACAGAGACAGACCGACGAATCGTTCCTTCGGCATCGCTCGGCCGGATGACGTCATGTCGGCGGGCAATTTTGTAAGTCCGCTGGTCCGGCCGGGGGCAGGGCGGGCTGTGTCGATTTGCATGACGGGGCGATTCGGTGGCGGCGAGTGGGCGCGGCGCGGCGCCGGTCGCTGCACTTACCTGTTGGATGACGTGATAAGGCTTGAGATAAGCCGGCGGGGTGTGAGGTAATGGCGACCGCTGCACTGGCGCCTCGCCCCGCCTCGGGGGGTCGCGCTTGGCTTCGCGCCGCGTTTTGTTCCGGCGGTAATATCTGTGTCGGGATCGGCGTGGCCGGGGGCGTGCGTCGGGGGCGGCCCCGCTGACCCCAGGAATGTTGGGGTAGGTGCTCGCGGACGGCCCCTGCTCGCGGCCTTTGCTTGTTTTGGGCTGGGTCCAGCGTCCAGGAGGATCCCTCGTAATAATCCGTATAATGCGACAGGGCCATCTTCATAAACGCCCGGCCGTCCGGCAGGCAGGCTGCCTGTCCGTCTGTCCGGCCGGCTGCCTGTCGGGCTGTCCATGCGTGGCGCTGCGAGGGTGAAGTGCTTCACCTCCTCCCCCTCCTTCTGGTCGTACCTTTATTTTTTCTCTCTCCCACTTTCTTTCTTATTTTCTCCTGCCAGAAATCACTAAAAAATAAATAATAAGGAAGAAACATCCAATCTTGACTCCGTCCCGCCTCGCCTCGGGTAGTGGTAGTCGGGGGAATGGGTGGGAGGGCCCCTGGGAGGGCCCCTGGGAGGGCCCCCGGCGGGGCGGTGAGGGTCGCAGGGGCCGCTGCCGGCCGTGGAGTGGATTCCAGCTGATTCCCAACGATGGACAAATTGTGCAAGGAACGGGTCTGGGAGCCCCTTGGACCGAGGGCTTTGTACCGAGTGGATCAAGGGGCCTGCGGCTTGTACCTGCACTCCAAGTGCTGTACACACGCTGTGGTTCCTCGTTGGCCGAACCGCCCGATTCATGCCCGACTAACAGGGCCCTCCCCCCTCGTTGCGAGGCTCGCTTACGCACCGCCCCCCCGCCTTCGTGATCCCCATCAGAGGGGAATCAATCGAACGTGACGTATGGTGTCCGGGGCCCGCGCCTAAGCCAGCGCCTTTTCGCACAATGGATGGCGTAGCATAATTACTTAGGCATCCCCATTTGATGGCGTCCCATAAAACGGCAGTGGATAAACCAGGTATGCTTTATAGCTTGTTGGAAGGCGAAGGTCTCCCCTTTCTTTTGTCCGTTGTCTCTGTTGCTCTCTCGGCTCGCCTGTGTCATTTATAACACTGGTCATAAACAATTGAGGACCAGCCACTCTTCTTCTTCTTCTTCTCTTCCTCCTCCTTCTTGTTCTTCTTGTTCTCCTCTCCGGGTCAAAGTCAGTGTCTGGAGCCCCGTTCGTGCGGCGCTCGGCTGTATTTTATTCTTGTTATTATTATTTTTGTTTTATGATCGCGCCCTGACGGCCCGCCGGCCTGACGGCCCGACAACGTGGCTGGCCATTACGTTTCACGGAGGGTATATCATTGTTCGCGCCGTTTCCGACCGGATGTGGTCGTCTTGCAGAAATGTTAGGGAATTGGCGGGCGACGGTGTCGCTGTTACGCCCCGCCTCGTTGCCGCCCCTTTCCTCGTTTTTTGTCTTTTTATTAGAAAATGAAAGGAAAGGCGCGGGAAATAAACCGGCCGTCGTAGACCAAAAGCCGTAATTAAAAATAAAATTGCAGTTGAAAAATGAAATAAAATTACTGTATCCAAGTCGCATGTGCTGGCCGGGCGAGGTACGCGTTACAATGAATGTCACTCACGTTGAACGCTGTCCGGAGCATTCCAAGTAAAATAGCCGCATCCAACTAACATTTTTTTTTTTCGGACACGGCTTCCCGGGTCTCGGGGATCTTGACGAGACTGACGTCTCGGCTGCTGATTCGTCGATTCGACCGCAGTATTTGCTTATCGCCGCGGCCCTGCGGCCGGTGTGCCGTGGAGTGTAGGTGGCCGCCGGGCCGCATACCTGGGCAACCTGGCCGGGCGGCGGCACTGCCTGGAGGGAGGGAGGGAGGGAGGGAGGTGTGCTTATTGTGACAGGTACAGGCGGCGCATCGCGAGCTCGCCGACTCTCCTGTCTCCGCGCCGAAACCGTCTCGCGCGGTAGAAAGTCTCCCACTCTGTCACTCTTTCCTCGCGGTCGCGCGCGTGCAGTGTCGACGCACGCGAGATTATTTCGCCTTAAAATTAATGTCTCTGTTTGGGTCCGGCTTGTTTGTCCCCGATGGCCGGCAGTCGTGACCGTTTGAGATAACCTGGGCGTGTGCGCGGCATGCGGCCCCCGGGGGCACGGCGGCATTCTCAAAAGAGGAAAAAAAAATTATTGAGAAATATTGAAAAAATTAGTATTTTGGGCAAAAATTTTAAAAAAATGGCCTAATTAGTATTTTGGCCTAATTTGAAAAAAATATGGAAAAATTAGTATTTTGGCAAACTATGAAAATGCCTTGAAATTTTGAAATCCGTCCAAGTGCCGACCTTGGGTTCGTCGAGGAAAGATGACGGCGGTGCGTTCACCACCACCGGAAGGCGTGTGTTTGGCCATCGGGCGATTAATAAATAACCCAAGGGGCAAACAGATCGGAGGGGTGGCTGCGTATATTTGGACACGGCCCGCGCTGTCCCCGCACGCCGCCGCCGGCTAGCTGGCTTCCGGCGGTGGTTCTCGTCGACGGCCACCGCGACGGTGGATGACGCGGAGGGTGCGCGGACGACGGCGCCGGAACCCGGTAGCCAAACCGCGCGCACGCGCGCGTGATGGATTCGCTTAATGTTGCCGCGGAGCGCTGACACGAGGTTTACGCGGCCTGATTTACACCATTTGTCGCGACCTGCAGACAGAGAGGTCGCGGGAGATGCACGGCCGCGCCGTGTGTATCGGCCGCGACCCGACCGCTATTAGTCTGCCCGGCCGGCGGACAAATTTGTGGCGCTCATTCTGGCGGACTGGCTCGTCACAACACAGTGGCCGCGAGGCGTGTTACGTCATAGGTGCACGGCCGGGCCCAATTGGCCGTGCACTGTGTAGTACTACCTGGGGCCGGGGCAAATATTGGCCCCGAGATGTTTGTCAGGAAGTGGGGCTGTCGATTGCTCGCTTCGATTGCGGGAGGATGTGCCTGTTGCTCTCGGAGGACTCGGAGGAGGGCGACGGATCACGCGCTCTGCCGGGCGAGAGACGACAGGGGCGGCCCTTGCGACGCTCTCTCTCTCTCTCTCTCTCTCTCTCTCTCTCTCTCTCTCTCTCTCTCTGACCGCTGTGTGTGATTTTTATTCTCCTCTTTTTCGCCCACAGGGAAGCTGGAACCCACTCCCCATACGTCGAGTTTCAACATGGGCTACCTCGTGTCACCGTACTCCTACCACAACGGCGCCGCTGGACCCATCCCCGTCTCAATGGTGAGTGAGTGTTTCACTGTACAGACGGCCAGATTCGAGGGGCTTTATTCGAGCTCGTTCCTCGCGAGGTATGGCCGTTTCTTTTCCGAGCCGTTGCCGCGATTCGCATGTTTTTTCACACCGGGCGTGACACTTCTGCCCCGGGTGTTGGTCGTGTCGATGTGGCTTTGCTGTTCCCCCGTTCTGGGAGATGCAGAAGGAGGGGGGGAAGAGGGACCGTGCGTGCAGGTGCCTGTGTGAGTGTCTGCGCGAGTCTGTTTGGCGGCCTGTGCGACCGGCGACCTTCCTGATAGGCACCAGGGGCTCCGGGGGTCAAGGCTTTCCCTGCAAACACGCACACTCACACTCACTCACTCTCTCACACACACACATACACACACTCACACTGGGTTCTCGTTTTGTGGAAAGCGTCTCGGCAAGGTGCAGGGTCGTGGTCCTCGGTCCGCTGCCGGTCGCTGGGCGAAGGCGAGACGCTGGGAAACCGACCGGCGAAGACGGAAAATGGTGGAATAAATGGAAGCGAGGCTGTATGGTTTTGGCCTGCAAGGTTTGCCCGGCGGGGTTGCCAGACGGCGCGCGCTGGGGCCGGCGGCCTGGGCCGTGTGGAGCTCACACTGCGGACGAGCCCCTGCCTGGCCGCCTGCCTGGCCGCCTGCCTGGCCGCCTGCCTGGCTGCCAGCCCGCCTGCCCGCCTGCCCCTGCTCGAGGCGTGGCGGCGTTGCCAGGCGGTGCGGACCAGGCAGACGACACTTGGAGCGTTTTTAGCAGGGCGTGCGATGCTCCTCGCTGGGCGTTTTCACTCCGTCGTGTTGTGCAACGCGTGCGGGCGAATTCCGACAAAGTTCCCATTTTTTTCGTGCGTATGTTGGTGGCGCCCGAATAAGAAGTTGTTGTCACGTTACGTACCGGCGCCTCCGCGACCAGGCATGGTCACCGTCTGTATGAGGGGAGGTTGGGTTAGGTTAGGTAAGCAGTGTCTTGGGCTACATTGCGGGCGGCGTTGCGAGGAACCCTCCCCTAATGACACTCTGATCGCAGCCCGACCACTGGGCGATGAACTGGCGTGGCGCGGCGTGGCGCAGCGCAGCTGCGGGCACTTTGCTCTTGCATTTCGCGTCGTCTCGGCCAGTCAGTCGGCGGCGTGTTGATTGACTGATTTCGTAATGAATCTTGACCGGACGGGCTCTGTGTGTGTATGTGTATGTATGTATGTGTGTGTGTGTGTGTGTGTGTGTGTGTGTGTGAGCGCGCGAGCGCGTCTTCTATAAGAGGGCCTCCGTCGGGGCCGGTCGGTGCGGTGTACGTACGGGGCGAGTCCAGGGAGTTGGACAGGCGTGTGGTTATAGGCAGACAGGCGTGGTGCTAGCTAACACATGTCGTACAGAAAGAGAGAAGGGTAAGGGAGGGCCGGGGGCTTTCGGCGCGGGCACTTGCTTATTTAGTAAATGGGCAAAAGGTTGTGTGTGTACTCAGGCTGGGCGCGGCGTTGTGTTGACTGACGACGAAAAAGCGTGAAGCACCTTGTCGCATTCCAGTATTTAACGGCGCCTTGATAAGACGCGCTCCATCGCCCCGCTCGTCTTGTTGTTGTTTGCGTGCGTCGTCGCCGGCGTGGGAAAACGCTATGCAAAGCCGCTCGTCGGCGGCCGGGCCGCGGCGGCTTGAATTCGAATGTTCCCGCGCGACCCGCCCGCCTTCCTCAGCGCGGTGATCGGGCGGCGGTGGTCTTCTTGTCCTCGTCCTGCGGCGGCCAGCGGCGGCCAGCGGCGGCTGCCGTGTACTACAGTGGGACCCGCTCCGTGCCGAGCGCTACGGAAGCCGCGGCAGCCGCGGCCCGGCGAAGGTGTTGGGGTCCAGGGCGGGGCGGGCCGGGCGTGGAGCGGCGGGGCGCGGCGCGCTTGCCTGTGGGAATGGTCTGATCAGGTGCGATAACCAGGCCACAACGCGCCCGGCCCGGCCCGGCCCTCCGGAGGGCCTTCCAGGCAGGGGCCGACCCAACCCGACCTCTCGGCGAGCCTCTCTGGAGTGGCGCGGAGGGGCACGGCACGCCTTATTTGGGCAGTCTACTCCATACATCAAGCTCCATTTATCTCTCTCTCTCTCTCTCTCTCTCTCTCTCTCTCTCTCTCTCTCTCTCTCTCTCTCTCTCTCTCTCTCTGGCCTCCCGCTCTCGGAGCCCTCCCCTGTCACTCTTTTTACTCTTTGTCTCTCTCGCTCTCTCTGGCGTGCCTCTTCTGCTTTATCGCCTCTTGTTCTCCATCGTCGTCGTTCGGCTCGCGGCTTCGGGCCGCCCGAAGGTGCCCGAAGGTGGAGCCGAAGCCGAGGCCAAAGTGTCGCTCCTGTCCGAAAGGCCTCCGCGCGCTGGGTGCCGCATACCGTAATACCATCGCCAAGGGTCTTGGCAAGCACGTCGCGTTTTGATTGTGTGTGTGTGTGTGTGTGTGTGTGTGTGAGTGTGTGTGTGTGGTGAGTGTGTGTGTGGTGAGTGTGTGTGAGCGCGCGCGGCCATCCCTGCCCAGACGGGTACCTCTCCTTGCCCCCTCCTCTCCCCGGTTGGGGGCTTCTACCTGTCGAATGGGCTGTGTGGATAAGCGACACGCACTGGGATGATGGATAGGTTGGTTTCGATAGCCGGTCTCATCCTTCTCCTCTTCCTCCTCCTTCTCCTGACCGTCCTCCTCCGATTCCCTAAGTCTCGCCTGCTCGCTAATTCATTCCCCTTATTTGTTTTTGGAGATGGTCGTTCCCGGAACGGCCGGCCAACCGTCACGGTGACGGCCCCGTCATCCATTGGTCATTGTTAATTGGCATCGTCATCGATCAAGATCAATTATCAAGGCGGCGACGCGGCACCAGAGCCATGATTTCCGAGGGGTGGCTTCGCGTTTGGGTCGGTAACTCACGGCAATACTACCTAGGGCTAAGAGTCGGCGGAACGCATCGGACGGGACGCGGTCAAATGGGTCAAAACGAAGATGTTATCCTGAGCTTTTGATGATCGCTGAGAAGTGCAGTCATTATTTTACAAGTTAAAAATCTGAATTTTCATTACCCGACGGTGACTGTTGGCGAGCTATGTAAAGTCGCAGTCGACGCAGTCTGGTCACTAGACCGGATCAAATCGCGGAAATGGTATATGGATGATTTTCCAAACGACGGGCGCGGACAAGGTTATCAATTGGGTGTCGGGGGACGAATGCGTCGATTGGTGGGGCCGGCCGGAACGAACGGGCGCAACCGTGCTGGTCCGACAAGGCGAGCGGACGGACGGACAGACAGACGGGCGGGGTACCCCCTAACAAGCCAGGCCGCACTCGCACCGGCCGGCCGGCTCGGCAGCGCCTCAGGCTGCTCAACACCTCGACAGCGCGTTTAGTAATTTTGGTGAGCATCGGCGAGCCGTTGTTGTTGCAGCCGTCTGCAGTGCGATGATTCGTTTTCCGAGTGTCATTTTTGCGCGAAGTGGCTGGCTTGCCCAATGAAATTCCTGTTTGCGTCACGAAGTCTCCCCGGCTTTTGTCACCGTTGGGCGATTTGAAATGACCTGCAGAGCAGCAGCGGTACCGGCGGCACGGCGACCGTTAGGCAGTTTTTCAGTTTGCGGACTTCGGCGACGCTAGGCAGAGGGATTTAGGCGTCGCGGGCTTTCGGAAGGCCTTCGGCGGACGCATGCACTAAGTTTTCCTGGGTTTCCTTGGCCACGGTCATGACGGGGCGGACCGTACTTAGACAAGCCGGCCGTGAGCGGGGATGGACCAGTCCAAGGCGGAAAGATGGAAGAGTCATTTCTTAGCTTAGGTTTTCAATGTTACTCCATCACTCCTGGCTTTTATCCTCCTTTTACTCGGCCGGATCACGACCAAGGGCTTTTCTGCCTGTCATGCTTTTGGCCTGCGGTTCGCTGGCTGTGGCCCTGTGGGGCCCTAGGACTGCACTGTCCCTGGGGGCCGGCAGTAAAGGGGGCCCGGGGAGGAATGCGGTACAGTTCAGGTGAAGATGAGATAGGTCTCCTGGTGAGATGAACCCTACAACTGTATCCCGCGGACCTCTGAGTAGATGAAACCTCCTGAGCTCAGAAATGGCATAATTGAAGAAGATGATCTCGAAGAGGTAGACGTTCTGAGCAGATGATTCTGCTTGAAGAGTGACCACCAGACCAGATGAACACTCTAAGAAGATCTCTAACGAAAGAGGATCCCTAACGAATCTTTTCAAATGACGAACCTCCTGAGCAGACAGATGAACCCGATAGGGTGGATCCTCCGATTGACCAATGAACCTGCTGCAAGAGGTCATCCTCCCCTAGTGATATTCCGAAAGGTGTTCCTGGAGGCGGCTGATGTGTCGGACGCGGCAGGTTGGGCATTTTTAAATTGAATCCATAAGAGGCGATGATGGTGATGAGGATAGGTCGTGAGTTCCGATCGGATCGCGGCGAGGTTTCGTGAGGCAGGTATCAAACGAGGCGTTGCGTGCGTGCGTGTAAATGCCGCACATTACACGATGCGCACGCTACTCCTTGCTCTTCATTTTTCCTTTTCCACCTCATTTTCTGGTTTTCTGGCCTCCCGTTACGTCCTCGTCGTCTTGCTGTGGACGATCCTCTCTCGTCTAATTGGGATAAACAAGGTGCGTTTTTCATCTTTCTTTGAACTGCCCATTGTAAACAGGGCTCCCTCGTGTGTGTGTGTGTGTGTGAGTGTGTGTGTGAGTGTTGTACCTGCCTACCTGCCCCGCACTGCAGGCTTTGTGCAACTCCCCCTCCCCCCGTTCTCAAGGCTACGCCGGGCTACGCCGGGCGATGTGATGCCGCCTGGTCGGCGTCTCATCCCGATGACCTCACGGACGGCGTATGAATGAATGGATGCAAGGCCTGCAAGGGTTGGCGGGTGAGGCTGTGGTTGACGATTGTTTCCTCGTCGGAGATTTAGGCCAGCTAGCTCGGCGTTTCGCCGAGTGACGGACGTCCGGGCGGATAATCGTCCTGGGAAGCGGCGCGCTTGCCGACAATGCAACTTGCCCCGCTGAACACGGCCAAGGCTTTGGCTTTGGCCCCAGGCGGGCCGAAGCCCAAGGCCCTCCTCAGGGAGAGAGATTTGGTCGGCCCCGCCACGCCCCGGTTCTTTCTTCTGACATTATGTCATTACGTTATCGCCGAGGGAAGCTCAATGAGCCGGACCGGTGCTGATGTGATGGGATATCCGGTGCGGCTGGCTAGACGGGCGGGGCGGGGCGCGGGGCCCGCCGGCTCAGGTAGTATAATGATGTCGGTTTCGTCGCCCCAATTCAAATTCGGTCTCGTACGGGCTGCCGCGAAAATCATCACCACGTCACATGTGGCTATTAATTGCTCTTCTAGTGCTGTGAACAGGACCTTGAAGAAATATCTAGTTAGTATTATCAACTACCCACACATTAATTACTGAATCGATTGTCTGCCGTCCAAATCGAGAAAAATCTTATTTGGAAAAAAAAGTCGTCTTATAATGACCAATACTGTTTGTCCAGATGAATTGGCTTTGCTAATGAACCTTGGTCATAATACGAGAACCTGCAAATGGAAGAAGAAGAAGAAGAAGAAGAAGAAGAAGAAGAAGAAGAAGAAGAAGAAGAAGAAGAAGAAGAAGATCATCTAATTGAAAAAAAAAGGAGGCCAAAAAGCCTTTCCGCCTTTTTGGCGGTGTCCCCGCCGCGTTGTCGCCGCCTGGATCAGTAAATGCGCGCGAATGGGAGCGAAATCCGAATCTCCGCCTGGAGCTGCGTATAATAGTGCCTTTGTGCCGGTGAAGAAAATATTGTGGGTGTATCACATTGCTGCCGGGATGGCGGGCCGGGATGGCGGGCCGGGATGGCTGGCTGGCCTGCCGGGACCGCGTCTCCTCAGGTGCGACAGAGACAGGCAAGACGTGCGTGTCAATACAGGGGCCGGCCCCACAATGGCGGACGGGGACGCCGAATCGAATCGATCTGGAAGAGCGAGAAAGACTTTTCACCTGTGATTTAATAAAGAAGAAGCGTGATTTAATCACCTGAAGCGCGCGGGGAAAAAGGATTTTGAGAGAGGAGAGGGCGAGCGCATCTTTGATTCCATTTTCTGTCTTCTCCTCTCGGCGACTTGTTGCCGTTGTGGGATTCGATTTGCATCACGGGGACACGGGCGGGCGGGCAGGCAGGCAGGCAGGCCGCACCCACAGTCGTCATAATGCGTTCAGATCACATCTCTATTGTGTGCATATGTGGACACGCGGGGGCCAGCCAGCCGAGAGGGAGGGGGAAGGGATTCCAATAAGTCAGACGTCGGTGCGGTATTTATTAACACTACTACGCGCTTTTCGTTTCATTTGTGTCTTGCGTGCTTGCCGCCCTGATTGCGTGGCGTGTGTGTGTGTTGTGTGCACGGCGTATTAAATTTTATGCCCGCTTGTCGTGTAGCGCAGCCCTTTGGCAGGGTCGTTGCGATGATGGGCAGCGAGTGGACGATAAGGTGGAAGACTGTGTGTGTGTGTGTGTTTACATTCGGATGGAGTATCTTTGGGCGTACACCCGGATGGAGTGTCTCGAGTATACGCTCGGTTACATAGCCGAGTCTATCACCGGACCTCGCCCAGGCAGGCCGCGGGCAGGATGGGCCCGCGCGGCTCCTCCAGGCCTCAGCCAGCCGCGCGAGCCAAACCCCATTCCAATTGGAGCGTCGTGACGTAATTGACGGCGGAGAGGGGACGGACGACGAGGACGTCCCCGCGGGTGTCGAGGACGCGGCGTCCGGGAGGCTGGCCGTCGGCGGCGGGGTCTCCACACCGGAAGTGGGGTGTTGTGTCAGCGCCACTTGAGGTGACCGTCGGGGACGGGGTGCGACGTCGGCCTGTATCTCGCATTATCACCGCGGCGGGGCGGGGCGTGGGTTATCAACGCGCCATCACCTCAAGCCCGACCCCGCCCCGCCCCGCCCCGCCCGCGAGTCTCACGCGAAGGCGCGCGGCGGCGGCGGCGCGGTGTGCGATGAAATATATTTATTAGCACTGCGGCGGCGTGGCGAGGCGCGGCCCGCGCTACTTTAAATTAAATTATTCGTCTGTTGGCGGTGCTCCGCGGCTTTATGTAATTGTTAATGAGAGTTTGTCCGGGCGGCTGTGTGTATCGCGGCGGTCGCGGTGGGCGCCGCCGGAGTCGGACCGATTCGGCAGCGATAGCGCGGCTCGCGACTGAAAAACGGTCTGGTCGAGCACGCCGAGCACGCCGAGCATCGCAAAGGCGCCGCCGGAGAGCGCGCCGGCCGCGCGTCTAAACGGAGCCAGTCACGCACTGGACGGACGCAGCGCGGAGCCGCGGTCGGACTGCCCCAACCCACAACACGCCGCCACGGCCCGCCTTGCCCTGGGTCAGTACGGCACACATTGTGGTCGTGGAGTAGTATAGTGTAAGAGGGGAGAGTGTGCGGGGGGGGAAAAAAGTTGGGCGGGTATTTGAACCCACTGACTCGAATCGCCAGCGCGTCGCGTTCCATCTCGCTGACCAGAGCCAGTTACACGTATGTACGTACGTACACTGTTTGTCCGTCTATCTGTAAATTTAAAAGTTCCTCAATAAAAAATTTGAGAAACGGAACTGACTGACTCCATGTTTATCTGTCTGTCTGTCTCTCATTGGCCTATTACTCTTTCATGTCACACCAGATATTTTTTCCCAATTCGCACCTAGTATTTTTTCCCCAATTCGCACCCAGTATTTTTTTCCGATTAGCACCTAGTATTTTTTCCAATCAGCACCAGGTTTTTTTTTCCAGCTCGCACCTGGTATTTTTTTTTTCCAAGCCGCGCCGCCTGTCTCTCTTGCCGCTGGCCCGTTGTTGGGTGCCCCTCCATAGGGTCACGCTCCGCACTATAAGTGCAGCACCGCACTTGTGCTCGTCGTTGTTGCTGATGCCGTTGTCGTCGCGGGCCGGCGGTGCGGTGTGGTGTCGGTTGGAGGAAGATGCCTGCTCGTATCTTATCGCTGTCTCTATCTTATCTCCGTCCGTGCCTGGATGGCCTGGCCGAGAGCCTGGCCGGGCGTGTGTTCGACGAGCCTCAGCCACGGGTGTCCCCGGTCCGTTTTCATCCCCGTGTGCTGCTTATCTCGGAGGACGGACGGACGGACGGACAGACAGACAAACAGACAGGCCGAGTGGACGACGCATGCGTGCGCACACAAGTTGTACTGTTCGCAACGCAACGTGGTACATATTTTCTTGTGTTTTGGTTTTGTTGGACGCTGGCTTGCGGCTGCGCGGCTCGAGGAGATGAGGCCTGCGGAAGGAAAGAAGAGAGAGAGAGAGAGAGAGAGAGAGAGAGAGAGAGAGAGAGAGAGAGAGAGAGAGAGAGAGAGAGAGAGAGATGGGGTCACTGACGGGCGGGCAAGTCGCTGGTGGTACTCCGACCTTCTTTTTAGTTCTCTAGACCGTATCTGCGCCGTCTATGAGAGGCTAGTGCGTGCTGCTATAGGCTCTCTCCGCGAGTGGGCATCGCGGAGAGAGAGAGAGAGAGAGAGAGAGAGAGAGAGAGAGAGAGAGAGAGAGAGAGAGGGAGGGAGAGAGAGGACGGCGCGCCGCGAGTGGCCAAATTGTTACATGTGTGGCCCGGCCTCGCGATTGGTTCTAAAACGGCCCTCGTCGGCTAATGGCGCTCGGCACTTGTCCTCGATAGTCTCGACAGTCGAGTGCAGTGTCAATCAGTCGTCGGCGATGCGGCGCCGCGGAGGACGACGCCGCGCACCGCGCCACCAGCACCAAAAGTCTCGAACCGTCTCTCTCTCTCTCTCTCTCTCTCTCTCTCTCTCTCTCTCTCTCTCTCTCTCTCTCTCTCTCTCTCCTCTCTCTCTCTCTCTCTCTCTCTCTCTCTCTCCTCTCTCTCCCACTCGTTTCCGAGGGCGGCAGGGGGATCTAAATAGTGCGTGGCTGTGGATTTACAGCGGCGTTGCCGGCCAGCCGACCGCTTTGCCGCCATCCCCTTCTTAGAGGCAGTAACTCGCGGGGGCAGGGAGGGGGTTGTGTGCAGTAACTACTATTAATAGCGGGGGCGGCGGCCCTGTTTGTGCGCCGACCGGCTGTCCTGGCGGTGTCCTGGCGGTGTCCTGAGGCTGCTGCAGTGCGGCCTGAAGAGCCTGAAGGGATCGAGCTTGTCGATCATTTCTCTGCACTGGGTTGTCGTGAACTCGTTTTGGGCTCTTCTTCCCTGTGGCGCGTGCTGGTACCTTCTCGCCGGCCCGCGCAACAGGTGTGGCTGACATCCTGAGTGCGGTAGAGAGGCGCCGCGCCCCCGTCTCGGTCATAAGGCCGAGAACAGCGATCGAGTTTGGGGCTCTGATTGGGGCTGCGCGGCCGGAAACGCGATTGGAGGAGTTGTCGACGGCCTCGCGTGGCCTCGCGGGGCAGCGGTGGTGGTGGTGGGGGGCAGGTCGTTGCTGAGGCGGTGCATGTCCAGGATGGTCGCATTCCTGGAGGCTGCGCCGCGCCGGCCAGCCGTATGCCCTGCATTGCATTACGCATGAGGCCTGGAATCGTCACCGACCGCCATCATCGGCAGTTCCTTTCCTCCGGCGCGGCCGAGACGCAGTGGGGCGAACGGCCAACGCATTTCTCCGATTCTCGTCAAGGAGCGCGGCGATGCGATCGACGTTATGTAAGAATATGTCGTTGGTTTATTTTAGGAAGGGTGAAATTTCAACGAACAATTCTGAGAGAAAGCACACTTTTCAATTTTTATTTTTTTATTTTTTTTTGCCCGGTCTAAGAGTGCGCGCGCGTCGCGTCGGGCCGAGTCGGGCGAGTCGAGTGCCGAACGAAGGCAAATATTGGCACTCGTGTCCGCGCGCGGTGCGCGGTGCCTCCAGTGTGTGTGCGCGCTGACGCCACCGAGAGAGAGAGAGAGAGAGAGAGAGAGAGAGAGAGAGAGAGAGAGAGAGAGAGAGAGAGAGAGAGAGAAAGAGAGAGTGTGTCTTCTAGCACTATCTCCTTCTCGTCATCTCTCTACCGAAAGACACGCCACTCGGTCGAGTGACAATAATTATTTTCCGTCGAGTTTGAACGAACGCGCGTCGCCCGGCTGTCACTCGCTGCGTTCGACATGGCGAGCTTCTCCTAATTGCCAATTTTCCGCGCGCTTTGCGCCGACGGGCCCACTGGCAGCCCACTGGCGGCCCCGCGAGCAAGCGCCCCGATTATGATGGATCGCTGAAAGGGGCCGCGGCGCTGCGCGACGCCGGGGAGGGAGGGGGGCTTCCTTCTTGCGGCACGCGCCCGCACACCCCGGCCATTTCTTTTCAAAGTTTTCGAGGCAATGATGCTATGGCAATGGAAAGGCGGAGAGCTATTGGAAAAGCTTAAAAATTAATCCCGTGAACGCGCAAACTATACTTAAAAAATCTTTTTTAGCAGATGATACCTTCACACCTCACATTTCATTTCAACATACTTAAAACTACTATACACATGAAGGTGTCAGCTTGCTTTTACTATAGATATTAGTAGGAGCGGGCAGTAAGGGGCGGACCATGTCTGCCTGGCTGTCGCTCATCCGCGCAGCGGCCGGGCGTAAAACAATGGCACCCCCTCCTCGCGCCTGCGCGGAAAATTGACAATCCCCTCCCCGCCTGCCACGTCACAAAGGGTGACTCGGGCGGGCCTCGGCTCTGCTCAGCTCGTGCCGACTTCGGCGCCAGCTCGGCCTCGTTCGGACGATAGCGATGCAGCGCGGCACTGCTATAATAAACACACGACAATACCAAACGAATATCATCGAAAGAAAACCAAACGAGTATCATCTGCTTTCATTAACGTTCGTTGAATGAGATTTTTCTTTTTAAAATAAAATAATAATTTGAAATCATTTTTTTGTAAAAATGAGCGGCGGCTCATAAAAAGGCCCCAAGCTGATTTTCCGCGTCATGACCGTGACAAGGTCGCGGGAAATGTTTGGCTTTCATTTGGGTGGCTTCGGCGATGCCCAGCCAGCCGCGGCCGGCCGCGGTGGACACGTACAGTACAGTAGCGCTGAGGGCAGTGCCGTCGTTCCAAGGGCCGCAGGGCAGACGGAACGTGTGGGGTTGGCGGTGGGGGCGTCGGTCGGAAAAGGGCCGGGTCTTAGCGCCCCACTCCGATTTCCCGGCCTTTTCCCGCCCGGAGCAACACTTGAACCGTGTTTAATTGGACGCTGGGCGGGGCGGGGTGGGGTGTTCGTGGATCGATCTGCGGTGGTGTGGAGGCGGCCTCGGAAGCCTGCAAAGGGCGGGGCGGGCGGGGTGGGCGGAGGGCGCGGGGAGGTTAGACGAGCTTAGAGGGATGTGGCAGGGTTAGACGAGCTGAGAGGGATGAGCGTTTTAGACAAGATTTGGAGGGCTAGGCGAAGGGGTGAGGGGCTGACGCGAGCAGGCGGACGGACGAAGCCTCGAGCAGGACGGGCGGGCAGGCGGCGGCGGGCCCAGAGGGGGATGCATCGGGCGTAGACGCGCGCTTGAAAAACGGCCGTATTTTAATTCGTGTGGTCGGCCTGCTACGAGTGGCATCCGCCCTTGCAGCGCCATCGCTCAAGTCACCGCGATACGAGTCGCGTCTCGCCGCCCAGTCTCCGTCCCACCCTGACGACGCGCACCGTGAGCGAGAGAGAGAGAGAGAGAGAGAGAGAGAGAGAGAGAGAGAGAGAGAGAGAACGACTCGGTTCGGCCTGTGCTGCAGACACACCTCGCCCGAGAGGGATTGCCTTCGTCTTGAATCGGAGGAGTGAAAGAGATCGGAGAGAGAGAGAGAGAGAGAGAGAGAGAGAGAGAGAGAGAGAGAGAGAGAGAGAGAGAGAGAGAGAGAGAGAGAGAGAGAGAGACGCCACACGCGCGTGGCTCGGCGGGGGAGGCGGCCGGTGCGCCCCAAATAGCGCACGCGGCATCGGCGGCATCCCTGTGTCGGCAGGAAGCTAAAGGTTGGAGCCGGGAGGCCTAAAGGGCTGAAGGCCCAAAGGGCGCTCGGACAGGCGTAGGGCCGCGCGCCGCCACCGCGCCGCCACCGCGCCGACGACAGCCGGAAACACCATCAAGTGTCACACCGCGGGGCTCCCCCCCCCCCCTCGCCGCCCCTGGCCGCCACGCGCCGCTAGGTCTTCCCTCCCGCGGACGGACAACGACGGCGCGCTGCTGATTTGCACGCGGACCGTGCGGGACTGCTGCTGGTCGCGCACCACGCCCGCACGCCGTACCGGCCTGTCTGTCTGTCATTCGACGTGTCTGTCCGTCCGTGCGAGTGGCGCGGTGGTCCGTGTGCCACCGTGGTCGTGTGCTCGCTGCCAGCGTGCTGCCAGCCCGTTGTGGCTGCCTCGCTGGATTCCAGCGCGCATTCCGGTTGGAGCGGACGGAGTGAACAACTTGGCCGCCGCGTCGCCGCGTCGAGGCACGCGTCACCGTCCCGCGCCACCGGGTGTGCCGGTCGCGGGAGAGGGAAGGCGTTATGCAGCACGTTTAGGTGTCTGGCGCCGTTTCGGCGCACTTAGCGCACCTCCACTGTGGGTCCTACACCTGAAACCTCCGCCGCCGCGTCGCCGCGTACGTCTGCCCTCCGCCTCGACGTCGTCGTAAACGTCGAGAGTATCGTTGATGTGTCGCGTGAGTGAGTGGACCGTGGGGTCGAGGACCTCGTCGAGAGAGAGAGAGAGAGAGAGAGAGAGAGAGAGAGAGAGAGAGAGAGAGAGAGAGAGGACCCTCGGTGACCGGCTGGCTGGCTGCAGTGCTGCGCCGCTCGCAGGCGTGTTTCGCCGTAACTCTTTTGGCGTTTGCAGTGTTGGTCAAGGGCATGCTCCTCCGTGCCGGGCGGGTCCCCCTCCTGGTGGGGCCCGGCGGGCTGGCCGAGCGCCCCGGACGGCTTCGGAGGGGGTCAAGCTCCCCTGTGGCGCCCCTTCGGGGGCCTTGCTGGCCTGCAGGAACGTGAAGGAGGACGCTTTCCGAAGAATCAAGAAACGACACTGGGCTACCTGCTGGTCCCGCTGGCAGGACTCGGCTCGGCTCGGCCCGTCGACCCGAGGCGCGGCTGGGCCAGGTGCTCGGCTCGGCTCGGCGCGGCCGTGTACCTGGCGGGGCCGGCGGGGCCGGCGGGCCGGTCGGTGGACCAACACCTTCCATACAGCACTGCGCCCAAAATGGTTCCAGGGATGCCACCCGCACGGCGCGCTTGGGGACGCCGGGGCGCGCAGGTCTGCGTCGTCGCCCCCAGTGCGCCGACCTGGACGCCGTGGGGGCCGCCCGGCATCGTTGCGGAATTTCTGGGGTCTGGTTAGGAAGGGACAGTGAAGATGTCGCGCTCAGAGTGTGGCTCGTGGCTTACTGATACCCCCCGCATTTTTTGTTGGCTCGTTAGTTCAAAGTGATGACTCCTCCCCGTCCACTCGTCGGGCCTGCAGGAACTGCTGCGTAATTCCCGCATACAGGGTGCCCCCTGTGTGTGTGGGAGTGTGTGCGCGCAGGCCCGAGGCAGGCCCGCCCCGCAGATGCGATTTCACAACCCAATTTACCACAATAACAAACAGTAGTTTACCGGAGGCCCGACTGCAAGGCTCCCTCAAAAGGTCCTGTTGTTGGTCTGTGCAAGAATGCGGACAGGTGGATGTGTGGGTCAGCCCCGGCCGCCACACCCCGCCGCCGTGCGTGCAGCTCCCCGCCGGTAGCCGCGTGGTGAGCGACACCGCTCACCGCTCCCAAGGCGGCGGGTTCGCGTCCCGCTCGGCCGCGCTTTTCCGAATCGTTCCCCCATTTGCATGAGTGTGTCGGCCGTGGGTGCCGTTTAATGGTTTTGAGGAAAGCCGAACGAATGTCTGGAATTCAGGGTGATTTATCGAAGGCTCTGAATGGGCAGTTTGCTCTGGGTGGGGCGACGGAGGAGGGAACCAGCGATCCAGAGGGGGGGAGGGGGGATTTGAAAAGGGATGCAGGTGGGGCGAAGGGGGGTGCCTTTGCGACCTTTTGTTCGGTTTGCCGCGTTCATTCTTTCGGCCCGAGGCGCTTTTCTTTCATTGTGGTAATTTGGGACTGTCGGCCGCCGTGTTTCTCCGACAGGTGGTTCTGCCGTGTTTGTTTTGCGGGAGCCCCCCTAGAGTGTAGGGATGGGGCCGCGCAGCACCCGCGAGGCGGGCCGCGGGGGTGCCGTGGCCCAGGCCGTCCCGGTCCGCCACCAACGGCAACCACCCCGACGACAGTGTCAGCTTGAACGCGCGCCCACCTTGGTGTGGGTTGCCGTCGGCCGCCGCAGAAACAAACAATGGCCGGGCGTTCCGAACAGCGCCCTTCCGTCGGCCCGTCCCTCCTCGGCTCCCCTCACGAGACGCCCCGCGTGTGGAGAGAGAGACCAGAGACCTCACTCTCGAACTCATCAGTCCTGGCCGTGGCGACAAATCGCCAACGCTGGTCGACTGACGGCGAGGTGATGGGACAAAACCGTGTGGGTTTCGGTGGAGGCGTTATTATGCCGACACCACACCACACACCAACACACACACACCACACACACACACACACACACACAAACTGTTTTTTTCCTCTTCCTATCCGGCAGTCGGTATAAAAGATGTCATTGAGTTTGCGACTTTTTTGCCCGCTTCTCTTGTATCTCCGTAGGTTTCTTCCTTTACCTGTATTCCTTACCTGTGCCGGCCGGCCCTGGCCTGCCAGCCCTGCCTGTCCGGTCGTGACTCCGCATGATGTTACTAAGACAAAGGCTGGGGCGTGGCGGGGCCGTACCGGGCCCATGGCGTGCGGGCCCTGTGGTCGTGGTGGTCATAGACTTACAGTGATTGCGTCGCCACACTCGCTTCTTTTTTTTTCCGGGCTGTTGTCCTGCCTCCGTCCTTGTTCCACTCCCCCGTCCTGGTCGTCGGTGGTCCTGGTCGTGGGTCCGGCCAGGGCGAGCTCTCGGTGACAGTAACGAGCCTACAACGAGGCGGCGGAGGCGCCATGCTGCAGCCGCACACGTGGGACAGAGGACCGGCACTGGTGGCCAAAACTGTAGACAGCGTTTTGAACTCGGGTGTCGCCAAATGGGACTCGAATCGAACGTGTTGACCCCATCTGTTGGATTGCTCTCGAAACGAGGAATGCATGGGTGGGGTCACCACGTTCGATTCGAGCCCCATTTATCGACTCTGGAGCTCAAAACGCGTCGAGTAATTTTGGCCACTGTGCCGGTCTTCTGGCCCACTGTGGGGCGGGGCGTCTCCGGCGGCCAAGCGAACAAACAGCACAAGTAAACTAGCGGCGCTTAAATCGCGGCGGGTGGCCTCGGCGCCGGCCCGTGCCACGCTGCGCATGCCGGCGCGCGCAGGCTGGCTCGCGGCGCACCTTTTCTAGCCCCGTCCTCGGCGGAGCGGCCGTTTTGTTTCCGCTGCTGCTGTTGTTGTTACTGTTGTTGTTGGAACGTGTTGTTGTTGATGCGGATTTAAGCGCAGATTTGCGCCCGCTGCAGCCATTAGCCGGCACTGCCGTGAAATGGTCGTGTCGCGGGTAAAAGTGTAAGGTGCGGAACGAAGCGGGTTCCAGTTGGAGTCGGGCGGGAACGCGGGAATGGGCGGCAAGCGGTGTGTGGCGGTGGCCTGTGTCAAAAGGGTCGATGCCGTCGGGATGCGCAGATGGAAAAGCAGACCTGGCGGGCCCGGGACCCATGCCGAGAGACTCGCCAAGACATGGCAAATTGGTAGGAACGTGTGCCTTTTTTCCTGTTACAGGTGAGTGAGCTGACGGTGCTGGTTCCGAGGAGTCGGCTCGTCGCTCTGTCTCTTCCGGGGCGTTTGCCGGCGTTGCCTGTGAGACGGGGCGATGGGGCGCGCTCGGCTGCGGTTCGTCGGCCCAGTCGGCTCTCTGTTGCAGCCGTTTCGAACCGCGGCTGCGGCAAGTTTTCTGTGTCGGAAGGTTTCCGAGTCTGAGTGACTGGTTGGGTGTGTTTGGGGCTCCGCCCGTCTCGTCAAAGGTGCTTCGCGCCGCTGCAGGCGGACACGTGTCATTGTGTGTGTGGGGGGGGGAGGGGGGGGGAAGAGAACGGGAGGCCCACAAAAAGAGACGGGGGCGCTCAGCGTGGCTGCTGCTGCTGCTAGATGCTTTGAGGAAAATTTTGATGAACTTGTTTTTACGGCCGGTTCAGGGAACTCGGTGCGTCTCTCTGTACCTGTGGCCTTTGGGGCCTGCTGGGCGGTAAACCGTGCTGTCCTGCTTCGTGTTGGTTTCGGGGTTCCTTCCTGCCCCCTTCCCCGTGGACTGGCTGCTGCTGAAGCACGGGGTCCGGTCACCGTCCAGCTAACGATGCCGCCGCCTGCCGCCCTTCGCTGTTCGAACAGCGGCGTCTTTCGCCGCGCGTCGCGTTTTGGAATTTTCCTCCTTACTTTATCCGCGACGGTCGGATCGTCACGTCCACTGCCCCCTCGTTTCGCAACTTTTTCTGATTTTTTTCTCCCGCCAATTTCGCGGCGATGCGCTGCCGCGGCGGTGTGCATCGGGTACAGCGCGGCGCGCACCGACGCACGCGGCCGCGCACTCTATAGTTAACCAGGCCCCCTCGCCATGTGTAGCAGCCCCCCACCTCCGCGGCCTGCCCGTTTTTCATTTTTCTTCTTGCAATTCCAGTGCGTGCTGGCGTTGCTGGCGGTGCTGGCCGCCTTGCTGGCCGCGTTGAGTTTTGATTGACAGAGGCGTGTGAATCGTCCTGGGCCGCCGGATGGTGGTGGTGCACTCGCTGTGGTGCCGGATGATAGGCTTGTCCGTTCTTTTTGTGTCCGTCGCTAACCCACCTGCTCTTTCTTTTTCCCCCCTCCCCCCGCCTCCCTCGCCTTAGAATCCCTTTACGTCTCGCGTTTCACGTTCTGGTGCCATCCCGCCGCTCAATATCGCGTTTTTTTTTCCCTCCTTCCCTCTCGCTTCCTCCCTTGTTTTCTGTTCTGCCTCGTTTTCCGCGGTCCTTCCGCCCCTCAAACGCCGCGACGTGCTCGATGTGCGTCGCGGTGGCGTGGCGTGCCCCGCACCTGTCTGGCCCGAGGTGAGGTTGGCCCCACTGCGTCCCCCGCTCTGGCCGCAAGGGGGCGCTGCCGGTAGTGCTAACTTGCCAGACAAATAGTCTAAGCGTCCCTTTTACTTCCGAATGCCACCTCTGACCTGCCGCTTGGCTGTCGATGACGGTCTCGGCGGGGCGCTGGATGGCGTCCACCGCGCGTATTTGAAAGAGCGCGCGACGGCCGCGGCGGGGCCTCGCGCCGCTCGGGCGCGCCTCGTTTGTTGACTCGCGTCGGGACAAATTTGGTGGGCTTGGCCCGCGGGGCGGCGGGCAACCGGCGGGGCGGCGGGGGCGTCCCCCCCGAGCAGCGCGGCGGGCGGGACAAGATTGTTTGTGGCGCGTGCAGTGCGCGGCGGCGCCTGCTGCTACGCGTCGACCCTTCATCTCGAAGACCCTTCCCTTCCCTCACGCCGAGTTTTAGCATCCCGGCGGCGGCCCGCGGTCGGCCGGCCGGCTGGGCGGCGCGGGGGCCTCGCTGTAACCCCCCCCCTCCCCTCCCCTCAACGATTTAGACTTTAGGCGGGACGTCTCGGCCTGCCTTCCTCCCGCCTGGAGATTGATCCGGGCGTTGTGCATTGTCGTCTCATTGTTGTCTGGGGCGTAGCGGGATGCGCCACACACACACACACACACAGACACACACACACACGCACGCACGCACGCACAGAATGCGTGGGCGGTGGAGTCGTCGCTTCTGTTTGGGCCAATCTTGACAGCGCGCGGCCGCTCTGGGAGTCCCGGTTGGTGCGAAGGGGAAGGGGAGGGGGGCGTTATTTGGTGTGATGCTTGAGGCTTGCGACATTCCGCGTGCAGCCCTACGGCCAAGAGGGGGGAAAAATAAAAGGATTCGTTTGGAAACAAGTGTTTTCCTGTTTCGCGCGTTTTTTTTTTTGGGCGATGTGCCGGTGTTTGTAAATACAGTGCGTGGTTTGTTGGCGCGACACTCGTGAAGCTCGGCGACAGCGGTCGGAGCATAGAGTGCGGTCAGGAGTCGCGAATTTATTTTCGAAAACGGCGTGGTCCTTTGCGGTGGCGAACCTGCGAATGCAGCGCGCGGTCTTACATGCCTCGCCACGGTTTTCGCCGTGCGGCTCGGTGGGCGTGCGGATGCCGAACGCCGTCCTCTCGTCCTTCTCGTCCTGCGAGGCGAGCCGTGGGTGCGAGAGAGACGGAGCGGCGGGGCGCTGCTGCTGCTGCTGCTGCCGGCCTTTGGTGATGATGAGATGCAGCGTGGCGAGAGCCGCACTCATTTAGGGCCCACGCGCGTCGGACTGGCCGCGGACTGCGTGAGGCGGGCCCGGCCGGGCCGGTGCATCGCGCTGTGCACAGGCTCGGCTCGGCTCCGTCCCACCGGATGGCTCGGCTCGGCTCGGCTCG